>CM069903.1:91449635-92049635 GCA_036172215.1 Camellia granthamiana | reverse complement strand
TTAAAAAAAAAAAAAAAAAGGAAAAAGTATATAATTGTTTTTCAATTTTTGTAAGGTTTAAGCACATAATCTCCAATATTGATCAAACTAAAAAGTAGCTTTGAAATTGTAAAATGTTACAGTTTCAAAGTATGATTCTATTAAGCATTTATTTTTATTAATCAAACTGGAAAACATATTATGAAACTGTAAAATCTTACAGTTTTAAATAATGTTATAAAACTATAAAATTTTACAGTTTTAATATATGATTCATTTCGGTACCAAAAAAATTAAAATTGTAAAATTTTACAGTTTTCACCGCTTGTAACTAAAAATTAAAAATAATTTGTTTAGAATTTAAAAATTTTTTCCATTAAAACAGGAAAATAGAGTGTGTAACAGAGAAAATGTAAAAAAATTGAGAAATTAAATGAGAGAAACAGATAGAGAGAGAATATTGTACTTCGACGGCAACTATTTTTTATTTAGATCTAGTCAGATATCATGTAGATGTACTCAAATGTGATGTGGATAGATTTACATCAGATCTGAGTAGATTTGCCGTTGGTGGGGGTGAAGTAAGGAGTCGATAGTCAGTGGTGCCGGTTAACCCTAATCAATGATGGTCGTTGATCACCGATGACTATACATTAGAGAGAGAAAGAGAAGAAGTAAAGCATGGTTGCCGGTCACCAGAAATTAAGAAAAGAAAGAGATAGAGAAAAACGAATGCATAGAGAATAATGAATAAGAAAAATACGTAGTGGATTTTTGAGAGTATTCAAAAGGTTGTGGGACTAAATAAACTTATCATCTTTTAAATAGGACTTCTAAGTAATTGGCCCTTAAAAAAATTGCGACTGTCATTTTCATTTAAAAAAAAGCCCAACAAAAAAGTTCATAAAAAAAGCCCAACAAAAAAGTTTAGGAGAATTACATGTAGGTGGAAGAAGGAGAAAAAAATTACCAACATATGAGATTGCAAGTGACATTTGCACCCCTATAACATTTCACTTGCATCTCGCTATAAACACACTTACACCTTCATATATTGATAATTTTTTTCGTTTTTCTTATTTATATGTAGTTCCCAAAAAATTCATAAAATCCTATGGCATAAAAGCACAACACCTAGTACAACTTTCCATAACATTTGAAGTATATTCTTGTCACCCACATTAGACCATCTCCAACGGTTCATCATAGTTGATATCAAATTTAAATTTTGATGAAAAAGTCACTGTTCACTGCTCCAACGGTTCATCAGAGTTGATATCAGATTGAGAATTCATCAAACAATTCATTAAATCGACGACAAGATACTGATTTCACCAAATCACTGTTCCTGACCGTTGGGGGAGACCAACCGGTCGACCAGCCGGTTGCCCAGCCGGTTGACCAACCGGTCGACCACCAAAAGGTTCAAACAGTTCCAAAAAAAGTTCAGACAGTTTAAAAAAAAAAAAAAAAAACTCACACCGGTCGACCAACCGGTTGTCCCAGAAAAAGGTTCAGGCAGTTCAGAAAAAGGTTCAAACAATTTGAAAAAAAAAAAAATTCCTTCTAACCGGTCGACCAGCCGGTCGACCGGCCGGTCGACCACCCGGTTGTCCCGAAGCATACTTCATGAATTTGGTACACCGTTGGAGTGAGTGGTATCAAATTTGATAAAATGAATCATTTTTTACTCAAATTTGATGAAAAATTTGAGTCATGCTCTTATAGCCATAAAATTGTTCTTGAAATGACAAAAAAATCACAACTTGGATTGACTTTGACAGACAACAGAGAGAGATTTGGTCTAAACTCCAACAAATAACAAAAAAAGGAAACGCTTATTCGTCTCCTTCCTCACAAATCATCAACAAATGTGAGTGTCTCATTTACAATAATAAATAAAATATAATAAAAATAAATAATCATTATAACATTATTAATCAATCAAACTATCAATGCACCGAGCCACCAATCCAAATATTATTTTGTTTTGAGCTTTCAGTCAATAATAATAATAAATTTAAAAATACTTATCTTTTTTATTTTTATGTATAATAAATTTTAAAACTCTGATTTTTTAAAAATATTTCCTAAAGAGTAATTTGCTTAAAAAAAATTAAAAACAATTTGTCAAAGAGTAAATTGTTAAAAAGTCTAAATTAAAGAGGGTATAAGGTATTAGGTCAAGTGAATATTTTTTTTTTAGTGTTGCTATTAGCACCTGCCAAAATTCTTTGGACCCCCCATTTTATAATTTTTTTATTTATTACAATTATACCCTAAGGTAAAATTACATTAAAAGACATTATGAAATGGAACACCCACCTATCAATAACAACTAATACTCTATAATATTGGACACCCACCCACACCCCCACCCCCACCTCCAACTCCAACTCCAACTCCAACTCCAACTCCAACTATACGTATTCTATGTTTGTAAACTCTAAACCTATTACTTTTCATAACCAATTAACATAAACCCTAAATCTATTATTTTTCATAATCATCTTAAATCCTGAATGTGTCATCTTTATCACCATCATCAACGCTATTGAACTTGAAAGTTTTGCTTCAAGTATAACGTATACTTCATCACTTATTTCATTGTGTAGAGTAATGGAGGACGAGGACAATATTCTCGGTTGTTTATCTGTCTTGTATTAACATTCTCGGTCGTTTTCGGTCGTTCTTGTTTCGTTCGAGATGTTCGGTACTGGTTTGCTGACTGTTACAATTATGTTCGGTAACACAGTACTGAACATAATCCTTTCGTTCAATACATAGGTTCCGAACATTAATGCAGATAGTCAGTTATGTAATTTTCTTTGTTAAACTAACTTAGAATGGAAAACAGTGAATTGGAATGGATTTAAGTTATGTATTTTGAATGGATTTAATTCATGTTATTTTAAGTTGTGAATTAGAATGGATTCAAGTTACACAGTGATGAACAAATTTTGTTCGGACATACAGTGCTGACAGGATCATTATTGTTTGACAAAACAGTTTTGAACAAAATACATTTTTTCGGCTATACAGTGGTGAACAAATTGGGTGGGTGTGCATTTCATTGTGAAAATATGGAGATTAGTTTTCTATTATGAAAATATTATGGAAATATTATGGAGATTAGTTTTCCATATATATACATTGTTTTCTATTCCTACAATTCGCATCAATCTTCATTTTCTCACCTGAATTTCCTAATCAATGGCAAATTCCAAAGAGACCCACGTCGTCGAAATCCTAATCGACGAAGAACACCAACCCCACAAGTAAATGCATTGTGTTTTCAGAAACCACTTTTTAGATGTGGTTAATGTTGGAGAGAGAAGAGAGAGAAAAAGCTAGGGTTTTGAAGGGGGGAGAGAGAGAGAGAGAGAGAGAGAGAGAGAGAGAGAAAAGAGAGAGAAGAGAGAGAAATATCTTTACTTTCTCATATGAACAAAAGGGGTTTTGAGAGAGTGAGAGAAAAGAGAGAGAAGAGACATCACTGCTGAGGAGAGAGAGAGAGAGAGAGAGAGAGAGAGAGAGAGAAGAGAGGGAGACAGACAGTGGGTGTGGTTGGGGGTGTGAATTGCGTGCATATGTTGAAATGGATTCAGGTAGGTGTGCATTTCATTGTGAATATGGGTAGATTTGGTAATAAGTGGGGTGTTCAAAAAAATATTATTAAAATTTAGGGTTTAGGGTTGGGGTTCAAAGAAATGGAGGGTCCAAAGAATTTTGGTAGGTGCTAATAGCAGCACTTTTTTTTTTTTTTTTTTTTTTTTGTTAATGAGAGATCTACCATTTGTAAAACATTTTGGTAAGACCATCTCCAACGCTGTACCAAATCTGATATCAAATTTGAATTTTGATGAAAATGATACTGTTCATGGCTCCAACCGTTCACCAAAGCTGGCACCAAAATGAGATTTCACCAAATCTTTCATCAGATCGACGAGGAAGAAATAAATTCACCAAAACACTGTTACGGACCGTTGGAGAGGGACCCGGGTCGACCAACCGGTTGCCCACCCGGTTGACCAACCGGTCAACCAGTGAAAGGTTCAAATAGTTCAAGGAAAAGAAGTTCAAACCGTAAAAAAAAAAAAAAAAAAAAAAAAAAAAAAAAAAAAAAAAAAAAAAAAAAAAATTTGCCTAACCGGTCGACCGGCCGGTCGACCAACCGGTCGACCACCCGGTCGTCCCGGAAAAAGTTCAAAAAGTTCAAAAAAAAGGTTCAAAAAATTCAAAAAAAAAAAAAAAAAAAATTTTTTTTTTGGCCTAACCGGTCAACCGGCCGGTCGACCGGCCGGTCGACCACCGGTTGTCCCGGGACACATTTGGTGAAAGGTGAACCGTTGGAGCATCTGTTAAAAAATTTGGTGAAATTGGTCATTTTTGACTCAAATTTGGTGAAAAATTTGAGTCACCGTTGGAGATGCTCTAAGAAGTCATTTTGTTTATTTTGAAGAACATTTTGTTTATAATTTTACCCATTAATTTATCTGTTTTTTTTTTCTGTCTGTTCAAATTATTTTCTATCTATTCAAATTTATATCTATATGTTCAAATTCATATCTATTTGTTCAAAATTTTTGACTATCTGTTCAATTTTTTCCCTATCTGTTCAATTTTTTGATCTTTTCAATTCAAATTTTGTTCTTATTTATCAAACCAACTATGTTTGTTTAATTTTTCTTATCTGTTAAAATAATAATTCATTTGTCTTATGTGTTGAAATAATTTCACTCTTTTTGTCCGTTTTTCCTATATGTCGATATTCACAAACTTGTTTTTCCTATCTGTTGAATATTTACCACCAACACTCAAATGTAACACAGAAACTCTATATGCTTTACGAGGCTCCATATACACAATTCCTTCAAACAAATCAACATATAAACCTTTTAAAATAAACTCCACCTCCATTGAAATTGAAAAACACCTTCATCATTGAAATTAAAAATAATAATAATAAAAAAAACCTTCACACCAATTAATAGATAAGCCATAGAACATCAATTCCAAATCAGAGAATCCTTCAAGCTTCAAACCCTAACCTTTGTTTGGAAGGATTCAAGCATGGGATAGGACTAATAGTCCATCCGGACTAATAGTCCGTTGTTTGATTGAAAATTTTTACACTGGACTATGAATCTCAAATCTATAGGATTATTCTATCTCATGGCGGCGGTGGCAACCGGAAGGGAGGAGGGGAGGACACAATCCATAGGATAACTCATCTCATGGGATTAGGTGGTGAAATTACATTTTTGACCTTCTACTATTTAATATCTTTTCAAAAATAAAATTTATTTATTAAATTATTTATGCTTAATTTATTTATTAAATTATGGATAGTATTATACTTAATAAATTATTTATACTTAATAAAATTTATTTATTAAATTATTTATTTTAATAATATGGTATTAATTTTACTTAGTAAAGTAAAATAAAATTTAAAAATCTCAACTACAAATTAAAATAAATTTATGTAATTTTTATTAATATTCTATTTATTTAATTTTTAAAAAAAATTTAGCAAAAAAATAAAATAAAATTTATAATTCAGATTTAATATTCCTATTATTTAGTAAATAATTCAAAAGGCAAAGTAATCTTGTGAGCATTTATACTTCGTCGTAATATCCCAAACAACAGAGATATATATATATATATATATATGGAAATGGAGGAGACTTTACAATCTGGAAAACACAAAACATCAATCATCGTCACTCTCGATTTGTTGGTAAATCAAAACTCGTCGAAGGCCCTGGTCTCAATCGACTAGTTGTGATTTCAAAGAGAGAGATCAGCAAGTATAGTGATCAAAAGAGTAGACAAGAATCATACTAAGAAAAAGAAAGAGATTAGAACTCAGATCTCGCCGGGACAGAGAGCTCTGGTGGTGACATCGACGAGCACAGAAACAGTCATCTCATCGGCGATCTAGTGGATCCAAATCTGGAGCAAAGATAGATCTGGACATTTTTTAGGCGGAAGAGAGCGACAGAGTCCAAATCTGAGTCATCATCTTCATCAGAGAGAGAGAGAGAGAGAGTGATGGAGATAGTGAGAGAATGAATTGTCAGGGTTTGGGAAACAATATATATATGTGTGTGTGTGGGGGATAATTTGGTCATTTGCAAGAATTTATAAAATATTTTAACGTGTAGATTTTGGGAAAAAAAAAATGTAAAATTAGATCTATAGACTGGATGCCTTTGTCATATATATATATATATTGTATTTTCTAAAAATAAATAAAACAAAAAAATAATACTACCAAACATGTGCAATATCTTTCTTTTAAATTTTTTTTTTTTTTTTTTGACTCCTTTAACTTTGAATGATGGCTGTATAGTTATTGAGAGGGAATTATATGGTAGTTATGAGTATATATGGTTACGGTTGGGTATAAGGTTATTCGATTTGTAAAAATTGCCTAACTTGAATCACCCGTGCTTATTTGGATGGTTTCATAGAATTATTACGGTTGGATGCGGCTTAAGATTTTCTTATTTTACGAGTTGCAGGCGAATTGCGGGTTTTACCCGCACTCGCACTCACCCCCTACATTTGTATATATATATATATTTACATTTGAACTATCAGATTATTTTGTAAATGTGTAATTCTAATCTTCTCTTCTCTCACTTACTTTAATCTGATTATCAAACTTGTAAGTTCTAACATTATAATAATATCACACATTGTCTTGTTTAAAATACTTATTATTCAATTAGAATTTTTTCAAGTTTTTGCAAATCTAGTTGTGTGATTTTTTTTTTCTATGTTAGTTTTTATTTAATTTTCATTCTAATTTTTTGTAATTCAGTTTTAATAGAGGATAGTGTTGAATCTCCCATAATTAAAAATATTTTTAAAATGAAAAAAATAAGCCAAAAATTAAATTTTTAAAGGAAAAAACTCATTTTGCAAACCGTTCGCAGCCGCCCGCACATTCGTGAATCCTATCTGCACAAACTGCAACCTGCATTGCGGTAGTTACGGGTTCATTTTTTTGCAAATCGCAAACATACGGACGGGTTCAAATCGCAAACTGAACCATTAAAAACCGATCTGTAAGGACCCTTACATATGGTGTACCAAATTAATTTTATTAATTTAAACAGTAAAATGAATTACTCTTGTGTTGATTTCGAAAAAATAACCGAAAACAAATGTCATAATATGAAAAATATATATTAGTTCAAGACTAAAAGCTACCCTCAAAGTTTTGACAAAATACTATCATTTTAAAAAGTCCCCACCTCCAGTCCAACCTTAAAAATTTGTATGCCAAATCTGACACTTCTGAATAGAAACACCTCATTCAATATATCAAATTTATTAATTTGTTATTTGTGTAAATTATATTGGTATTAGCTATATTTTGGTCTCTGTATCATTTTGATTATTATAATTTCAATTAATTTGATTTTGAGATTAAATTTTTAATTTTATCTTAATTTAATTCAATTCATCATAATTATTAGCGTTTTTTAATGAAAAATGGGTAAGTGATACGTACTATGTTTTTATAGATAAATTTATAAACTTGTTTATATTTCAATTAACCCAATGACTATTTTTCTTTAAAAAACTTAATCGGTTTTATTAATTTAATGAAATTGACACAAAATTTAAAATTAATGATCAAAACCGAGTTAATTAAAATGACAATGACCAAAATAACACAAAGAATAAAAGAAAGAGGAAATATCATTTTGTTCCTTAAACTTTCAAGCATTTTTCAATTTGACCCTTAGACTTCGTATAATATCAATTTGCCACCAAACTTTTGAAATTTTGATTAATTTGACCCCTCCGTCAACTTCTGTTTATAATCAAACAGAACTTACTGACGTGGCATCAAATTCCATTCGGAACTACATTTTACCCTCCAAACTATATCTTAAAAATCAATAAGTCCAAAATGTTTTAAAAAAATATTTAATATTTAATTAATAATTTTTTATCTCAAAAATGAGAATTTTAAATTCTAAATAAAAAAACAATTATGCTACGTAGCTCGAATCCTTTCTTCCCCCGAATCCTCCGAACTCAAAACGACGTCGTTTCGTCGTTTTGAATTTTTTTTTTTTTTTTCAATCAAAAAAGAAGAAGAAAAAGAAAGAAGAAGAAAGAAAGAAGAAGAGAAGAAGAGAAGAAGAAGAAGAGACAGAGACGGAGGCGACGGCGGAGGCGGGGCTACGACGAGCTGCGACGATCGGGCGACGAGCTGCGACGATCGGCCGGGCGATCTGCGATTGATCGGCGGAGGCTGCGATCGATCAGCGGAGGCTACGATCGATCGGTGGAAACGGAGGGGCCCTCTCTCTCTCTCTCTCCATTCCCTCTTCCCCTCCTCTTTCTCTTCTTCTCTCTTCTCCTCTCTTCTCTCCCTTTTTCTCTTTCTCTTTCTCTCCCTCTGTTTTAGACTTTCAGATTGCATAAGGAGAAAAAAAAGAAAAAAAAAGAAAAGAAAAGAAACTGCCCAAAACGACGTCATTTTGGGTAGTCGGGGGATTGGGGGGGACAAAATTCGAGAGGAAAATCATTTTTCATAAAAAAAATTAAGTATTGGTCTAGTTGAGTATTTTTTGACAGTAATTGAAATTCAAGTTTTTTTTTTTCCACTCAATTTTGAAATTACTATTAGTTGATCAATTTTATTGAAATTAATTTGGGAAATAAACAAGTTATGATGCATGCGTGTACACACATAGAGTGGCTAAAAAAATTTCGGCTCAATAAGTTTATCCATGATTGACTTGAGATAATTTGAGACCTATAAAGCACATGAATGAGTATGGGTATTGATACTGGTATAATACGGTACGTTGATATGGTAAAATTAAAAAAAAACAAGATAGGAGTACGGCTTGATACGTTTGTAAAAAAATATTTATTTTTAATTTAGAGTAATACAAAAATTGATTAAATAATTTAATTTGTTAAGATTCAACATACAATTGACATTTAATGTCAAAAGTATAGGTATAAAATATACCAAAATTAAATGTCATTATATTAAATGACTTTCAAACCATAGCTTAATTTTAAAATTATACTAAGCATAAAATTAAAAATGAAAAAGAAGTCTAGTAAAAAGAATTTTACCTCTATAATAGAATAAAATATTTTGTTTCAACTAAGATATGACACGACTTGGATATATATTAGGTATGTTTGGGTATATCAAAAATTAAGGGAAAAAAAAAAATTGACTAATAAGTGTTTTATGTCCCCAATATGTATGTAAAAGTACCATGTGTCGGTAAGAACTCGCTACGAGTACGACATGTTTGTTGAAGTATCCATATTTCATAATCTCAAAATAATTCTAAATGGGGATTTTTATATTTTTGTAAAGTATAGATTATTTTAAATTTAATTTCTTCATTATTGAGATAAAAAATTATTTATTAAAATTTTATATTAAATTTTTTTTTTTTAAATTTGGGAGACTAATTGATTTTTAAGGTATAGTTTGGGAGATAAAATGAAATTCCAAATAAAGTTTGGTATCACGTTAGCAAATTCCGTTTCATTGTAGACGAAATGTGATGACAGAAACCAAATTAATCCAAATTTTAAAAACTTAAAGAGCAAATTAATATTATATGAAATTTAAATGTCAAATTAAAAAATACGTAACAATTTAAGAGGCAAAATAATATTTCTCCTAAAAGAAATTACCAATATAATTTGTCTTTGTTGTTTTTACTTTAGAATAATGTTTGGGACCCCCTTTGCCACGTGGCGGGGGGTGATTGGAGGAGTAGGAAAAAAAAGAAAAAGAAAAAGAAAAAAAAAAGTAATCAATGAGAGAGAGAGGTGGTCAAAGGGGGTGGGGGAAAAGGGGATGAATCATTGTTGTTTACTTTAATCATTTCTAAAGACTTTTGCGAGTCTTTTTATATTAAAATAATAGGGAAAAAAAAAAAAACAAGAATGAATGACATATTCTATGCCAAATTTGACATCTTCAAAACATGTCAATAGCCAACTATTACAGGCTGGTAAGGTAAGACACAATTACATGCCAATTCTTATATCAGAAAGTGCCACCTCAGAAATGGCTATTAGGGTGGAGATGCCATATTTATAGATACTCCCCAAAAAACACGACACTTTCCGGCAATGAGTTTTTCTCATTCCAATATTCTTAGCTGATCATTTCAAAAGGTCTCTCTCTCTTTTCAAAAACTTTTCCAATCATGTTTTTCGCATACCCAATTCTAGTATTGGTTTTGATGATCATAGTTTCATATTTGATTCTTCAATTATTAAGCAAAACATCTTTACTGCATATTCTCAAGAAGTGTTGGAGATTGATTGAAGATAGGTTTCATGTTCACCAATTTTACAAAATTCCTCAATTCAATGAACATAAACAGGAAAACCAGCTCTACAGGAAAGTAGCTTCGTACCTGAATTCTCTCGCTTCCGTCGAAGAATCCGATTTCGCAAACCTTTTCTCGGGAAACAAATCGAACGAAATCATTCTCCTCCTCGATTCGAACCAGACTGTTCTCGACACATTTCTCAGCGCTAAAGTGTACTGGACGAACGAGAAATCCGAGAGAGATGGTTCGAGAGCGTTGATTTTGAAGATCAGAAGGACCGACAAGAGGCGAATTCTTCGTCCCTACTTGCAGCACATTCAAAAGGTGTTTGATGAGGTTGATCAGAGAAGGAAAGAGGTGAAACTGTATATAAACGCAGAGTCGGAACCGGAGAGGAACGGACGGTGGAGATCCGTCCTGTTCAATCATCCGGCGACGATCGACGCGATGGCGATGGACTCGGATCTCAAGAACAAGGTCAAGTCCGATCTCGAATCGTTCCTCAAGTCGAAGCAGTACTATCACCGACTCGGCCGAGTCTGGAAGCGGAGTTACCTCCTGTACGGTCCCTCCGGTACCGGAAAAACGAGCTTCGTCGCCGGAATGGCGAAATTCCTCTGCTACGACGTCTACGATATCGATTTATCGAAAGTATCAGACGACTCAGATCTCAAGCTCCTCTTGTTGCAGACAACGAACAAGTCGCTGATCGTGGTGGAAGATCTTGATCGGTACTTGGTTGAAAAATCAACGGCTGTAAGTTTGTCTGGGATTCTGAATTTCATGGATGGGATACTATCGTGTTGCGGCGAAGAACGCATCATGGTATTCACAATGAATGGAAAAGATCAGGTTGATCCAACGGTTCTAAGGCCTGGAAGAATTGACGTACGCATACACTTCCCACTGTGCGATTTCTCAGCTTTCAAAAGTTTAGCCGATAGCTATTTGGGGGTAAAAGAGCACAAGCTTTTCCCTCAGATTGAAGAGATGTTTCAAATCGGGTCAAGTTTGAGTCCGGCTGAGGTTGGGGAGATCATGATATCCAATCGGACTTCCCCTAGTCGGGCTCTCAAATCCGTTATTACTGCATTGCAAATAAAGGGTGATCAGAGTGGGTTGAGTCGGGTTGGGCAACGGTCGAGTGCGAGTTCATCTTCTCGGCCCTCTTGTGAAGAGTCCGGCGAATCCGGGTCCTTCTTTGCTCGCGAAGGTGCACATACAATGAAGGAGTTTCGCAAATTCTATGGACTATTGAGGATGCGGAGTAGTAGAAAAGAATCGATGGATTTGGATTCGGTTGAGAAAGAAAATTCAGTTCACAACACCAAACTTGGCTAGATAGTATTGCAGGGTAATGTTGCAAGCAAGATAGCTTATATTATATTTGGAGCTCCAAAATATAGGACGTTTTAGGTTGTGAATAGATTTATTCATTATCGGACTTTTTTTACAGTGATAACTTACTCTTTTTATTTTCATTTAGTACCACCAAGAAAAAAAAAAAAAAAAATGATACAAATTTTTAGAATCAAGCTTAGTCTTAAAGTGATGATTGTCTAGTGATTCCTTTACACTTCTATCGTGCCAAATTCCAAGAAAACAAAAAAACGAAAAAAAGAAGAAGAAGATTGTAGGTATCGTTTGATGTAAAACATTATTATAATTTACACTTTATATTTGTTGCATTATGTCTTTTATTTTTAAGAATAAATTTGCATTGTTAAAGTAATGAAAGATATATGAAATTATTCCATGGGATGGTTGTTGTTGTTTATATTTGAATTTATGGAAAGAGTTGTGAAAAGAAAAGTAATGACAGGAGTTAAATTTAATAAGTTTTATTTGGACTAAGAAAATTAGAATAAAATGAAAAGGTATTTGTCAAAAATATTAATTTTAAAATAACTTTCTTCACTACAAATTTTAAATTCAAATATAACATGAATGAATGTGGTATTGACACAAGTAACAGAGCTCACAATACTTAATTTTATACTCTTTCCGTCCCAAAATAATAGCAGTCATTTTTGAAAAATTGAATTTTTTTAGTAGTATAATTATTACACTTTAAAAATATTAAATTTTCAAAATTACCCTTTAGTAATATATTATTTTGGGAATATCAATTATCATTATTATACTTTTTGTGTTGTTAATTAATATAAAATAAGAGTAAAATAAAAAATTCATAATATTTTAGTTCTTGAGAAACTAATATTTTAAAATAATGAAAAATAGAATAAAAAATTAATATTTTGAGACGAAAGAAATATAAAACATCGTCATTCGACAACAAATTCTCTCTCCATTACTTTTGGGCATTCTAGGGGCTCTCATTGCCTAAAAGATTCATAATTTTTAAATGATTAAGCTTTCGCGGGTAAGACTCCAACTTATGGTTTTGCACTTTAAATAGAAAGAGAAAAAGAAAAAGAAAGTGATGCTTATATGTGATATATACATACGTGACTAGAATGAACGGCCCAACAAGAAAAGTAACAAGAAATGTCTAGTTGAATAAAATTTATGATTGAGAAGGGCATATTAGTGGGATCTGTTATGATAAAATAAGTCAGTATTGTTATCGGATATGAGTGCACTAGTTTACCTCATTTTGTTAATAATTCCTTCTAAATTGACATAGAGTGTTTCATACGTTTCAGATTGGGTATGAAAATAATGTTTGTTTTCAGAATTTATTTTTCAGAAAATTTTATTTTTTTATTTTTCGTATTTTATTTTTTTGTTTTCATTGATTTTTTAAAATGTTTTATGTCATTTTTTAAATTGTTAGACAGACCTAATATAAATATACTTAGAAAATATAATATTTATGAAAAAAATCTTTAAAAAATTCAATAAATATCAAAAATATAAAAAAAAAAACAAAAATTTAATACATTTTTCTTATTTTTGTGTATTTATTAATTTTTTAAAATACTTTTTTTTACAAATAATTTACTATTTAGATACATCTAAGTGAGGTACATTTAAAAAAGTAAAAAAAAATTGCTTAAAATTTAAAAAATAGTCACTAAAAACAAAAAAAATATGAAAAATAAAAAATCCAATTTTCAAAAAACTAAAACCAAACAGATATAATTCAAAATCAAATTGGCATGTCTAAAGAAATTATTGCACTTATCTTTATCTTCTTCCTCTAACCCAGATCAAAACCTTAACCTAACCATTTCCTCAGTACCAAGCCACCACCTCTTGCCTCTAGCTTTCATTTCCACCTCGGCCACCTTCTCCCGCCTTGTGCATTCAACATGGCTAACTACCAGACCATTATCCTGATACAAATTTCTCAAAGCCAAGCAATTAGAACATTTATGGATTATGATTCAGTAAGTTAGGTATATGTGGACTATATGAAAGGAAACTTGAGGAGCTAAATCCATCCATTAGAGAAACATTAGTTATGATATGTGTGAGCGTAAGAGACCAAGGTTAGAGCCACAAGAATGTGTTCGACTAGAATGAAAGGCCCAGTAGGAAAAGTAACAAGGAGGGCCCAACTGAACAAAATCTATGATTGGGAAAGGTACACCACTGAGACTCGCCAGGATAAAAACCAAAAAGCAAAATAATGAGAGCTTAAAAATTAGGAGACATCTCACCGATCAATCCTGATTGTGTCTTGATAGCAAACGGAACCATTATACTAGTGTCATCTTTTCATGAAGTGTCATAAAATTATTATCTAGTGACATGTTTTTAAAAAATGTCGCATAACCATTATAAGGATGGTTTTACAATACTCTTTCATCCCAAACAGATCTTCTATAGTTTTTTGACAGTCAAGTTAGAGATTGGCTGAGAAAGAGTGGGTTAGGTGTTCAAAAAGTAGAGTAAATTTGGGTGATCATGCATACCTTCCTTTCTTCATTTGCCTTCCTTTTATAGAGGTTTAGTGTAATTTTGATGATCACTATAATGTCGGGCCCAAGTTCCTATTATACCTTTGGAAAGGGACGGCCTGAGCCCATTTTGATTGGGATAGTATGCCGAACCCCAATGGTATTCTGCATAAATGCTTGCTGATTCTGTTGGCATCACTTACTCAGCATGTCACTTCGATTTGAGTTTCTTAGAAAGACCTTGCGTGTAGTGCTCAGTAACTAGGTTGTTTCCTGTTTTTTTAGGTGAGTGTGAGTGGTTGGCTTACTGTACTTGGATGTGATAATCCCATTGTCATTGAGTCCTGATATCTTTGCATCAAAAAGTTATATGAACACTGCTCATGTTGCTTACACGATCTCATTCTTCTTTATTCATAGCTCATTCTGAATGTCCATACTCATTTACTTGATGATCTCATTCTGTACACATCCTTGAGATAAACTGTTGCAGGGGTTTCCGCACAAGTGATTAAAATTGTCTATGGACCACTAACAGTGTTTCTTGTACTTTTTCAGAGGAATTGACCTATACTAGTATATCATGGGTGATGTTGAGTCTCTTAACCATCTACCATCTTTTTATCACTTCCATGGTTTCTCTCTCAGTTCATTGAAATCCGGGTATTAGGAAAAGGCTACCTCAGAGGCACCAACCAGGCCATTCTTTTTTATTTCATTCTTCTCTGGTTTGGTCTCCATACTCTTGAGCGTGCATGCCACCAGTGAGTGCCCACAAGAAAGAAAAGTTCAAAATTCAAAAAAAAAAAAAAAAAAAATCATTGATTGAAGGAGAGCCTCCGTGTTTACTCAACAAATACCCTGTGATTCATAGTGGTTTGACTTTTCTCTGTGATGGTCAGTTACTCTTGTTGGAGGTCCAGCCATCCGATCACTACGAGGATTAACTCTAGCTTTGTTGCTCTCAAGGATTGCACACACACACACACATACATTTTATTTGTGAGCTCTCATGTTTGTTTCTGAGTTATGCATTCTTATGTTGCTTATGGCTTTGATTAAATTCTATTTGTTTTGTTCATGACCTGGTGCTTCAAATTTTTTTTACAAATTTTCAAGACTCATGACTGCTAGATTCTTTTATCCTAGTGGTATAGTCATTCACTTGGACTCCCTGCTTGTTACAGGTCATCCTAGTTGTTTTTTGTTTTAATATTTAAAAAAAAAAAGAAAAGGTCCCCGCTCGAGCGTAATGTTCCACGCTTGAGCGTGGTTTTTAGCCTTGCAGCATTTTTGTCCTTGTTTTACAGTTCTGTGAGGGGTGTTTTTGTGCTTGAGCGGTATTATTAGCGCTCGAGCGGGTATCTACTTGCGTTGTCTCACGCTCGAGCATTAATCCTTACGCGCGAGCGGACATATTTTGTATAAAACTCCCTCCCTCGACTCTTCAGGTCATTTTTTTCCCCTCTTTTCCATCTCTCCTCTCTAGGGTTTGGATTGCGCCATTGTTGGGCTCGTTTGTGCTTTCCTCCTTCTTCTTTCATCGCCGATTTCACCATTGGTAAGCATTTCCCTCCTTTTCTCTCTGTTTTTTTTCTGTAATTTCGCCTTTTGTGGGGGTTGGACTTCGGGTTTTTTTCTTTGTTTTGTGTTTAGTTTTTTTCTCCCTTACCTCACACACTCTCACTGAGTTTTGGTTTCCTTTTAATGGTGGATTTCATGCATTTTTATGTAGTTTGTAGTATCATTAGACCTAGGGTTTCTCATTGATAATCTTCATGGTGGTCTCATGTCTTTCCTGTCTTTGGTGTTTTTTTTTGTTCTGTATGGCAAGGTTTTATTTGTGAGTTTCATCCTACTATTATTCCCATATGTTTTATTATTGTCATTATCTATGTTTTTGCTAGGTTGAGATATTTTTCTCACCCAGTTACTCATATTTGTTGATTTGGTTTTTGGGATTGTTCTGTTTTGGGTTTTAGTTGTGTTTTGGTGTCATCATGTCTGCTCTTAAAAGACGAAAGTCTACAGTGTCGCGTTCTCTTTTTAATTCTGCTAGGTTTCAATCTGCCAAACAAGCCAAATTATTCCGTAAGTCATTTGCGGCTCGGATTGTTCACCTCGAATGTAATGTCCAGCCCAATACTTTCGAGTCGATTACCATTTGTCCCTTGTTTGACCCCTTAGGTGGAGACTTGGTTTTGTCTTTCTCTGGTCGTCAAAATCTTGACTGGGTCAGAGAATTTTTCTGCAATATTGAGCATATCAGTGACATTGATCCTTCCTTCACTACTTGGGTTAGGTCTAAATCCATCTCTATCACTCTTGATCTTATTCGAGGGCTTCTTAAGATTGATCGAGTGTTTCCTGAACACTGTCCTTTCCCGGTTCATCCTACATGTGACTTTAATAATGTGGCTGAGGTTTTGTGTGGTGCTCCACGCAATTGGCTTAAGGGCTCTTTAATTAAACAGTTTGAACTCCTTCCCGAGTTTAGACTGCTTAATCTCATTGTTTGTGCTAACATTATTGTGACCACACACTCTTTAGAAATCAATCAGGATCAGGGGTTTGTTCTTTTTTGTCTTGCTCGTCATATGTCCATTGATCTTGCCACCCGCATTATTCGCAAGATGATAGGTGTCTTTGGGAACAAACAGTTAGGTCTCCCTTATGGTTGTATGATCAACCATCTCTTGTCCCAACTTGAGGTTCCAGTTTTTGAGGATGATGAGTTTGCCTTCCCCTCTAGACCATTCACTAAAAAGACTGTTTCCCAGAGTCGTGCACATGTCAAGGGGGAGTCTTCTAGGGCTGGTACTTCTGTAGGTACAGCTGCTGGACTTGCTGAGGAGGCGGAGTTTGATGCAGCCGCAACTGGTAGTGAGGAGGATGCTGTTCCACTCCGGGCTTTTCATGACCAGCTTCAGCATTTTGAGGAGGCTATGTCACAGAGGTTGGACTTTCTGGATGCTCGCTTTGTGCATTTGATGGCCACCTCAGGCAGTTGGAGCAGTTCACCATCCAGACTACTATTCAGCTGGCGCACATTATTTCCTTACTTCAGCTTCAGCAGCTTCAGCCTCCACCTGATGCATGATCTCTGTGTTTGTTTCCTTGTCTCCCGGCTAAAAAGGAGGAGGAATTTTTGGATTGGTGGATTGGTGATATACCTTGGGATACTTGGTGTTTGATATACTCTTATCCTAAACCATCTGATCGATACTTTGTCTTGTTATGGTATATTCAGTTTGTTTTTCATTTTGGATATCATTTTGAATATAGTATCATGGTTCACTTTATATATATGTATTGCTATCTTCTTATGAAGTTCCACAGTTTTTGTTTTTCTGGTATGTTGGTTGTTATTTCACAGGTGGATGTTGAATGGATTGTTCGAATGGCAGGGTTGTTTGTGGATCACAAAGTGGTTTCGTTTTTTTTTTTATTTTCTTGGTTGTTAAAGTGTCTAGTGCGTGTGTTTAAGAAAAATTGTTTAGAAGAGTTTTGTCCGGGAATTGACAAAGAGGGAGATTGTTAGGTTCCTTTATTGTCAAATCCTCATACAAACTTTGTTTTGAAAGAGTTGTAATGTTTCCTTGTTTTTTGTCTTTCCCGCTCGAGCGGAACCATTGGCGCTCGAGCGTAATATGGGATGTCTCAGTAGTTTGTCAGGTCTGTAAAAATACTAAGATGTGTGATTTTGCGCTCGAGCGTATGTTCTAGCGCTCGAGCGGAAACTTGTTTTGTCACACACGTATTTTACTGAAGTTGCTCGAGCGGGCTGTCTTGCGCGCGAGTGGAGATCGCGAACTCTGTTTTCTTATATATATCTGTTTAGGTTGTTTTTAGGTTTTACTTTTCCTAGATCTTATAAAAGAGTCTTAGGGTTTTGTTTAAGGTTTTCTTCTAGAAGTCTTGTGAGTTTTCCTTGATGTTTTGAGAGAGTTCTTCACTCATGATCTAAGATACATACATTAAGGAGTTTGTTACTTTAAATTTAAGAGAGTTCTCTTCGGTGGATTTCGAAGATTCAAACGTGGAGTTTCAAAGGAGTTTGATTTTGTATGTAGTCGTTTATTCGACAAACGAAGTTGTGGATTCAACTGCAGATCAATCAGTTCCGAGACGAAGGCGTGGTGAAAGAGTTACAGAAGGTTTGAAAACAAATTGACTGAGTTGGGTAATTTGTGTGTTATCTTTGTAATCTTTCTTTCTTTAGTAGTGGATTGATTAGTGGCGTTTCGCCCGTGATTTTTGATTACAATTGAAGGTTCTTCAATTGTGGTTTTTCCACGTAAAAATCGTTTGTGTCAATTTATTGTTTATTCGGAAAAATAACAATCTAAATAACTTTCGTAAGTGTTTGATGATTTAAATTGTGTGTTTTGAATAATTAGGAATTAGAATATTTTAATCTTGATCTAATCACGAATCACTTAGGATTTTCATAAATGTACAATACTCTGTATATTTACACATTTTTTCATAGTTTGGATATCTTTCAATTAGCTTTTACATGTTTGAAAGATTGCCTCAAAGTGCTGTGGCTACTTTTAATTTTTTCATTTGACGTGTGTGTAACTTCACTTTTAATTTTTTCATTTGACGTGTGTGTAACTTCTGAATTTTACTAATTGTTTTATACTTTTTCATTTATAAAATCTTTTAATAAATTTCAGAAGATAGACAATGAAATTGTTGGAGGATAAACTATGTAACATACTACAATTGCGGAAATAGAAGCACAAATATGTGTTATTTTACATGTTAAGGAGACATATGAAGAAGTATGGAGTTCTTTCAAGATTGTTATAGCAAAACTTGAAGCCGGTGAAAGGAATCAACCTTTATTTATTTATTTTTTATTTTTGCAAATGAGATTGACATATTTATAATTATTTAGGGCGAATTTCACTAATGATTCCTATAGTTTGTGGCTTTTATCACTTTGATTCATGATTTTTCAATTGTGACACATTTGACTCAAAATTTTAAATCTTATTCTAAATAAGGATAATTAAAGATACCATTACTTAATTTTAAGGATAAAGTCTTCAATTTGATAAAATATAAGCTAATTTGATAAAAATAAATGTCAAAAAAATATTTTTGAATTTTAAAAAATTATTTCTACCCACGAAAAGATAAATTATGTAAAATTGATATTTTTTTTACATATTTATTTATTTACCAAATTAATTTTATTATGTGTTTGGATGATGATCATGTAATGGACGGTTGTTTTTATTTTCATTAAATTAGTTTAATTTTTCAAAAGTTAAATATGGCGACAACTTTGATATCATTATTAAACTAATCCATTAAATAAAATAAAAAAAAACCAAAACTAAAAACATTTCATATATTAAATGTATTGATTACACATTAAAAGCCTAACAATCACCTATTACATGATCATTATCTAAACACATAATAAAAATCAATTTGATAAAATAAATAAATATGTAATTTTTTTAACAATTATACATAATTTTATCTTTGTGGGTAGAAATAATTTTTAAAAATTCAAAAATATTTTTTTTGACATTTCTTTGTGTCAAATTAATTTATATTTAATGACTTTGCTTTTGAAATTGAGTAATAATATTTTTAATTGTCCTTATTTAGAATAATATTCAAAATTTAGGATCAAATGTATTACAATTAATAAGTCATGGATTAAAGTGACACGAGTCTCAAACTATAGAAACTGTTAATGTAATTTGTCTAATTATTTAAGACAGATGAGGCTGTTGAGTTGTAATTTTTGGTTTGAAATATTTTTATTTAGATTACAAATGGTTTTTTTTATTGTATTTTGGTAATTTAATTGATATTGTATTTGCCTTATATAAATGAAATTTTATTTATTTATTCGCGTATAAAAGAAAATGATGAGTAGAATTGATGTTATAACATTTTATTATTTATTTATTTATTTATATCTTTAGTGGCAACCAACTAATAAGTTGAGCTGACGTTTTCAAATGACATTCGTAAGAAATAGTGGTATTTAAAAAATGCTACAATATATGTACGGGACAGTCACAAATGATGTCTAAAATGACACTCAGAGTATTGGTATTATGACATTTATAAGTGTCACAAACCCAAAGTGGCATAAGTATCAATGACACTTATTAAAAACGTCATTATATTAAAAAATGTCACTAGAAATATTTTCTTATAACACTTTTAATTGTCACTAAACTAAGTATTTGTTGTAGTGTGTATAACTACATTTTATTCTTGTTAAAGCAATGGTATCAAATTCCACTTTTACATGTAATTTGACATGTTTAAACAATTTTTGTTGATGTGATTGAAGATATATAAAATTATAGTTTGAAAGTTAATTTTTGTTAGGGTGTGTAAAACTAAAAATTTACATAATGACATTGATAATAATTTGGTAAATGACTTTTGTAACTTTGTGTTTGATTGGAGAATTTGGGAAGAGATTTGAAAAAATAAAAGGGAAAGGAAAAAAGTATGTGAAACTAGGTGAAATGTAGACATATTTTATTTACATTTTACCTACTTTTTCATTTGTCCTTTCCAAATCTTTCAACTAAACACAACATAAATGAAATTTCTAGTTATGTCACTGCTTTCTTCCATGAATAATTTCTTCTAAATTGGCGAAAATTGTTTCCCACACACTTTATTTGAGATTCGGTAAGAAAATAATATAATTTAAACTCAAATTTGCATGCGAAAAGAAATTATATGTACGTATTTGTATATATAGATATTGTGGAAATATCATTTCTTTCATTAATCTTGATATTACATACAATCTGTATTTATAGAAAGAAAACTAATGCTGAGCTAAGTAGATAACTAACCCCTAACAATGTAACTAACTCCTAACAACTAGCTAACCAATTCCTAACTGACTACATGATGCATATGCAGCTGAAGCTGAAGCTCTATTCTTGACAGATGGAGAAGCCATAACTGAAGCTGTTGAAGCTGTGGCTAATGCATTCGAACTAGGATCCTTATCACCCTTGTGCAAGCTGATGGGAAAGGGAGAGACCAGAAGCTTGGCTTTAAGATAGTTAAATTGCGAAACTAAGAGAGGCTTTGTAAAGATATCAGCAATCTGATCAAGAGAACGAACATATTTGAGGAGGAGTTGTTTAGTAGCAACCTTTTCACGAATGAAGTGACAGTCCACTTCAATATGTTTCGAACGGGTGTGAAACATTGGGTTGGATGCCAAGGCAATAGCAGAAAGGTTGTCATATCAAAGAATAGAAGGAATGGAAGAGTGAAGTTGAAGTTCACGGAGTAACATTGTTAACCAAGTAAGTTCAGCAGTGGTGTGTGCGAGAGAGCGATATTCAGCTTCGGTTGAGGAACGTGAGATAGTTGGTTGTTTTTTAGTAGCCAAGAAATAAGATTAGAACCAAGATAAACACAATAGCCTGAAGACTTCGACGATCTAGAACATCACTAGCCCAGTTGGAGTCGGAGAAGGCTTGAAGTTCAAAAGAACTAGGATTAAAAGTGAGTCCATGAGCTAAATTCCCTTTAACAAATCGTAACAGTCTCTTGACAGCAGCAAAATGGGCAATAGTGAGAGCATGTATGTGTTGACAAGCTTGGTTAACAGAGAAAGACAAGTTAGGCCTGGTGATAGTGAGGTATTGGAGTGCATCAACAATACTGTGATAAAGCTCAGGTTGATCGAAGGGAAGAGCAGAGTTTGGAGCAAGAGAAGGCTTAACTGACACAGGAGAATTGCAAGGCTTGCAAGTGGTCATACTAGCCTTAATGAGGATATCAGAAGCATATTTGTGTTGAGATAAAAAATAAGAATCACCATAAGCTTGTATAGATATACCCAAGAAATAGGAAATATCCCCTAGCTCCTTCATGGCAAAGGCAATATGCATTTTAGCAAGAAGAGATTGAATATGAGAAGAGCTATTACCAGTAACCAAAATGTCATCAACATATACAAGAAGAAGAGTAATAGTGGAAGAAGTCCTTTGAATGAATAAGGAATTGTCACACTAACTATTAAGAAAACCTTGAGACAGTAAAAAACTGGAGAAGGTAGAATACCAAGCGCGAGGAGCCTGCATTAAATCATAGAGAGCCTTCTTTAAGAGACAAACATGATTGGGATGAGATGGACTAGTGAAGCCTGGAGGCTGTGTCATGCAGACTTCTTCTTCTAATGTACCATGAAGAAAAGCATTACTAATACCCAGTTGCTTGAGAGGCCAATGATAATGCAGAGCAACACACAATAAGATGCGAATGGTAGTTTGTTTGGCAACGGGGATAAAGGTTTTAGTATAGTCAATGCCCTCTTGTTGGAGAATCCCTTTTGCAACCAAACGAGCTTTATAACGAGCAATAGAACCATCAGAATTGCGCTTAATGCAGAATACCCATTTGCAGCCGATGACAGATTTAGAAGAAGGCAAAGCAACCAAAGACCAAGTACCTTGAGCAAGAAGAGCATTGTATTCTTCCAACACTGCAGTGTGCCAAACAGGGGAATTTAGAGCTTACTGATAAGTATATGGCTCAGTGTCAGAAAATGAGGATGAAGAAGCAAGAGAAGAAGCCATGAAGACCTGAGGATGAGCTTTGGATCGAGTAATCATAGAATGACAATTAGTAGAAGGATGAGGAAGAGGTAAATCAACAAAAATGGAAGAAATAGGAGTAGGAGTAGGAGAAGAAATAGGGCCTAATGGCAGAGAAGAAGGGACAGAATGAGGTAGCTCAGACTGGATAGATTGAGATAATACAAGCTGTGAAGACATAGTAGACTGCAGAGGCACAGTGGGCTGTAGTGGCATAGTGGTCGGCAGAGGCACAATAGGTGACAGAGCCATAGAAGATGATGAAGAAGGTAAAGAGGAAAGAGATATGTGAGCTGGTTGTAGTGATGAAGAAATAAGCAGAGAACTGACAAAGAAAGATTGATGATCCACAGTTAGAGAAGGAGAAGGAGAAGGAGACCAGAAAAAGGACTGAAGCATAGACAAGGTCTGAGAAGTAGGAGGAGAAATAGTAGCAAAAGGAAAAATATTCTCATGAAATATGACATGTCGAGACAAATAAACCTTACCAGAAGAAGGATCTAGACACCTATATTCTTTGTAAGAAGGATGATAACCAAGAAAGACACACAAAGTAGATTTAGGGCGAAGTTTATGAGAAGTGTGTGGCTTAAGCCAAGGAAAACATTGACATCCAAACATACGCAAGAAAGAGTAATCAGGTTATTTGTGAAACAATAATTCATAAGGAGAAGAATGAGGAGCCTTAGACTTAGGCATTCTATTAATTAGATAAGTGGCTGTAGAAATGACATCAAATCGATACTTAATAGGAATAAAAGACTGATGAAGCAGTGCAATGGCAGCCTCAGTGATGTGTCTATGTTTTCTCTCAGAGACTCCATTCTGAGGAGGTGTATAGGGACAAGAAATTTGATGGAGAATACTATGAGAGTTGAAAAATTGAGTCATAGATGAATTAACAAACTCAGTACCTCCATCAGTGTGAAAAATTTGCAAGTGAGTGGAAAATTGGTTGCCAACATAAGCTGTGAATTCTACAAATTTATCAAACACTTCACTTTTGTAACACAACAGATAAAGCCAAGTAAATTTGCTATATTCATCAACAAAGAGTACATAGTATTTATAACTAGAAATAGAAGGGGAAAATGGTCCCCAAATATCACTGTGAATGAGAGAACAAGGTTTTTGAACAATAGAGTCAGACAGTTTGAAAGGTAATCTATGCCTTTTTGCTACACAACAGTGGACACAAGTAAAATCATCATCCTTGACTTTATTACAAGTGGAAGAAAGAAATTGTTTGAGTTTATTAAACTTGAGAAAGGATGGATGCCCCAATCTCTTGTGCCAAACAGTGGTAGACATATTATTGGTAGTTGAACTGCATAATGCATTATGAGAATGAAATCATGAAGGTGGAATAGCAACAGCAGAGAAAGAACAAGCAGGCTTGGATACATGAAAGTGATATGAACCATGTGAATTAAGTCCCTTGTGTACGATGTCCTTCGTGTGCTTGTCCTGAACAATGAAGGAAGAATCAACAAAAGTGATTGTACAATTATTATCTTTAGTGAGTTTGTGCATAGACATAAGATTGGAAGCAATAGGAGTGTGCAAGACTTTGTTGAGTTTAAAAGTATGATGTGGAGTAGGCAAAATACCCTTGCCAATATGAAGGAATAGAGATAGAATGACCATTACCGACAGTGATGTGATCAGTTCCTTGGTAAGATTGATGAAGACTCAAATGAGATAAATCATGAGTCATATGGTCAGATACGGTAGAATCAAGATACCAAGGGGAGGAATCATACGGAGGTGGAAAAGAAGCAGAAGCCATAAAAGCTCTGGTGTTTGAAAAACCAGATGATGATTGTGATGAAGGCTGATAGGCAGAATAAGCAGAAGATGATTGTGATGGAGATTGCCGTGACTGATTTTGAAATTGCTGCGGCTGCTGATTTTGAACAGGAAGATAATTGTCATCCAATCGATGCCAACACTCCAGAGCTGAGTGATTAGTTTTACCACAAATCTGACAAATTAAGTTGTGATTGTGACTGCTGGAAGATTGTCTACCTCTACCTCTAGAAGAGAAATAACCTCGGTAGCCATGTCTAGAACCACCTTTGTGACCTTTGAAAGAAAATCGACCTCGAGAAGAAAAGTCATGAGAACAGCCACGAGTAGCAACATATGCAACTGAAGGTTCATAAGTGTAGACACCCCATTTTTGACCGACCTTCAGACTTGGGCGCTACTGATGGTTTACTTGGTGATGGAATATGTGTAGAGCAAAAGCTCGATTTCTTCGGCAAGAGGAGAGTCAAATCCCAACCTCACACCCCATTTTGGACTAAAGCTATTTTGAATGGTTTTTAGACCTTAAAACCCTCTCTTTCAAAATATTTTTGAAATAAAGTTTCTACGATACTCTGAGGCTCGCATTTTGTTAAATGATGTGCTTTTCGGTAAACCGAGAAAGGACAAAGTGGAAATAAATGAAAGAGAGGTGAAATCTTTGAAAAATCTTTCAAAACATCTTGTTTAGGGGTTTGGAGTTGAAGAAAAGAGGAGAAGAGGGAAGAAACCTAGTTGAGGAAGAAGATGGGCATGAATCGCTAAGAGAGAGACGAGTAGTCCTTGCCAAATCGGTTCTATCATTTTGTATACTTGGACTTAAGCTATGAGGCTACCACCGTTGGAAAGAAGACTTCCGGGGCTTCATTTTACACTCAAGAATCTCCTAAAGCCAAGTTCGGATGGGGGAGATATGGTTGGTTGAAGTAGGGCATCAATCCGGTTGGACTGAAACTGAGCGGTTTCACCAAAACAGGCATAACTTTTTGCACAGTTGGAATTTTGATGCAAGGATGCCACCATTGGAAAGCTTACTTCCAGGGCTTCAATTTGGACACAAGAATGACCTGCAAAGAAGTCCAAATGAAGGAGTTTTGCCCATTTGAAATTGGGCCTGAAAAGTAGACTTTTGTGGCCGATCGGCCAAAAAAGTAGTAGATCGGCACTAAAGATGGCCGGTCGGCCAAGAGTGATACAAATTCAGATTTTTTGAAGATCTTTTCCCTCCAGTTGTTTCCAGCAAGCTCTAGCTGTCCCAAATTAGATATTTTCGACCCAAGTTGATATTTTGCTATATATGAGAGCCTTATATCTCATATTCAAGGGGTTAGAACTTCTTAAGCAAGTTTGAGAGCTTTTCTCACTAAACTCCCTCTCTCTCTACAATTTTCAGAGCTTAATCTCTGCCTCTCTCTCTAGAGCCTCTCTCTCTTGCTCTTTTGTGCATAGAAGTGCATAGAAGTAGAGAAATACTTCTAGTTGGCCTAGGCATCCTTCATCAAAGCTGCATATCTTTGGGTTAAGATCCCTTGGAGCTTATTTTTGAACTGTTGGAAGGTCATTTGAGCCAACAAAAAGGCCATTTTGCTGCTGTACTTCAAAGGTAAGCACCTCTCCTTTTTTGTATTCGTTTTGCACACTTGCTTCACCATCTTTTCACACTACTTTGGGGCTGGTTTTGGGGTGGTGTTGAACTACAAAAACCTCTTCTTTTCCTCTATTTTTCAGTCCTAAAAGTGTTGGTTTGTGCCTTGGTTGGCTAGGGGGTTGTTCTCCCTCTTGCTCCTTGGCTTGTAAGGCCTTGTGAGCTAACTTTCAAGCTTTTCAAACAACTTCTTTTTGGCCTTAAAATCACTGAATTCTAGAGGAATTTCAGTGGTAGAAAACTTGTTTTGAGGCTCAAAATAGGAGGGGGTGGTCCCCCTTCCTCTTGTTTTGTTAGCATGTGGTGATGGCCAACCAAAAGAGCAGGCATTTCTATCTTCTTGAGGCTTTGTTTGAGCTCATTTTTGCGACTTTTCAGACCTGCCATAACTCTGTTTTTGGTTGTCTTGGCCACCCCTTGCATGCTTCTTGTACTTGTAGTATAATCCTACTTATAGCTTTGCAAAGGAGCATGTCTTTCTAGCATGTTTTGGCTCTATCTTAGCATGTTTAGGGCCTTATTCTAACATGGTATAACTTTGTTTTGGGTTGGTTTGATTGTCTCTTACATGCTTAATACACTTGTAGTGTAATCCTTGCAAACTAGTCCAGTATGCTTAAGGTTTTGTCTCATCTTTCTAGCATGTGTTGATTCCATTCCTGCATGTTTTTGGTCATTATTTAACATTTCATAACTCTAATTTTGGTTGGTGGAGTCACCTCATGCTTGGTTTTGGTAGGTGTAGTGTAATCCTCCTTGTTGGCCTTGCATGCTCCATGCTTCATGCCTTCATGCTAGCTTGTTTTGGCTATACTCCATACACGTTTTAGCATTATTTTGACATGCTTTAGGACTGTCTTAGGTGTTCTTGGCCTTTTGGGGCTTGCTTTGTATGGCCATGGTGTAAGTCCCTTGGCTAGCTTTAAGCTTTGAGCCCACTAGCATGCTTTATTTGTCATATGTGCATGATTTAGCATCCTTTGGAATGTAATTTCAGAGCTTACTTCATTGCTACATTCTCACATTTGTCACTTCTTCATCATGTTCGAGAGTTGTGCTGTTATGCTTAGTTCATGGGCCAATGCATGAGCATGCATTTTCTTGCTTTTTCATGCCATCATTTTAGCATTTTGGCCACTATTTTGGACCCTCTTAGGTTTGTCCATATGCGGTTTAAGTCCATTGAGTTTTGCATTATATAGCCCTTGCCATGCTTATATTGTTTGCATGTTGTTGCATGTTGCATTATGTTTGCATGTTGTCACATTTGCATGTTGTTAGCATGTTGTTGCATGCTTATGTTGTTTGCATATTGCATGATTGCATTATGTTTGCATGTTTGTTGCGTTGCATTGCATTGTGTTTGGGTTGGGCGTCAATCCAAACACGAGGAATGAGGAACGTTTCATACTCAAAGTGATGAAACGTGCCTCATTTCTTAGGTCACCGACACCTTTGATCATGTATGATAAGGTGGAGGTTCATCGAGTCTTATGTGGTATTTGTGTGCATTCATTAACATTGAATTGTGCAACTTGGTCTCTTTGGCCATCATGCATTGAGATGTGTGATTGGTGGCTTGAGAGCCAAGCACCACACTCCTTTGAGCTTTAGACATGATAAGGAGTGTGGTTGCACACACATTTTCCTGCAAATACACTGTCATGCCTCTGTTAGTGCTCTGTTGCAGCAAAGGGAGAATTTGCAGGAAGCAGTGGCCGATCGACCACTTTGTCTGCCGATCGGCTATCAAAATTGGTCGATAGCCATAAACTCTGGCCAATGGCCACTCCTCTTGGTCGACCACCCCCCAGCATATCCATAAGGTGGACCAGAAGTATCTTGGAGGTTGGCACAGTTTTCAGAAGTCTAAAACAGTGCAAATAGAGGCATCATGAGGCACGGTAGTGGATTTCGGGAGGACGCGATCGAGCATGCATCATTCATCATTCTGAGGCAGAGCTTTGGCAACCTATTTCAGTTTCTTACTTAGCTGGTTTTGTAAATTAATTAATTTGATTAATTAGTTAAAGTTTTGTAATAATCAATTAGCTAAGTTAGTTAATTAGTTGATTTGTAATAATTAGTTTAATTAGCGTAGCTAGTTAGCTAAATTCATTTGGACCCTCCTCTGAGAGGGCAATTTTGTAAATAAGTGTGCGTGTGTGTGATGCATGTCTTCCAACACCCATTTCTTTTTCCCTTTTATTTGCCAGATTTCAGTGGGTAGTTTTAGGGCATATTTCAATTAGCATCCTTATACTAGCATGTTCTCATCCATTCATCTGTCTTGCATGCACCGGGTTCGACGTATCATACAAACTGCATTGTATTTCAATTCCTACTTGAATACATGTTATCTAATTGCATTTCATATGCCATTTTAGAATAAGCGAGCCTATTTTAGTTGCATTCTTGCATGTGTTGCATTAGGCATTGTTGACATAGCTAGGATCATACATTGATTACTAACTAGCTTCTTTTTTGGCTCGGAGTACACTGTGAGTGTTTATGCTTTAGCATCCTTGCATGCATGTAAGTGTTGCCATGATATCATGCTTGCCATGAGGCTATTTGCTTAACTGATATAACTGCTTGAATGCCTATAGATAAAGGCTTGATTGCCTGGATTGGTACAACTCGATGATTGTGGGTTTTAAGCCCACTTGAAGTGACAAAATCATGTTTTTCTAAACCCACCTGAGGGTGGCAAATCCATGACTTAGCCTACTTGCGAGTAGCACCTTCAAACCACTTTCAAAAACAAACATGAGTTGTTTTGTTCCAATCCGCGTGATTGAGTCTATACTTGTATGCTGTGCGCATCACATAGTAAGTTAGTTAATAAACCGGAATAAGAACGCATGTGTTTTTAAAAACAACATATCATGTTAGTAAAGGCCAATCCTTTGATCGGGAGAGTGGGGGTGCTCATTTCATGACCTTCCTCCCTTGTACCCAAGTTACCAAGCCGAGGCAACTTTGGTGATGAAGGACACATAGCCTTAGGCACGAGTCAGGGTTTCCTAAATTTTCCCAAAATAAAATATTTAGGTGGCGACTCTGAAATCTGGCAAAGCAGTCTATGTTTGGCGCTTTTTGATTAAAATCGATTTTCCAAAACGATTTGCCGGATTTGGACTATTTGGTGATTTATCAGTCTTACATTGCACTTTGTGAGATTAGATTCAGAACCGTGACACGAGTCCGAACTGTAATAGTTAAGAACAACAATTCGCGCCCTCGCGCGTGAAGCGGAGTTCGCGGGCGGTCTACAATAAGCATTAATTTTCTTGGTTTTAGAATGAATGTAAATAGATTCTGAGCATAGAAGGGATGAAAGTTTCTCCATAGAAATAGCTTCTGACCTGGCTCAGATTGTGGTTTTGAAAGCATCAAATTCTTCAGGTAAGCCATTCAGTGTAAGAAGAATTAGATCTTCTGCATCTATAGGAGAAGAGGCAAGTACAAGTTGATCAGCTAACTCTTTAATCTGATTCGGATATTCTTCAATTGTTTGAGAAGTCTTGGTCATGTTAGTCAATCAATTTTTTAGTTGATGAATATGGCTGCGAGACAATGTAGTAAATCGTTTTGATAGAACTTGCCAAACCTCTGCACTATGTTGAAGATGCAAAACAGAAGAGAAAATCACATGTGTGAGTGTAGCTGTAAGACGACTTCATTGATGTGCATCGATCTGTTTCCACTGCAGAAACTCTGGATTAACTGTTGTGGTTCCATCTGCATTTGTAATCGTTAATGGTGGAGAAGGATGAGAACCATCAACAAACCCTAGCAAATTTGTAGCACGCAAAATATTGAGAAATTGACTTCTCCAAATGATGAAATTTGAAGAATCTAGCTTTACAGTTATGAAGGAATTAAGATTTGAAATAAGGAGACTAAGATTTGAGGGAAGAGCATTTGAGGTAGCCATTGAAGAAGATTGAAGCTATGGAAGAACTTTGAAGAATGATTGAAAAAATTTGAAGAATCTTTGAAGAACTGATAAACTGATATCAAGAACCCAAGAATGCTCGTGAGAGCTTCAAAGCTCTGATACCATGTGGAAATACCATTTCTTTCATTAATCTTGATATTACATACAATCTGTATTTATAGAAAGAAAACTAATGCTGAGCTAAGCAGGTAACTAACCCCTAACAATGTAACTAACTCCTAACAACTAGCTAACTAATTCCTAACTAACTACATGATACATATGCAGCTGAAGTTGAAGCTCTGTTCTTGACTGCTGGGGAAGCCATAGCTGAAGCTGTGGCTAATGCATCTGAACTAGGATCCTTATCAGATATATCTTAATATGTGATTAAATTAGAAATTAGGAGGATTCAAATTTTCAATTTTCCTTAAATGGTTTAAATTAGAATTAGGATAGTTTTTCACAAAAAATAAAAGAGAAATTACATATACACTCCATGAGATTTACTTAAAATATGAATTGCTTCAAGTGATTTTGGAAGTTACATATCACCCATTCAAGTTTCTAATTCCATAACAAATGATCCATTGTATTAATAAATTATCAAGTCAATTAACAGTTTTTAATAATGTCATAAATATATTTCAATTAACAATTTAGGTAATTTATTGTTTTATATGAGAATGGTTAGAACTTTTATTTTTTTTTCGTTAATTCTGTTGAATAATAAAAAAAAAAAAATGATAATGAGGTAGTTATTTTCAAAACCATAAGGGAACAATCTGTATTTTAAGAGAACTTTAGTGGTGTATTTGTAATTTATCAATTATTGATAATGCATTACTATTTAGGATTAATTACTATTTAGGATTAAATAATTTGAGATAGTTTCAAATTAAACAAATTGGTCAATGCTTCTTAATTAAAGGTTAAAATTATTAATTTTGAGATACTTGTCAATTTTCTAAGTTGTACATGTAGAGAAAAGAAACAGATTTTTTTTTTATTATAAAAAAAGACCAAATTGAAACTAGATTTAAAATATACGGACCAAATTATTTAAATTGAAATAATAAGGGCTAAAATAAAATTTGAGTCAAACTACATGAGTGAAAAGTGTAATTAATCCTAATATTTATTTAGACTTTAGTTTTTATTTCTAAATATTTTCATACATTTTAAAATCATTTTGTTGTTTTCCTTATGTTTCCAAATGTTTTTGTTTCCAAGCAAAGCTAAGCGAACAAATACGAAATTTTGATCCTTATTTCACAAATAAAAAAGAGTAATACGTAACAATAAAAAAGAGTAATACGTAACAATATAAGTGTCTTCTATAGAATGAACGCACTCAGAGTCTAATTAAACTAGGGACAGCGACAGAGTTCGATTATTGACGGGCCAAAATAATAGCAATAAGACAAGTCCCACAGGGCAGAAGAGTTTACTTGGGTTGACTTTCTTTGTAATAAATTTTGAGCTAAATAAATATTTAAGTCCCACAGGCAGAAGAGTTTACTTGGGTTGACTTTTTTTTTGTAATAAATTTTGACCAAAATAAATATTTATTTAGCATACTACAAATAAAATAAAATAATAATAAATAATAATGAAGAAGAAGCTGTTTTATGGTTGCTCTTATAATAATTCGAAAGTGTTACATACATCAATTAATGTATTAATTGGTATATTAACATTAGTTATGACATTATTATTGACTCCACTCATATATTACACTACAAGAAAAAACATTTTTGGCGACTAAATTTTTAGTCGCCAAAAGTCCTTTTTTAGTTGCCAAATGTAGAATTTTCACATTCCCCTACTAAATATTTTAGTCGCCGCTGTGGTCGCCAATACATGGTCGCGAATACCTTTGGCGACTAAAGATTTGTTAGTCGGCAATACATGTGTCTTCGGCGACCAAAGAATTAGTCGCCAATAGTCAATTTCATTTTGGGAAATTATACATTTAGCGACTAAACTTTTAGTCGCCAATACTGATTTTTTTTTTATTATTTATACATTTGCCGACTAAACTTTTCGTTGCCAATTCTCTATCTTTCGGCGACCACAGACTTTAGTCGCCAAAAGTATTTTTCAGAAAAAAAAAAATTTGCCTTTGCTTTTCCCAAGTTTCGAACCACCAACCTCCCAACCCTCAACCTTTACCAACACTCTCTTCCCACCACGCCACTAATACATTCTGTAAATAATAATGCAAAATATATTATTTATATACTATATTGACCGAAATTAATACAAAGTTATATATATAAAAATAATTATTTTTATTTAATATATTTTATGTAAAAAATTAATTATTTACTAAAAAAATTAGGATCGCACTTTTGGCGACTAAATCTGAATTTTAGTTGCCAATTCTATATTTTTTGGCTACTAATTTGTATTCTGTCGCTAAAAGAATTAAATCCCGCCTAAGGATAGCACTTTTGGCGACTAAACTGAATTTTAGTCGCCAAAACCTCTACTTTGGGCGACTAAAGTGTAATTTTGTCGGCAATTCTTCACCTTTCAGCGACCAAACAGATTTTAGTCGGCAATTCTTGACCTTTCAGCGACCAAACAGATTTTAGTCGGCAAAACACCTATAATCGGCGACTAAGCTGTTTTTTAGTCGCCAAAACCATCACTTTTGGCTACTAAATTATTTTAGTCGTCAAAAACCGTCACTTTTGGCTACTAAACAACCTGTAGTCGCTAAAAACCCTACATTCGGCGACTAAACTGCCTTTTAGTCGCTAAAAACCCTATATTCGGTGACTAAACTCTTTTAGTCGGCAAAACTGATCAACTTTGGCGACTAATTCCATTTTAGTCGCCAAAAACCGTACTTTCCGCGACGAAAAAATATTTTAGTCGCCGATTGTGCTTTTTGTTGTAGTGTAAATTACACTTCTTAAATTATGCCACATCATCAATCAGTACACTAATTAGTATACATAGCATTATTCATAATAATTGCAAATTAATTTGCAAAGTTGAGTAATACGAAATTTAATATAGGGCTATTACTTAAATATTTTATCAAAAATTTTCACTTTCTATGAAGTTTTCCATATGGCATGATGGGTTCTATAATTTTTTTAATATGGGGGCTGTTTGGGAAGTGGAATTTTAGCTTAATTTAGGGTAAAATTCACAAAAAGAAAAAATATGTTAAAATAGTTAATAAGACAAAATGTCACATCAAATTCATAATTATTTCACTTTTTCTCTCACAAATATCACATCTAACTACAAAAAAATCTAATCATCTTTCCAAATACAAAAATTTTAGCCTACTAAAATAATTAAAAACTAAAATAGCCTACTAAAATAGCAACTTTCCAAACACCCACATGATATGCATAATGTATACACATGACATTCATTGTATGAATACACATAGAAAATGAAGTAAAAGATTGAAACAAATGTGACGATAAATAACATTCTAAAATTGGAAGATGTGATAAGAATGTAAATCAGTGATAAATGAAAGCAATAAATATGAATGTAAATCATACCAATATCAAGATGTGTGTTGAATTTGAAGATGTGATAAGAATGTAAATCAATGATGAGTGAAAGCAAGTAATACGAATGTAAATTATACCAATATCGAGATGTGTATTGCAGAATGAAAAGAGAAGACTAAAAAGGGAAATAGGTAAGAAAAGAAAGAGGAAAAACTAATTGAAATGACATAAATGAATTGTATTAGAAAAAAGTTTTTAAGGGAGATCCAAAAATACATGAAGAATGGGTTGTTTAATGAACTCCTTTGGGAGCACAGGGTACTTACCTAATAGCAACATAAAGTAATATAAAATAGAGGTGAAGATTTTTTTTGGGTAGTTCTCATGTCTCATGTTTGCCAATGCTTCATGGTATGTTGGGTGTGAAACCATCCCGTAAAGCCATGATCTCAGTCCTCATGTTTGTTAATGTTTCATGGTCTGTTGGGGGCGAAACCATCTCATGGTGTGTTTGGGTGTGAAATTGAGGATAGATCTAGGAGGGAGGGTAGGGGGTCTTGTCACATCCCTAAATATTGTAAAAATTACATATATTATACTAGTAATTAGTAAGATAATTTAAAAAGATGAGAAGTTATATGTGTTTTTGATCCCTTAAAATTTGAATCCTGGATTCGTTCTTGGGTGAAACCATCCCCTAAATCTATGAACTCAATCCTCATGTTTGTCAATGCTTCATGGTCTGTTGGGGGCGAAACCATCCCATAATGAACTCAGTCTTCATGTTTTGTCAATGCTTCATGGTAATGCTAACCCAGAAAACTATAAACAACCTCATGAATAAATATGGTAGCAGGCTGAAGGAGCTTTTAGGCCAAGCTGAAGACAATAACCACTTTAGAAGTTTTGTGCAAGTATCAGCAATAAGGCATACAAGAATATAACATTTGGTAAAAATGATAAGATGTCCAAAGACGAGCTGCATCTAGTGCAACTACATCTCTCTAAGTCATCAGAGCTGTAGTAGGCTTAGCATCACAGGGGTAGCCTCACTTCTCTAGAGCAGGTGTAGTCTACTCAAACAGAGAAGTGCAAAGCATCCATGGCAGCTTATCCCATGTGTCTGACTGTCATGCATAATGTCTCACAGACCTTTAGAGTTAGTAACTCACCAAAATACTGTAATGCAAGTGGAGTTAGTTAGGTTTGTTAGATTGATGAGTTGGTTAGAGAATTAGTTACGTATTTTGTATATATAGACAATGTACCTCTCTTGAATGCATAAATAGCTTAGTTTATTACTTTCTTCATGGTATCAGAGCTTCTAGAGCGTTCATGAATAACGGATCAATCATCCTCTTCTCTTCCATCAAACTGAAGTATTCTCATTTCTAATTTTAGTTCTCTAGTTATAGTCAAGTTAGATTCAAGCAATTTTTTGATATGGGAAAGTTAGATGCCAAATGTTTTGCGAGCTACTGATCTCTTAGGGTTTATAACTGGTACAAATCCACGTCCTTTATCAAAAATCATCAATTCTTTTGGAAATACAAGCAGATAATTGATGCACATCTTCTCAGTTATCACACTGCAACTTTGTCCCCTTCGATCTATTCTTCGATTTTGCATCTTCAGCATAGCTTAGAGGTTTGCACAGTATTAAATAAGAAGTTCTCATCCCTATCTCGATCTTATATTCATCAATTGAATATCAAACTTCAAACAATCTCAAAGAAATCTTCATCCATGGAAGAATATCTTATCGTAGACACTCCACTTTGACCGGTCCTAAGACTTGGGCGCTTTCTTTTGATTATTCAATGATGAAAACTAGAATGTGTTTCTCGCATAATTTTCAGTAAGAAAGATGAAATTTGTGCTTCATTTCTAAACCTAAGCTTGTTTTAGCCAAGTGTTCAAATCCTGTTCAAAACTCTCTTCCAAAACTTTATTTCCGCGCTATTTTTTGAATATTTTCGTAGTGTTCTGAGACTCACTTTTAAACTTCAAAATGAAACATATTCTCAGGAAATTGAGCAAAGAATAATGTGGAAATAGGAGGAAAGGACGAGAATTTTGTTGAAAAATCTTATTTCATGCAAAGTAGTTAGCCCCAGCTAACTTTTTGGCCTGCTGGCCATGGCCAAATGGCTACTTTTCCCAAAATCAGGGCAGTTTCGGCAGAATTCTTGATAAAAGCTTGTGGGTCATGTCCAATTTAGATATTTCTTGATTCATTCAGGCATGAGGTGTACCTAGGTCCCCTCTGTAGACACCACATTTTTTTACCGTCCTCAAGACTTGGACGTTATCGTTTGAACACTCGATGATCATCCATGCTCGTGTTCGTTTTGAGTTCCTGAAGGTCTCGGCTGTGCGCCTTGCCTTGGAGCCTCTCAACTTGTCTATTTTGTGCTTAGTTGTGGACCAAGAGCTTATGGCTTTGTTTTTGAGGGAAGGGGGTGGCCTGCTGGCCAGCCTTACAACCCATCGGCCAGGACCTGTGCCCATCGACCATGCCCTCTTTCCATCGGCCATCAGTGTTGGTCGGTCGGCCTCACTAATGGCCGGTCGGCCATATGTTTTGGCTGAGGCCCTTTTCTTTGCTTTTTTGCAGATATTTTATTGCCAGCTGTGCCAGCTGGTGAGCACAGAATGCATCATCCATATATGGAGGGATTGCACCAAGTTTCTAGCTTATCCAACAAGCTTGAGACTTGGATTTCTCTAAGAGGGGAGGCTCCTCTCCCCTTTCAGACGTTCTGAAATTTTGGATTAGGGCTAAACATATCCCTCTTTCTCTATATTTCTCCCTCTGTCTCTATATTTGTACTAGTTTGTGCCTTAAAGTGTATTTTCTCTTCACTTTTGCACTACAACACCTAGTTAAACACCTTCACTCTTGAGCTGAGGTTCTTGGAGGTTGTATTTGAGTGGTTTTAGCTTGGTTTTGTCTCAGAAACTTACTGTTATTGCTATGCTTCAAGGGTGAGTCTCATATCCTCTTTAAAGCTTTATTTTCATTGCTTATTTGGCCATCCTTGCATATTGTTTTTGGCCTTGCTTTCAACTACAAAAAGCTTTGTTTTCAAGAGTTTTAGATGGTTGTTTGAGGCCTCTTTGGTATTGAGGGTGTTCTACCTTCTTGTATGCCTTATTTGCTTAGGCTTGTTGCCATCTTTTAAGGCCTTTGAGGCAATCTTTATTTGGCCTTTCAACCACTGAAATCCAGTGGATTTTTAGTGGTAGAAGTATGGTTTTGAGGTCCAAAATGAGAGGGGGTGGTCTCATCTCCTCTTGTCTTGTTTGTTTGCCTTGTTGGCCTAATTATTGAGCATGTGTTTCTAGCGTGTGTTGGCTTGTTCTCAGCCTATTCTTGGCCTTATTTCAGCATGGTATAACTCTGTTTTGGCTTGGTTGAGTCACCTCATGCATGCTTTTTACACTTGTAGTGCAATCTTGCCATTTAGCCTTATGTGCTCAATACTTTGATCCATCATGCTAGCCTATTTTGGTTCTATTTCAGTATGTTTTTGGTGTTATTTTGGCATGTTGCAACTTTGATTTTGGTTAGTAGAGCCACCTCTCGCATGCTTCTTACACTTGTAGTGTAAACCTTGCTCATTAGCCTAGTATACTCGGTGTTTTGGCCCATTATTCTAGCATGTTTTGACTCCACTCCAGCAAGTTTTTACTCATGTTTTAACATGCTTTAGCTCTGTTTTGAGGCTTCTTGGTCGTATGATGCTTGTTATGCATGCTTGTAGTGCAATAGCCTTGAATAGCTTTGAGTTTTGAGGTATCTTGCATGCTTGGCTTGAGGTATTTGCATGTTTTGGCATCATTTGGCATGTTATTTCAGAGCATATAGTATTGCCACACTTCCATGTTTTTCACTCTTTAGGTGCTCTTGAGAGTTGCACCTTTATGCCTTATTGGTGAGCCAATGCATGAGCATCATTCTCTTGCCATTCATACTATCATTTCAGATCATTTTGGCCACTGTTTTGGCATGCATGAGGTCTGTTTGGTGTTGGTTTAGTCCATTGAGTATTGTGTTGCATGGTCCTAGTGTTGTATCCATTACTAGTGTTTAATGCTTAAGTGTTCTAGTATGTTGTGCATGAGTATTTGCATGTTAGAGTCTTGTGCATACCATCTTAACATGTCAAGATTAGCATGTTGTTTGCATGCGTGTTGCATTGCATTGTGTTTGGATTGAATGTTGATCCAAACACGAGAAACGAGGGGCGTTTTATATTTGAAGTGATGAAACGCGCCTCATTTCTTTGTCGCCGTCCCCCTTGATTGTGCATGATAGGGTGGAGGCCTCTCGAGTCCTATGTGTTATTTATGCATTCATCGACATTGTGCAAGCTTGACTTTTTGGCCATCATGCGTCGAAATGCGCGATTGGTGGCTTGAGAGCAGAGCACTATACTTCTTTGAGCTTGAAGATATGATAAGGAGTGTAGTTGCACACACATTTCCTTGCAAATACACTGCCATGCCTCTGTTTGTGCTTTGTTGTAGCAAAAGAAGAAATTATAGGAAGCAGTGGCCGGCCGGCCATCAAAGCTGCCGACCGACCACCAAGGCTGCCGATCGGCTATCAAAAGTGGCCGATGGCCATCAACTCTGGCCGATGGCCATCCCTCTTGGCCGACCATCCCTCAGCATGTTCCTAAGGTGGGTCAGAAATATTCTGGAAGTTGGCATAATTTTCAAAAATACAAAAGTGTGCAAACAGAGGCATTTTGAGGCAATGTGGTGGATTTCCGAGAGGACGCGACCGAGCATGCATCTTTCATTGTTCAAGGCGGAGCTGTGGCAGCCTAATTTAGATGCTTTTTCATACTTAGTTGGTTTTGTAACTTAATTAATTTGATTAATTAGTTGGTTTGTAATAATTAGTTTAATTCGCGTAGCTAGTTGGCTAAATTCATTCGGACCCTCCGTCGAGAGGGCAAATGTTATAATAAGCGTGCGTGTGTGTGATGCATGTTTTCCAACCCCACGTCTTTCTCCCTTTTATTTACCAACTTTTGATGGTTAGTTTTAGAGCATGTTTCAATTAGCATACTTATGTTTGCATGCATGCATCATTCATTCGTCTTGCATGCACCGGACTCGGCGCATTATTCAAACTGCATTGTATTTCAATACACTTTCTTGAATACGTGTTTCAAAGCATGTTATCAAGTGTTGCATTCATATGCCATTCTAGATAGCTGAGCCTATTTTAGTTACATTTTTGCATGTATTGCATTAGGCATCTTAACATAGCTAGGATCATGCATGATTTCTAATTAGCTTCTGTTTTGGCTTGGAGTACACTGTGAGTGTTTACGCTTTAGCATCCTTGCATGTGTGTAAGTGATTGCCATGATAGTGTGCTTGCCATGAGGCTATGTGCTTATGTGTTTAACTGCATGAATGCCTGTGGATGAAGGTTTGATTGCCTGAATTGGAACAACTCGATGATTGTGAGTTTTAAGCCCACTCGAAGTGGCAAAATCATGTTTTAAGCCCACCTTGTTTGGTGGCAAATCCGCGCTTTAGCCTACTTGTGAGTAGCACTTTTAAACCACTTAAAAAAAAAACAAACATGAGTTGTTTTGTTCCAATCCGCGTGATTGAGTCTATACTTGTATGCTGTGCGCATCACATAGTAATTTTAGATTAATAAACCAGAATAAGAACACATGTGTTTTCAAAACAACATATCATGCTTAGTAGAGGCCGATCCTTTGATCGGATGAGCGGGGATGCTTATTTCATGACCTTTCTCCCTCGTACCCAAGTTCCCGAGCCGAGACAACTTTGGTGATGACAGACACGTGGCCTTAGGCACGAGTTAGGATTTCCTGAATTTCCCAAAAATAAAATATTTAGGTGGCGACTCTGAAATCTGGCAAAGCAGTCCATGTTTGGCACTTCTTGATTAAAATCGATTTTTCAAAACGATTTGCCGGATTTGGACTTTTTGGTGATTTATCAGTCTTACATTGCACTTTGTGAGATTAGATTCAGAACCGTGACAGGAATCCGAACTGTAGTAGCTAAAACTACAATCCGCGCCCTCTCCGAAAGAGGGGCGCGCGGAGGAAGTTCGGGCGGTCTACACCCTCCATTATCATCCATTTGCCTCATTTGTCAAAAGAGAGGTTGTCACCTTTCTCAGAGGTGACATCCATTTCAAACCATCCATATCACCCCATCACCTTGGTCTCTCACCTGGTCTTCTTCCTCAATTACTTAGCAATCCGCTCTGATTGCTCATAGAGATTAAGAGAACAAGAATCAAAAAGAAGAGAATTACATTGAGAGAAAGCAGAGAGTCAGAGAGAAAACTTATGTTTTGAGCCAAAACTTGAAAAACACAATAAAATTCTATCTTTCATACACCAAAACCATCTCATAAATTTTGTTAGAGCTTAATTCTAGTAGCCTTGATCAAAAGAGAGTGAGTATTATTGAATTTGAGAGAAAAAGAGAGAGTTGGAACAACTCCTCCCCATGACACTGTTATATCACCCAAAAACACCATTCCAACTTGAATTTCGAGCTTTCAATTTGAGAATTGAGAACACACTTCCATAAGCTTGAGGGCGGTCAAAAGGAAGTTTAGGTTTATAAATCAAATCCTTCATTGGAAGTTAAATTTTTCACACTTTTCATTTTCATGCATTTTGTTTTTTGTATTGCTTTTCTTATTTCAATTTCATATTATACACCTGTTGTATGCTAACTGTAAGTGGTGATTTGAGCCACCTGCATATTTTTCATTTGTTTTCTGGTGTTTTGAACAAAATGGAGCCTTTGGCCTAGCCTGAGTGGCCGGCTGGCCACTTTATTGGCTAGTCAGCCAATTAAGTGGTCAACCGGCAGGTTTTTTAGCCGGCCAACCCCTCTTTTGGTTGGCCGGCCACCTTTCTCCAAGACAGAACCTAACAGCCTCCGGCAATGAGCAGGACAGTTTTCGACGGTCTTTGAGGCCCCCTGCAGCTTCTGTTTTTACTTTTTTAGTTTAATTAGAGAGTGCATGCGAGGATTTAATTTGTTGTAATTAGTTTTCTCCTTCCCCTTATTTGGATTTGTAATATTTCAAAGCGATGTAATAATTCCCTGCCCCACTCCTATTTATCTCGTTCCTTTATTTGCTTTCCATATTTGTACATATGCGGTATATTTTGTTTTGTAATCATATCCATGCTTTGCATCTATACTTTATGCCTTAAGATCCGGCTAAATTTGCATTTATGAGTTTAATAGATTATTATGTGATTTTGTGCATTACCTCATGTTTTGAGATGATTCACATGTTATGTATTAGAAGTCGGATCTGAAGTTGTATTTCATGAGTGAATTGTATTAGGAGCATGTATATAGGATCATGCATGTTTACTAATTTTGCTTTTATGCCTATTTGCGGAATGCCACTAAATATGTAAGTTTTTGTGCTTTATTGTACCGCCTGTGTGTGATTTTCTACTATGTTTAGCATCCTACCATGTGGCTTTGTGCTTATTTGATATAACTCTATGCATGCTAGTGGGTGAAGGTTGTGTTATTTAATTTGGAATAAAATTAATTTTCAGGATTGCACTATTCAAAACATTTTCGAAATAATGAAATCAAATTGTTCCAAAATGGACGACACTGTCTATATTATTTGCTTCACATAGTAAATTTTAGGATTTACTAAATAATCGGAATATGAACATATAAGGTTAATAAAAATTATATCATGGTTAGAAAAGGCCGATCTTTTGATCGGGTGAGTGGGGGTGCTCAATTAATGACCTTTCCCCCTTCATACCTAAGGTTTCAAGCCACACATCCTTCGTTATGATGAACAGTGGCCTTGGCATGAGTCACGGGTTTCCTAATTCTCCCAAAATAAATATTAGGTGGCGACTCTGAAATCTAATGATGCAGTCTATTTCTGGCAAATTGTTTTTTTTTTGCAATAAAATAGATTTTCTAAAAGTTGCCAAATGTGGACTGTCATCTGTATTTCACATTGCACTCATGAGACTAGATCCAAGAGAATCGAGGGTCCGAACTGTTAACGAACGTGGGTACCCCCTGGCGGTGTTACAGTTTCTCAAATTAAAGACATTTCAGATTAGCTTACTTTGGCTTCTTCACAAGTTGAAGATGAGGATTTGATTTTGCTCACACTAAATGGACCTCCCGAAGAATATAATGCCTTTAAAACTGCCATTCGAGATAGATCAGATGTGATCTCTATGGAAGAACTTTGTGCTTTGCTTTGCTTTGTTTTGAGTCAATTCATGTTGAGAAAAAAAATAAAGTATAGTCATGATCTGACTGTGGCTTATACAGTAACAAAAGGATCATATGGATCTTCTGGTTTTGAGTCTCCATCTTTTTCCTCTCAGCCTGGCTCTTATAGAGGTTTTTCATCACAATCCAGAAATCATAATTCTTACAGAGAAAGTGGTGGCAGATATATGAATCAAAGAGGAAGATACAATAATAGAGATAGAGGCAGATATCAATCTCATATCAGTCATCATCAAATGGTTGTCAGATTTGTGGAGGCCTGCCCAATGGCAAATTGAAAGTCACCGACACATCCATGACGTGGAACTCAATTTTGTGCTTAGATGGTCCCATCAAAATTTGTATTTTAACGGTGCCCATAACCTCTGGGCTAGTGTTGTCATATGCTCAGATCAGTTGACTTGTTAGTAAAAAGTTTGTTGGCTTTAACCCTATCGCATAAGTAGTGTGCGAAGGCCACACATTTATGGTCAATTAGAACCATAGGAACCCACTTTTTTTGGCATTCCAGAGACACATACAAAGGCTTGTTTTGCTCTAATCCCTTTGGAGGAAGTTCCTTATTCGAGAAAGTCATAGATGAATTGGGCCTATTTGGCGTGATCAATGACAATAACTGGTTTGGTGTAGTATCAATGGACAACTTAGCCTTGCTTAACGCTATGAGCATAGCATGTCGGTGTTCTCATGATGCCATAAGAAACCCCCAGATTAAAATGTTGGCTTGGATTTTCTTCAACTGTTTAAGGACCAGATCTTCCTCTTCTTTATTTTCCTTTTCTTTTCCTTTCTCTATATCCTTTCCCAATGGCTTGCCTTGATCTAGGTGTGAGGGCTTAAAGAAGTGCCGCTCCTAGTCAAATGATCAATCTTTTCGAAATACCAGGTATCGTTTGGTGTATTGCTTCCCCAACCTTCATCGGTGTAGGCGAAGTGTAGATCGTTATCTTTCCACCATTCTCCTTCATTTATAGATAGACAATTATCCATCTCAACATGTATTATTCCTACATTGCAATCATCTCTTTTTGGCTGGTAAGGTGATGTTGATTGGATTTTTACAAAGATCTCCTTTTTTTTTTCAAATGTGCCTATGCTCGGCTAGCTCTTTGTATTTCTTCTTCAGCTGTTGGGCCAGTTGGCCCAATGTTCTCAAATTCAAGGACTACCCTTTTAACTTCTTTTATTGGCACTTCTTTTTTATTCACCTCTATTTTAGACTGTCATGGCTTAGTACTTTTCCCGATTTCATTGCTTTCACCTTCTTTTTCCTTCCACTTTGTTTTTCTAGTAGCTTGTGCTATTTTACTTGCTTCCTTATTACTTCCTTCTATTTTTGAATATTCGTCACTATTTGCTCATCCGTAGACACTGACCAAATCGTTCGGGTTCCACCATCTAATTTGTACATCTCCTAGGCCTTGTTCCTCGAAGAAATGGAGATTATTCTAGTCCTCTGCCAAATCGGCCAAGTCATCTAGCCTTTGCTCGAGTACATCCTTCCCGATGACATTAATGAAGAATACATCATGTAAAGAAACCTTTGGTTTTGGATGACCAATTGATATAATATTTCTACTAGGATCATATCTTGGCAAATCCCCAATTTCTATCATTGACACCTCCATTATTAGCCTCCCTTCTAAGTCCAGCTTTCTTAGGTAGCGCACTACCCTTTTGACAGATCTTAAGACGCATTGACACAAGATCTCATAAGCAACATAGGGAGTTATATTGGTGTTGGAATATAAATACATAATAGTAGAATACTACAAATATCCTTAATTACAAAAGATCGTCCCATCAACATTACATCCAAAAGAAAATTTAAAATTTCATATGGACTTTACAAAACAACAAAAGAAAATCCTAACTTTCTAGGATATCGAAAAGTCCATGAAGGTTTCCGGTTTGTCGTCTTCTGTTGCACGCTCCTCTTCGACACTTGACATAATACGCCGTGAGCTTTGAATGCCCAATAAATGCGTACACACCCCATCCCTTTTTTCCAGTTCAATACACAATAGCATTTACAAAAAGAAACAAAGGAAAGGGTCATGGAATTTATGTTCGTAGCACAAATTATACGGTTAATTGTTAGTAATTTAGAAATCCCCCAAAGAGATTTCATCCTACCAACTCCAAGAATTGGATGCGGATTATTCGGTATACCCCTTCTTTTGTTGCTTTGTTGCAGACTTTACCTCAGATGCCTACCAACAGTTATATACCGTGTAACGCCAACCGTAGGGCCTCAAAAGATATGATAATGATGGGCCTTGCCCAAATCCCTCGTTACACCGAATTACCTAGGGTCTGAATACAACCGCTCCATTCAAGGGTTACGAAACAACCGCTTGCGCAAGATATAACTTACCAAAGGGAATGCATCCTACAAACCAATAACTTCTTCTCATAATGATAATAATCGGGTGATCGAAACCCCATTAGCCACCCCATTAAGTTTTCCGTTAGATTAATTGTTGTAATTAGTTAGTACAAGTGAGAAGGAAAATAAATCTGCATAAGTGTAGGCATCATCAAAGGACAATAAAATACATAATCATGACATGTATAATATCATACCAAGACATGATTATATATAAGTAAGCACATGCATAAAGCCAAGAGCACAAAACATTAATGTAAACAAAATTTTTAGATTCAGAGTCACTTAAAGATCAAGATTAAAAGAACTACTTCAGATTTTTCCCAAATCCGGCCTTCCTATGGTTCATAGAGAATTTTATCTAGTTTTCAAAACATTTTTCAGAAATGGAATTTCTTTTCTAGATTTTTAGTTTTTTCATAAACACTTCAGCTCTGTCCAGATTCGTCAACCATTACAAAAATCAGATTTTCTCACAAACTGCTTACTCTTTTTCAACTAAATCAATTTTCCTTGAAATATAACACCCTGAGGAAGATTTTGACATAAAATTGAGGTCCAGAAGATTTTTTGACATTTTTCTAGAATTTCTTAAAGCTCACTGATTTAACCGGTTCTTTGCAACAAGTATTAGAAAAATAAAATGAGCCATAAAAACACACCCATGACCCTTAAAAAATTTCTCACACAATACCTACATGTCAAATAATACCCCTTTGAAACATATCTTGAGTTCATGAAGGTTTGCTATGGAAACAAAATCACAAACTTGAGAAAAAAAACATGCTGAAAATTTTAAAGGAGAAGATGAACACCACTTTTTCAAACCATGCATCATCCAACAAGTGTAGTAACTCCAAGTAACATATAAAATATGTTTCTAGCATGCATTTTGAAAGGGAAAAACATGATGGTATTCATGGAGAGAAGAGGTGAATGAGGTTCGCCTTAGCTTGCTAGATTTTTTTCCTACTTGTTTCTCTCTTTTTCTTATTTTTTTCTCAAACTCATTTGCTCTCCCTTTCCTCTCTTTTCAGCTGTGTATTGTGTGTATGGAGTGACAAAAATGAGCTAGCAAGGCTTGTATTTATAGGCCAAGGAGGAGAGAGAAAATGGTTGAATGGTTTGGTTGAATTTCAATGGAATTGATCTAGTTTGATTGGTTTGTAATTGGATCCAATTAGGATTAGTGTTAATTAATCTTGATTAAAAAAAAGTAATCCAATTATTAGTTAATTGGGAGATAAGAGAACATTGCATTTATTGCTCCGCATTTCTTCATGTTTTCAAAGATTTTTTTAAATATTCTATTCAAGATTTGCTATATAAAAAAAATTAATTTCTTAGTCCTTCTCCCTATTCACAACCGGCCACCTTTTACCACATGTGAGAATTTGATTTTTTTTTTTTGAATAAAATAGAGTAGATATTATGTATAAATCAATAAAATATTAGTTGTACTCTTATTGAATAAAATATTAGGATTTTTGGGGCCAAAATGCAATAATAAGGAAAGAAGAGGGTACAAATCTGAAATTTTGAAATAACATATATTTAAGTCATATATTTAATAAAATAATGATAAGAAAAGTAATTCAGGTCACGTGAGTGCCGATTCGCAACAAAAGGCGAGATACCGAGCTAAAATGGCGATTATCGGAAACTAGGGTGAAAATTGAAATTAATTAATAGAATGCGGGACTTCAGTGAAATAATTTAAAAGTAAGGGACTTTTAATAAAATAAAATTTTTTGGGGCCTCACAACCTATCCCTCTTAAAACAATTCCGTCCTCGAAATTTAACTATACATTACTTTCAAATAATTGGGAGTAGTTTGCCTTCATCCAATCCTCGCGTTCCCATGTAGACTCTTCGATTCCTCAATAACGCCAAGCACCTTTACTAGATGAACTGTCTTGCCCCTAAGATTCTTCTCCTGACTATCTTGTATTGCTATAGGCCCTTCTTCAAAGGTAATATCCGTGTCGAGACTGATTTCTTCCTGACTGATTTCTTCCTAACTGATGATATGTGATGGATTAAAAATGTATTTCTGCAACATTGATACATGAAAGATGTTGTGTATCTCTGCTAACTGTGGGGGTAGAGCTAGTCGATATGTCCACTTCGCCCACCCTTTCTAATATCTCAAAAGGTTCGATTTATTATGGTGATAGCTTCTCCTTTCTTCCAAAATGTATGATCCCATGCCTAAGTTGCACCTTTAGGAACACGTGGTCGCCTATTTCAAACATCAATGGTCTTTTCCTCCTATCTGCGTAATTCTTTTAACGGTCTCGAGCAGTCTCTAACCGTTGTCGGATCAATTTGACCTTCTCAGTGGTCTCTACGACAAGTTCGGGTTCTATTAGGTTTGCTTCACCTCTTTTAGTCCAACAAATTGGCGATCAACAAGGTCGCACATTTAATGCTTTAAAAGGTGCCATACCAATGCTAGCTTGAAAGTTGTTGTTATAGGAAAATTCAATTAAGGGTAGATGTTGTTCCCAACTTCCTTGAAAATCCATTACACGGGCTCTCAACATATCTTCGAGTGTCTGGATGGTGCGCTTAGATTGCCTATCCATTTGTGGGTGGAAAGTGGTGCTAAAACATAACTCAATACCTAGAGCTTCTTGTAGACTTCCCCAAAATCGGGAGGTGAATTGTGGATCGCGATCTGACACAATAGATATCGGAATTCCATGTAGTCAAATGATTTCCCTAATGTAGAGCCTACATATAGACTCTAAAGTGTTAGTTATCTTATAGGGTAAGAAATGTGTTGACTTAGTGAGGCGATCCACTATTACCCATATAGCATCGTGCCCTTTGGGTGTCCTGGGCAACCCTATCACAAAGTCCATTGTCACGTGTTCCCACTTCCATTCGGCAATTGGCAGGCGTTGCAACATTCCTCCTGGTTTCTAATGTTCCGCCTTTACTTGTTGGCATGTTAGACATTTTGCTACAAATTTAGCCACATCTTTCTTTATTCCGCTCCACCAATACTGCCTCTTCAAATCTTGTTACATTTTAGTCCCTCTTGGATGTACTGCAAATACAGAGTGATGACATTCCTTAAGTACCTTTTCTCTAAGCAACTCGTTACTTGGTACAAACAATCTACCTTGATATCTTACACTCCTATTGGGGTGAATTGCCTAATTGAGCATTGGTTCTCCTGATTCTAGGTGTTCCTTAATATAGGCTACTTCTTGGTTGTGCTTTTGGGTCTCTATGATCTCACTGATCAACTTAGGCATCACCTTCTGTGCACCAAGGTATACCTTTGTGTCTTGAGATTCTACCTAAATTCTAAATTCATTGAGCGTCTTTACCATGTCCCATTCATTTACGACTAATTTAGCTATCATCCATCTGCTCTTACGACTCAGGGCATCTGCTATTACATTAGCTTTACCGGGATAATATGAGAGAGTGAACTAGAAGTCTTCAAGATACTCCATCCACCGTCTCTGTCTCAAATTAAGGTCCTTCTGTGTAAATAGATACTTCAAGCTCTTGTGATCTGTGAAAATCTCAAATTGTTCCCCATACAGGTAATGTCGCCATTGTTTTAAAGCAAAAACTACGGCCGCTAATTCCAAGTCATGCGTTTGGTAGTTTCGCTGGTATGGTTTCAACTGCTTGGATCCATATACGACCACCTTTCCATTTTCCATGAGCATGCAACCTAACCCTTTCTTAGACGCATTGTAATACATAGTGTACTCTACTTCCCGTTCTGGGATGGTCAAAATTGGCGCACTAGTCAATCTCTTCTTTAGCTCTTGGAAGGATTTTTTGTAAGCTTCGTCCCACTCATACTTTACTCCTTTTTGAGTCAAATGAGTCATTGGTCTAGCTAGTTTGGAGAAATCTTGGATGAACCTTCGGTAGTAACCAGCCAATCCTAAGAAACTACGAATTTCTGACACGGTTTTCGATTGTCTCCAATCTATGACTGCTTCCACCTTGGTTGGATCCATCGCAATTCCATTCTTAGACATTACATGCCCTAAGAATTTCATTTCGTTCAACCATAACTCACATTTGCTTGCCTTGGCATACAATCGATTGTTTCTAAGAACTTAAAGGACAATCTTCAAATGTTGCTTATGCTCTTCTTCAGACCTTGAATATATCGAGATGTCATCAATGAACACTACTACAAACTGGTCAAGATATGGTGTGAAAATCTTGTTCATTAGGCTCATAAATACTGTCGGCGCATTGGTTAATCTAAAGGGCATTACTACAAACTCGTAGTGACCACATTTGGTTTGAAAGACTGTTTTTGGTATATCCTCCTCCTTGACTCATAGTTGATAGTAGCACAACCTGAGATCGATCTTTGAATAGTACCTTAAGCCTCTAAGTTGATCAAAAAGATCATCAATCCTTGGGAATGGGTATCGGTTCTTGATCATGACTCGGTTGAGTTGACGGTAATCGATGCATAGCCTTAACGACTTATCCTTCTTTTTAGCAAACAGCACGGGTGCTCCCTATGGTGAAGTACTTGGCCTATTGAATCCTTTTTTGAGCAACTCTTGCAATTGCGTCTTTAATTCTTGCAGTTTTGCCGATGCTATACGATATGGGGCCATGGATATTGGAGTAGTTCCAAGTTGTAGCTCAATACTAAAGTCTACCTCCCGGATTGGTGGCAATCCTAGTAATTCCTCAGGAAATACATCAGCATATTTGCATACTACTCGCGGAAGTTCTAATTCTTCTTGGCCCTCCTCATTTAAAATCAAACTTACTATCCTACCCGCAAGTTGATCGTGCCACCGTGTCTTACGTTTTGTTGAAGTCATGGAGTCTTGTCTATCCTCCTTAAACTGGAAACGTGTTCCATTAGGTGTGTGAGCTACTACTTTCCTCTGATGGCAGTCGATCACTATTTGGTGGACAGACAACCAGTCCATGCCCAAAATGATATCGAAGTCTGACATTTCCATGACACGATGGTCGTAAGTTAAACGTAGGTTCGACACTTCTATTTTACAATCCTTACAGATCAACCTTATCTGAACGCATCCTCCCATAGGTGACATTACATTTAAGTCAATTTTTAAGGGTTCACATACAAGTTCTAATGACTTAGCACAAGCAGAGGATATAAAAGAATGTGATGCACCAGTATCAAATAAAACATGCACCCAAGAATTATATAACACCAAATTACCCTCAATTATAGACGGGTCCACTTCTTTCTCTTGCAAGGCAAAGACTTTGCCAGTTGCCTTTTGGTTGCCGCTGGTCCTAGCGTTCTGAGTTCCTCCACTCTTCTGGTGTTGCTGCTCGGTAGATCCTGTCTTGTTTGTCCAAGGCTTCTGTCCACCCAAAGCCTGGCCATTTGCTCTAGAACCTCCTCCCTAGTATCCTGATGGAGGTAGTTGGGGGCATTAGCTCTTTTTGTGTCCCAACTGCTGGCAATGAAAGCACTGGAGTTGTCCTGCTGGCCTTGGTTGATAACCTCCCTTATGGATCTGTTGCTGCAATTGTTGTTGTTGCTGTTGTGGTTATGGTCTTAAGTGTTGTGGTTGTGGTCTTAAGTAGGGCTTCGGGGCCATATTTCCCTTCTGGTTCCTTTAAGGTCCTACAGATGTTTGACCCCCTTTCCGCTTGTTCCAAGTTTTCCTATCATCGGCTACTTCTCTTTCAGATTCTAATGCCGTCTCTGACACCTCGGCATATGAGTGGAGTCGTTGCGGGAGAACTCTTCCCGTGATGGTAAGGTCCAGCCCCCACTTGAACATCCTTGATGTCTCTTCGTCATTTGCTACATATCTAGTTGCGTAACGGGCTTACTCTTCAAATTTTGCAGCATATTGAGTTACAATCATATTTCCTTACTCCAGGTTTTGGAATTCCTTGACTCGTTCTTGGTGAACTGTACTTGGAAAGTATTTATTCAGAAACAATTCCTTAAACTGGTTCCATGACATGTTCATAACGTCACGCGTATTCTTGATTAGTTCCCACCAATGATTGGCCTCATCATCTAGCTTGAACATGGCCAAGGCTATTCTATCAACATCTTCGGTTATTCCCATAGTGTCCAACATCTTCTCTATTTGTCGAAGCCAATTCTCAGCCACCCTCGAGTGTTGTACTTTTGTGAATTTTGGGGCCTTTGTTTTCTGAACTCCGAAAAGAGTCAAGTCCTTTCGTTTTGCCGATTGTTCCTTAGTTGTCCTAACTCTTCCAGAATTTGATGCTCAAGATTATTAGGGATACTAAATCCCATGGGTACGGGCCCATGCTAATTTCTGGGATGGTTCCCGGCATTGTTGCTAGTTTCTGAATAGTCATTAGCTCGTGTATCCACCATTCTGTTCATGGTACGGGGTAAGTTGGTTTCTAGATTTCTAGCTAGAGGTAATCTTTCTACGAGATTTGAAATTAAGGTTTAGTTTTCTTAGGGTGTAATGAATATTAAAACAAGTAACAATCAACAGATACAGAACAAGTCATCATTTCATATAATTATATTAGGCATTAGTACAAAAGGCTTCCATATCATAGTTTCACTCAAAAGCATTACACACGCCATAGTCACAAAGTTACTACATACCTTTTAAAGACCCCTACCATGAGTGGATCTCACAAAAAGTCTAGCTTGCTATCCCTAGATTAATTCTCATTCCCCGACCAATCGAAATCTTCTTTAGGGTCCTCATCAGCCGAGTCGGTTTCTTGGCCAAGGAAGCGGGGTGTGTATATCGGCGAAGGGGGGATGTGTTCAGATGACACCTCAATTGGGAAGGCTGGAGTTGTTTCTGGTTGTACTGGTGGTTGTTTTACCTTCATTGGTTGACTGTTGTTCTACCCAGGGTAGTGAGACTTGCTGTTTTCTGATTGTACGGGAAATTGGTGCAGTGTTTCACCTGCTAAGGCTCGGTGCATCAAAGAGTCCATTTTCTAGTTATCCTGCTCCTTTCGGACTGCACTCCTCGTTGCTCGACTTAGGTATTGTAGGCGTCGTCGAACTAAGGATCTCCTTTGTTTCCTCGTGTAATAAGAGTAATCTGTTTCCACATTTTGTATCTCTTTGACAATTATCTCCTCGGCGATGAATTCACACCTTCGACGACTGAAGTAGGCATTGAGGGATAAGGCCCTTCTGTCCTGCATGCGGAATGCTCCCTACATGTCGAGACTGATATTAGTCGTCTGGCGGCTTTCTAACGACATCCTAGGGTGGAGGGAAAATATTTTAATTATTAGTCTCTTTTAAATAAATACAATAGTGTAATAGTAAAATACAATAATGTAAAGGGGTAAGGATTTCTAGAGTCGCGTATTGGGTTGCACGAGCTAAGGGTTGAACCTACGCTCGAATATCAAATTGTGATGCCCTAAATCTACACTAAGGGTTATAGTAAAGGGAAAGTCACTAATGAATCCTATGGCCAATAACCAAGTAAGATCCTGATCACCGGAGGAGTTAAATTAGCCTCCCTTCTAAGTCCAGCTTTCTTAGGTGGCGCACTACCCTTTTGACAGATTTTAAGAGGTATTGACACAAGGTCTCATAAGCAACGTGGGGAGTTATATTGGTGTTGGAATATAAATACATCATAGCAGAATAACTACAAATATCATTAATTACAAAAGCTCATCCCGTCAACATTACATCCAAAAGAAAATTTAAAATTTTATACGGACTTTACAAAATAACAAAAGAAAATCCTAACTTTCTAGGATAGCCAAAAGTCCTCGAAGGTTTCTGATTCGTTATCTTCTGCTGCGCGCTCCTCTTCGACACCTGGCATGATATGCCATGAGCTTTGAATGCCCAGTAAACGCATACACACTCCATCCCTTTTTGCCAATTCAATACACAATAGCATTTACAAAAAGAAACAAAGGAAAAGGGTCATGGCATTTAAGTTTATAGCACAAATTATATGGTTAATTGTTAGTAGTCTAGAAATTCCCCAAAGAGATTTCGTCATCCTAACTCCAAGAATTGGACACGGATTATTCGGTATGGCCCCTCTTTTGCTGCTTTATTGCAGACCTTACCTCAGATGCCTACCAACGGTTCTATACTGTGTAGCGCCAACCGTAAGGCATCAAAAGAGATGGTAATGATGGGCCTTACCCAAATCCCTCTTTACACCGAACTACCTAGGGTTTGAATATAATCGCTCCATTCAAGGGTTCCGAAACAACCGCTTGCGCAAGATATAACTTACCAAAGGGAACACATCTCACTAACCAATAACTTCTTTTCACAATAATACTAATCGGGTGATCGAAACCTCATTAGCCATCCCATTAAGTTTTTTGTTAGATTAATCGTTGTAATTAGTTAGTACAAGCGAGAAGGAAAATAAATTTGCATAAGTGTGGGAATCATCAAAGGACAAGAAAATACATAATCATGACATGTATAATATCATACCAAGACATGATTATAAATAAGTAAGCACATTCATAAAGCCAAGAGCACAAAATGATTATGTATAAGTAAGCACATTCATAAAGCCAAGAGCACAAAACATTAATGTAAACAAAATTTCCAGATTCAGAATCACTTAAAGATCAAGATTAAAAGAACTACTTCACATTTTCCCCAAATTTGGCCTTCCTATGGTTCATAGAGAATTTTATCTATTTTTCAGAACATTTTTTAGAAATGGAATAGCTTTTCCATATTTTTAGTTATTTCAGAAATACTCCAGCTCTGTCCAGATTCATCAATCGTTACGAAAATCAGATTTGCTCACAAACCATTCACTCTTTTTCAACTAAATCAATTTTCCTTGAAATCGAACACCCTAAGGAAGATTTTGACATAACATTGAGGTCCAGAAGATTTTTTGACATTTTCTAGAATTTCTTAAAGCTCATTGATTTAACCGGTTTTTTGCAACAAGTATTAGAAAAATGAAATGAGCCATAAAAACACACCCATGACCCTTAAAAAATTTTCTCACACACTATCTATATGTCAAATAATACCCTTTTGAAACAGATCTTGAGTTCATGAAGGTTTGCTATGGAAACAAAATCACAAACTTGAGAAAAAAAACATGTTGAAAATTTTAAAGGAGAAGATGAACACCACTTTTCAAACCATGCATCATCCAACAAGTGTAGTAACTCCCAGTAACATATAAAATATGTTTCTAGCATGCATTATGAAAGGGAAAAACATGATGGTATTCATGGAGAGAAGAGGTGAATGAGGTTCACCTTAGCTTGCTAGATTTTTTCCTACTTGTTTCTCTCTTTTTCTAATCTTTTTCTCAAACTCATTTGCTCTCCCTTTCCTCTCTTTTCAACCGTGTATTGTGTGTATGGAGTGACAAAAATGAGCTAGCAAGGCTTGTATTTATAGGCCAAGGAGGAGAGAGAAAATGGTTGAATGGTTTGGTTGAATTTCAATGGAATTGATCTAGTTTGATTGGTTTGTAATTGGATCCAATTCGGATTAGTGTTAATTAATCTTGATTAAAAAAAAGTAATCCAATTATTAGTTAATTGGGAGATAAGAGAACATTGCATTTATTGCTCCCCATTTCTTCATGTTTTCAAAGATTTTTTTGAATATTCTATTCAAGATTTGCTATATAAAAAAATTAATTTCTTGGTCCTTCTCCCCTATTCACAACCAGCCACCTTTTACCACATGTGGGAATTTGATTTTTTTTTTTTTTTTTGAATAAAATAGAGTAGATATTATGTATAAATCAATAAAATATTAGTTATACTCTTATTGAATAAAATATTAGGATTTTTGGGGCCAAAATGCAATAATAAGGAAAGAAGAGGGTACAAATCTAAAATTTTGAAATAAAACATATATTTAAGTCATATATTTAACAAAATAACGATAGGAAAAGTAATTTGGATCATGTGAGTGCCGATTCGCAACAAAAGGCGAGATACCGAGCTAAAATGACGATTATCAGAAACTAGGGTTAAAATTGAAATTAATTAAGAAAATGAGTACTTCAATGAAATAATTTGAAAGTATGGGACTTTGAAGAAAATAAAATTTTCAGTGGCTTCACATAATCTTTTGGAGAAATTAGGAAATCCGTGACTCGTGTTAAAGGCCACCGTCCGTCATTACAAAGTGTGTCAGCTCGGGAACATTGGTATGAGGGGGGAATGTCATTAATTGAGCACTCCACTCACCCGATAAAAAATCAACATCTATTAAGTTATAATGTGATTTTTATAATCAACGTAAATCCGTATTCCAATTATTAATAATGCTACCATTACTATGTGAGGCAATCAAATATAGATTGTGTCATAAATTTTGGTTATGCTCAGACTTCATGCATTTTGAAAATAGTTTTCTTGGATACAATCTGCAGCATAAGAATCATCAACACTCCAAAATAAATAACACAACCTCCATCCACTGGCATTCAAACAGGTATCTCACTTAAACACTTAGCCTCATGCTGTAACAAAAAATATGATAAGGAACATGCACATGCAATATGCTAAGGCTCAAAATGCTCCCCTAGTACTCCAAGGCGAGTTCCAACATATACAAATATGCATAGATATGCTTGATCCTATATGCGAGTTTCCAATGCAATATACAGAGGATATGTATCTAGGAGTCCGGATGCTAAGATGTGGAATGAGTATCATCTCAATACATGGATTTATGCACGTATTCATATATGAAGATAATAAATCCTATTAATGTGAATGATCCAGACCAAAATGCATGAAAAATGAATGCAATATACAGGCATGATAAAGAAAAGATGATGTAATACTAAAAGTGAATAAATAAAAGGGTTAAAGAGATGCGGGGTTAGAAGATTATTACAATAATTCGAATAAGAAAAGGGGAAGAGAGAGAAATTATTACAATAATGAATCGATTTAGCCTAACTATTGCTAAATCTAATAAATCATACTAAATAAAGTTAAGAAATAATCCCAGGAGCTCCAAAACTACTCAGGGGAGCATTTCCCAGAAACTATCTGTTCTATCCTTGGGGAAAATGACCAACCAGACATCAGATGAGCCGACCCAAGTAGAAAGTGGCCGGTTGAATTCCTTTTCCGGCTGGGGATTAGGTTAGTACAAGATTTCAGGACAGGGGCCAAAGGGAGACTTTCTAGGGGGTTTTTCACACCTTCCACCTCCTCTGCTAATAGGGATCACTTGGAGAGGAGATGAATGGGTCATAGCCCTCAACAATGACATAAACATATATATATATATATATATATAAAACATATATTTTGCTGAAATAAACAAATTAAATGGATCAAAATGAAGAATGAATTCAAGCCCAAGAATTAGATATGAACCTACATTTTCTCTTTGTGAATAAAGGCAAATTAGCACCTAAATTCATGCTATTAAGCAGAGAGCATAGATTAATGCAGATCATTTCTTGGCGGAAGCTTTGCTTATTAAAACAAGAGATTCATCAAATTAATTGAAAACTCCTCATCTAATCATAGAACAAGTATGACAACATCCCTTTCTATGTGCACAAATGATTGAGAAGGAGTTTTCAACTTCCTTTGATCCAAAATCTCTTATTTCACTTCCAAACACTGAATAAAAAGAAGGAAGACAACACTTATCAACACCAAATCCCATGGATCACTCAAGGAATCTCATGAAACAACCCCTAACACTCATTGTCATTGAGTGAAGAGTTGAAACACATATATTAGTACACTTAAAGGAGAGAATAGGTGAAGATAAGAGTTACAATAGTAAGAAAAGCTACCAAATTTGTAACGCCCCCAAAATAAACACAACTAATCCAATTCATAAGAGAAATGAGTATGATAGAACTGGTATGCTTTCATTCATCAAAGTTCATATTACAAAAGATAACACATGCAATAGACATTTATAAATGTTCATCCTAAATCTATAGCATGTAATACCAGTTAATAATCAACAAAATAAATACTCTACGGGCTTATATCTTTCCAAGACATTGCTTAGTTACAGTAAAAGGAAGAGTCTAACTCAATACAACTTAGCCCTTGGCTATACAAAATAAATAAACTAAAAGGAAGCTCTTGCTTCAAGTCTCCCCAAACTACTGTCTCGGTGGAGGCATGTCTCCAACACCTGAAAATGGTTCTACGTAGGGTGAGCTAAAGCCCAGTAGAAACATACTAACACAATATATAAGAATTAACAAGATATATGTATGATGCACATGTTCATTGTCCTACGACAAAATCTTTGTAACTCTTTCCAAAGCCACGTTATGCCGAACTCGCATCCCAACTCATTCATTTTGGTTCAATAGATACATCCACTGCATTTAATCCATCAACAGATGTTACACCTCACAAGTGTTCAACAGATAAAATCATCATAAAAGTACATTCACTTCTATTTGCCATTTTACGAAAATTTCGTCTGTGGGAATCGGCACCCATGTATACAAATGGTTTTCGAGATTTTCACTCTAGACACACAGGCCAACTTAGTTCAATGGAGTTCATCCCCTTTCTTCTCCTCAAAATATGGAGTACATCTCTTTTCTCCTCCAAAATATCATACATATACAATATATATCATTCATAATCATATTCAATGATAATGGTTAAGGGATTAGTTTCACTTCGCCTAATCCACATGCGATGTGTACAACAATCTTGATTATCCTTCCCCGATGGCCCAAAGCAGATATTTCTAAACAGATATACAATCTTTATAACAGATAAATCATCAAATTTTCATAGGTGAGTGATTAAACAAATCTAGCAACACCATTCATGTATACATCCTCCCAGTTTCACATTTTCCATACCAATTTCATTATTTATACAAAATAATTATTTAAGGCATTTTAGGACAAAGCTCCTCATTTTCCAAATACTAACCCAAAGGCCAAAATCAACTATTTTAACACAAGATAACCTCATATCCAAATCCCATAATCATTTATATAACACCCACATAGAAACCCCTCTTTTCAAACTTGAACCCAAACCCTAGGTTTGCTCAAAACATTCCCAAATCTCACCATTTTCACATAACATCCTATAGCCAAATTAAAACTCATATAAAAGTGTAGAGAGTCCTTACCTCAAGTTTAGAAGACCAATGGAGCAAGGATGAAACTTCAACGACGTCGAAACCAAACTCCAATCAGATCAAAACGGAGCTCTAAAAATGCTCTACCCTTTTCCCAAAGACACTAGGGCAGAGAGATCAACGGATCCAGGAGAAAACGTAGAGAGAGAGAGAGAGAGAGAAAGAGAGAGAGAGAGAGTCTCACTTTAGAGTTTTTGGAAGAAAAGATAATAAAAAATGATATAAAAGTTATTTTCGCGAACTGATATACACATAATTCGTTCGAGCGCAAGAGTTGACGCTCGAGCGTCAGACACAATAAATTGTTCCGCTCAAGCGTAAGAAGTGATTCGCTCGAGTGCAGAATATGCACATCCAGTACTTTTGCAGGCAACAGACAAACCACTCGAGCGTAGGAAATGCTGCTCGAGCGTAGAAAACACTCTTCATGTACTTTTGCAAACATGCAAAGTACTAAGAGTTCACAAATCCCGCTCGAGCGCAAGAAGGGCCGCTCGAGTGGAGGACCAAAAATCTGGGCAACATAAGGTTTGAAAACCAAGCAACCAACCTGTTCCAAACACGCTCAACACGTCCAAATAACCAAATTTAAGGAGGAATAAAGAGAAAACAACAATGAACGGCATTCAGAAACCATAAACCCGAGTTCGGACTACCACAAGTGTCGGGTCAAAACCGGGATCGCTATAAAATTTATTGAACTTGTGAATGGATGGCTAAAACTACTCCCAAGCACATCCACAAGAATCTAAAATTCATAAAAATTAGATAGCTGGAGCTAAGGAAAGCAAGAAAACAAAGGAAAAGGCTATCAACTCAATGGATGGGTGGTTAAGGCTATTCCTTTCACATCCATAAGGACTTACAACAATTACATAATGCAAATAAAACTTAAAATTGAAGAAATGGAGATTTAAAAAAAAAAAGAAAAAGGAGTGTTGTTTAAAGCATGAGAAAATCACCTCCTAAGAGGATATGTCACTTTGATTCACAAACTTCCTTGTTAATTCCCTCAATTCACTTTAGATGTATTGCTTAATGTTCTAAAGTCTTAGCAAGGTGCTTAAGATCAAGCTTCCATGGAGTGTGGATGTCCAAAGTTACGAGGGTGGTAGGTAGGATGTATGGTTAAGAGGAAAAGGGATAAAGAAGCTTTTAGGAGCCTTAGGCAAAGTTTCAACCTTTTGAAAAGAGCTGTCAAGCTCTCTATATAGAGCTCATGCCACAAATATCTGAGATATTTGTGGTAGGTAAGCAAAATAAGATGAAATCCCTAAAAATGCTCTGTACTAGGAACATTTAGCCAGCCGAGCTTCATGGTGATCGGCCTAGTGCTTTTGTGGCCGGCTATCATTTGGTGTTCGGCCAGCCAGTGGGCACATCATCAGATCAACAATAGCAGGTTAGCCTGAATTGAAGGGAAAAATATGCATTTAAGAGGATTTCATCATTTCCATTCACTTTCACTATATTCTTCGCTCTGTTTGTTTGAAAGAACACAACGTTTGATTTTGAAAATATGATCTTCAGAATATTGTGGTAATGTCTAGAGTTGCACCACTAAAACTCATTTTGAAAGAGGTTTCCATTTTGGTCGAAAAACATTTTGTCCAAAACAGGTTGTTTGGATGGTTTAGAGCTTGATCCTTAGAACTCTTGCTGTGGGTTTTGCAAAGTTTAACACCTCTCGTTTTCATCATTGGGAACTCAAAAGGGAGCACCCAAGTCTCAAGGATAGTAAAAAATGGGGTGTCTACAGCCTGCGCACCACTTTTTCAGCCTTCTTGATTTCTCAAGGTTTCACTAATAGTTCCTCTGATACTTCTCTCTTTATTCACAAAACTTCCTCTAATCTCACAGTGCATCTCATCTATGTAGATGACATTCTATTAATTGGTAATGATTTTGCTTTCATTGCTCATCTTCTTTATCAAGTGCATGCTCTGTTTTCCATAAAAGAACTGGGTGACATCTATTATTTTTTAGGCATTTCTATTGTCAAAGACTTCACAGGATATTTCCTTTCTTGGTATAAATATGCTTCAGAACTTCTAAGGTAGGCTTAATTGATTGCAAGACTTGTTCCACTCCTTTGTCTCTTAAGCCTTCTGTTACATTCTCATATGCTCTTCCTTTTTCCAAACCTTCACTTTATAGAAGGCCCAAGCATCCTCCGTCCCCAAAAATTTCTGTTCCCTTGTCCCAAATCACTCACAACCATTAGATACGTCTTGAGATTTGTAAATCTTGAGATTCTCATATAATCCAATAATTGTGAGTGATTTGGGACAGGGGAACAGAAATTTTTGGGGACAGAAGATCCTTGCTACTATAGAAGCATTGTTGGTGGGCTTCAATATCTCACCATTACCAAACCTGATTTGTCCTTAGCAGTTAATTAAGCTTGTCAGCACATGCACGCTCGTACTAATTCTCATTTTCAAGTTGTTAAATGCCTCCTGCAATATATTAAAGGCACTCTTTCTCATGACTTGAGTTTCACTCTTGGTCCATTCACACTTCATGCTTTTTCAGACTCTAATTGGGGTGGTGACACATTAGATTGCAGATTTATTTCTGGTAATTGTATTTTTCTAGGTCCTAACTTGATCTCGTGGTCAGCCAAGAAGCAGCCCATGGTTTCTAGGTCCTCCACCGAAGCAGAGAGTACAGTTCTCTTGCAAATATTGCCGCAGAACTTACCTGGCTTCAGCACTTGTTGACTGACTTCTCTGTCTCTAGTCCATCTATTCCCATCCTTTGGTGTGACAATCTTTCTACAATGGCTCTTGCCTCTAATCTTGTCTTCCACTCAAGGTCTATACATATAGAGGTTGATTGCTATTTTGTCAGGGAGAGGGTTCTTCAATACATTCCTGCCACTGATCAACTTGCAGATTTGTTTACCAAATCTTTACCTACTTCTCGGTTTCATTATCCGAAAAACAAGCTTATGCTTCTTCCAGCTCCCATAAGCTTGAGGAGGGCTGATAAGATGTCCAAAGATGAGCTACATCCAGCTGCAGCTACATCTCAGTCTAAGTCATCAGAGCAGCAGCAAGCTCAGCATCACAGGGCTAGGCTCACTTCTCTAGAACAGGTGCAGTCTACACGAACAGAGAAGTGCAAAGCATCCAAGGTAGCTCATCCCATGTGTCTGACTGTCATGCATAATGTCTCGCAGATCTATAGAGTTAGTAACTCACCAAAATACTGCTATGCAAGTGGAGTTGGTTAGGTTTGTTAGATTGATGAGTTGGTTAGAGTGTTAGTTACGTATTTTGTATATATAGACAATGTACCTCTCTTGAACGAATAGATAGCTCAGTTTATTACTTTCTTCAAAAACAAACACAAGGGAAACTAAACACTTTATACTCACAGTTAAGTGCACACAAATCCATTAGCAATGCACAAGTACAGAGTTACGGGATCCGATGGAATCATTTTTGCTTCCTTATTTGTTGTTCCACATAATTAAAGAACACACGCATATTTTCTAGATTCTTACATATTGTATGGAATTTAAATTCATTCAACAATCTATACCTTCATACATATACATTGAAGGCTCTCATACAAGATAATAATACTACATCTTCTAATAGAGTCCTTTACTAGTTTAGTAAAAATGACACTAACCTAGTGCAGTGACGGTCCGGCACTGGAAAAACCATGCTTGCCAAAGCCATTGCAAAGGAGTCTAGAGCTGTTTTTTTATTAATTTGAGGATATTAAATGTAATGCACAAAAACTTGGTGACTGGATTTGTGTTCACAATTGTCCTATTGTATTTGAGTTTTTCTTTTATATTTGTTGTTTCTTTAGTAAGATTATGTCCTTTAACTGTTGTGGACTTGATAACTTGACTTCTTCTTCTTTTTCTTTTTCTTTTTCTTTTTTTATTTATTTATTTTTTTTATTGACATGTCTAGATGGACATTCATTTGAAGATTGAGAATGGCTGATATTTGTGAAATGCAAGTCATATACTCTTTGTGCAAATAAAGCCGAAGTTAGGTCTATTACCAGCCTCACCCCGCCCCACACAGTGCCCTCCATTAACAGGGCTCACATTAAATTCAAATTCCACGAATATGTGTGTCCAGGATTTATTACATTGCAAGCTACTACATCCTATTAATCATTAAAAAACACAATCAAAGTCAAAACACAAAGAACAACAAAGTATCTTAGTGACATCCTGTTGATCAACAAAGTTACCATGACATTGTTTTAACTTTCATCCAAATACCAGTATTCAGTCTTATACCTATGTGATATCAATAAATTTAACATGACTCCTACTTGATAGTGCCAATCTTGATCATATATTAAGACATCCACTGCTGCAATTTACTCCAAAAAGAGACTTACTAAAACAAATTTATTGAAAGGAAAGAAAGCCATTTTTCTAAAGGAGGTCTCATTATTTCAACGCTAAACAAGCAATTATAAGTCCATAAATCACATTGCTTAGACCATTTCCAGCCCTTTACCAATTTTTTTTTTTTAAAATCTAATTTGATTCTAAATTTTGAGGAAAAAGTTTACTTTGATATGAACTATTCTAATCTTTTCATCAAATTTTCAACAAAATCTTCTTGAAAATTCCCATCCTATCCCAAATTCCCATTTTCATCAAATTTGATGAAAGACGATCGTCTCCAATGTTTCATCTTTTTAAATTTTTATCCAATTCAAATTTGATGAAGGAGTTTTTGAGCTTTCAATTTGATAAAAAAAAAAAAAAAAAAAAATTCTCCCTTGATTTTATGAGTATTCAATGAAATGATTGGAGATGATTTTTAAATATTTTTTCATCAAACTTAAATTTAATAAAAGGTAATTTGTCTGGTAATGAGTTTTTAAAACTAATTTTGAGTTTTGAAATCAGTTTTGAAAGATAATTTTGTGAAAAGAGTTTGAAAATTTTAAAACTTATTTGGTTCTGAGTTTTTAAACTAGTTGCGAGTTGTATATTTTGAAAATAATTTTTAAAAATTTGAAAATTCAAAACTTGTTTGGTGATGAGTTTTCAAAACTAGTTAATTTTTTTGGGTGTTGTGTTTTTTTGTCTTGTAATCAAATTTTTTTTTTTGGCAATATTATAATCAAATTTATTCACTTCTTTCATATACCTAATCTAAATTTACTTTTTACATGCATCTAATCTAATCTATAGGACAAAGTTTCATTCCATATTTTTTATTTTTACAAATTTTTAAAAAAATTTAACACTTCTTTTCTGGTTTTATATCTACTCAATCAACATACATTTAAAACGTTTCACATTTAAATGTAATTTTTTTATAAAATTATTGAATATTGAGAAATATAACCAAAAAAAAAAAAAACCAAAACAAAATGGACTCCGTTTAAAAATTCATACAATTTTAATGTTTTATGTATTTATTAAATTTGTTTTTGAGTTCACATTTTGCTTATTACTTAAGTCTGTATCAATCATATATATCTAAAACAAAAAAAATTATTTGGTTAATATTTGAAAGTCAAACAAAATCAATTTTGTGAAAATCCTAAACCAAATGGATTTTGGGTTTTGAGTTTTAGAATGAGTTTTTAAAAATCTTAAACTAACAAGTTTTGGGTTTTGAGTTTTGAAAAATTGATTCAAAAATTAATCAAATGCACCCTAAAGGATTAACAAATGGCTCATATGTAAAAATTCATCAAATTTAAACATCGATACTAGTCGCTTTTGGTTGTTTCAGCTCTTGTATATCATGTCTTTGCCCAATTATAGCATATTAGCTTGTTGCAAATTGAAAACCCAATAGAACATGTGAACAATTAGAAATTACTAAGAGGAAATTAGGGAATAATAATATTGGGATTATGTTAATATATACTTTTCATATGGATTGGTTTGAATGAGAGGTTAGCCTAAACGAATGGTGATCTCTTTCTTGGAACTTGGAAATTGGTATTTTCAGGAGGGTTTGATTTCTTTTAAGTTGTTATCTTAATTTAAGAGAATGTTTAGGTTTGGTAGTCTCTTTTTAGGAGAAAATTCAGTAATTTAAACTGTTTACTTTTTAGTACTCGTTGAGTAGAATATTCATGTATAAAATTAAAATGATTAAATATTAATAGCTATATGTTTGAATTGTAATTGTTATAAAAAAAAAAGAAAAAAAAGAACAACAAATATAATTTTAAGGATAGTCATTCATTTTTCATAATATAAATTTGATTAAAATGTATAATTATCGATATCCGATCATCTTGATTTTTTACATGAATATTCTACTTGATGGTAGAAAGTGAATGGTTTGAATCACCAAAATCAATTCTAAAATAGATCTACTTAATCTAAACGTTCTTTCAAATTGAAATGACCAATTTAAGAATAGCCAAATCCTTTCGGGGATGTTAGAATTGATACTTTTACATTAGAGGCGTTCATATGTCAACCCATTATCTTAAGATATTTTGGACGTGATGACTCATGCCAAGGCCACTTTAGTCATAATCAAAGATGCCTCGATTCGGAACCTTAGATATGAGAGGAGAAGGTTATGAATTGAACACCTCCGCTCACCCGATCAAAAAATCGACATCTATTAAACCATGATATGAGTTTTATAAATAATATATGCTTATGTTTTGGTTATTTTAATAATACTAACATTACTATGTGAGGCATGCAATTATAGATCATGCTGCTTATTTTGGTATGCTTTGATTTCATGCATTTTTGAAAGACCTTTTGGATAAATGTACAATTCAAAGAAAACTGAGCTCACATGTATATCAATTAACATCATTCCAATCTAAGCAATGCAACCTTTATCCATTGGCATTCAATGAGGTATATAACTTAAGTATGTAGTAGCATTGTAGGATGCTAGACATAGTAAGAAATCATGCATAGGCGGGATGCTAAAACTATAAATGTTTACCCAATATTTATTTATGGCAAGCCAAAAATATTATGTTGTGTACATATGCCTGATCCTATATACAAAGATCTAATGCAATACATACACAGAATGCAACTAAAGATCTGGCTACTAACATTTTATGTATGAATCATCTCAAGGCATGAATTAACGCACAAAGGCACATAAGATTTGATAAAACTCATAGATGAAATTGGTCGAATCCTAGTGCATAACAAAAATGGATGCAAGTCATCAATATGATAAATAAAACATGATTCAATGTGTATACATAAAGCACAAAAATAAAAGAGATAGAAAAACGTGGGGTTGAAAGATTATTACAACAATTCAAAGAAGAAAATAGGGGGGAGAGAGAGAGAGATTATTACAACACCTTGAATGAATAATAAAAGAAAGAATAGAGATTAAAGAAATTATTATAACAATGAATTGATTCAGCCCCATTACTACTGAATTTAAAAAATCATACTAGATAAATAAAAGAATTTAACTAGCAGTTCCAGAAACACCCGGGAGAGCATTCCCCAGAAGATGTTTGCTCTGTTCTTGGAAATATCATCCGGCTAGATACAAAATGAACCGGCCGAACAGGAAATTGGCCGGCCAAATTCTTCTTTTGGTCGAGATTTAGATTCATCCAAAAAATCCAGAACACAAGCTAAGAACTTGTTTCGAGGGGTGCCATCTCCTCTACCTCCTCCACTCATAGGAATCACTTAGCGAAGAAGTAGATGGGGCCTCAACCATTAACAATGACATAAACAGATATATAAAATAGATATTTTACAATAATTTATCAAATTAAATGGATTAAAACAAGATCAAATTCAAGCTTAAGAAATAGATAGGAACCTACATCATCTTTTTGTAAATAAGGGCAAATTAATACCCAAATACATGCTATTAATTAGAGAGAGTATATTAATGCACATCATTTCTTAGTGGAAGCTTTGCTTTGAAAGTAAGAAATTTATCAAAGGCTATTGAAAACTCCTCTTCTACTTACGGATAAAATATGTTTCCATCCATTTCCATGTTCGAAATGGGTTGAAAAGAGAGTTTGCAACATCTTTGACCCAAAATTTCTTACTTTATTTCCAAGAAATATCAACCAAAGTAAAAACCAACAACTTTCCTAATCATCAAATCCCAAGAATCATCCTGATGACTCCATATAACAACCATAACTTCTCATTAAATTGAGTATGGATTGAAGCATATGAGCCAACATGCTTGAATGATGAGATAGGTGATAAGAAAGTTATGAAAATCAAAGAAACTAAACTACATAATCAAATTTGTGGATGGGTGGCTACTTTATACTCCCTTCACATCTACAAGGTTCCAATTTACACATCTATATATAACAACAATGAGCTATAGCACTAGAAAGCAAGAAAAGTGTACAAAATCACAAGAAAACAATCAACTCAATGGATGTGTCTCTACATCCTAGTTCCCTTCACATCCATGAGGATCCATCACATGATTATAACAAGCTAATAGTGAAATACAGAGCTTAGAGATAAAGAAAGAAAGAGAGAAAATGATAAAATGATAAAAAAATAAAAATAAAAATAAAAAGTTTCAACTCTTACCTTTTCAAAGCAAGGAAGAGTTTTTTATTACCAAACTTACTTCCAAACACCCTCAAGGTCCTTGGATATGGCTTGAACAGTTAGCAAAGAGCTCCAAGATCAAGCTTTAATGGAATTTAGGTGGTGTATGTAGGAGGGAGAGGTGGAGAAGTTGTAAGCTTTTGAGTTCAAGGTATAAACCTTTGAAAAATGATTTTCCAACTCTTCTAAAACAATTTTTCAACCCTTCACAATGAAGAGGGGAGGTGTATATATAGACTTTTTGAAGCAAAAAAATATCTAAGATATTTGTAAAAGATATTTGTGGAGACAAAATATCTAAGCTAGTTGTGGAAGATATTTGTGGAGGCAAAATATCTCCGAAAATATCTCTGAAAAATATCTCCGAAAAATATCTCTAAAAAATAACTCTGAAAATATCTCTGAAAAATATCTTACGTGCATGGAAGCTAAAAGAAAAATATCTAGGTATTTGTATAAATCTTATAGAGGAAGCTAAATGTGAAAATATCTTAGATATTTGAAGAAAAAGTCGAAATTCCCAAAAATGTTCTGTACTCAGACAATTCAGCTGGTCGTACCACTATTCATCTGGCCGACTACATTTTGTATCTAGCCATAAATTATTGGACGGCCATATAAAAAATACACCGTTAGATCAATAGGGTAAAGTTAACATGATTTGATAGGAGAAATAGGTATTTCAAAGGATTTCATCCTGTTCATTCATTCCCACTATATCCCCTGCTCGATCTACTAAAAAAGTCAACATTTGGAGTTTGAAAAGGCGAGCCTCAAAACATTGTGGAAATGTTTGGAATTGTACAACCAAAAGATTTTTTAAGAAAACAAAGGTCAAAAATAGTTTGGTCAAAACATGTGTAAGGTTGGGATTAAAGCTTGCACCTGGCTCTCCTGTTGAGGAATTCGTAAAATAGCACATTCCAACTTTCATCATCAGGTGTTCGGAACAAAGCGCCCAAGTCTTAAGACCGTTCAAAATGAGGTGTCTACAACGTCCCAATTATTATTATATTATATAAATTCTAGGAATATTATCTGTTGGTTCCGCATGATTTATTTACTCTTAAATCAGGAGTAAAAAATTAATGGACATATAAATTTTGTGAATGAAAAGTTTATCAATGTAACTTCTTCACTTTTACTTTTGTTTATATGTAGTTTTATTCTTTACACTAATACATTTATCAGGTTATGTTTGGCAAGTGGCAGATATAGCAAAAAAGTCATTAAAAGGTCAAAAAGTTTGTACGGGGAGCAAATATTTGTAGACACCCCATTTTTGACCGACTTTAAGACTCAGACGTCACCGATTGAGCACTCGGTGATGTTGCATATTGTGCTCATTCAGAAGTCTCAGAGTCGCGGCCGTGCGCCCTACCTCGGGACTTCCGAACTCTCTTCTGTGCCTTGTCTCGGTTTGCGAACCAGACTCGGTTTTCTCTGTTTTCTTTCCTGAGGGAAGGGAGTGGTCCTGTAGGCTATCTCTCGGTGGCCGTGGGCTACATTTCGTGGCCGTAGGCCATTTTGCCCATTCCGGAGCCCGGTTCCCGATTTTCGGAGCCGTCAGGCCGTGTGCCTTGGCTCGGGATCGCCCAACCATCTCCGATTTCTCTGGTTTTTGGCATGCATCTCATTTACTCCATACCGAGGGACACTAGGGTCTCAGATACCCACTTCGTGGCCGAACGCCACTTTCGGTGCTTACCGCCTATTTTTTCGGGACCCCGAACTGCGTGATTTGGGCCCCGAGCTTTCATTTTGCATCGGTTTTTGTTCATTTTCGGCGGGTACCTCTGTTTTATCATACCGAGGGACACTGGGGTCTCAGATACCCACTTCGTGGCCGAACGCCACTTTCGGTGCTTACCGCCTATTTTCGGGACCCCGAACTGCCCGGTTTTGGCCCCGAGCTTTCATTTTGCATCGGTTTTTGTTCAATTTTGGCAGGTACCTCTGTTTTAACGTCAGGAAGATCACTGGAGGGTGGGAGGCCAGCAATTGTTCCAGAAAACCAGTTTCGCTCCTCCGGCGCCCGTTTTGCTCACTTCCGGACTAATGTTGAACACCCTAATGATATTTTCTTCGAGCCGGGACTACATATTTGTGATGAGGGCACATGGGAGGACACCAAAAAGTGGTGGTCGGCCAGTAATTCAGATTTTCATTTTTGAGCCTCTTCTTCAAGTGTAATGTTGTGACTCCTGTTTCAGAGTTGCCAAATTCCAACCTTGGAACCTTGTTCTACACACATGGGAGGACACCAAAAAGTGGTGGTCGGCCAGTAATTGTGAATTTCATTTTTGAGCCTCTCCTTCAAGTGCAATGTTGTGACTCCTGTTTCAGTGTTGCCAGATTCCAACCCTGGGGCCTTATTCTACACACTTGGGAGGACCCTAAAACATGGTGGTCGGCCAGAAATTCTTGACTTCATTTTTGAGCCATGGCCGGCCGGCCAGGGGGAGTGGCTGGCCGACCAGTTGGGGTGGCCGGCCGGCCACCTTCCAGAAAACCACCTGGCCGGCCAGCTTTCTGCTTTTCCACCCTTTACAGTTGTCCGGATATTTTTCAAAATATCCCAGCCCTCCGGGGGATATTTTGGGAGGGAAAGCTTGCCTCCATTTCCCTCCCCTTTTACACCCTTTCTTGCCTATTTAAGGGGCTGGACAGCTCCTTTGCTAGGGTTAGCAATTTTCATCTCAAAGCCTCTCTCCCAAAAACCTTCATTTCCATAGCCAAAAGCTCAAAAAATCTTCAAGGTACTAGGCCATTTCTTCATCAACTCCAAGCTCTATCATCACCATACCATTTCCAGCAGCAAGGGAAGAATTCTAGCAGCTAGGAAGCATCCATTCTTCAAGCAAAAGGGAGCCAAGAAGTTGTCTACAAGGGTAAGTCCTCTTTCCCTCTTTTCTAGCCCTATTTTGGCTCATTTCTTAGACCTATTTGCTTGTGGTTTTGGGCTCCAAGATTAACTGGAAATGTCACTATCTTGAGGTGTTCTTCATGTTTGTTTAAGGTCTCAACATCATTTGGGGTCCCTATCTCATACTTGTCTCAATATCTCATCATATGCCATTTTTTTTGCAAGCTTTCTTTGACTCATGAGTAATCTGATTTTGAACATGACATAAACTGTAAAAGTGCATATTTTGAGCCCCTCTTCAATATTAAAGAAGGGCTCAACTTTGTTTGGTGAAAGCTAGTACCACCTCTCTTTGTGGCCCCTTTGGTGGCCCTATTTTGCATGGCATTTCTAGCATGATTTTATTCTGATTTTGAGGCTACCATCTACTGTAAATATGCATATCTTGGGCTCCTCTTAAATGTTGTAGAAGGAAATTTTGCTGTTTGAATTTTCTATATACTACTTGTCTCAATACCTCTCTTTGGTTCATTATTTTGCATGCTTTGTTAGGCTTATTTGGCTCCTGTTTTCAGCCTTCATCAGGCTTAGAAAGTGCCTTATTTTGGCCTATTCTTCGTGTTTTGTTAAGGGTCTTAGGTCATTTGGTGTATGCTTTTGGTACCTTATGTTATAGCCCCTTTTGGCTCATTATTTTGCATGCTATGTTTAGCATACCTACCTACTGAATTGGGGGATGTCATCTCTTGTAAATGTGCATATTTTTGGCCCCTCTTTAATTTTTTAGAACTGTGTTTTTCATTTTGAGCATTGTATATACCACTTGCTTTATAATTCTCCTCTTTTCCCCTTTTTTTGCAAGCTATTTTTACCATACTTGTGGTTGTTATTTATCCATGATTTGTACTGGAAAAATGCCATATTTGGGACTGCCTTGCTACTTTTTTTGATGTCATGTATCAATTTTGCATGTTTAGTATAGCTGTAGGCCATTTCGGGGGCTTAATATCGCATTTCGGGATGATTTCATGCATTGGTTGTCATTTCGTATCATTTCGGGGCTGTTTTCCCCTTCATTTAGGTGCTGAAATTTGGTTTGCATGCTTGCATATCATTTCCCGTGCCATTTCATGCCTTCGGGCCATGCCTCGGTTTGCGTGCCTGTGGGCACGCACTTCGAGACACCTCCGTTTTATCCGACGGCATCTGATGTGAGTGTGGCTGAGGTCCACTCATGTTAGTATAAGCCCAATTTGGCATTTCCATCTCATTTCATCATTGCCTCGGTTTGCGTGCCCGTGGACACGCACTTCGAGGCACCTCCGTTTTATCCGACGGCATCTGATGTGAGTGTGGCTTAGGTCCACTCATGTTAGTATAAGCCCAATTTTGCATTTCCATCTCATTTTATCATTGCCTCGGTTTGCGTGCCCGTGTGTACGCATTTCGAGGCACTTCGGTTTTATCCGATTTGCATCTCACATCATGGCCTCGGTCTGCGTGCCCGCGTGCACGCTTTTCGAGGCATCTCGTTTTCATCTCATTTTCCCAGCATTGTGCATATTAGACTGTATCTTAGTTGCATTCCATGCATATCATACATATTGCATTGTGTTCGGGATAGGAGTTAGCTCGGGCACGGGAAACGAGGTCTGTTCCGTACTCCGAGTGACGGAACGTGTTTCAATTCTCCAGTCGCCGACACTCCGGATAACCCATGATGGAGTTAGGTTTTCATTGTAGCATTCATGTGCATTCATCCTATATTGAGTTATGCAATCTGACTCCTCAGCCATCATGCATCGATATGCGTGATTGGTGGCACGAGGATCGAAGCATGCATATATTCGTGAAATACATTGCTATGCCCCTTTCCTGCTCTCTGTTGCAGCAAAATGAAGAATCAACAACTTTTCGGAGTCTGGCACGTATTTCGAGAAAAATGCAAACAGAGGCTAATCGGGGCATCGCCATAGATTTCCGCGCAAAGGCATCCGGGCATGCATCATTTCATCATCCGGAGCAGAAGCAAGGCAGTCCCTGGCTTGCATGCCAGTTTACAGTTTTTCTTAGTTAATCTGTTAATTAATTAGGAATTTGTATATTATTCGGACTGTATTATTTTATTCGGACCCTCTGCGCGAGGGCATAATTGTAATAAGTGTGTGTGAGTGTGATGTATGTCTTCCAACCCCACGTCTTTCTTCCCTTTTATTTATCCGCTTACGATGTTTAGATATAGGGCATATTTCAATTAGCATACAGTATGACAGCATGTTTGCATCATTCATCTGTCTTGCATGCACCGGGCTCGGCGCATCATACAAACTGCATCTGTATTTCAATTCCAAGTTGAGTACTTGATAGCTGTTGCATCTCATATGCCATATTTAGGATAGCCGAGCCTGCTATAGTTTGCATCTTTGCATGTGTTGCATTAGGCATTTCAGCATATTTAGGATTCATGCATGATTTCTAATGTAGTTTCTGTTTTGGCTTGGAGTACTCGGTGAGTTTTATGCTTTAGCATCCTTGCATGCGTGTGAGTGTTGCCATGATAGCATGCTTGCCATGAGGCTATGTGCTTATGTGATATAACTGCCTTGAATGCCTGTGGGTGGAGGTTGAGTTATTTGAATTGGGACAATGCATTGACTGTTTGTTTTAAGCCCACTAGATAGTGGCAAAATCACTGTTTTCTAAGCCCACCCGAGGGTGGCAAATCCGCATTTTAGCCTACCTGCGGGTAGCACCATCACACCATTTTCAAACAAACAAACATAAAATGTTTTGTTCCAATTCAGATGGCCCAGTCTATACTTGTTTGCTGCGAGCATCACATAGTAACCTAGGCTAATAACCGGAATAAGAACTCACAATGTTTTCAAAAACAGATATCATGGTTAGTAGAGGCCGGTCTTTGACCGGGCGAGCGGGGGTGCTCACGATGTGACCTTCCCCAATCGTACCCAAGTTCCCGAGCCGAGGCAACTTTGGTGATGACGGACACGTGGCCTTTGGCACCGAGTCAGGGTTTCCTAAATTTTCCATTTTAAAAATATTTAGGTGGCGACTCTGTTATCTGGCAAAGCAGTCCATGTTTGGCACTTCTTTCAAAAAAATCTGTTTTTCTTCAAAACGATTTGCCAGAGTTGGACTCTTTGGTTCAGATTTAGAACCACAACAAAATCGAGTCCGAACTATAGCGAGGTCCCTCGCGGGCTTGTTATCACGTTCGTACTTCTTGCGACCAAACTAGTATGGCTACAAGCGGCATCATACTGCTTGAAAACACAACTCAGGTAAGTTACACAACGGGTGTTTTGTCGAAAAACCCCTCCGACGTTCAAGTTAGCACCCTTAGAAGAAGAAGGAATGTGAAGAAAGTGTGTAATCAGATATTGCAGACCTTTTTCTTGGTTGAGTCGCGCGTCTTATATAGTCTATTCCGTTGTCTCTTCAGATTGTGTGCACAATACCTTGTTCGTTCTTTATTGGAAGCGTAATTGTATTGCCCTCTCTTTTCTTTACACGTGTGCGCGTCAATACTGCCAAACTGTGGCAACCCCATTACGTAACATACTTTTATCTATTTAATTTTGAATGTTATTTATGTGTTTAATGTGTATTTGTATGCATATCTGTTCATTATTGGAATTATCTGTCGTGATTCTGTTTTAAATCTGAAAATTGAAGGCCTTAATGACTTCAAAAACTAAAATTGGTAAGTTTAATTAGAATGGCATAATTTTTAGAGCCTATTGGAAAGTTTGACTAAAATTTGATTCGGTTCATAAAAATTAAGTTTTAATTAATTTACCTTAAACCTAATTAGTGAGCTTAATCCATGATTAGTAAACTAAGCTAACCTAGCCTATATATATGTCAAGAGATGTAATTAGCTCATTTTGAAACCAAAATTCTATAGAAAAGCTTAGAGAAGAAGAGAGTTCATCACTCTAGAGAAAAGGGAAAGAAGCTAGAACTTGAGGTTTTGCTAGGAGAGTTGACGAATTGAGTAGGGGAACCCAAGAGTTTGTTGGTATAAGCTTAAATCAAGACTCTAGACAAGTCTTTAACTTTCAATTCATAAATTTAAGTCATCTAACTTATGAATTCAAGAGGATTATGAGTTTAGACACAAGAATTGAGTTAAAGATGGTGAAATTGAAAGCTAGGCATACATGAATGCATGATTTTGTAGAATTTCATTTTTTTGAGCATGATTTTATTACCTATGTTTGAATTGAGAGTTAAATCAAATATTCATCCACAATTCATAGAGTTTTGAAGATGAATTTCATATTTTTAAAGTCATAGAAAAGAATTTGAAACAAATTCATACATGCATGAAGGTTTGAGCTCTAAAGAATTTGTGAAGTTCATGTTCCAATTGGAAGTAACCATGGAGTTTTGAGCTAAGGTTTTGATATTGGTTACATGTTCATATTTTTCTAAGTGTTTTCAAGCTATAGACTAAACCATGCAAGATTTTTTGCAAGTTTCTCACTTTGGACTCAAGTTTTGAAACACAAAATTCTATTTTGGAAACCCAGAATTCGGCCAGACTGCTCGAGCAAAGTAGTTGTCGCTTGAGCACACATTTCATGCATCTAGCATTTTTGTAAAGCTTTGCACATGGCTTGAGCGACCTCAGTTTTCTTTACACCTTAGCTCAAGCGACCATCAAGCCTAGAATCTGACCATTTAGTACTTTTGTAGACTATGTGGTCCACTCGAGCGACCATTCGTGCATTCGAACGAAGTGTCCTATTTTAGCATATTTTGAAAAGTCATATTCTAATCATGTTTGCATTCTCATTCATTTCTAAGCATTCTTAGGCATGAATTGAGTCTTCCAAATGAATTAATGAGTAAGAACTTGACATAAGATAATTGAATAAGTTAAGAATGATTTGATTAAACAACGAGCCTCAATGTGCGTACCTGTTTATATGATATGTAGGTTCATCCATGAAGTCGTATCAATAACCAAATCATTGTGAGTAATATCTTAGTAAAGATATTTTTATATACGTTATTTTCTAAATGTTTCTAATTTTTCGAACTTATGATTTTGTGATATGAATAAGCCCTATCTGTCCGATCATTACAATATTTATGAATATGAGCGACGAGCTACGAATGTATATGATGGATCTAAGGTCGTTTTGCATATTTGATAAGATGGACCCAAAGTCATTATGAATAACTGTTATATGTTGACCAAATGGTCATTATACAACTATAATTGATTAGACCCAAGGTTGTTCCACCAAGTATGATCTGTCTGTTCTAAACTTCTATTATATGTTGGACCAGAGGTCGTTTGGTCAAGTTTTGGACCCGAGGTCGTTCTGCTATGACAAGAATTAGAATATGAGATTAATTATCCTAACTAATAGAACTAATTCATATAACGTCTTTACTTTGATGTTATTCATTAGGTTTTAGCTCACTCTGTTATATATGTATATAGGTGAGCAACAAGATGCCCAGCCTTCATGGACCTGTGGATGACCACCGTAGTGAGGCTTTCACCTTTGTTCTTTTGTTTTCTTTTGTTGGTCACGTACGACCTGTACATAAGCTTTTGGATTTGTACATTGATAACTTGTGAATGATCTTTGGGCACGTAATATCTATTTGTATCTGTTTGGATGTGAGTTATTAACGTAATAAATGTTTTTGTTTATATCATATATGCACAGCTCATTGAACAAAAATTTTTAATTCTGTTTCTGCTTTTAGCCCCATATAATTAAATATGATTGGAATTTTGATTGAGGCCATAGGTAATCTCATGATTACAGGCCGATTATGATCCAAACCTCTAGGAGCGAGTTTGGGTCATGAGACAAACAACATTAACTAAACTGTCAAATGGTATTGACACGTATTTTAGGCTGGTTTTTCTCCTCGCACTCCGATTGGGCCACGTAGCACACGACAACTGAGCTATCTCTGACCAGTCTAACTACAACCCAATCTAACCTAGACTAATCTCCAGGACCAGCTTGACTTATTTGCTCGGCACAAATTTTTCTCTCAATTGCCCATTAATTTCGTCTTCTTTAACATGATCGAGATTACCTTATACTGGTGAGCTAAATCCCTAGCCCGGCCCTAAAACTCGTTGTGACAATCCAACTCTGGATTATGTTAATTAATCTTAATTATGCTTATAATTATGAGCTTGATATGATTTTGAATGTTAATTATATGATTATATGTGTTTTTGAATTTCTATCTATTCACCGTAGGAAAATTTGTTTGATTTCCTGTTATAAAATTTAAATTGAAGGTCGTAGAGGTGATAGAAACTGAAATTGACAGTATTATTGCGATTAACATAATTTTTAGAGCCTATGGTGAAATTTAATTGAAAACTAATTCGGATCAAAATAATTAGATTAAATTGATTCAGTTAAGTACAATTGATTAACTCTAAGCAAATATGATTTGTTAAACTGATCACCACTATATATGTGTATAGTTAGTGCTTAGGCTCAAGAACCTTAAGCTCATTTTCACCTCTTAGCTGAGTTCATACACTCTAAGGAAAGAACTCAACACTTAGAGAGAGAGAGAGAGAGAGAGAGAGAGAGAGAGAGAGAGAGAAGAATTGTGAAAGAATTGAGGAGATTTGAAGAATTGGACTAGGATACACTTGATTCAAGCCTTAGGTATGATTTTCAACTTTGATTCTTGTAATTAAGACATGTAGAGGTTGAATTCATCTAATTCTTGAGTTCATTTGCATGTAATTTTCCAATGAGAGCATAAATTACTTTGAATTGGAAGAATTGAGTTGAATTGTGTACACGCATGCATGAATCACCAAGTTGAGCTTGAATTTCATGGAATTATCTACATGGATGAAGCTACATTTGACATTTTTGGAGATGTTTTATAGTCTTACCACTTTTCATCTCATGCATGAGAGTTTTGAAAAGATTTGAAAAGAAAAGAGTGCAATTCATATCATACATGGTTTTAACCTCATGATTTAAGCTTGAATTTGGGACAATAGTTCATGATTTTGAGTAATTGGTTTCAAATTGAGAGTGTTTTCATGTTACATAATGTTTTACCATGTTATTGGCATCAACTTGCAAGCTTTGAGCCTTTGGAATCAAGTTTTGAGCTTCAAACAAAGTTCTGGAAAAACCAGAATTTGACTTGTCTGCTCGAGCGAAGAAAGCGTCACTCGAGCGTGAAAGTCGAGCTCCCAGAAGTTTTGTAGAAATTTTTATAGTGGCTAGAGCGGCAAACTCTGTGCTCAAGCGAACCCTGTTTTGCAAGACTCCCCGCTCGAGCGGCTCAAGCGGCAGATATCTCGCTCGAGCGCGAAACGCATGTAACCAGTACTTTTACAGAGTTTTGCAGTCCGCTCAATCGACCAAAGCTGCGCTCGAGCGGAAAGCCCTGTTTCAGAAATTTTGAAGAGTCATTTTATGATTTGTTTTCCGTTCTCTTTCATTTCTAAGCACTCTTAGGCATGCACTGGACATTCTAAATGAATTAAAGGACACAAAAGAAGCCTAAGAGCATTAAGCAAACTAAAGAACGGATTGAATTGTATTATGACCTAATGTGTTATGAATTATGTAGGGTCAAGTGCAAGGACAAATCAAGCACTGGAACACTGTGAGTAATACTTTAGTAAAGACATGTTCGCATATGCTATTTTTGTTTAATACCACTCATGCGTAAGTGTTCTGGATTTGTGAATTCGAATTATGGATAAGTATTCTCCTCGTTTGATTGTGTAAGACTATAACGCAGTTGATAAGTATGAAATCACCTGAATGGATTAAAGGTCATTTTGAATGAATATGAAATGGGCCTAAAGGCCGTCCTGTGTATTTGATTATATGGACCATAGGTCGTTCTGTATGTATATGAAATGGGTTTAAGGCCGTTTTATAATTATTGAATGGGCCAGAGGCCGTTCCGAATAAGGGAATGATTGGACCTGAGGTCGTTTTGAATTGAATGCAGAAATGAATGTGAACATAATCATGGATCATGAGTACGCATAAATGCGAAAATGGATTAGTTGGACCCAAGGTCGTTTTGTGTGTAAATTGGATCCAAGGTTGCTTTACATATGATGGACCTAAGGTCGTTTCGCATATGTTGGACCGAATGTCGTTTTGCCTATGAATTGGACCCAAGGTCGTTTTGCATGTAATGGACCAAGAGTCATTTTGAAAGTATGAGTTGGACCTAAAGTCGTTTAGTATATGAATATGGATGAGACATATGATATGTTGGATCTAAGGTCGTTTTGCGTTAGTATTGATCGACAAGTTTGGGTTATAACCTATGAATTAAACGAATCTCATTCATGAACTCCTTTACTTTGGTATTATTCACTGGGCATTAGCTCACTCTTTATTTATATGTATGTAGGTGAGCAGCAAGATGTCCAGCCTCAACCCCAGTGAGCCATGAGAAACCGTGTTTTGAGGAGTCAACCAAGGTCGCCTCACGCAAGAGGCTTACTTTTGTTTTTGTTCTCTTTTGGTCATATATGACCAACCTTGTGTATAACCTTGGAATTTGGTGTTGATGCTGTTTTGAATGATCCTGGATGTACGTGGTGCATACATAATGTAAATATTGCATGGTGTGTGTTATTATATGTATATGAGAAAGTTTTTGATTAAACCATATATGCACAGCTTATTGGACAATTTTTACAAGTATTGCTTCCGCAATTTGGCCCCATATTTTTAAGTATGCTTTGATTTCTGACTAAGGCCATAGGTAATCTCATGATTACTAGCCGATTATGACTCTAATCCATAGGGGTGGGTTTGGGTCATAACAGAGTGGTATCAGAGCACGAGTAATAACTCACACACTAGTCCAAGTGAGCGATAGAGTGTCTAGAAAAGACATAAGTTGCATTCATATGATACATATATGTGTTAAATGCATTGATGAATTGCTAAGTGACTCGAAATATGCAACTATATGATATATATATATATAATTGTTGTCTAATTGAACGAATGTGCTCTTTGTTCTTTTGTATATGAATATTGTGCATATCTTCTATGTGAAATATAATGCAAGTCTCATTAGATAATTGTGAGAACAAGAGCCCATGAACTAGAAGAGTCCTCCACTACTCGGCTAGGCCGAACGAAGAGAATGATGCAAGACATGGCGGAAACACTAAGGCAACAACAGCAATGACAACAACAGTGACAACACCCATAACCCCCGCCTCCGGTGCAACTCATACCGGATTTGCAAAATGATGACCGAACAATAGCCTTGACTAGAGTTCAAGAAAATGAAGCCACCAATGTTCCATGGGGGTGTGGACCCATTGAAGGCTGAAGCTTGGGTCCTTGATATTGAAAAATTATTCAAGGTATTTCCATGCCTGGAGACACAGAAAGTGCAATTGGCCACTTTCACATTAGAAGATGAAGCGAGAATATGGTGGATGCTAATCCGTGATGATAACAAAGGCATTGACTGGGCACAATTTCTTGCACTCTTTTATGAGAAATACTTTCCATAGTGTGTCCGTGATAGAAAGGTGTCATAATTTGAAGGACTGAAACAAGGCAATCTGACAGTAATCGAGTATAAAGCCAAGTTCACCGAATTGGCTAGGTTCGCCCCACATATGATTGACACTGACTATAAAAAGGCGAGGAAGTTTGAAAATGGTCTTCGTAATGACATACTAGAAAGGGTGAATGTGTTAAAATTGCCCACTTATGTTGATGTATTAGACCGGGCCTTAATGTCAGAAACTAACATGGCCAATCGAGGTAAACCGCCAACTGACTGGAAGGCTAAGAGACAAAGCTTTTTCTTAGGAAAGAAATCATCAAAGAAACAAAACATGGGGTCTTCAAGCACTTCAGGCTCCACCAGAAATACGGTGCCAATATGTACTCAATGTGGTAAGAAGCACCGTGGGGTTTGTTATCGTATTTCCAGGGCATGCTATAGGTGTGGTGAAATGGGGCATATGGCAAGGGATTGTACCCAAATTGAACAACAAAAATGTGGAAAACCAATTATTAGTTCGACCAAGCCTGCTACTACTAGAGACACAATGAAATAAGGGAGAGTCTTTGCACTCGTCCTAGGTGACACACGGAATACTGAAGCTGTTGTCTCAGGTACTATCTCTATATGTAATCAAGATGCTTTTGTGTTAATTGATTTCGGCTCAACACATTCCTTTGTGTCTACTATATTTACATCTAGATTGACTAAACCCCTAGAATCATTGCCATATTTGCTATATGTGTCTGCTCCATCTAGGGGATATGTATTATGTACATCTGTGTATCGTGTTTGTGACATACGAATTGGTAATACTATCTTATATGTGGACTTGTTACCCTTGGACATTCGGCACTTTGATATAATTTTAGGTATGGATTGGCTATCGAAATATTGTGCCACTATCAATTGTGTGACGAAATGGGTCGTGTTTAAACTGCCAGGCCATATTGAATTTGAATTTGTAGGTAATGGGGTAATGCCTCCACCTTATTTGATATCTGCAATAAAAGCATGTAAATTGATCAGGAAGGGGTGCCAGGGTTATTTGTGTACTGTATTATCTGAACAATCTGTGAATGTTGAATTGGATAATATTTCTGTGGTCCGAGAATTTCCGGATATATTTCCCGACAAATTACTAGGGGGATTGGTCGACAGAGAGATAGAATTTACCATTGATGTTGTCCCGAGCACCCAGCCTATCTCAAAAACTCCATATAGAATGTCCACTGCTGAAATGAAAGAACTGAAAGAACAGTTGCAAGACTTACTAGACAAGGGGTTTATACAACCAAGCACTTCGCCATGGGGCGCTCCCATGTTGTTTGTGAAGAAGAAAGACGGAACCTTATGTTTGTGTATTGATTACCAAGAATTAAACAAGGTAACGGTCAAAAATAAATATCCATTACCCCGAATTGACGATTTATTTGATCAGTTACAGGGTTCAGTTTAGACAATGAGTCCAGATATCTCACAATTTTTTATTTCTTAGCACAGTTTGATTTCAGACATGCACACCACGGGATCTGGGCAAAATCAGACTAAAATCTTGATTTGGATCCAAAAATCAAACACAATTAGGCAAACTTAGCGTTTATAGCATTTTTGAAAAGCCAACCAAGCTATAACCCAAATGCTTATATTCCACAACACTAAAGTGACAACTGAGGGGCAGAATTGAGCTAGTACATAATCATTTCACGAGACCGAGCTAACCAAGTTGCCAGGGTGCACAACTGAGCTAAAATCCAACTTGTGTTAGAGACCGTGCAACAATCTTGCACTATGCATTAGATTGAGCTAAAACCCAGCTCATATACGCAACCAAGCTAAAATCTTGTTCACGCGTTTGACCATGCTAACACTTACAGACGTACTTAATTTTAATTTTTTCATCGTGCAAAATCGTAGGTTTGACCAGGAACACCAACATGTCCTGCGCTCTCACAAGACCGAGCAATCGCTATTCACGATTAGGCCACCTCATTTTGTTGAGCAAGGACGTACCAAACAAATCTGCACTAAATTGAACTGAGGTCCATAGAGCGTTACTGTTTCTTGATTGCGACACTAGAAGCAATAGTAGAGTTCAAGAGAGATTACAATATCTTGGTAGAGGTCTATTTTGAATTGGGCGAAGAGAGGATCCTCCCCTGGACAGACTGGATGCTTGCCCCTTTATTGTGTTGTTAATCGTAAAAGGGGCTCTCCGCTTTCCAGTGCAACCCTTAATATGTGAATTTCTAAGGAAAACTAGACTTTGCCCCACTCAAGTATCAATTAACACTTTTCGGATAATAAACAGAGTATTTGAGCTAAACCGTAGATTAACCTTATATCTCTGTTTAGCTGAGATATTTCAACAATATACCCTCGGCCTCACAGACGATGGATTCTGTTGGTATTCAAAAATCAAGGAGGGACGTGAGTGCTTGGTGCCTGGCACACCAGATAAGGATCTATACGATGACGGCTTCCTCTAGGTAATCGACAATTATGAGATCACTGATGTGCCCGATTAGTGTATAAATTACAAGAAAGGCGAAGCGGGTAAGGCAGATAGTTCATTGACCGGGCAAACTCCCTTTTTCATTGTTGCATCGAGCTAGCTTTAGTTTCTTTTGGTAGATCTGGAAAAACTCCAAACTCATTATTCTTACCCAAACAAAGCTGCAATCAGGGTCGTGCTCAAGTGCAAGTTACGTGACTGCCATGACCTTCTTAATTACGAGCCGACCTACTAGTACTCGCCAAAGCGTAAGGGCCAGGTCACTAACTTTCTATCTGAGCTATCTCCTCTGCTAGACCAAACTCTTCCAAGCGTCCCATTAATTTCCATAACCGAAGAAGAAAAAATGGTAAAAAGGAATATGATTAAGAATCTCATGGTTGCAACCTCCACGAACAAGGCAACGAGTTCAGAACCACTTGCTTTGCCCATTAGGCAAGGTTCAGCTACTGTGCTGACCTTAACCTCTACCACGGTTGCTTTAGCCAGCAAAGAGTCACGCTGGGCTAGCAAGAAGTTCCGTGCATCTAATCCTTCTGTGGATCTGGCTATTTAGCTAAGCATCAAACAGCCTGTTGAAGATGTCGCTCCTGTCCCCGCTTGGTAGCTTGAGATTACCCATGCTAGTAAGGCAATCATGGCCACTATTTCCATTGCTACGGAAAAGGAGCACCTGACTGCCTATGACCTGTCAAAGGCACTTCTTCTACCAGTCGACATGTAGAGGCATGACCATTTGTGCAGTTTTCAAATGTTAATACTGTCATCCTTTGTAGGCCATCTAAAAGACTCATATCATCATGAATTACTTGGTGAAACTAAGGTAGAAAGTGCAAGACATGAACATACGGATAAAAAAGCTTGAGACTGAGCTAGGGCGATCTCAATCCTCATTGGAGATGGCCAATGTTGATAATGCCAAGCTTTTGGATCAAGTGGCTAGTGTCATGAAAGCCAAGGATGAGGCACTAGTCGAGCTAAAAAAGTTGAATGAGGAGAAAAACACCATGGTGAAGGCTGCTGATTTCACCCTTGCCACGCCCTCGCCCTTCATCTGGCATTTCATGCCCTCCATGTCTGCTGCCATTCTCCTTATCAATTCATCTTGTTCTCTTACGCGATCCTTCAAAACCTAGGCATCTATCATTCGCTTCTATCCATCTGGGCTTTGAGAGCGATGAGGACTTAAGCCCCGTTTTTCCCACGTGCCCCTATGAGGGTACCATCATTGAGAGTCTAAGTCTGCCATGGGCGAAACAAAAGGCGAATCCTAACGCTTCCTATCCCCTTTTAGAGTTTGTCCATTGACACAGACTGAGGCAAGTCTTCATTATGCGCCATTGAAATCAGTTGAAGGAAAACTCAATCAAAAGGTTTGTTCTTTGTGATATTTCCCACAAACGGCACCAATTGTACGAGCACAAAATAATCTTCTCGTATAATCCTGTTGACCAAGTTTGCACTCCTCCAAACGTCGTCGCTTTGCTACTTGAAAACACACGTGAGCTAGCCGGCGGGTGTGTTTTAGAAACCCCTCTGATGCCTAAGTCAGCAAGTAAACAATAGACAATAAGCTTTGAGTGTTTATGAGTCAGAATTGCGATACGGTGCAGTCATGAGCTTTTATGTTTTCCACGTGGCACAATCCTAATAGGATTTTAACTCTCCTTAGCAGAGTCCTCCTAGGAATCACTTTCTCACAGGATAATACCTATCTTGATAACATCCTACTCATTGCCAACCAAGTAAGATAGTTATCACCTTACTCAGCTCACTACGCCTAGCTGAGCTATCTAGTGCAAATACTTTGACCGGGCTGGACGATCACCAATTTCTTTGAATCCTCTTGCCGGGCTACCTTTAGCTCGGCTTTCTTTATGTGGCCAACATAACACTTCGGCTTGCCATTGACCGCATCTAGAACTCGCCGCCCGGCTGTCAAGCATTATTCCCACACCGAGCTATCCTGAGCTCGTAACTTGGCCCACAACGCGGCCCAATATTCAGAAATAACGCTTTCTAGCTTGGCCCAATTTGGCTACATAAATCACCCTCTCAGTACTAGTACTAGTACTCGTACCCGTACCCGTACCCGTACCCGTACTTCATAGCTTAGATACTGAAGGTAATATGTATGTAATCAACCAACATCATATATTAGATGATATTCATATATATGTGTGTGTGTGTGTGTGTGTGAGAGAGAGAGAGAGAGAGAGAGAGAGAGAGAGAGAGAGAGAGAGACCTTTTGAGTATATTCATTATTGCTCTTTATTTATTATTTGAGTTTATTTATTAGGATTAGGATCTAAGAAATTCAGGGTGTGACATCTAGTCCCGTGAAATCTACCACAGGTCTCGTTTTGATGATTATCATTCATTTTATAGGGTCCTTCGTGCATATCATTCACACACAAAAATTAGGTCGATTCGATAATCGTAGTATGTTTAATTTATTGTGTTAGTCACCAAAAAAATAGATAGTTTATTTTTAAAAATACACTTGCCGTCTATTGTTTTAGAAGCAAGTGCGATAAATTGAATAAGTTACAATTATCAGATCGACCTAATTTTTTTAATGGATAATATGAACAAATGACTCTACAAAATGAACAGTTCAGATCATCAAAACAGAATTCATGGTGGGTCTCACGGGATCAGACAACACCCTCCATTCTTGACGTTGGACTAGAGGAAAGCCCATCCCTACCGATGAATAAGTCACATCCATAGGCATGAATTTAATTACCCCTAAACTTTTTGTATTATATATTTTATTGGGATAAATTACAACTATAATCCCTAAAATTTATACCTTTTTCATTTAAGTTCCTAAAGTTTTGATTTTGCCAATTAAGTCCCTGAAGTATTAAATTTGAATCAATTTAGTCATAAAGGCAATATAAAAATAAACCATAAACCCATAGATTATATAAAATTGTTATAACGCCCATATTTTAATTTATTGTTAACTTAATTATTCTCCACGTATGTGTTTTTAGAATTGGTATATTTCTCTCAAACTGATTAATCCTAGTTGGTCATATAGGTCTTCCTATATTTCTATTCTACTATTATTTATTTTTTCTAATACAGAATTATCCATGTTATCTAATTTTTGGCTATTTTTAATACTATTTTATATTTCATTTCATTATGTTTTTCTTATTCTGCCATTATTTCTAATTCTTCAAAATTATAATTATTTAGATCCATTTTTTCTTATGTTATTTATTCAAAAGATTCATTTGGAGAGTTCTACTGGAAAGATAAATATAATTATCTGCATTATTTTCTTGTTTATTTTCTCCGAGAGCTAGCTCCTTAACCTTGTTTAATAAATTAATAATAGATGTCGAACTTTGTGTATGATTTATAGTTGATTTTTCTTAATATTTTTCATTAAGTTCTTTTAATAATCTGATTATAGTATTACTTTGATCGAAAATTATTTGTAGTGCAGTACTATTATTTTTATTATCTTATTCGAATTCTTTAGTGTATCTTATGCTCATATATCAATATTGGTAAGATTAAAAAACCAAACTGTAATACCAATTCTAAAACACACGCACGTAGGATAATTAAGTTAATAATAAATCAAAATTCGGACCTTATAACAATTTTATATGACCTTTGGGCTTATTTTTATTTTTATCTTGTCCTCCGTATTAAATTGATTCGAATTTAATACTTTAGAGACTTAATTGATAAAATCAAAACTTTAGGGAATTAAACAAAAAAAATGTTAAACTTTAGGGACTATAACTGTAATTTATCCTATTTTATTGTGTATAGAAAATTAATTATTTTTTTATTTTTTTTTTAAATAAGAAAAAAAAAAGCACCTACCAAAGTCTCAAACTGTAATGGATAAATACTAATGTTTAGTTTTGTAACATTTATTTATTTATAAAAAAATATATGAATTTATTGGGCAATCTTGGAATAATAATATCATTTGTGGGGGTTTAGGATATGATTTTTTAGGCTAGATGTACGGTGAGGAAGTAAAGGGAGAGGGAGGGGCTCAAGTGAGAAAGGAGGGTATAGGAAAGAGACATATAGTATAAACTATAGAGAAAGGAAGGAAAAGAATTATATGTTTTTGTTTTTTGTAAGGGCATACTTTAATCTTAAAATTATGATTATTCTTAATATAGGCATTTGTAACGCAATTTTTTGTTAATTTAGATGAAAATTGTGACAGTACAATTAAGTTTGATTTTGAAATGACAAAAAATATGAACGTAATTTATATTCGGTGAAATTTGCTATAAATAAATAATTAAGAAAAAATTGACGAAAAGGGATTCCTATTATCCTACGATGGGGTTCATTCGAAGTCCATCTCCACAAAAAGAGTGATACTCTAAAGTAGGCAATGCCACTCTATTCATTTGAATTTGAAATCTCACTTTATAGGTATCTAAGTGTTCTCTCATCATCGCGAGTGATTATTCAATACTCTCGGAGTTTAAGTACGTGATGCTTCATAAGATTTTAATTGGTGGAGAGACATAAGGGTCCATGATTTATGTTGGGATGAGAGAACAATATGAGACTAAATAATTAATAATTAACTTGGAGTATGGTCACGTGGTGCTCTAGAAATATTGAATAATTTCCTCATAATCACTTAACTTATAACTTAGGTCTCCACTAAATATATCATTATGCCAAAAAAAAAAAAGAAAAAAAAAAGAGTAAATTGGGCATTGCTAACCACATAATCAAATTAGATTTATTTGTAAAAAATTAAAGATAAATGTGATTTTTTGAATTTTGTGCATTAAGCCTCCTAATCTAGGCTACCTGAAAGCAAACTGTGATGTGGCTGTCCATCCGGGGTCATCAAAAGGGGTGAATGTTGTTCTGCTACGTGATGTACATGGGATCCTTGTCGATGGGTTGGTTCATGAGATTGGTTGTTTCATCTGCACGGCTTCCTCGAACTTGGCTAGGGTTGAAATTGAAGGGGATATAACAAAAGTTATCCAGTTGTGTGTCTCTGAAGACGCCCTTCTGTGGGAGTGTGGAGCTATTTTGGAGGATATTGGGGTGTTCGGTGTAGATTATAAGGGGTTCTTATAATTTATTTTAATTTGAGAATCTGTATCAAACTGTTTAATACAGTTTCTGTTTACAATTTTTTAGGTAGAAATACCTTAAATAAGCTGAGAAAAGCTGATTATTTAAAAGATGGGAAAGGAATGCTTTTGATTTATGCTTTCTAATTATTACTTTTTAATTTACAATAAGTTACACCAAACAGCACCATTAAATTAAAGTCTTTTGTCTTTTAAAATGGTGTCCTAAGCCAATGGAGCGGCTCATTGGACTGCTCGTGCTTCTTTAAGAGGTTATCTTCCTTTGAATTGGGTGTTTTGTCCTCCTGTAGCTCTTATTTCTGCTTTGTCCAATTCTATGTAATTGGTTTTCTTTCGTTCAAAAAAAAAAAAAAAAAAAAAAAACCTCATGATTTAGATCATGAAAGTAAGTGGGTGTGAGGAGCAAAGCATAGACCCCTGCAGATTCAACTCTTCTGTCACTTTCATCTCCCCTTCTCACAAAAAGTAATTAATATAACAAGCAAACCATTTTTGGAATTTAGTCATTGGTAGGAAATAGAGATGGGCATATATTTGGTAAGCCACTAATGACAAACCATAAGCATCTCTTAGCCAGCCAAAAAAGACAAAAAAAAAAAAAAAAAAAAACACAACTTTATCCAATCCCTGCCGTTCATAGTGTGGAAGATAGAGAAACACTTTGCATTAGAGCACAATCCCTCTGTTTCTCTCCACCACAATTCAAAAGTGAAATAAAATAGCATGAAATATAACCCATTGGTAAAAAAGGAATAGAACATCATCATCACATCAATTTCAACTTTTACTTTGATGTATTTGGGTTTCATGATTCTTATGGAATCTTTTTGGTCTCTCAAAATATGTCACGCGCGAAAAATTTGTATTTTTTTAAAGAACTTTTTTTCCCCTCATATTTTCTTGTACCACCAATATTTTATTTCATGATATTATTATTTTTCAATAATTAATGATACTTTGCAATACTATAATTTTGTGAAGTGGTATCTTGTCCCTTAAACAAATTTCTACTTTGAATCTTACAATTTTGTAAAATTTGCACTATATAAATAAGAAGTTGCACTACACACCTCATAATTTTATAAAGAGTAATACTATAAATACATTCTTATCTATCTGAAAATTATTCTCTATCACACCTTATAAATTAATCTCCACCATATAATCACTTGTACAAAAAATTCTAAATGAGTAAGCCTGAGGCTTTGTTTGGCATATAGAGTTTGGGCTAAAATAGTCACAAAATGACAAAATAAGCTTTTTAGTTTAACAAGACAAAATATCATATCAAAACCATAATCATTTTATTTTTTCTCACCAAAATCAAAAAATTTAAAAAAACCTATCCAAAACGAAACTTTTTAGTCTCAGGCTAAAATAGTTAAAAATTCAACTCACATCTCAAACGAAAGTTGAGTTAATAGACTTTTTCTTTTACCAGAGTTACACTTTCACAAAATTGTTATTAACAAGGTGTATACTCCATATCTTTCTGAGAAAAATAAAAATTATTAAAACATAATAATAATTACAAAATATAGACGTGCAAGGAACATTCGTACTATGGTGCAAATATGCAAAAAATTTTGTTTGACCAAAACACAAACCAATTTGCATCATTATATTTTGACAATTATTTTTTTCCCACTTCCATGCAATGAAAAAACTTGAAACTCTTAAAACATAAGTGAATTTGTTTCCATATTTAGGGTTATTTTGAATATGATTTATAAATTAGTTTTTTTATACGAAAAGAAATGTAAAAAAAAATAAAAAGTTGATATGATAAAAATAAGTCAATAAGAATATCTTCAATGGATTGAATTAGTTCATTAGTATCGGTTATTACCTTAGTTAACTAACAATTATTTTTGTGTTGTCTCTAGTGGATTTGTTAATTGTTTGGTAGTTAGCAAGTTTGCTACACTTGTGGCAAACTGCAGCAAGCGCGGTAGCAAAGAAAAAGAGGGGAGAGAGAGAGTATATGGTGTGCTGGCTCTGTGTACCATAATATATATTTTTTTAAATCGTGTAAGTGGTTATAGCATCTTTCAAAAAGATTATAATAATATTATTTTGGGTAAATTACAATCACCTCCCTTGAAGTTTTTGATAAATACAGGAACTTTTTCTATGGTTTGAATAATTACACAAACTTCCTCTACTTTAACTAACATTATCAAGATTCCCCCATTTTGTCAAATTGGTACAAATGACGTTACTTGCGTATACTAAATGACCTTATTACCCTTGTTTTGGAGCACGAAAAGATGATAATACCCTTTGTACTCTAAATCCCTAATTCAGTATTAATACTTAATCTGATTGACGATCGAATTTGTGAGAGAAGAGAGAGAGAGAGAGAGGGGGACAAAATCTTTGAAGAAGACCGATTGGTGTGAAGAAATGACGAAAAAGCTTGACATTTTGGTTCGATCATCGTTGGCAATGCAAAATGTGAAAGAGATTGATCAGTGAAAAGTTGTTTTTAGAGCTTCCAGGTAAGATTTTAAATCTTTTATACTTCGAATATGAGAAATTTGAGTATAGGGTTTACAGTTTCGTTTTTTCTTTTTTTTTTTCCTTCTTTTTATATGGAATTTCTGATTTTGTTTTTTTTTTCTTCTTCTTTTTATACAAAATTTCTAGCTGTATAGGTTTGATTGATGAGATGTATGTGAAAAGGGTTTCATTCAAAAATATACATTTCAGGCTTTTATGTTTTTTGCAAAATTTGTCATTGAAAAATAGGAATTTCATTAATTTTGTGTCATAAATACTGATGTAGGGTTTTTTTGTTTTTTTATTTTAGGGTTATTTTCGTCTTTTTCTTGTGAAATTATAATTGAATGGGTTTGGTTTATTTGAAAATTTTGGGGGTTTTTATTAATTTACTGTATGAAATAGTTTTGTTTTTATTTTTCTTAGAAAAACTGATATATGGATTTTTAATTATTTTCCTTATGAAATTGATTGCATGGGCTTGTTTTATTTGTAAAATTTGGGGTTTTGTTAATTTCATGTCAGAAATAGGTTTCTTCATTTATTTCTTAGAAATACTGATTTATGGGATTTTTTTTATTGTTGGTGTTATGAAATTATGATTGTATGGGTTTGGTTGATTTGTAAAATTTGAGGTTTTGTTAATTTACTGTTAGAAATAGTTTTCTACTTATTTTTCTTAGAAATAATTATTTAGGGATTTTATTTTTTTATTCTTTTTGTTATGCAATTATGATTGTATGAGCTTTCATTTATGTGTGCTTTGAATTTGGGGATTTTTTTATATTTTTTTATGTCTCCATTTGGATAAGTAATTGTTGAATGGAGTTATTTTTTTATAATTAATTGTTACTCATTATGATCATAGTATGGTTGCATTCCTTTATTTTGATTTAATCATCAACTATAAAGGCAAAGTGGGCAGAGTATATGATGTGGACCAAAATATGCATTGCTACATTGATGCCTTGAAGGATGTGGCTGCAACAGTCCTCTCTTTCATTGCTTGTAGTAAACCAATAGCTATCATATTGCATTGTAATATGCCTGGTACTGAGAATAAGAGATTCATAGAAAATGATCTTGTTATGTTAGATATATTTTATGTGCAATGTAGGAGTAAAATAATTAACTTATATGTAGATATTGCATATTCTATTGGAATGGAAGATGGTGGAGATAGAAATGATGTTGGAGATGGAAATGGTAGAGGTGATGGAGTACATACTGTAGATATAGATGAAGAGTACCATGAAGACAATGTCTATGGGTTTAGTGATGAGGATAGGGATTGGAATGCAAGTGTTGATGATGAACATGAATCAGATGGCATTGAGAGTTTGAGTGATAAGGGTAATGAGGAGTCAAATGAAGATGATGATGATGATGATGTACTCAGTGATTACCAATCTGGTGATGATGAAGTAAGATATTCTAGCAATGATGATGAATTTGATGTTGAAGTAGACTGGATGGATGATGAAGAGATGGTATATCCAGACAACTAATTTGATAGTACCTAAAAAGGCTATATTTCTAGGGGTATAAATTTGGGCAGGGTCGGGCTGGGCTGGCCCATGTCGGGCGGCGCGAGCTCCCGCCAAAATATTGGTCAGGCCGGGCCGGCCCATGAGCCAGAAAATTAGGCCTAGGGTGTATTCGGGTCTTGGACGAGCTAGTGGGCTCAAGCTTGGGGCGGGTCTGAACAAATTTTTTTGTTCTTTTATTTTTTATTTTTTCACTAAAATTTTATTATTTGCCACTAAAAAAAACACTAGGTCTCGGCGTAGGTCGAGCCTTGAGTGGGCCTTAAGTGGGCCGATGGGCTGGGCTTCAAAATAATGGCCCTAGCTCTAGCCTAGGGTTTCGGGCTGTGCTCGAACCCAAGCCCAAACTGGCTGGCCCACCCTGAACCGCGGGCTATTTTTACACTCCTACATATTTCAATCAAGAAGGAGAAGTTGTATTAGAAAAATGAATGATTTTTCCAGATGTACATAGGTTCAGAGCTACATTGAGAGACTATTATACAGTGCAAACTGGTTTCAAGATAGTAAGGGACAAAAATGAGAAAGCCAAAGTGACAACCCATTGTGCTTCTGAGGGATGTAAGTTTTTGTCATGTGAATGCTCATGTAAGTTTTTCTTACTTGTTTAGTCTTTCCATTATCTTACTTTGGTTATTTTGCTTATCCATTTATGATACTCATGCATATTTATTACCTTACTTTGATTTGCAATTTAGGATATTCTAAGAAGGACCCCCCTCAATGCCTACTCAGTGTGTGACACAAGTCACTTAAGATCGTCTTAGTTGGTTAGCTAGTTGTGAAGTTACACAAAAAAAAAAAAAAAAAAAAAAAAAAAAATTCTTATTTTTTTACATTACATGAATCCAACAGTGGGTTTTTTTTTTTTTTTTCGTTGTTTCTTGCAAAGGACTTAGCTAAGATGATGATGTTTTTTATACAAGTTCTTCTCACAAGTTTAAGGTATATAACACATGTTATTGTAGTGCACAGTTAGTCTCAGATCATGTTCCACTCTTTGTATTTTGTAGTGGAAATGAAATGGTAAGCATAGCAACAAATAGTCTCAGATGATGTACCCACTTTTGTTTTTTGTAGTGGGTATGAAGTCTATTCACTTGGTGTTTACATTTATATTTTGAGAATTTAGTGGAATGATGTAATTGAACAGAGTACAGACATCATGCTCCATGGTGTTTACATAATAGTTAACTAGCTGCATCATATTGATATATTGATGATCACATAAGGTCCATTACAAAATATTTCTACAAAACATTACAAAAGCTTGAAACTCCTACCAATTCCCATTACATTTTCAAAGCAACCATTAAGGAAATCAAACATAACACAACATTCATGATCATTACAATCTTCTTAAACCCCATGTTTGCTTCAAGTACTTGCATCCTTGATTGCATAGCCCTTATCTGGTTCATTAAATTCATTGTAGTAGTATCTTTTTCATAGGGTAAAGTGTGTCTGTTAACAATAGTTTTTGTGTTTTCTATCATCATTTCTCCTCCAATAGATGAGTTTACTGGTTTGCACCAGTCCCAGAAAGAGCATTTCTCACGTGGGCATAAATAATACAATTTACCTTTGGTTGCGTTTGGAAGAGCTTTAGAATTATGATTTGAGAATAGAGTTGTATTTTGAGTATGTGAGTTTTGGAATTATGATTTGAGTGTGAAAAATTTGTTTGGTTATGAGTTTTAAAAAGAGTTTGAATTGAGTGATGTGACATATAATATTGACAAGTGTGTGTTTTAAAAAGTGTTTTGAAAAGTAGGTGTAGAATTAATTTTCTAAAGGTTTAACCAAACAACACACTCAAACTAATGGGTAGAATTAAATTTCAAAAACTCTACCAAACAGACATTTTTCTCTGATTCAGTGACTTTAATTGCTTCTTTGCTCGCACAATAGCAGATCGTACTCCTATACTTCATCACACCTCCTCCATTACTTGATGATGACATATCCATATGATCCTACATTTCATGAAATGTGAGAGTTATAAGGCAGTTTTAGAACATATATTGCATTATTGGTAACCAATTCTGGACTATTGTTGTGCTTTATTTGTGGACTGTGATTAGACTGTGGTTGTGCTTTATTCAAGACTATGGTTGTGCTTATTTGTGTTGGACTTGGTTTGATTTCATTTTTTTAATGGAAATGGTTGGTTGTGCTTAATGTCAATTTTTCTTTCTTTTCTTTTTTTTTCTTTTTTTCTTTTCTCTCTTTTTTTTTTTTTTTTTTTTTTTTTTTTTGAACACTTACAGTAATGGTAACATACCCTATTGTTCTTGGTTATGGAGTTCTGTCTTATGCTTCATTCCTTTCACTTTTGGCTACTTTTTTTATTTTTCTCTTAGCTTGGAATTTCTGAGTTGTGTGCACTGTGAAGCTATGTGTTGTGCTTGGTATATATAGCTGAGAGTTGTATGTACTGTGAAGCTGTGTGTTGTGCTTGGCATATATAGTAGAGTTCAATAGCCCTGAGGGCATTATAGGTATTTTCTGATTTATCTTTGATAACATCAGCAGGTTCTAAGGTTAAAAAATGGGAGAATCTTGACAATGTCAGTTAAAGTAGAAGAGATTTGTGTAATTATTCAAACCACAGAGGAGGTCTCTGTATTTGTCAGAAACCTCAGAAGAGGTGAGTGTAATTTACCCTATTATTTTATATGTATAAATATATATTTGGATAAATTACATTTACCTCCCCTGAGATTTCTAACAAATACAGAGACATTCCTTATGGTTTCAATAATTACAGAAACCTCCCATGCTTTAACTGACATTATCAAGATTCCTCCAATCCGTGACAACCGTTACACAACCTAACAGAAAGTGCTGATGTCACTCATTATAAATTATGAAATTCCAAAAATACCCTTACTTCTTTCTAATTCATCCATCTTCCACAGCCTCACTGCCTTCAAATTCATCTTTTACTCGTGTCATCACCAATACCAACCCACTCACCATTGCAGCACCTTAGACAAAACCAGAAATATATATAAAAGTATATATATGTAAAATATTTATGTATATATATTATGATTCAATTCTCTTTTTTATTTTTTATTTTTTATTATTCAATCAAACATATATATATTACATAAATGTAAGATGCAACTAACCAAACCCACCACAAACTATCTTCACACCTCAAACCCACAAATCCGTTAGATAAAACTCACCGCCAACGCCTTAAACCCACTAAATCTATCAAACCCACTACTGCTGCCTCAACCCATTTGCGTTTGATTCAAGAATCAATACTACAAAGAGAGATGAGGTCTACTGCAAAGGTCAATAAAATTGAGTAAAAAATCTTTTGTTGCAACCATGAGAAATGGAAGAGGATAGAAAGAAAAAAAAAAGGAAAAGAAAAGAAATAAAGAAGAGAATAAAATTTAGAAAGATGAGATCTAATTTATAGAGGGTTATGGGTCTTAAGAGAAGAAACAAAAAAACATGTTGCAAATGAAAGATGAAGAACCAACTCTGCCCCATAACTCATTATCAAGAAAAACAATCAATTTTATTCTGTTTGGTTGCCCAGAAAATGCAAGAAAATAAATAATAAATAAAAATCCATTCCAGATCAACACCCAATTGATTCAAAGCAAAAATTTTAACATTCTTAAACCAAAATAACAAAATACTAGACCTGGTAACTTATTATTTTCTCTTTTTTAACATTTTCCTAACAACCATATACACAAAAATATATATATATACAAATCAAAAATTAAACATTAAAAAAAGGGTTCTAAATCTACACCAAATTGATCTAAATCAAAATTTTCAACTTTCTTACACTAAATTAGCAAAAAAACAACCCAAATCTATATAATAAGGGGGGAAGGTTTTTGAAAATGTATAAAATGTATGTGAGATACATTTTGATCCAATGGCTGAGATTAATCCCAAATTTATATCAATGGTTCAGATCAATGGATCTCCCGCCCAAACAACTCTTTGCTCTCTCTCCTACGTCTAAGCTAAACACATCTGCTCTACACATTCTCTCTCATCCTCCTCATCCTCCCAACGGCATTTTCTTCACACTTTCCTTCTCTATGGCTTACTACCTCCTCCATCGTTAGCGCAATCAGATCCGATCCTCCACCCCTCTCCACGTCGTCACTTTCTCCGAACTCGCTGACATCGCCTCCCTCATCGCTTCCTTCATCTACCTCCTCGGTTTTTTCGGCATTGGTTTCGTCCAATCCTTCATCACCCGTGCTTCTCACGACGCCTAAGACGTCGACTACGATCACTTCATCCTCAAAGAAGATCACTGCCTCCTTTCTTGCTCCTCCTCCGCCTTCGCCGTTCTTCATTGCACCGTCCCCTTCTTGTGCCCAAACTAATGGATCTGCCGCATGTGAATCGTCAAATCGGTGTGATTTGGGTTTGATTGGTGTGATTAGGAGGAGGAGGAGGAGAGAAAGAGAGAGACACAGCGTCTGGGTCTGGGTGCATGAGTGTTGTTTTTCAACTCTTTGATTTCCATCAGTTTCAGTTTGCATTGCACCAACAAGTACCCCCTTTTAAGCCTGATCTTGACGCTTTTCTTCCTGAAGAACCCACTCTCCTCAAAGGTAAGTCTCTCTCTCTCTCTCTCTCTCCATGGGAGCAAATGTTTTCCTAAATAATTTTGGAGACAATGTTTCTGCAAGAGAATTGCAATATCTGTTTTTCTCCAGCTCACAACACATGCACACCATTCTGTTGTGCTTCCCCCCCCCCCAGGTGCTCCTTCTACTGTTTTGAATTTTTGAAATCCAGTAGAACCTCAGTTGTTTTATGGTGATTCTATCCCCCTCTGTTAAATCGAAAATTAATTTCTGTTCAATCAAAGAAACATGAAAATTTCACGATTATTTTAGTTGTTTTCAAGGTGTGATGTGAATATATTGTGGTATTGAATAAATTTGGCCCTTTTAAAGTTTTTTAAGTTGTCCTTTTCATTCTTTTTATTTGTAATAATCTGAAAAATGTAGTTTAACTTTGTTTTAGTGTGTATTGTTTGCTCTGTTTTGGTTTTAGTTGGTGAAATTTGTCCTCAGCTTAAGAAGGTATTGATGGAATTGGTTTGGGAAAAGTTTCATTTGAAGTTAGAGTTTTGAATTGGTTTCATCTAAGTACTTTTTAACTGTTGACAATATAATGTTCAAGGTACCTTTAATTTTGAACTTTTTTTTTTTAAATAAAAAAAAAAAGAAGCTTTATTTAAATTCTAAAATAGAAATTATTTATTTATCCAATCTTTTATTTGTTACTGACACGAAACTGAACGCTATTCTCTTCCAACAGACACTTCCTTGCTATTTTTCAACTGCAGGCCTCTGGAACTGTGTGCCAAGGTGAATCATCACCATTGATTTTTATTGTGGTATGATATTCAACAGACACTTCCCATCTATTGGATGCTTTGCAATATGCATACCATATCTCTTACATTTTGTTAGTTTGGCTGAGATCATTCCAAACTTTAGATCCAACGGTTAAATAGATAAGTTGGACAATGTGTTATTGTCTAGACTTTCGTTTATGAGATAAGTCACCCTCACCAACTAGCTAATGATGAACTATGAAGTCCATAAGCTAATATGTCAATTAACTCTCAGTTAAATAAAACTAGAAGTATTTTGTTTGTTGTTTTTCTCTCATTTGGCATTGCCATTGCCTAATAAAATAAGCAACCATCATAATGTGAGTAGAATATATAGAACTTGGGATAACAACCATATCAATACATTCTCTCTCTATATTTTTGTGTGTGTAGAAAAAGACATCATGCTGCATTTTGTCAAGTTACAGCTGATAACGAACATGGTTATAATATAAGCTAAATGGTAAAATTGTCAAAAATGCTATCGAGTTTCCCATATTTTAATTGTACACTGTAAATAATTATAAGCATTCTATTTGGGGGGATAAATGGTTGTTGGAGGCCTGGGCTAAATGATAAATTGTACACTGTATTTTAATTATACACTGTAAATAATTTTGTCAAGACCTGGGATTGAATCATGGAATAGTAAAATAACAGAAGGTGATTAACATTTATATAGTAATGGAAAATAATTCATGGTTATAATACTATATTTGTTAACAATCTGACTTCAAATAATTAATTCTTTCTCTCTCTAATTATTTATTGCAGAGCGGGAATATCTCACAGCATTCTATTTTGTTTTTTTTAAATGGATTGGTTTTCTTTTGGTAAATATATTATTTATTGCTTGATTGCTTGATTTTACTTTATCTTTTGATTTGTTTGCTTGCCAGGAAATCTTGAGATGATTTTTGGATCTCAATGCTTGAGATTAGTAAAAACGGACCTCTCTTTCTCGAAGTCGCCATTGAGACTGAGTTTCTCTATCATATTTCTTTGTAATCAAACTTATAGTTTTAGTTTAGAATTAAGTTTCACTTATTTTGTTTTTTTTTTTTTTTTTTGATATTTATTTTTATTTTAATTGATAATTTATTACTTGATTTTATTTTGTGTTTTGGTTTGTTTGCTTGGAAATCTTGAGATGACTCTTGGATCTCAATGTTTAAGATTTGTAAAAACGGACCTCTCTTTCTCAAAGATTCTGTTGAGACTAAATGTCTGTCAGGTTTCTATGCAATCAAACTTATAGTTTTAGTTTACTTGGAATTAACTAACCTGTATTTTGTTTTGAAATCAGACTAAGTGTCTGTCCGGTGCTTCCCTGTCGGAGCCCAACCCTTGCCGGTGACCGAACCCCAAACCCCCTATTACTCTCTTCATCTCCTCTCTTCTTCCCTCCCTCCCTCCCTCCCACCCACCCTCTCTCCGCCATCCCAATTGTCATCAACAGTGGCAGCCCCAAACCCGCTTCAATATTGACGAATGGAGCCACTGTGCAAGGGTGTTTTTTAATTGGGGATGAGACTGATATCTGGCCTTTGATTTTTCAGGTGAGCAATGGGGACTGATTTTTCAAATGGAACCTAGGCTTTTATTCAATAATGTTTATCTATATAATGGGGACTAATCAAAGCAATAAAGACAAACAGAACCTTAAAAGAAAGAAACAACAGTCTCAAAGAACCTTAAAAGCAATCAAGACAAGAACACGAGTAGAAACCAACTAATCAAAGCAACAAAGACAAACAGAACCTTAAAAGAAATTCCCATAGGTTACAATCATGCCTATTCATTCCTCCAAAAAATTCTGGAGTTCCTTTCAGTCCAAACATGATATATAGGAGCAACAAACAATAATGTTCCTAAATGGGCCTTCATAGTTGTTGTGTGTTATGCAACAAAGATGAGGAGAATCACTATTCATATTTGTTGTGTATTTCATGCATGGCTGATTTCACCTCATCAGGATAATTTACTTTTGTATATTATTTTGGCCTTTTTAAAAATAATAATAACAATAGAGATTGGCCCTAATTATGCTTTGCCAAATCTTTACAATTTACTCATGATTGTCCATACTGTCCTATGCATCTCTCACTCATGCTTATGGTATGCCTTTAAATGTTTAGGTGTTCATGTCTTCTGTCATATTTACATGCTCTTCTGCAATGCACTTGCAGACTGAATATATGCATATTTATTTCCAATCATATTGATAAGTAGCTATTATTGCAGGTTATTGGAATTGATCTTTTGTCACAATCTCTATTGCCGGCTATAGTTGAACTTGCTGAGGATAGGCATTGGAGGGTTCGACTTGCAATAATAGAGTACATACCTTTATTGGCAAGTCAGTTGGGTGTGGAATTTTTTGATGATAAGCTTGGTGCTCTCTGTATGCAGTGGTTACAGGATAAGGTCGGTGTTGTTGCCCACTCTCGACAGTTTTATCTATATATCAAACTCTATACTTTTGCCAACTGTCAACAACTTAAAGCAGTCAGAACAAACTTTGACATAAAAACTGCCTGTCAGTCGAAAGTGAGCTATTGGCTCAATATAATGTAATAGATTTGCTGCTCTGTTTATTTGAAGTGATTACCTTTCAAGGGAGTCCATATTTTCTTTTCTTTGTTTGGTGATTATCATTGTTATGTTGGTAAAATTGACTGATAGAGATGCGATCAATCTGTTCTGCAAGTTGAGCATATGAGGGCTACATTCAATATTTACTCTTTTGGTCATTTATTTATTTTTTATTCTTTCAAATTAGTTTATTACAAAGTTTATCGAATTATTAATTTTTTGATATGCATGTAGGATAGGAGTATGATAGCTATGTGCTTGTGTCAAAGCCAATTTAATTACTTATTCCAATAAATTAAAGGATTAGTTTTTCCCATTTTGCTTGAAGATGAAATATCATTTCTGATAAGCTAATTTAGTAAACGCATAACCAAACACATAACTCGAAACTCCATACTTACTTTATGCTTGAAGCAGTTTAAACCTACTTTATACTTTTAATTAGATGATTATGCATAATGGTACCTCATAAGTGAAGAAGAAGGTGGTTTCACTTTCAACCCTTAATGTTTGTTTTCAACTATTCACTTTTGTATTTATTTTATTTTATTTGTGTTAAAAAAATAAAGTTATCTGAAAATGATCCTGTAGAAAATGATCCTGTACAAACATTATGATACTTTGATTAATTGTTTTATTTCTTTTGTTTTGATTGCTATATTTTTATAAATCAATTTCTAATATCTGATTTCCCTCTTGCTGGTGTTCATGAATTTTTGACGCAGTTCATCAGTTTCTATAATGAAAGGTATTCAATTTTTTTTTTTTATTTCTCTCATAATATTTTTCGTTAAAGTTTTGATAAATGTCATTTCCTTTCTCCCTCTAATCATTAGTTTTCTCCCAAATTTTAGTTTGTTATTTTCTACTATTTTCATATTGTGTTGTGTTTTTTTGCTGGTAGTCATCAATTTCTAGGTTCTCAATATAATCAAAGGTACAACTCTCTCACACAATTTTTCTTTATTACATTTGTTTCATTACTTATATAATTTTGATAAAAGTTAAATTGTTTGGTTTGTTACTTTTTTAGTTATGTTTTAAACAAAGCTCCCTTTCCATTTGCATAAAAGATAGGCAAAATGGGACTAATGAGCAGTAAACCATGATTAAAAAAAAAAAATAGTATTACTCAAACTTTTTGCTTTTATTTGCTTTTTCCACTAGATTATTTTTCTTAATCTTTCTTTTTTTCTTATGGAGCTTAGTAAAGGGTGTTGTAGTAGTCTTTGTAGCTTTTCTGTTAGTGGTTTTGGTGAATGTTAAAGTAGTGGAATGAAATTGAATGGATTAGTATGACCTATGCACTGTACACTAGATTTCTTTTCCCCTCATAAGAAAGTGTTGGCTTGGCCATTACATATTTTGGGATTGTTGGGAGTGTGTGTTGAAAATTTAAACCAAAAAGAAAATGTGCATAATGAGGATTGAAAAAATTGAAAAAAGAAAAGAACTACAACAAAAAACACATTTGGCGACACACAAATTTCGTCGCCAAAAGTACAAATTTCGTCACCAAAAGAATCGGCGACAAAATATACAACTTGTTGCCAAAGCCCTGTCACTAAAAGTATTGGCGACGAAATCAGAAATTGTCACCGTATGTAGACATTTAGTGACAAGCGAAATTGGTCGCCAAAAACCATATATTTTGTCGCTATAAAATTATAATTTGTTGCTAAAAGGTTAAAATTTGGATAGGCTATGTACTTTTAGCGACAAATAAATGCGTCGCCAAAAGTACTATTTAACGACAAAATTAATTTGGTCGCTAAAAATCACGTTTTTAGCGACGAGTAAGTTTTGGTTGCTAAAAGTTCCTGGAATAACCACTAACTTTTAACGACAAAAACAATATGTTGTCGCCAAATATATTAACAGCGACAAAAACACCACCTGTTACTAAAAATTCACTACACAAATTTTGATTTTAATAATTTTCCTGTTCAAAATAATCCAAAACACCTATTTTCCTGTGCACAATATATACACAAATGTAATGTAAATAATAATACACCTGTGCAAAACATTCATACTAATTCAAAATTAATAGCTATGAAAAATCCCAATAAACATAATTACAATTCTCTGACAATCTAAAACATGCATACCAAAGTACTTACAAACTACTAATATCAAACCCATAAATACATTACCAAATCCTATGTCAAAATATTTTCAAAATTACAACCAAATATTTTGATGTTAAACATCTAACCAACAAGTCATTTACTAAAATCCTACGTCAAAATATTTGTAAAAACACAACACCAAATATTTTGATGCTAAACATTTAATCCATAAATCATTTACCAAAATCCTATGTCAAAATATTTCCAAAAACACAAAATCAAATCTTCTGATGCAGCCCAAACTATTTTCCACCATTGCTAATCTGTCACATGAAAAAAGAAAAAACAATATTAGATTGACAAAAAAAAAAAAACTTGATATAAACTTCACAATTTTGATTTTAATTTTGTAACAGGAAGTCCAATCGGGTGCTGTTTGCTCATACAACTCTATTTAGGCTTGAACAAGCTACCCGTGCCAAGTTTTGGTGGTTTCAGTGGTCATTTTGCAATTTTGGCCCCCGAACGGGCTTTTTAAGTCTTGTGTTTTACATTTTTTCTTCTAATTTTCTAACCGGAAATCCAATCGAGGTCCCGTTTGTTCCTACAAGTCTATTTAGGTTTGAACAAGCTGTCCGTGCCAAGTTTTGGTGGTTTCGGTTGTCATTTCACAATTTCAGCCCCCGAACGGGCCTTTTAAGTCTTGTGTTTTACAATTTTCCTTCTAACTTTCTAACCGGAGATCCAATTGAGGTCCCGTTTGTTCCCGTTTGAAGAAAACCATTACAATTCAACAAGTCAATTTGAATTAAAAAAGATCAACCTTATATAGTGATTTCAGCAGTAAATCAAGAATAAATAACTTACCTCTTCGTGCTCAATAGTATGAGCTAGTGGAAGAATTACTTGGCCCCCAAAACTTCCAGCTCGAGCCGTTGGTAAGATACAGGAACCAACTTTGACAGCTGCAGCTGAATAAGCATCAATACTACTGTCTGCCCATTCTGACCTGTGCTCCTGCAAGAACCTAAGAAGTATTGCAGGGGGCACATTCTGAAAGAAAGGACAATGCAGAGAAGAAAAAGAAATGTTAAACTTGAAATGAGAAGATGAATCCAAAGGACAAGTAGGAGTGTGAGAAAGCATGCATTAATAGACCACAGTATGACAATAATCTGAAATTTACTTCACTTACTAAGATGCTTCCATCATTAATTAAATCCTAAAAGTTATGTGGAAAAAAAAAAAAGGAGCCACATAAAAATAAACATAATATTAGTAGATATTATACAAAGGTGTGATAGCAGCGTGACAAAATTTTTGCACACTCAAGGGAAACCTAATAACAATCATTGGCATTATTGTGGAACAGATCAAGCAATTTAACCATTGCTTACAGCATACCACTCTGGATATGTCTGATCATTTCCTGAAAACCAAAGAATAAAGCAGTGCAGCAAAACTCCTATGCTGCAGAGACACAAAAACTAGTCACTTAAACATCCTGATGTACCTGAACTGTATGTTTGAAACTACGAGATGTACAAAGCACGTGCCAAAGATGAGATGGATAAAGTGGAATGTTGAAAAGAAAAAAATTCTGGGCTCCCTGGTGGTTGTATGGTATCAAACCATCTAGAGGCTCGTGATCAAATTGCCCATTTACAAGTTTATTTACTTTCATTACAATTCTTTGAGGGGCCAAGCTGTGTGAGAACATGTCTGTCATCAAATAGAATTGTGTAACACGTCCGCGGGGGGACCTCGCGCTACAGCTCGGACTCCCTTTTGTTGTCACGGTTCTAAATCTGAACCAAAGAGTCCAAATCCGGCAAATCATTTGAGAAAACAGATTTTTGAAAAGTAGTGCCAAACATGGACTGCTTTGCCAGATTACAGAGTCGCCACCTAAATATTTTAAAATGGAAAATTTAGGAAACCCTGACTCGGTGCCGAAGGCCACATGTCCGTCATCACCAAAGTGGTCTTGGCTCGGGAGCTTGGGTACGATCGGGGAAGGTCAGCTATGAGCACCCCCTTTCGCCCGGTCCGAAGACCGGCCTCTACTAACCGTGATATCCGATTTTGAAAACATTACATGCTCTTATTCCAATTATTAGCCTAGAATTACTATGTTATGCGCGCAGCAAACAAGTATAGACTAGATTGCCTAATTTGGAAATAAACATTGCATATCCGTTGGTTTTGAAAATGCATTGGAATTTGCTACTCGCAAGTAGGCTAAAACACGGATTTCAACGAGTTTTCCCAACTCAGGCAATCCAACCTCCACCCACAGGCATTCAAGCAGTTTATCTCATATAAGCACTTAGCCGCATGGTAAGCATACTGTCATGTTAGCATTCACACGCATGTGGTATGCTAAAGCAAAAATACTTACATCGTACTCCGTGCCAAAACAATAAACTAGTTAGCAAACATGCATGCCCTAGTTCATGTTAGAGTGTCTAATGCATCGCATACAATCATGTAATTAGGATAGGCTCGGCTAACCCTAAAAATGGCATGTGAAATGCACTTTATTCGATGCACGTATTCAATTTGGAATTGAAAATACAATGTAGTTTGTATGATGTGCCGAGCCCGATGCATATTTAGACAAATGCATGGATGCACGCATGCATAGCATAAGGTATGCTAAAAGTAAATATGCCCTAATCTACCATCATAAGCAGGTAAATAAAAGGGAAGAAAGAAATGGAGGTTGGAAGACATACACACACTCACACACACTTATTACAAATATGCCCTCACACGGAGGGACCGAATAAATATTACAGTCCGAATAATAAATAAATTAATTATTACAGAAATTTCTACTTATATTAACGAAATGGATGCAAAAGGAAAGGTGGCCACAGCCGCCCGCCTCGGGATACGCGAATGATGCATGCTCGATCCGACTTGCCCGGAAAACCCGTGTCATGACACTGTTGCTTCTGTTTCTACTGCCCTGCCTCTCCAAAAATTTCCAAAGTCCCAGAATACCTTTTTCATGAACTGCAGTACCCCACCGGCTGGAGGAAGTGACCACCGGCTGCTTAAATTGGCCATCGGCTTATTGTAAAGTTATCGGCACAAAAAGTGTGCCGGTCGGCACATTATACTGCCGGTCGGCAGAAAGTTCCTGCAGAGGACAGTTTGACAGCAGCAGCAAACCAGCAGTGCATGGCATGGATTTTGAGCATATGTAAGCATGGCCAATGCCTCCTATCATGCTTGGGGGCTCAAGGAGGCATGACTCTTGGTTCTTGGGCCATCAATTATGCATCTTGATGTATGATGGCCTAAGGAACCAAGGTTGCATTTTAATGGTAATGCATGCAAACAAACAAATGAAATCCAAGGCCTTATCATGTATTAGTCAAAGGTCTTGGTGATCAGGAATCGAGACGAGTTGCACCACTTGAAGTGTGAACTCCTCTCAACCCTATGCTTGGCTTGACAATCCCCGAGCCAAGCCATGGAATGCATGTATGCAACATAGCTCAAATGATGCAACAATGGGACTAAGATGCGAGGCATACCAAGTGTCATGCAACTATCACAATAGGCATGCAAAATGTTAGAGCATGCAAGGTATAAGTGGCATGCAAACATGGGCCGATCAAGCAATGGGACCAACCTACTACAACACTCGATGAACCAAACATGCATCAAGCATATAATGAACATACAATGGTGGCCTTAACTTCAATGGGGCAGCCTTCAAACCACCCCAAAACAGTGGCCAAACAAGCCCTAAATGATGACCAAAATGCTATACAAACATGCAAGTTCATGGGCATAAACCCAAGGCACCAAAAAGAGCATCTTACTACCACTTACACAACCACTCATGGCATGAATCTAACAACCAAAAACAGATTCTTAGTATGCAAAATGACACCCAAATCCCCTCACATGGCACCCCCAAAATGCATTAATCATGGAAGCATACACAAGGCCTATTCTTGGGCATAAAAGGACACACCTTTAAAGCATGAAAGAGATGACAAGTACAAACATATGAGCATGGATTAGGGTCTGAAATAGCATGTCAAATGATGCCAAATCATCTAAGTAGACTAACCAATGCATGTACATGGATCACCTACCCAAGGCTTACAAGCCATCATGCAAAACAACCATGCCAAGCATGCTAAATATGACCAAAACAGTGGCCCACAGCCCTTATACATGGCAAAATGATGTGAGTATCTCCATGAAACTAAGCTAAAACATGCGAGAAAACATGGCCTCAAAGCATGGCATACTTCTAGGCATAAGAGAGCATTTCAAACCAAACATAAGAGGCATGTTAAGGACCATAAAACCAACCTAAAACAGAGGCATAACATGTCATATGAACCACAAATATGCTCTGAAATGCAGCCAAAACCAACCATGCATACATGCTATTATTTGAGCCCAAAAACAAAGGCAAGCAAGGGACAAAGGGGAGAGGGGTGTCCCTCCCCTATATGAGACTTGAAACCATCTTCCTCACCACTAAGAACCCACTGGTTTTCAGTGGTGAGAAGGCTGAAAACACCAAGTAAACAAGGCCTTACCAAAAGACACCAAAAAGGCCAAGCAAGGCCTAAAGGGGTGAGTCTTTACTCAAACCACAAAATGACCTTAATGAAGGTTCAAGAGCAATTAAAAACAAGAGTTTTTTATGTTATGCACAAAGCTTAAATCACAAAGCAAGAGGGGTAGAAACTAGTTGCAAGAATGGGGAAACTAAAGTAAAGAGTTTACCCTTGAAGATCCCTTGAAGAACAGGTGGTCCAGCCACTCTCTAGTGATCAAAGTCAGTCCAAAACTTCAACAAACAACCCTCTAAGTCTCTCAAACTCGAGCTAAGGGGTAATGGTGTGTGTAATGGTGCAAAAGTATGGTAAAACACACCTTTTAGGCTTAGAACACACACACAAGGATGAGAGAGATGGAAAATATAGAGAGAGAGATATGTGAGCTCTGGTTTTTTGTCTCTCCAATGGCTAACCCTGAGCCAAGAAGACAAGGCCTCCTCTTATAGAGGAGGCCATCTTGTAAGCTTAGCAACTAAGCAAGACAAGAGGCTCATCCCTCCATACACGTGTATGGAGGGGAAGAAAGTGCTACAAAGCTGTCTGAAAATATCTCCAAAAACAGCTGTAAAGTGATCGGCAGGGCAAAATGGTCATTTTGCCAAAAGGAGTGCCGACCGGCACAATATAGTGCCAATGGCAACACTCACCAGCCGGTGGCTTCTAGCCACTGCCGGTGGTGTGTGGGAATATCTCAGAAGGCATTCCCTGCCCCTCCAAGGCAAAACACAAGTGTTTGGTGCAAAACCAGACACAAAACAGTCGAGTTCGGAGATCCTGAGGCAAGGCGCGTAGCCGAGAACTCCGGGAACTCTAAACAAACACAAACATGGGTAATCACCGAGTGTTCAAGCGGTGACGTCCAAGTCTTGAGGACGGTCAAAAATGGGGTGTCTACAAATTGTAACCCACGAAAAATAATTTTAGTTTAGGTAATGGTCATAAAGCAACTGCAAAATATAAAATGGCCTTAAATAGGCCTAAATTCCATGAATTTGGCTGGGAAATTCATGACACATCTTCATGAATTATTTGTAAGATTTTAATTTATCATAATCAAATCTTTCAAAGGCTATTATAAACAATGGATTAATGGCGATAAGAATAATTCCAGAATAAGTTTGTGATAATGTCAGATTAGGACATAATATTATGACAGAGCCGCCCATAGCTGCATTAATTCATTGCTTTCTCTCACCAACATGAACATTAACAACTAATGATATAAACTAATGATAATATCAGATTAGGACATAAAAATCCTCTTCGCACCTGAATTACACCTTCTAATATGCAGAAACATTTTCCACCGGTAACAAAAATAAAGCAACATACATGATTTGATTACATATGTTATGGAGGAGCATTGAATTCAAGCAAAGCTGCAGGACCACCAGTTAGTTTAGACTTGTTTTCTCAGAAGTTCAGCTTTATTGATATATGTAGCTCTAAATTTTCATGTCTTTGATTAGTTTCATAGACTCATTAAGGTCCAAGTCTGTTTTAATATAGTCATGTGATTTTCACATAGTTTCTTGAATAGTATCAAGGGCTGGGGGTTAGAAAGTTTAAAGGGAAACAAATTTCTTTAACCCTTCCATAGCACTTTTAGGTGCCCATTCTGATTAGTTTTCCCATAATTAGCATGCTAAGTCATTTTAGGAGCTCTTAAACCTGAGAAATCCATTTGTTTCTTTTTGTTCTCTTTTCCTTTTACCAGAGTTTTCTAGAATTTGTAAATTTGTATTTTTTGGACTCTTTCTTTTTCTTTTATTTCTTCTCTTTTATTTCTTTTTTGGCAATTAAAATTCCACAAAGTTAGTCACACACATCACAAGAATAAGAAGCTCCATACCTATTATATGACAAGAACGCGTCACCTATGGTACCGGCAACCTTATTTCGTACCTTTCGCACACAAACCTGGTTGTAGATAATTATAAAATGTACAATTATTATACCATGCTACCAAAAAATACTAAAGTTAGCAGACAGTAAGAGACAAACTCACTTGCACTCGATCCATGGGGCCAGCATCTGGATCCCTATTCCGATGAATAACAATCCCATTGTCACATTTGTTTATGAAGTGTGCACTTCCACTGATGTCGTACAAATTAGGAGGACTCCCAACCCAATGATGCAACTGTTATGACGTAAATGAGGATTAGACAAATAAGAATACTAGGTGGGAAATCAAAGCCTATGGTTGGTTACCTGTCTTGGATGTGCTACAAACCAAACATGACAAGAGTGATGTTGGGCAAATCGTTTGACCTTAGTTAGCATCTGACTCACATACTCTGTTTCAGTCCTGTCACAGATTAAGTAAATGCTTGGAGAACGCAGTATAAAAGGAATGCCCAAAAGTAGAAGTCGAGTATGAGAAAGGGCTGTTGATCAAGCTCATTGTATGGATCAATCACAAGTCCATTCACCCCATGTCTTAGAACTACTGCTTTTGCAAGCCCAAGGACCCAATTGATACTTGGAAGGCAGTCATTCTCACACCTAATCCACAAACCATAAGGTAAACCACTATGAGAATAATGAAGAAAATGCTAATAATATCACAAGTAGCAGAGTAAGCTTAGTCGATAGTGCAATAATGTGATCAAAACAAGGAACTCAAAAGCACAAATTATTTATAAACAAGCTCTGTTTCATAATAATTAAAATCTATGCTTAAGTATGAATATCTATCTATGCTGGAAGATTAATGGGAAAAGTGCAAGGAGAAGCTTCACCAACGTGAAGTTGGCTTTCAACAAAAATAGGATGACAAGGACGATGGTTTAACAGCCCAAGTGAGGTACAAAATTTGGAGATGGCCAACCAAGATTGCTGTCTGGTCACTTGGTCGACCAAACCACATAGAGACCAAAACACTTATTTATATTGATCCATGGTCCATGCAAAACAAGCTTTAAACCAAACTGATTGCCTTACATCTTTGTTGTTGCATTAAATTCTACTTTTCTATTGAGGATGGGGCACAACTTATGCCAGTTAACCTGATAAGCTGAACGCGTTAAACGTTAGAAAAGCTCAGCAAACAGTACAAACAAGGATATGACCAACAGAATTGAAATACTTATATGTTCAACAGCTCACAACATCATCTATGAAAATGACAATGAAGTGAATGAGAACAAAAAAGGGTTAGCAATCCTACAGCAAAAAAATAAGTAAATGACGCCAATGAAAACTAAAGATTCTTACTCACCTTATGAGATAAAATGTATCACTCAACCATTTCTTTCCTTGCTCTAACTCATCAACACTCATCCGTTCAATAGATTCACCATACCTATGATTAAGCTAGGAAGAGAGAAAGTAATAAATTTACAGCAAACCTACAAGTCTATTTAGGCTTGAACAAGCTGTCTGTGCCAAGTTTCAGTGGTTTCGGCGGTCATTTCGCAATTTCGACCCCCGAGCGAGCCTTTTATGTCTTGTGTTTTACAATTTTACCTAGCATGTTTGGGGCCTTTTAACATCGTTTATTCTTAATATTCTTTTGTCTAGCATGTTTGGGGGTATTCTCTAAAATTTACTGCATTCATTTAGCTAATTATTGGTAAAGCCCACTCCAATTTCGACCACATATGAAACATTTTTTTATAATATGTCGCATTAAAATATCTGTGAATTTTTCTGTACATAACATGATAGACGGGGAAAATTTTGACAGTCCAAGGCCATACAAAGAGAACTCAATCAACAAGTTCATAGTGGCGAGATAATATCCATGGCTCTCCTAGTGGCGAGATAATCATGAGCATCACTTACACCAACAAGTTCATAGCAATTTGATTTGATTCAGATAGCGAAACATTTTAGGACTTCCTAACTTAAATTTCCAAGTTCCTGATGAGATCCTCCTGATGAGATTTGGAAACTATTAAAAAGATGTATTGACTATAAATTTAAGAGACCTTCATCAAGGAATCTAAAATATGAAAGAACATCAGGCGAAAAATCTACCTTTGGTGGTGCTGCACAAAGAAGGTAAAAGCAATGATAGTTGTGTTCTGTGTCTGAAATTTGGCAAACACGAGATCTCTCAAGAAGGTAAGTTCTAATGGTTGCTCCTGAAATTTTTCCATGCTTATCAAATTGAAGCTTAACAAATTTACCAAAGCGCGGCTGTACCAATAATTAAAATCAAGTTAGCATCATTAAGAACAACATTTTGAAAAATGCACCATTTTTCTATGTATGTGAAAGAGTGCAGGTTCATAGAATGACTAAGAGATTTCACCTAGAATTGTTATTTCGAACAGTTTTTGCATTGCCAAATGCTTCAAGAACTGGATTTGACTGCATTTGATAGACGAGTATATCAATTACAAATCCACAAAAGATATCCATAAAGAAACCATAAATTTTCTGCAAATCACATCATGCATATGAATATTAAGAAGTTAAAGACGATTTCAGAAACACAAAATCTCAAGTTGGCAGGTTTGCATCCTGCATCATCTGCTTTCAGGATTATTTCCAGAAAGAAATCCGAGTACATTAAAAGATTCCACACAATGCATGTCTGATGTTGAGGAAACAGACTAATTCCATCCAACATCCTCCACCTAATAAGCAAGATTCTGAATTTGCCAATTCTCTCCTTATGTATTACCCCTTTCATACTATGAGGAAATTTCTATTAAGAAGAATAGCAGATAGAGGATTGCAAAAAGTAAAGGAAAAACATCATGAAAGTTCATTAGTCGTTGGCTTTGTGGGGTACAGAATTTCCAATGTCATATTTTTTGGAAAAGGGCCTCTCAAAGCCACATAACAGTCCAGACTGAAATGTGACAAATTCCTCATATAATCTAAGCGAGGGCAATGTGAAGACCAGATCAGTTCCTGAAATAATACTTATTTTAGAAGTGTTCATTTATTTATCTCTTGTAGAGCTTGGATCTCATTATTTTGCTATAGGCCTAGGCTATGATGTTGATTGACCCTCTAGCTCAACAGATTCACCATACCTATGGAATTTTAAAATCCAAATCTAGATGATACGTTGACAGGAACATGTGTATCTATATATACACACAGGCACAACAAATAACCAACCATAAATATACAATCATTTTCTCATACATTTATAGATATCACCAACTCAAAACAGTTGGTCCATAGCCAGCAACCACACAATTCAGAGTTATTGCAGTGATTCTTTCCCCTTTTCTCCATCTTTTTACAATCACAAAACTGGAAATAATACAATATATACTGCAACCAAACACTTTTTAAATTAACAAAGGGTTAATTATTCTAAGACTAGTTGCATAAAAGGTAAAAAAAAATTCAGTTGAAAAAACGCTATTAAATCAGCAAAACAAAGAAAAGTTAAGGGTTACTACACCAAGATCCCCTCAACTATAAACACAGAGAAAGAAGCACTCATGCACATGCACACAGAGAGCAATTTGTGCACATGTACCCCAATGTTATTTCAACATTTTTAGTGATAAAATATTGGTGTTGATTAGTCGCCAATTGGGCGGCTCTCTTCAAAGAACTTTAAGCATTTTTCAACCACATGGCTGCTGAATTTTTACATGGACAGGTAAATGTAATGGCCTTCAAACTGAGAAATCAAGCTAGCAGCAGCTGAAGGGATCTTAAGCTCTATAATATATTGGACAACATAATTTCTAGGACACAAAAAGGCACCTCACATTTAAGGAAGACCCTCCTAGTTCTATTCTCTCTTTGTTAACTGCTGACATGATAAATGTTGGCACTAGAAGGGATTAAGATCCCCAAGACTCTATCTGTGTAATCTAGTTTTTATCTCTTCATTTGAATCCAAAAAAAAAACCCAATGACACATTTCCCCAAACAAGTGGTGTGCATGATAAACATATTCACTATCCCATATAAGCAGTGAAATTAAACACATAGAGAGTCAAATCTATTGAAATTTTGCACCTACAATCACAACCCAAAATCCCTTTGAGCAACAAAAACGCATATAAAAATATACATACAAGCATATACAATGGGAATAGAAAAAGTGACTAAAATTACCTCCAGCAATTCCTTTGAGCTTGGGAATTCGTTGATAAAAAGGCATCCGACCACCTTCAAACCCTCTTCGAACACTGGGGCCAGACCTCGATTTCTGACCCCTGCCCCTGCCCCTTCGCTTGGCCTTCTTTCTGGAACCCAGTTCAGGAGGAGGAGGCGGTGTGAGAGAGTGAGAGGGAGATGGAGATGGAGATGGAGACATAGCTCTGTGTTTGCTGTGCGCCGCTTGAGGGAGAGAATGAGATGAACAAAAATTATGTTGGGTGTTGCTTTTAGGTCTTATTTGTTTATTCACCAAAAAGGGTCGGTCAAGTCTTAAAAAAAAAATTGCTAAACGACGTAGTTTCGACTTCTAATTTATTGGCAACGAAAATCCTTCAGTCACTATAAGTATCGTTCACTTTTCCGCAACTATTTTATTTCCGTTGCCAAAAATTACAAATCAGCGACCAAACTTTTCGTCGCTATATATTAATTTGGTCGCGAAAACATTTTTGGCGCTCCCGCGCATAAATTTAAGTTGGCGCCAAACCTTTTGGTGACAAAAAATCTCAACTCGTCACCAATAGTTTATTTTTTGGCGACCAACAAGTATATTGTCGCCGATTATATACAATTGGCGACAAATTTCAGTTTGGTTGCTAAAAAACGTCACCAAAAATGTTTTTTGTTGTAGTGGGAAGATAAACATAGATAAATCTCTTTTTTTTTTTTTTTTTTGGTGAACACACAGACTAATTTTAGGTAACAAAATGCCTTTCTTAAGATAATATACGTTGGTAAATTTTGAGTTACTTTGGAAATAACTTTGTGCTTAGTTTTGGAATCCCCCATTGTCAAAATAAAAATTGATGTCTAATTGTCTTTTAAATTGGTTTTTCAGGATTTATAAATTTACATTTTATTTAAGAGAAAACTAAAGTTGTAGGTTCTTTTTTCCTCTCTATTTCTGTCTTCTCTTTTTTAACCTCTTGGAATATGAGGACAACAAAATCGTGGTGTAGAGTTTTTGTTGTCTCGTTGTTCTTCTTGCCTGGTTTAGTTAGTAAAGGAAAACAAGTGTTTTCATTTTTTGTCAAGTATATAATAAATGTAGTAAAACTAGATAAGGAAATATGTGAAGAAAGCGAGTTGGACTGTGTGTGATGGCAAGTGGTGTTTGATAAATGATAGATGCTTTTGAGCAGTTAAAAAGTTTATTACATACTATGTGATGTTGATTTGAAAATACTGAACATTAGACATTTTTACTTTAATCCATCTAATATAACTTTATTATTATTTTTCAAATTTAATTTTTATTTTTTTTAATTTCAGGTATCGATATTAGAATGGCTATTGAACGACTTTCAAATCCTTTTAACTTTGGCCAATTTTTAGGGCAACAATTTCATTTTTAAAATTGTCTTAGTTAATGTATTTGATGGCTTCTTACAAAAAGTACAAAATAAAGGAGAAACAATCTTGGGATTAATCTTCTTCTGTCCAATCTTCTCCTGTCCAATTTTATTACGGGTATACACTGTCATCCCAACTTTAATCTTGGGATTAATCTTGGGACAAAATGTTTGGAGATATTGGGATTAATCTTGGGAGTAATCCCTACATCAATTTTATAGCAATTGTCATACCAACATTAATCCCAAAATGTTGTCATTGGGGTTTACCATCCCAACATCCCAACATAGATGGACATGAGTGATGACTCATCACTACTGATTGTCCTATATATAATGCAAAGGACTCCCAGATTTGGGGACACACTAATAGACCTTCTTGAGACTCCTTCAGCTTTGCCATTCTATGTCAATAACTCAATTTTTTTTTAATGTTTTTTAATTTCCCAACAGTGGCTTCAAGACCCATCGTTCAACACCAAAATAGAGATATTTTACATTGTCTATTGAATTTCCCTTTCTCTGCTCTTGATCACTATTGTTGGTTAATTATGTTGTTTGGATTTATTGTTTGAATTCTGAATCTTGAAGGATTTGTTGTTTGGATTTGTTGGTTGATAATATTTTGTATTATTTTTAAGATTTCATGTACAGCACACAGTACTTCGCTTTTGCAATAGTCAGCCTTCTATTTGACATGTAACTTTATAGAGATATGTCCAATTTTGGAGTTAATAATAATGTATTTTGGAGTTGAGCCCATCTTAATCTCAATTAAACAGTGGACGTTTTATTTCTAGGCTTTTAAGTTTGTAGAAAATTTGTCAAAAATTTACTAAATAGGTTTTTGTTTTCAAGCTTCTTTTTTTCTCCTTCCTTGAAAGTTCAAACATTGAGTTTGCATTTGCTTTGATTGTTGGAAAACTTTGTTCTTTACCTGCTCACAAAACTTTTTGCTTTATTGTTGACTGTAAATGAAATAACATAACAGCAACTTAAAGATCGCATAAACACGTAATTAAACTAAAATAAAACTATTTGGGCGTTAATTGAATTTCATTTGAAAACTCACCTATGTTCTTATAAAGTTTAATTTTAAATCCCTTCATTTGATTGGAAACTTCCACAGCTTCTGTGAACTTAAATAAATGTTTTTGAGTTTGTTTTATGGTGGGTCACCAAAGCTCAACAATGGTTATTTGCCTATGCCATTTTCTTGGTATAGAAGCAGGGATTTTCAGATGGAAGGCATAGATTTCTTGCCATTTTATTTTTAAGACAAGAAGGGTTGGGATTACAATTATATTAAATTAATAATTGATAATTGATAATCTATTAAATAGTATTGGGATTACAACTATATTCTAATCTCAACATTATTTACACCGTGCCTTCAGGCACGGGTATACGCTAGTACATATACATAGAGAGAGGGGAGAAAATACATATATATATATAGGGTTGGTGCCTTTGGATTTGGTGTTTCCATGATTCAAGCAAGGATTGAGCAGCCTGAACTTGATTGTTAGTGGGTAGGTAAGGTGCGTGAAGATCCTTCGCCTTCTCTTCTCCTCATCTTCTCCTCCCAATCGCAACCCAAATCGCAACCAACAGCTATAACCAGATTGTGATCCAACATTGCTACCATCACCGCTTACCACCGCTCTCAAAACCATAAACCTAGGTTAGGATTTTGGGAGAATATGAAAAAGAAGAAGAAGAACAGGAAGAGAATAGGAAAAGGAGATGGCGAACGGTGGAGGAGAAAGAGTGGAGGAAGAAGAATAAAATGAGAAGGAGGAAAGACGAAGGCGGCGGACGGAAGATGACAGACGACAGAAAGGAGTAGAGAACGAAGATGCCCCAACAAAGCCGGCAAGGAGCAACTTCTCGCTCTTTCGCGTTTTATCTGATGAGTAAAAAAAAAAAAAGTCAAATATGGTGAGAGAGAGTTAACAATCAAATGGTATTTTCGTCTTTTTGTGTTTAAATAAAAGGGTAATATGGTCATTTTGTATAGTAAAGTAACGTTGTTTGTGCAAAATTGACGGATTGAGGAAATCTTGATATTGTCAATTAAAGTATGGGAAATTTCTGTAATTATTGAAACCACAGGGAAAATTCCTATATTTGTTAGAAATCTCATGGGAGGTAAGTGTAATTTACCCTATATATTTTTATATATTTTAGTGGATTTTACACTTACATAATATATACTTAATACACATCTTAACTATATTATTGGAGTACACACTCACTTTCTAAACTAACAAGCACTTAACACACACAATTTGGTCTCACATCTTGCACTTTTTGTTATATACACTTTAACAAACTTTTTTAGTCATTTTATTGGAGATGTTCTAAGCCAGTAAACAACTTATTTTTGTTGTTCCTAAAAGAAGCCTCCTATTTTGAGAAGATGGTTATAATCAGCTTTTTGATTAAAAGCTGCTTATAAACTGCTTATAAGTTGTTTTTTTGTGAGAAAAGAAGTGGATGGATTATAACCCACTTCCCAAAAGAGGTTATATTGGGCTCAACATTCAAAAAGTGGATTGACCCCACATAAAATTATGACTTCTATTATTTTAAGCTAATTAAAACTTGTATTTTGTTCACACTTTTTGATAATATGAGTGAAATCAGACTAAAAGCATAATTAAGGGTTACTAAAAGCATAATTAAGGGTTGTTTCGAATGATTTAAATAAGCATATATTTTTATTTTTTAGGAAAACAAGTACAATGTAATAGAGATGTGATATAACTTAAATAAGAAATAGTACGACCAAAATAAGATAAAAAAGATAACAATGTATGCTAAAATTACACAGGTCAAACAACCCATTAGTTTGAAAATCAACCACTAGATTCAACTCCCACATCATTAAATTAATTTAGGGTCATATGCTAAAAGTTGTCTAGCATATTATTTATTTATTTTTATTTTTTTAATGTCCAGACCTGTCACACACCTGTCATTATGACTGATATGGGTCAAAGCAAATTAGGAAAAACTAACAGGTCCTCTTAAATCCCAACTTTCTCTTGAATGTAAAAGAATTCAAACACCTACAGTAAGGAGACGAACAAATTACCCACCAGGGTGGCCACCTTGATGGTGTTGTCTAGCATTTTTGTGTTTGCATTTCCACTATCTTTTTATTGTGAACTTGAACCCACTTTCAATCTCATCCATCTACAGGATTGAAACTGAAATTTTAATGGTTTTTCAAATTGAGAAATTACTAAATTATGAAATTAAAAAATTTCTCAATTTTGCCAAATTAAATATAAAAGGAAAAAAAAAAACTAAATTCTTTTTTTTTTCACAATATTTTATATCAATTTTTTATTTTTATTTTTAAAATAATTATTAATTACTACTCTAGAACGTTGTCATTAGTACAACTACAACTATAAAATGATACAAAAATGCTTTAGAGCTCTAATATAGGAGCTCTAATAGCTCTAATGGGAAGGTGGGACCCACTCTGATGTGATGTTTGTGCTTTGCTTTTTTTTTTTTCTTTTTTTTTTTGCTTTGACACATCACTAGAGTTCAAATTAGAGCTCTAGATTTAGAGCTCTCTAGCATTTCCCAAAATGATATAAACATGAGAAGCTTTCATATTGACACTTCATTATAAAGAAGATCTATGGGGCTGAAAATAAGGCATGCAAGATTGTTGGGAGCATTTAGTTTGACGTCGTCGTTTCTACAAAGGCTAAAGTCCTAGAAAAATGCTTGGGGATGTAGCACCAAAGTCTTGACTCAGCCTTTTTTCAATTTTTCTTTTTTTTTTTTCCTTTTTTTTTTTTTTCCCCACAAACAACTACCCACTAGTCTTTTCATTTATTTTTATTTTTCCCCATATTTACCCACTACTCTTTTCATTTTTTCTTTCCAAGACAAACAAAAATTATAAATTAAATTAGATTAATATTTTTTTTTCACTGTAATTTTTTATCATCGTAATTTAAATCTTGTAATATTGAAATACTATTTTACATCACTTATCACTCAATTTTTTATCATCGTAATTTAAATCTTGTAATATTGAAATACTATTTTACATCACTTATCACTCAATGACACTTGACATATCATTTCTTAAAATCTTGACAAAAAAAATACATTAACTTATATAATTTTAATCAACAAAGGGAGAGACTTTTCCCCCGTTCATATTAAATTAGATGATATTGTTAGACTTCTATGGACTCACCAAGAAATCAATATCGATAATCTAAATCATTTAATGTGTAGGATTCCCTTAATACTTTATCTCTATTAAAAAAATTATATTGATCGGATATCGATAGTCATTTAATTAAAATATATTTGTGTCAATGATAAATATAATTTTAAAAATAAATTATTAATACAAATATAATCTGATTAAATAATTATTAATATCTGATTAACATAATTTTTTAAAAAAATAAAATATTTGACAAATCCTATACATTTAAAGATTTAGGTCTCGATTAAAAATATGTTATTTTAATAATTATTTAACTTTTTATAAAACAAATATATAAAAAAATAATAAGATAACTTATAATACTTTTAACTTTTTAACTAAAATCAAGGGCAAATTACACAAATAGTCCCCATAGTTTGGGGCTTGTGTCACTTTGATCCCTGACTTTTTAATTGTGACACGTTTGACCCTGAATTTTAAATCTTGTTCCAAATAAGGACAATTGAACATATAATTAGATTTTTCAAGGGTAAAATTGTCAATTTGATAAAATATAAACTAATTTGACAAAAATAAATATCAAACAAATATTTTTGAATTTTTAAAAATTATTTCTATCTACTAAAAATAAATTATCTAAAATTGATAAATCTTTTAGATATTTATTTATTTTTTTACCAAATTAATTTTTATTATGTGTTTGGATGATGATCATGTAAAATTAATTTAAAAAAATTAATCATGTAATTTTTATTAATTTTACATAATTTTATCATTGGTGGATAAAAATAATTTTAAAAAAATTAAAAATATTTTTTTGACATTTATTTTTGTCAAATTAATTTATATTTTATCAAATTGATGATTTTACCCTTGAAAAATCTAATAATATTATCAATTGTCCTTATTTGGAACAAGATTCAAAATTCAGGATCAGATAAGTCATAATTAAAAAATCAAGAACCAAAATGACACAAGTGTCAAACCATAGGGACTATTAGTGTAATTAACCTTAAAATCAACATCACTCTTATTATCAATATCACTTATGTTGTGGGTTGCCTGAAGTGGAATAACGCCCTCCCATCATTAAAATATCAAGTTGGGAATTGAAATATGTACCAAAACCACAGCATCATTTTTTCTAAATTTGAGACCACATCTAATTTCTAATCAAGATAATGAAAACCACGCTCTACCATGGGGTGTCGAATATACGCACCAATAACGTCCAAGTGAATTGGTTCCCGCTAACAAAAAGCAAAGATACGAACAGGTGAAGCGCGTAGAGTCAACGATCACCTGCACTGTCGTGGTGTATGAATAATGCTTGGGACCCCTTTTGGGGTCACCCTCTCACCCCCCTTGCCACGTGGCGGGGGGTGATTGGAGGAGCAGGAAAGAAAAGAAAAAGAAAAAGAAAAAGTAGCCAATGAGAGAAAGAGGGGATCAAAAGGAATTGAGAGAAAAGGGGAATGAATCATTGTTGTGTATATTGGACTTGGGAATATTGCTTTGAGCTTGATTACAGCAGGTTGCTGTGGTCGGGGATTTTCCTGAGTATTTTTTAACAATTTGAATAGTAAGATTTGTCGAGTTTTTAATTTATGTACAAAAATTGGATTAATTAAAAATTTGTAACTCTAGAAATCGATTCGAATTGTTCTAAAAAAGTAATTATGTTTTATTTTTAGAAAAATAAATGTACTCTGTTCTAAAGTTATAAATATTTAATTAATTTGATTTTTTATATAAATAATTTATCTATCGAACTTTACAATATGAATAATTTAAATTATCAAAAAATATTTGAAAAAGTCCCACTAGATCTAAAGGACCCTGCATAGTAGTACTGCCTCTTCTAATATTTTATTTTTATTTTTATCTCTAATAAAATAGAAGAGAGAGATAATGAGCTATTTAGGAAGATTGTTATAATCAGTTTTTTAGTGAAAAATTGTTTATAAACAGTTTTTTTATGAAATTATAATCTGAAAAGTGGATTATAACCCACTTTCTCAAATAGGCTAATGAGTTTATTTTATATAATTAGGAAGCATTTTTCGGATATTGAAGTATCCCCAATTTCGGTGTAGATAACGCTATCGGACACCGTTGGATTAAAAGATGCGTTTTGTCAACTTCGAGGCTGTTCGTGTCAAAACCTTAGACTCTGCAATTAATATCTCTCTCTCTATCTCTATTCCTCAATTCCATACTCCATTGTTTACACCACACGCCATGTACGGGGGCGAAATATCCTTAGCTCTCCGTACGCCTTGAACGTCGAGCTTCCGGTAACGGCGTCTGTCTCTGCAACGCAAGAAAGGTGAGCTGCCCGGCGGTGGTGTGCCGGAAAAACCCTCCGACGCTCAAGTCAGTTCAGTCAGCAAGAAGACAATGAAAAGAGAGGAAGTTTTTCAGAGAGTGAGTTCGCATACCAGTAACGTTCGCCTTTCCTCCCTCTATCTAGGCCGCCCACGCAGCTCCGAGATTGTGCGCGCACTACCTCTGCTGTCCTTCCCTGGACAGGTGGCAGTGCTCGCCTCTCACCTCCTTACACGTGTAAAGGTTTTGTCCTCCTTCCAGTGTATGCAGAACTGCCCAACGGTATTGAGGCGTTCGTGGAGCAGATGTCCTCTCCTTCACGCCATTGGCCCAGGTGGCACCCTTGACCGAGGTACCACGACCGGCCTGACACTCGGTGGAAAATTACCATCACATTCACTGAACCGTGCTATGTGCCACCGAGCTGTGACTTGCAACCATACGAGAACTTAACTGCAAATGCCGAGCTACCCTAGTCCGGTTCTTCGCGATTGACCGGTTGGAGGCATGCCGGCCTCCAACCGTTTCATCTCCAATCTCGGTAACGCGCGACCGCCTCGCCTTGACCGGGCGGCTAATGGCGTGCCGGCCAGACCGCATCCTCGGCGTAACCCGGTCAATCCTACAGCTCGGTTGCAGTTTCCACCGCGATCCACGCCTACGCGGGCGGCCTCCGGCTCGGCCCTCGGAGGGTTACCGGTTGAAATCGTCAACCGATCAATACAGACCTCCCGATCGTGGCAACCTCCCATATTGCTCGGTGCCACGTAGTCTGTAACGCCGGACGTTACCTTTGCTCGGCCGTACCATAAGATGGAAATCTCCCCTCCCAATTGCCCCTTAAACCCATCCGAGCTATCGTGATTGGGTTTACCTTGTCCGAGCAATGGTTGAGTCACAATCCTGCCAGGCCGAGCTTAATTGGGGAGCTTTCGTTGCCGAGCGACAGCCAAATCGGAGACATCCTCGTCGCCGAGCTATCTCAATCAGGGACACATCAGTCGCCGAGCTATTGCAATTGCCCGGCCGTCCCCTCCGCAGTCACATCAAAGGTCGTACGGCCGTACTGCTGCCGCATTCTCAGTGCCACGTGTCGTCACTTTATTGGGTCGTGCGTCCAGCTGCCCTGCACGCGCAGGATCTCAAACGGCTGCGCCGTTTGGGGTTTCCCCCCATTCTTTAAACCCCATTCGAAGGGTTTTACCCCTCCACTTTTCCATCTTCCAATCGAGCTCCAAAAAAGAAAAACCCTAGCCTCCAACACTGTTACGTCTTTTCTGCCTCTGCTACTCCTGTTTCTGGGTTCCCATCTCCATCTCTGCGACTGATCCTTCATTTCAGTTCCTGTGGAAGGCTGTGGACGTGCTCTCAAGGTTGCATCCACCCCAGCCTCTGCTACTGGTAAGCTACACTGCCCACCTCTGTATTTTCCATCTCCATTTCCACTTCTTCATTTTCTTTTACCATTGCTCTTTGCGTGTTGGTTTTTACTGCTTAAGTCTTTCACACCCTAGGAAAATGGAAATGGAGAGAAGAGGGGGCCCTCGTGCCCCCGTTCTTCCATAGGTAGAATGAATGGGCCAGGAATTTAGGAAGAACACCATGAACACGATGAACACTGGTCCAAACCGAGCAAAACGCTCATTTAGATCCGATGGGAGGGATTAAACCGAGCAAAAAGTTGTTTGTGGCTTTTCACTGAGGCCACGACCGAGCTATATAAACTTAGATCGGCAGATAGGTTTAACCGAGCTAAAGGCCTGAAATCATAGGCTAGTACCTTGATCTGGGCTTGACCGAGCAAAAACCTCTATTAGAACCAAACCGATCAAAACTCATAAACCGAGTAGGAACCAGAACCAAAGAAAGGGGAAGGCTAAATCAGCCATCCTGATGGGCCGAGGTAGGTGGAGGCCGGCCAAACACCTAGAACCTTGCAGAGCTATTTCCATTAAGGGTCGAGCAATCTACGCCGTGCTAACCCTTGGAATTATTTTTTAACATGCAGAACAAGTAGGACCGTCCAATCCAGCATTATTGTTAGTGGAGCTCAAAGACCGAGCGAACACATCAACATTTTTGACCGATCTAGCAAATAAAATAGATGGGCAAATACCGCTTTAGGGTTAGCTCGCCCGGGGCGATGGCGGAGTTCCGAGAAGAGTTCCATATCCCCGACGACGTAGTCCTAGAGCTCGGTAAGAAGGGAGCCACGCCTTGGGGAGACCTTGACCGGTGCCCCTTCACGGTCGTTTCAATTGTTGAGGGAGGGCTCCGCTTCCCCGTGCAACCCTTGATCTGCGAATTTTTGAGGCAGACAAGGCTTTGCCCGACCCAGGTCTCCAATAATACATACAAAATAATAAACGGCGTCGCCGAGCTGAACCGAAGGCACGGTCTCAATCTCGGCCTCGCGGAGATTTTCCACCAATACAGCCTCAGCCACAATAAAAGTGGGTTTTGCTGGTACCTCAAAGTTAAGAAGGGCCGAGCAAAACTCGTCGAAGGCAACCCGGACAAGGAGTCGAACGATGACGACTTCCTCTGGGTGTCCGGTTCTTATGAGGACATCGACGCGCCCGTACCGGGCTGGCGTATTAAGAAAAACTTCGGCAGTGCTGGTAAGGAGCCCGGCTGACCGCATAACTATCTTTCTGCAACTCATTATTATTCCTTGCACCGGTCTAACACTTGGCTTTATTTGCAGATAAGAATTTGGCTGCGCGCTACGACCGAGCTAATCAGGAGGCACTCAGAGCCGTGCTACGCATTCCTGCAGAAGAGAGGGAGTCCTCAACCTTGCTCGGTTTTGAGCAGACGTATAACTATCAAGCACCGCGCAAAGGCAGAGTCACCGACTTTCTGCGCGAGCCAAGCCCCGAACCAGATCCAAATTTGCCGCCGGTCAGACTCGTCCAAACTACCACCGAGCAAGAAATGGCAAAAATCAGAGCCATTAAGTCTATGATCACCGGGGACGAAGGCGAGTCCCAAACACCAGAAGCAACCGGGGGAGGATCTTCAACTCCAGCCGGACAAAAGGAAGGGGCGGTGCTCGCCCTGGCCAGCGAACAACCGGCTGGCCGGCCCAAGAAGAAACAAAGAAGGGAGGCCGCCGGTCAGGGCCTTGTGGATGAGGACTCCACCGAAGTGGCCTCTACCGAGCTCGGCGACCAGACCGAGCAACAGCTTGCCCGCAAAACCAAAGGCAAGGCCCCTGCTGCCCCCCCGGTCTGGGCGCCGGAGTTCACCTACAAGGGCCGAGCAGTCTACCCCGCGGATTCTGTCGCCGAGGATAAGGATCACTCGCTCGGTTTCAACTTGACAAAGGGGCTGATCCTGCCCGGCGACATGAAAAAGCATGAGGAGCTAACCGACCTCAAGGTCCTCCGTTCAGCTGCGGAATCCATTGTGCTGGTAAGATGTCCATCTTTTAATTCCCAAGTATTCGTTCGGTTTACTGCTCGGCTTCAAGATGCTAATAATCTTTTTCGTTTGCAGGCCGCACAAAAGAACTACGTTGCCCACGAGCGGATGGCTTCTCTTCGTCAAAGCCTCCGTGACGCCATCACCGAAAACAAGGTGTTCAAGGCCGAGGTAGACAGGCTCAAGGCCGAGCAGATGGTCGTCCAGGGCGAGCGGGACGAACTGCGTCAGAAGCTCGACCGGGCTGGCGAGGAGAAAAAGAAGGCCGAGAAGAAGGCGAAAGCTCGGTACCTCGCCGAGCTCCGAAAGTTGAGGGATGCCAACAAGGAGGCCATGGACAAGGCGGTCGACGATGCAGAGGACCGTGGGTACAAGCAGGGGGAGAAGACTTACGAGCGCCAAGTCCGGGCTACCAAGGACATCTTTTTCCAGTGCGGCTGGAAAGCCGCCGTGGAAAAAGTTGGCCTTGGCCAGGATTCTGAGATGTTCATCAACCCACCCTCTGCTTATATCCCGGTCTACATGCTAGCCTACTCCCAAGCCGAGCAGAACCGTCTGATAGCGGAGGCGAGGAAAGAGGCAGAGGAAGAGGCCGCCGCCGAGAAAGAAGCCGAGCAAACTCCACCCGAAGCGTCCCAAAATGCTGAGGATGAAGTGATTGATCGGGAGGTCGTCTCGGTGGAAGGCACAGACGACGATGCCGAGGACATCCCGCCCGAGCAAACTATGCCGAGCGCTGAGCTAGCGGAGGTGGCCGACCAAAACCTTGGCTTGGAGTGAAGATTGCACTTTTCACTTTTCTTTGTACTTTTTTTGTTTCTTGTTTTCTTCCTTTTTCGTGCTATGTAACCGGGCAAGGCCCCTCCACATGTATTACATTTTCTCCATCAATGAAATATGAACTTTTTGCCCGTACAACTGTTGTTTTTGTTCGGCTTTTGTATATTTGAATTTCTTGCTCCAATTTTTGTTTCAACTTTTTGATCGGCTGACCCGCGCAAACAATAGGTCTTCAAGTAATCTTACAATCCCTTCCATTTTCCAAATGAGAGACACTTTGTATTTGGCCGAGCAAAATCCGCTCAGCCTTGTTCGGCTGGCAACAATTAGTTGACCGAGCAAAAACTTGCATGCCATTTGTAGTTTGTACAATCTGCCAGAACTCCCTTGCGACCGAGCAAACTCAGCTCGGCCTCACAGCTGCTGGACAAAACACCAACATTGCTGTTTCCTGCGAGCAAAACCAGCTCGTTTACCATATTGGGCAATTCACCAACATGTTTAATGGGCCGAGCAAAATCAGCTCGCTTGCCATACTGGGCGATTCGCCAAAATGTTTCATGCGCCGAGCAAAATCAGCTCGCTTCCCATATTGGGCAATTCACCAATATGTTTAATGGGCCGAGCAAAATCAGCTCGCTTGCCATACTGGGCGATTCGCCAAAATGTTTCATGCGCCGAGCAAAATCAGCTCGCTTCCCATATTGGGCAATTCACCAATATGTTTAATGGGCCGAGCAAAGTCAGCTCGGCCACTACGTTGGGCAATTCACCAATGTGCTGGATGGGCCGAGCGAAATTTGCTCGGCTTCTACATTCACCAATGCTTCAGTCAGGTTGGTCATGCCACCAACATTCCCATTGGGCGAGCAAAACCAGCTCGGCCCTAATGCGCATTTCTCCATACGCAACTTTTTGTACGGTCTGCTCCCATTCCGAGGAGAACAGTCCGGTTCTCTTGAGGCCAATTCTTGCCCCTGGCATGCCTTACGACCGTGCAGTGCCATTACACAAGGAGGTAATACCAAAAACAACAATGTAATACAGCAACAATAAAATGGCTAGCTTTCATTACATAAACACTGTAGTGGTATTCTCTTACATGTAGTGCCAGAAGGCTAAAAATCTAAGAAAGCTAAACAGAAGCAGATTACATCTTAAAAGTAAAAGACCTTAAGGTTTGCCGCGTTCCATGGTCTTGGGATGGCCTTGCCATCTAAATCTTCCAGATGGTATGCCCCTTTGCCAGCTAGGCCCACCACCTTGTATGGTCCTTCCCAATTTGCGCCAAGTTTTCCTTCGCCAGGGACCACCGTATTGCCAAGCACCTTCCTCAGGACCCAATCCCCGATCTTGAACAGCCGGGGGTGCACTGCCTTGTTGTATTTTTTAGAAAGTTCCTGCTGATAGGCGGCTAGGTGAATTAGTGCACGCTCTCTCCTTTCTTCAGCTAGGTCTAACTCCAGTGCCACAACTTCATTGTTCGAATCTGGCTGGAAACTTTCTGAACGGATGGTTGGCATGCCGATCTCTAGTGGGATGACGGCCTCCATACCATAGGCCAAGGCGAACGGTGTTTCCCCGGTCGATCGTCTTGGTGTAGTGCGGTATGCCCACAGCACATTAGGAAGCTCTTCAACCCACTTTCCCTTAGCTTTCTCAAGCCGCTTCTTCAAGCCGTCCAGGATGGTCTTGTTCGAGGCCTCCGCCTGGCCATTTGACTGAGGATAAGCTGGCGTTGAATTGTAAAACTCAATTTTCAACTCTTCGCAAAATCCGCGAAAGAGTTTTCCATCGAATTGAGTACCATTGTCTGAGATTAAGGCCCTGGGAATACCGAAGCGAGTGATCACATTTTTCCAGACAAATTTTTTCACATCCTTCTCCTTGATAGTTGCCAGCGGCTCGGCCTCCACCCATTTGGTGAAATAATCGGTGGCGGCGATGAAAAACTTACGATTGCTCGGTGCAACTGGGAGTGGTCCAACAATATCCAATCCCCAAAGTGCGAACGGCCAAGGACTTGTGAGCGAGAGCAACTCTCTCGCTGGCTGGTGGATCTGGTGAGCAAATTTCTGACATTTCTCACACCTGCGGACATATTTCTGCGCGTCCGCTTGCATGCATGGCCACCAATAACCCTGCGAGATTGCTCGGTATGCTAGAGATCTTCCCCCAGTATGGCTGCCGCAGATGCCTTCATGGATTTCATAGAGGAAGGCCTCCACCTTAGAGGGGTGGACACACTTTAAGTACGGCCCCGTGAAAGATTTCTTGTACAAGGCGCCGGAAGGTGAGAGCCAAAACCGCTCTGACTTTGCCCGGATCTTGTGGGCCGCCTTCTTTTCTTCTGGCAAAGTTCGGTCTTTCAAAAAGGCGATGATGGGGTCCATCCAGGAAGGTCCCAAGTCGGTGCAGAGTACCTCAGCTGCTTCTACTTCCTCAATGCTTGGCCGAGGCAAGAATTCAATCATCAAGGGATTGGGAAAGGTTGTCTGAGTGGAAGCGAGACCAGCCAATTCATCGGCCGTGCTATTTCCTTCGCGGTTGATCTGTTCGACCCTTATGGTAGAGAACTTCTTGATCTCTTCTCGGACCAACGCTTGATACTTGGCCATTCTTTCATCCTTGGCCTCATACTCCCCTGAGACTTGATTGACCACTAGCTTGGAGTCGCTGAACACCATAAGAGCTGTGACCTTCATTCGCAATGCGCTTCTCAGCCCGGCAAGGAGGGCCTCATATTCCGCTTCATTGTTGGAAGCTGGGAAGCCGAGCGTAATTGCTTGCTCTATGATGAGCCCATCCGGTGAAGTTAGCACAACTCCTAGCCCGGCCCCATGTCTGTTGGAGGCCCCATCAACGAAGAGTTTCCACAGTTCGCCAATGAACAGCTTCCAACAATCGGACGGATTCTGAGAACTTCTCAAATCAAAGTCTCTGGTCGGTTCAATCTGGTCTCCTTCCTGAGCCTGGTCGTTCTCGCCTGCCATCGAACCATCGACCTTAGGTTGACCGGTTGTATTTTGCTCCGCTTCCTGTGGCGAGCTAACACTTGTTACCAAAACCACGGGTTGTGCTAGATCCGCATCAACCAAATCAATCGGGCAGATCGGATGCGTTCCTGGGGCAAATTCCGCCACAAAATCTGCAAGTGCTTGTGCCTTAATCGCGGTGCGCGGTCTGAACTTGATGTCATACTGGCCCAATTCCACGGCCCATTTCAGAATTCTCCCGGTGAAGTCCGCTTTCTCGAAGAGCACCTTGAGCGGGAACTCGGTCAACACCACGATTGTATGGGCGTGAAAATAGTGCGCCAGCTTTCTTGAAGCCATCATGAGGGCCAGCGCCAATTTCTCCAAAGGAAGGTATCTTGTTTCGGCCGGGAGCAGAGTCTTACTCACATAGAAGATTGGTAGGTGCTGGATGCCCTCAGCACGAACCAATACCGCGCTCACCGCGTGTTGAGAAACAGCCAAATAAAGGAACAACTCTTCGCCCGGCTGAGGAGTGACCAGAATAGGGGCCGAGGAAAGATAAACCTTCAAGTTTGCAAGCGCTCGGTCGCATTCTTCATCCCAGAAGAACTTGGATTTCAGAGTTTTGAAGAAGGGCCTGCAACGATCTGACGACCGGCTGATAAATCTGTTCAGCGCGGCTGCCATTCCAGCAAGATGTTGCACGTCCTTTGTGGAGTTCGGCCGTTCTAACTCTTGTATGGCCTTAATTTGCAATGGGTCGGCCTCAATTCCCCGGTTCGTGACCAGAAAACCCAGGAACTTTCCAGTGCCAACTCCGAAGGCGCACTTAGAGGCATTCAGGCGAAGCTTGTGGCGCTTGAGTATGGCAAACATTTCTGCTAGGTCGGTGAGGTGCTGGGGCTTCTCCTTGCTCTTCACCACCATATCATCAATATAGGCTTCCATAGTTCGGCCTAGGAGAGGAGCGAACATTTTCGTCACCATTCGCTGAAAGGTTGCCCCAGCGTTCTTTAGTCCGAACGGCATGACCTTGTAACAGTATAAGCCTCTGGGGGTGGTGAAAGACGTAATCTCTCTGTCCGGCTTGTACATGGCTATTTGATGATAGCCGCGATATGCATCCAAGAAGCTAAACCTCTGATGGCCAGCGGTTAAGTCCACCAACTGGTCAATTCGAGGGAGAGGGAAGCTATCTTTTGGGCATGCGCGGTTAACAGTCTTGTAATCCACGCAGACTCGCCATTTGCCATTCTTCTTAGGAACCACCACCGTATTAGATATCCACCGAGGGTATTGCACTTCTTCTATGGCCCCAGCCTCTAACAGATTCTTCACTTCCTCCGCCACAACTTCAGCATGGTGCAAGGCAGAACGGCGCGTTCTTTGAATAACTGGGCGTGCATTGGGGAAGACATTCAACTGGTGGCAGATGAAACTTGGGTCGACGCCAGGCATATCGTAAGGCGTCCACGCAAAAGCCTCCAAGTTGGCGACCAAAAAGTTTACGTATTCGGACCGCTCGGCACTGGACAACGATGATCCCAAAAGGAAGAACTTAGTGGAGTCATTCTCATCAATGCGCACCTCTACCAAATCTTCGACCGATTTTTCCTCGGCCTTTCTTCCCACATCTTCAAGGACCTCCTTGCCCTCAGGCCCCTCGATCATCTGGACAAACCCTTTGGCTGCTCGGCTGCCATTTACCGCAACGAAGCATTGTTTCGCCATCACTTGATCTCCCCAAACTTCTTCTATTTGCCCGTTCGACGCCGGAAAGCGCATGACTTGGTGGAAGGTCGAAGCGACCGCTTGCATGGCGTGCAGCCAGCCCCGGCCCAAAATCAAGTTGTAAGTAGATGGAACCTTGAGCACCCAGAACTCAACTTGCTTTACAACCGACCCTGCTTTGACCGGCAAAATGATCTTCCCAATCGGCCACTCCGGTTGTGAATTGAAGCCGACCAAAGGGGACGTTGCGGGGGCCAAGTCTTTGTCTTCCAACTTCATTTGCTTGAATGCGTCGTAGTACATGATCTCGACCGAACTCCCCTGGTCGATCAATATTCTTTTGATCTCAAAGTTCTTGACGCGAAGTGTCACCACCAAGGCATCGTTGTGCGGCATTTGAACCCTTTCTAAGTCCTTCGTCGAAAACGTGAGGATGTCTTTTTCCTCGGTCTTTCCCTTCTTCACAGCAGGTTGAACAGAGAGAACTTCCCTCATGTGCTCGGCCTTCTTGATCATCCCTCTCAACTCGCAAACTCTGGCCGGTTCAATGATGCCATGGATGACATTGATCACTCCTTGTGGGGGGGCCTCTAAGGCGGCCATACCATTGGGCTCGGTCTGTTCTGTCGGCGCGGCCTTCATTCCCCCGTCTATGTATTGATCAAGATGCCCCGCCGCCACCAACTCCTCCAGATGCTGTTTGAGCGGCAAGCAATCCTCTGTCCGGTGCCCCCGTTCTTCATGGAAGGTGCAACGGTATTTTGGATTGAAACCACGCTGCGCACTCCCCAACTTGGCCGGCCACCGGACAAAAGGCTCTCCACGGATCTCGCTCAAAATGCGGTAGATGGGAATTTTAAAGACCGTGGTGATCCCTGTCCGCGCCTTCAATTTCCTCTTGGCATCTTCTGCTGCATCGCGAGGTGCATCAGCCCGGTCATTTCTGCGACCTCTATTTCTATCGCTTTGGCCGGTTCCCCGACGCTGATCTTTTGATCGGTCACTGGGGCGGTTTTCATCCTGCCCGACCGAGTGAACTTTCCCCGCTACTCTTCTGTCCACTGCGACCGGATTATCCTTCTCGGTCGCTGAGGCCGCATCCTCTTCCACGCGGATGTGTTCGTTGATCCGCTGCATCAAAGATTCCATGGTGGTCGGCTGATGCATCGTGAGTGAGTCTCTCAGCCTATGTCCGACTGGGAGACCTCTCTTGTATTGGGTGATTGCCAGGTTGGTAGGGCAGTCGAGAATCTCGTTGTAGGTTTCCCAATACTTTGCGTTGTATGCCTTCAGTGAACTCCCGGACTCCATCTTGACGCCCAGGAGATGGTCTACCTCCTTCGGCGTTCGTGTGTTGGTCTTGAATCTGGTGACGAAGGCTTCCGCTAGCTGCTGCCACCCCTCTATACTCCCCTCCGGGAGCCTCTCGAACCACTTCAAGCCCAGCTCTCCCAAGCTTGCTGGGAAAATGAGGCACATCAACGCGTCGTTCCGGCGGTGGCCAGCCATCACTTGCCGGTAATGACTCACATGCATGTACGGATCCGTCTTGCCGTCGTACAAAGTGAATTTTGGCTGGTGGAATCCGGCGGGGAGTGGGGTGCTCTCGATCTCTGGCGACAATGGGGTGGCTGTAAGTCTCGCCAGCTCCTTGTCCACCAGAGCATTGGCTATCACTTTGGGTGCTGGCATCGCTACCTCCTCACTGCAATGGACTGGAGCGCTCAACCTCTGGAGCGCCGGCACCCTCTGAGCTTCTCGACGGCGCGCTCTCTCCTCCAACACGTCCCTGAGGTCCCTGGAACGGGAGGAGGCGGAGTATCGCGATGTCGATGACGGACGCGAGGGGCGATAGGTGCTGTCGCGTGTGATAGATCTGTCCTCTCGCTGGTCAGAATCTCCAACCCCATAGTTCCTGGTGATTGAGATTGAATGGGTTCTCCCCTGGCGGCGACCGTTAGCATGAGGGGAGGGGGTGCGCTCACTGAGGTTGCCCTCCCCAGCAACACCCTTCCCCCTCGCTTGACGCTTCAGAAGCTCCATCTCCGCCGCCATCCTCTGAATGAGGGCTTCTTGATCCTTGAGTTTGTGCTCCAGGCGCTCCTCACGGGACTCCCCCCGGCGCCGGCGGCTTCCTGGACTCCGCGAACGATCTGAACTCCTCCCACGCTTGTCGCGCGCTCCTTGCGAAGAAGTCTCTAGGCCCGCCATGGCCGGAACATTAGGAAGGCCTTCTCTCCTTCGGACATACTCCGGAGTAGCACCATCGACGACGGACAGCGGAACTTCGTCGTGATTGGCCATGGAAATGGTCGAAAAAGCTCGAAGAACAAGGGTTGATTATCAAATTTTTCCCACAGACGGCGCCAATTGTACGGGGGCGAAATATCCTTAGCTCTCCGTACGCCTTGAACGTCGAGCTTCCGGTAACGGCGTCTGTCTCTGCAACGCAAGAAAGGTGAGCTGCCCGGCGGTGGTGTGCCGGAAAAACCCTCCGACGCTCAAGTCAGTTCAGTCAGCAAGAAGACAATGAAAAGAGAGGAAGTTTTTCAGAGAGTGAGTTCGCATACCAGTAACGTTCGCCTTTCCTCCCTCTATCTAGGCCGCCCACGCAGCTCCGAGATTGTGCGCGCACTACCTCTGCTGTCCTTCCCTGGACAGGTGGCAGTGCTCGCCTCTCACCTCCTTACACGTGTAAAGGTTTTGTCCTCCTTCCAGTGTATGCAGAACTGCCCAACGGTATTGAGGCGTTCGTGGAGCAGATGTCCTCTCCTTCACGCCATTGGCCCAGGTGGCACCCTTGACCGAGGTACCACGACCGGCCTGACACTCGGTGGAAAATTACCATCACATTCACTGAACCGTGCTATGTGCCACCGAGCTGTGACTTGCAACCATACGAGAACTTAACTGCAAATGCCGAGCTACCCTAGTCCGGTTCTTCGCGATTGACCGGTTGGAGGCATGCCGGCCTCCAACCGTTTCATCTCCAATCTCGGTAACGCGCGACCGCCTCGCCTTGACCGGGCGGCTAATGGCGTGCCGGCCAGACCGCATCCTCGGCGTAACCCGGTCAATCCTACAGCTCGGTTGCAGTTTCCACCGCGATCCACGCCTACGCGGGCGGCCTCCGGCTCGGCCCTCGGAGGGTTACCGGTTGAAATCGACAACCGATCAATACAGACCTCCCGATCGTGGCAACCTCCCATATTGCTCGGTGCCACGTAGTCTGTAACGCCGGACGTTACCTTTGCTCGGCCGTACCATAAGATGGAAATCTCCCCTCCCACGCCATATAGCCCAAAACCTTTCATGCAATCCAATTCTCAATCTTATATTATTACTACTAAATTAGAGAGATTTAGATTACATCACCATCCATATCACAATATTAACATGCATATTCTTCCGTCTTTAGAGGGGGAAAGTGGAAAGAAAGAGAAAAAAAAAATAAGTCAACAAGATGGAGAAGCAATTCCAGCCGACCATCTGTTCAAAATCGACTTTGTAAATGATCATTGATTTGTACTACAACGTTTTAAATCGATTTTTGTGTGTACTACCTTTGTTTTGTAGTACAACACAGAATAGTATTCCCATTCTTTTAACATGGAGAGTTTGTTTACATCCATCACCTATAAATTTACCTACTCTCCTTTGCTAATTTGCGCACTGAATAATCCCAATTTTGAGAATTTAGTGATTTGATTGAAATACAAAAAGTAGTGGGCTTTTGGGTTTAATTTCTTCTTTTTTTTCCCTGGAGAGTCTCTGTTTATGTAAATGCAGAGGAAGCCAGAGACCCATCTGGTGGTTCCGTGTTGGTGATGATTTGACCCTTTTGGCGACCTTTTCTGTTTTTTTTTTTTCTAAAGATTTCTCAACACATACATTAATTTCGAGAATTACCCAGGTGAGAAATCACCCATGTTTACTCTGTTTCACTTCTTCAAATTCATTATGAGTATATATATGTAAGTTTTGTTCATGATTGAATTAGAAAAGGTTCAAGACTTTGATCATTCAAATGGGGAACATGGGTGTGGAGGAGTCGAGCCAAATTCAGAGAGAAGACGCAGAAGAGGTGGCAAATGAGGCTGTGCCAGAGGAAGACGTAAAGAGAACTCCGCCGTGGAGAAAACAGATCACAATTAGAGGAATTATAGCAAGCTTACTGATTGGGATCATTTACAGTGTGATAGTAATGAAGCTTAATCTCACAACAGGACTGGTCCCTAACCTCAACGTCTCGGCGGCTCTTCTTGCCTTTGTGCTCATCAGAACATGGACGAAGCTGCTCCAAAAGGCCGGGATTGTCTCAACTCCGTTCACTCGACAAGAGAATACCATAATTCAGACATGTGCAGTGGCATGTTACAGCATTGCTGTTGGAGGTTCGACATTGAAACTTTCTTGATTGATTGATTGATTGTTCATTTCAATATATGATATTTGCTAAGTTTTTATCTTTTGGGGGATTTGTAGGTGGCTTTGGGTCATACCTGTTGGGATTGAACAAGAAGACATATGAGCAGGCAGGGGTTGATACGGAGGGGAATCCACCAGGAAGCTATAAGGAACCTGGGGTTGGTTGGATGACTGGTTTCCTCTTTGTAGTTAGCTTTGTTGGGCTGTTGGCTCTTGTTCCTCTCCGGAAGGTTAGTTTTTTTGCTTCCATTTTATCTTCTTGTTTGTTACGCAGTTAGATTAATCATGACATTTGCGCAATTTGAAGTAGTTAGATGTAAAAATAATATTTTAAATATAGAAAAAATCATAATAATTCAAAGAAAAAGATTAATTGTCAAATTGATGTTCTGCAAATTCATTGAAGTTTATTTGGTTGATTTGAGTGAACTGTCGTAATGACCTCAAGCTCCGGAAGCAGATAAGAATCTATATTCCAAAAAAAGTCATGGTCACAATCACACCATTTTTTATTTTTTTATAAAAAAAAAAAAAAAAAAAAAAAAACACATTTACACACAAGTCTTAATTTATGAATTTATATTCCATTAAGTCCTAATTAAGATTTTTAAAAATTTTAAGTCCCATTAAATTTTTAATAGTCAAAATTACTTTTTAAACAATAATAATTCATCATTTATAATTATCTATAAAAGAAAATGCTGATTTAACATTTATTTTGATTTTCAAAACTTTACAATATCAACTTGTGCAAAGTTTTTTTTCTTTGAAAAAAGTTAAAGAACTGAATTATTTCTTTTGTGCAAAAATGAAAATTTGTGTGTCTATAAAAGGAGTATTATCATGAAACATTAAAAAAGAAAAAAAAAAAAAAAAAAAAAGCTCTTTAAAAATGAAAAAACTGATAATGTTTTCAATTTTAAAATTGAAAAAAACTAATAACTTTTTCAATTTTATTTTATAGTTGAATCAAACCAATAAGTAAAAGAGCAAAAACGTGTAATCTCATACTTTGTTTTTTTTCTCCTAGTGAAACAATTATCTGGAATATTACTATGTAAAATTGATAATATTTTTAGTTTTAAAAATGAAAAAAATTTGATAATATTTTAATTTTACTAAATAAGATTTATTGATTTAAAAAAATTTTAAAAAGATTATTACACTTATAAATAAGATTTTTAAATAATTAATTCAAAAAAGAATTGATGAGACAAAGACGTGACACGGACGTTTTGGGAAGAAAATCCCAAACCAAGGTGCAAACAGTTCACCACCAGGGTTGGTGGCCTGGTGGAAGGACGCAGCACATGCCCCAGCCGCGACCCAGGTTCGATTCCTGGGAGGGGGCTGTTTGTTATCTCTTTGGAGAGCTCGCCCTTTACTCCCCTCGTTCCTGGGCTCTGCTGCGGCGTGTGTCTGCCCTTCCCTGGTGCCCTGGTGGTGGGTCCCCCACTTGGTGGGGATTAATTCCTAGCTGGCAACCGGTTACCCCGGGGCTAGGGCCCACAGGGGCCATAATGACACCACAGAGCCCTTTTTTTCACGTTCAAAAAAAAAAAAAAAAAAAAAGGTGCAAACAGTTCGGTTAAATTAAAATTGTTATAATATTGAATTAAACTCTTTAATTTTTTATAGTTGTGAAACCGAAACTGATTGCATACTAGCGTTTGATTTTGTCAATTTAACTATTTAGTAAATTGATGGATTAGCTATAGTCCTTAAAGTTTAACATTTTTTTTCATTTAAGTTTTTAAAATTTTAATTTTATCAATTAAGTCTCTAAAGTATTAAATTTAAATCAATTTAATCTTGAATGCAAAATAAAAATAAAACATAAATTCAAAGGCTTTATAAAATTATTATAAGGCCTGAATTTTAATTTATTATTAGTTTAATTATTCTCCACACGTGCATTTTTAGACTTGATATATTTTTTCTAGATTGACTAATCCTTATTACTTATATAGGTCTTTCTCTATTTCTATTTTACTATTATTTATTTCTTCTAATACGCAATTATCCATCTTGTCTAATTTTTTGACTATTTTTAATATTATTTTTTATTTAATTTTATTATTTCCATTATTTATAATTATTCTAGACTATAATTATTAAGAAACATTTTTGTTTTACTAGTAGTATTAATTCAAACGATTCACTTGGAGAGTTCCCTATCAGGATAAGGATAAGGATAATTATCTATATTATTTTATTGCTAATTTTTTACAATAGTTAACGACATTCCTTTATCTAATAATAGATGTTGAATTTCATGTATAATTTCAAGTTGATTTTCCTTTATATTTTCATTAAGTTCTTTTAGGAATATGATTATAATATTATTTTGTTCAATAATTATTTAGAGTACAGTATTTTCATTTAAATTATGATATTCGACTTTTTGATTGTATATAATACTTATATATTAATATTAGCTAAATTGAAAAATCATACTCTGATACCAATTCTAAAATATACGCACAGAGGATAATTAAGTTAACAATTTGGGCCTTATAACAATTATATAAAATCTTTGGACTTATGTTTTATTTTTCTATTGTATTTAGGAATAAATTGATTCAAATGTAATACTTTAAGAATTTAATTGACAAAATTAAAACTTTAAAAACTTAAATAAAAAGTGTTAAACTTTAGGAATTATATTGATAATTTATCCAAAACGTCAAATGAATGAAGAGAAATCAACCTTACAACACATTTTGGTCTCCTTACACTCATTTTCTTATTACAATCAATTAAAATTTCACTTTTTCTCTTTACACTTTTTAATATATCAATTTTATCCCATTTTCAACCCCACCTTCTCTCCTTACGCATCCATTTTCATCTATCTCTCTCTCTCTCTCTCTCTCTCTCTCTTCTCCACTTTTCTCTTGTTCTTTCTGCCATTGCCGCTGTCGGCCGCCGCCGTCATCACCTCCGGCGGAACCACCCTGACTCTTTATCCATCTCGGACCACCATCCATGCAACCTTTGACTGCCGCAACCACCACTTCTACTGTCGCGATCTCCTCTCTTTATTTTTTTCTTTCTTTTTTCTTCTTCTCTCCTTGTTGTCGAGATCTCTCTATCGGTGCCGCCATCGTAGCCCCCTACGACAGCCGATCTACAAACATCGCAACCTTACGATCATTGACCCATCTTCATCGCAGCCCTTACCTCTGCAAGCCATTGCGATCGCAACCCATCCACATCATCACCACCATCATCACTATTGCAGCCTGCCACCATCGCGGCCCCCTCACCATCTGTGATTTCACAACCTCCCACCTCATAATCGCCATCACTACCGTCGCAGCCCACCACCATAGCGGCCCTTCAACCTCTGCGATTTCTCCTTTCAAATCTATGGTTTTGTAGATGAAGAAGAAGAAGAAGGAAAAAAAAAAAGAAGAGGAGAGGAGAGGAAGTCAAAGGAAGAAAGAGTTGATGGGAAGAGAAGGGGAGGCTGGGGGTGTCGGAAAGAGCTGGTGGGAAGAGAAGGACTGATGGTGGCGGGCGACGGTGGATAATGCTCCCGTGGAGACGGAAGGGATGGGTGGAAAGAGAAAATTAGGGCTTTAATTTGTTAGATTTGAGTGCATTTTGGTAATTTTTAGGGATAAAAACATAATAAAAACAAGAGTAAAAATTGCAGAGTGTAATGAGCTGATTTTGTTGTATAAGTAGAATTACCCCTAAATGAAGAGAGATGTATGATTGAGAAGATGACCAATAACTTCTATTTTCTTCTCAAAATTACTATTGGGTTCTATTAAATTTTTACATGAACAACAAAGTCTTACTTTTCATAAAATATCTCTAAAAAGTTTATTGTTTTGTAGTGGTGTATGTTATTTCAATTTATCCCCTCATTTCATAGGAACAATAATTTTATAAACATTTTTAATTCGAGTAAAATTATATTTTTTAATTATAAAATTTATGATATTATATTAAAAAAGTCATAATCACAAAGAAAAAAATTATCAATAAGTTATATTTTGTTTTAAAAATTACTATTGAGTTATATTAAATTTTAATATTAACAAATAAGTCTATTTTTATTTTATTTTATAAATTGTTATTTAAAAAAAAAATCAACTATTCATAATAGTATATCTTATTTAAAATTGTATAATAAAAATATTTTTAATTGTTGAAATTAAATGAATTTTCGTAAACAAATGTATAAGCATAAGATTCATCAACTATCTCATACATTAAGAAATATATAAAATTTTCATAATAATATTTTTGGTAGCACTTTTTAATTTTAATAGAATTTAGACTTTTTAGATGGTTTACGCTACAAAAAATCATAACTTAAAATAACATAAAATGATGCATTTTATATTTTTTTTAAATCCAATTGTTACTTATGATTTTTAAATATAATATTAATAATGTTTAAAATTAAAATTATTTGTTAAATTGTTTATAAAATTTATGTTCATATTAAATGAGAAGGGTAAAATTAGGATAAGATACACTACTATGGAGTAATGAATTTTTTTGGAACATTTTATTACAAATAAGATTTAGCTGTTCATATCATAGTTCTAAATATCGTACGTACCGGCCGATTCGTACCGGAAAATTGGACCGCCGATTCGGATATGGACCGGTATACCGGTGGGAGTGAAACTCACAGCCGTATCGTCCGATTCCCGATACGTATCGGCCTGAATCCGATACATGGAGCGATACAGTTCCGATACAGCCAGTACGGATGAAATTGTGCTCTGTTTTATGCTCTGTTTCTGTTTTGTTGCTTCTGGTTCTGTTTGTTGTTGTTGTTCTGTTGTTCGCCTTGAGTTGTTGGCTCCTATTCGAAGTCCAAAACCAGACCAACCTCTCTTGTTCTGTTGTTGCTCTGTTTTTCTTCTGTTTCGTAATTGCCTTTTGTAAGCCACCGTTCTGCATTTTTTAGAGATAGAGAAAGAGGGAGAGAGAGTGAGGATAGATCTTTTTAAAGTCACTGTCTACGTTTTTTTTAAGCCACTGTGTTATACCTTTTTAAGCCATTGTTTAGTTTTATTTATTTTTTATTCATTTGTAGCTGCTTCAGTTCAGCCCTTGGAAAGCTCAGCCATTGTTTAGTTTTAAGCCATTTTTATTAAAATATTAATATAAACAAGGGAAAAAGACATTCTTCAGGTGTGGCAAAAGGCATTATATTATATATATATATATATAAAGGCAAAAAGACAGTGGCTTTAAAAAAATCTATCATTTTTAAGGGAAAAAAGACATTCAGCAAACAGAGCATAGAAAGAACTTGCAAGTTGCATAATTTATCATTTAAAATATATTTTTTTAAAGGCAAAAATACATTCAGCAACTATACCTCTGTTTATATTAATATATATATATGTATATATATTTATTTTTTTCTCAGTTGAGCAAGGGAAAAAAGACAAGAAAAATAAATATTGAAATCAAAATCAAGGCTAAAAATGCTCTTACATATCAAAATTTTGATAAAAATGTGATAAATTAAGTCTGAAAGAGTTAAAAAATGCATAAAATTGAATTTTAGAAGGATTGTTAATGATTTTTAAAATTTCACGGCCTCGACACCCGATTCCCGATACGTACCGGTCGATACTACCGATACCGATACTCCGCGACCGATACCGTTACGTTACCCGATACCGCGATTTAAAACTGTGGTTCATATTGAAACTTGATAGAATTCAACAGTAATCTTAAGAGCAAATCGGGCTTATTAGTTATTTTTCCTATAAAATATGTAACATTAATGATTTATCTTGTAATACTAATTTAATATTTTGATAAACTCAATTTGTATGGGTGTAAAATTTTTAAAGTAGAAACAAACTTTACCATATGAAAAACGGGCCAAAAATCAAAATTTCAGTCAACCTCAAACGATCGGTTTAGTTTCCTCGATTTTTCGAACAACACCAATCCCAACCTAGAAGAAAGGGTTTTCATTTCAGAAACTTGTTATGGTTTGTTAACTCATGCACTTAATGTTGTTTGCAGATCATGATAATAGACTACAAACTAACTTACCCTAGTGGAACTGCTACTGCAGTTCTTATCAACGGGTTTCATACAAATAAAGGAGACATGATGGCCAAGTACGTATACATCATCTTCTTCTCACATAAACTTTTCGCACGTCAATTACTTCCAAATCTGGACGCAATTCAACTCCTGATTCTTTTTCCAGGAAACAGGTTCATGGGTTCATGAAGTTCTTTTCTTTTAGTTTTCTATGGGGTTTCTTTCAATGGTTCTATTCTGGTGGTCCACAATGTGGATTCTCTAACTTCCCTACATTTGGGTTGCAAGCTTGGAGGCAATCGTAAGTACTTAACATTTGTTTTTCAATTTTTTTAGACTTTTGGGTTTTTGATCTAAAGATCATCATTCAACCATCCGTAATATATAAGTAATCAAATTTTTGCAGATTTTACTTCGATTTCAGTATGACTTACATTGGAGCAGGAATGATCTGTTCCCATCTTGTGAACTTGTCGTTGCTTCTTGGAGCTGTGCTCTCTTGGGGGATGATGTGGCCGCTGATAAGTTTGCAAAACTGGTACCCCAAAACTTTGCCAGAAAGCAGCATGAAGAGCCTTAATGGTTACAAGGTCTGCAGATGAAATATTTAACTTTCATTTCCATAATCTACAACTTCAAATCTAAATCTAAAATATAACACTTTCAACAATTGCCCCTTGCTTGTCTGTGTTCCAGGTTTTCATTTCTATCGCTCTCATCTTAGGAGACGGACTCTACAATTTTCTCAAGATACTATTTTTTATCTGCCAAAGCATATATGATAGATTGAAGGAAACAAGACCCACGACATGTAAATTAGCAAATCTACTATATATGTCGCCTTTGTTTCTTTAGCTTGCAACATAGAAAAATGCTATACTAACCCAAGTGATTTTTTTTTTTTTTTTGGACCAAGTGCAGGTTCAGATGGCATGAATCAACCCCTAGATGATCTTCAACAAAACGAAGTATTTGTAAGAGAGAGCATTCCCTTGTGGGTAGCCTGTATTGGCTACTTGTTTTTCTCCATCATCTCCATCATTGTGATCCCACTCATGTTTCCTGAGCTTAAGTGGTATTATGTCCTTGTTGCGTATGTAATCGCACCATCCCTTAGCTTCTGCAACGCTTATGGTGCTGGCCTAACTGATATGAATATGGCCTACAATTATGGAAAAGTGGCTCTCTTTGTGCTTGCCGCCTTGTCTGGGAAGGATCACGGTGTAGTTGCTGGACTTGTTGGATGTGGTCTGATCAAATCGATTGTTTCCATTTCCTCCGATTTGATGCATGATTTCAAGACTGGCCATCTCACCTTCACTTCTCCTCGATCAATGCTTCTTAGCCAAGCCATTGGTACAGCCATAGGTTGTGTCGTTTCTCCTCTTACATTCTTTCTCTTCTACAAGGCTTTTGATGTTGGAAGCCCAAATGGTGAATACAAAGCACCCTACGCAATCATATATAGAAACATGGCAATACTGGGCGTCGAAGGTTTCTCTGCCTTGCCCCACCATTGCATGCAACTTTGTTGTGGGTTTTTTGCCTTTGCCATGGTTGCCAACTTGGTAAGAGATTTTTCTCCTAAGAAATTTGGAAAATGGGTTCCACTTCCAATGGCTATGGCCGTGCCTTTCCTAGTTGGGGCTTACTTTGCAATTGATATGTGTGTGGGCAGTTTAATTGTATTCGTGTGGCACAAGCTCAATAACGAGAAGGCTGGTTTGATGGTTCCTGCAATTGCATCAGGTCTGATTTGTGGAGATGGGTTGTGGATTCTCCCATCATCAATCCTTGCTCTGGCCAAGATTCATCCTCCAATCTGCATGAGATTCTCTGCTACAACGAGCATCTGAGAAATAAGAAAAAAGGTTTAGAGTTCGAATAGGACGACAATGAAGAAATTGTATTAGGGTCAAGAAGAATAAGTAGTTTCAGAAGTAATCAATTATGTAAATGCAGTTTTGGTAGAGTCTAGACATGATAGAGATGCCCTGACTCCAAGTAGAAGATAATATAACCAAGAGGGTTTGTCATGATTTTGTGTATCCATAGCTTAAAGTCTTCAACATAGCACAATGCTCACTAGAGTAATGCTATATATATAATAAGAAAATTGTTTAAGACCACTAAAACAATGAGTTCTAATAGCTCTAAAAATACTGTAGCTCCAATTGATTTGATGTTTTATTCTTTGTTTTTTTTTTTTTTTTTCATTTTCTGCACTGCCAGCTCATTAGAGCTGGCTTAGTGCTCCTTTTTTAGTGGTGTATATCACCACTGATATAATAATAATAAATCATACATAAAATATAAATGTATTGTGACTAGTGAGGGTTAGATGTTATAGTAGTGTTTGGTACCACTAATTTGATACCACTAAATAACCACTAATGGGGTGGAAAATCATAAAAAAAAAAAAAAAAAAGCATAGCAACATTGTGGCAGTGGGTGGGGCCCACTGCCACATCATTAGTGCCACCATTAATTAGTCGTCTCAAGCATTTTTGTAGATGTTATGATAGGATTGATCATAAATGCATATTGACATGCTTATATTGTGATTAAAAAATAAAACAATAAATAAATAAATAAACTTCAGATAATTCATAGCTGCAGTTATGGCTTTCTAATTATATAAGTTTGTTTCCCTTCATTAATTAGACTAAAGTTTCACTATACACCTTATAATCTTATAAAAATTACATGGGTAAATTACACTTCGAACCCTGCAATTTATATCAAATTCGATTTTGACCCTTCATTTTTCAATTGTAACAGCTAGCACTTATACTTTCAATCAAGTTACATATTGCTCTTCTGTTAATTTGGTGTTAATAAGATTGACAGAACTTGCCATATAAGCAATACATGACATTTTTCTTGTCTCTTTTGCATTCTACACTAAAATCTCATTTTTGGTTCTTATATTTTTAACAAAATCTCACTTTATTCCACTTTGAATTTTTGCTAATCTCATCAGTAGTAGATGGACTGAAAGACGACATTATAACTTGACTAAAAGTATAATGGGTTAACTGATATAATTGAAAGTAGAAGGATTAAAGTGAAATTTTAATAAAAATATAAGTGTGTCAAGTATAATTAACCCAAATTACATTTTCATAAAATTGCTATCAACAAGATGTGTACATCATACAAAGAGCTTACGAGTTTTGTGGTAGTCCAAAAGATAACAAAACAACCCAACTTATTAGGGTAAACCCAAACAAGTCCTAACAATGGGCTCAACTCAAGTAAGGAAACCCATCAAGCTACTTCTATAAAAGGAAAGCATCCCATAGAAAAGAGGTATGCCTCATCTGTACAACTCACACACAAACACTTTACAATTTCTTCATCTATTCTCTTTGATTTAAGAAGTCTAACTTTATTATCGGAGTGTCCCCGGCTAGCAACCTTGGTTGGGTAGCGCCAACCATGTTTATCTTTGTAGATCTACGGGATAAAGCTCATCTCTTCGTTAGATATATTCAACAATCCATGTGAGAGAATTTTGTATGTGTCACAATTGGCATTGCCTGTGGGCAAAACCAAAAGGAATTCAAGGAAGAAGACAACAAACACCACCGCTCAAATCATTGTTACACATTACTTCTAATTGCAGGTTTATTAATTCGGAATCTTTCCATCTTGGAAACAGTTTTGGATAACCTTTAAAAAAAAAAAAAAAGATGCTTTCAAACAACATAGTGTTGATTGATTATAATTGGGTCTTGATTCTCTCTCTGTAAAAATATTTATATTGTTGCATAGTATTGTTTCCTATGAACTAACTTTTATCACCTACCTTCCCATGGAGCACTCTAGTGGATACAAAAAATTTGTCAACAATATATATATATATATCTAACTAGATAAATTGGACAACGTGGTAGTATTTTGACTGGCTGATCAATTATTTTGACAAATTGAAAAGCAAAAGTGTCGAGACCCAAATTGCAACCCCACCGAAGTGGTGCTCTGCCTAAAGAAGTTGTTCAGTGATACGCCTCTGCTTTCGAAGTTGTTCGGCGATGCCACTCTAATGAAATTGTTTAGCAATAGTAAATAGCCGAATAGCCTAGTTGCCAAACTTTCAACAAAGTCGAACACCAAAGTATTTTTGTTGGCAATAGTATTGCAAGTGCAATGAAGTGTTCTCAGCACAACCAAAAAGAGTTGCCGGTCAAGCATTTTGGCAAACAAAGAGCCAACAGTAGTTGCCGACCAATTGGTTTCAGCAAACAAAAGATGAAGTGTCGCTGACCAAGAAGTTTCAACCAAGAAAGAAACTAAGTGTCACGGAAATGTTTCGGTAAACCAAGGAAGTTGCCGAGTTGCCGACCAAGTGTTTCGACAAGCCAAACAACCGAGAGGTTACCGACCAAGCATTTCGGCAAGCCAAACAACCGAAAGGTTGCCGACTAAGTGTTTCGGCAACCCAAACGATCGAGAAGAGTTGTTGACCCACCTGTCTTGGCCGTCAAAGTTATCGTAGTTATGAATGGACCATCTCTCTAATATATGCCTATATATGTATATAAATATCCAAGAGTTCATTGAAATATTTACTTAAGATCAGCGTCCGAACAATCCCCGAGCAATTTCCACATCGAGAAGTAAGTTGGCACCAATCATTCATCGCCAAATGCAAATTCAAAGCCCATTGTGAGCCTTACCAAGCTCTTTTGCGAAGCCGATCCTCCGCCAAGCACACTCCTCCACCAAGCACATTTTGCCAAGAGCACTTATTACATAACACCTTCCTTCAGCTGACCACACTTTTACCGAGGACAAGAACCAAACAATATAAAAAAAACAAAAAAAAAAACAAGTAACACAATCTTACCTTATTTTGTGTCAACTTTTGGCGGTGCAACGACATCCAAACAGAGGCGGAATGAGGCGTATAAATGTTAGAATGACCACTAGATCATGAGATGAATCCCACGCCAGGAAAATAAGGCAAATCAAATTTACGACACGGGAGAGACAAGGGCTCAAAGTCATCCGCTCGCATCTAGAAATTCTACTTTTAACATTGTGCTGCATGAGGAAGATAACATGAGGTTTTATTTTGCACTTCTCAGCACAAGGTGCTCCATCTTAAAGCGTTCGAGTTAATTGGGTGGTTCGATAACTTAGGGAATAACTACCTAGAGTTTTTTGCTATGTAGACTCCATTTTTGGGGTCCAATTCTATAAATTCCGAGTCCAAAATAGTGAGGACAAATTCTGAAGCATCAAATGTAAGATTAACGATGAAATCATGTTCGATTGATATGCAATTTTAGCAAGATGATCACAGAGCTAGGACAAACATATCCAGTGGCTAGAATCATGAACCAAAATCATTTGACTAACTTTTCCAAATGTAAGGATTGCTCCAAAATCCTGCAACTTGCCCAACCTTTATCTCGATGCACCGTGACTCGATTAGCTCATGAGACAATTGAGAATCTTTACTAACGGATAATAACAAAGTCGAGGGATTTATATTTGGGGCTAGAAAGGCCTTGCAGAACACTTCTACGACCACCTTGAATATCATAAAGCATTCTAACTTGTCTCGGCTTCAGTTCGATTTCACTGAGGCGAAGATTAGGAGCAAGGCATCCAATTCAACATTTTATTATCGGCTTACTCCTCTGTAATTTTGGCCAATGCCAATTCTAACTTCCTTCCGAATAACACATATCATTCAAAAGTAATGAGGCAAATATACGTTGTATACAATACAAGACTAACACAATCAGAGATGCATCGGCAGCTTTGCTACATCAATACCTATCCACATTATCCAAGGAAACATGATGAAATAGTTTCATGAGTAATTCCTTGGCAGAGATCCACATGTTGATCACTTAGATTACTCCGACTTGGCACAACCACAACTCATATTAACTCAAGGGCAAGAAATCAAATTAACAATCTATTTCAATTTGCTTTCAAAATCCACTCGACAATTCCTTACAACAGCGCAATGCTATTTTTTAATGCTCTACCATTGATGTAAGTTTTTTAGCTTTTTACTTTTTTGTAATTAACAAGCCTACCTCATTTGGTACAAGCAATCAATAACACAAGATGTACTATTCACAATCCTTGCAATGTCTGAAATTGATCACCACTTAGAATTAGTAAAAGCCTCTGAATACGAAGCAATCTCCGAACTCAGCACAGAACACCATCGACAAAAGCCTCCGAATTCGGAGCAAAACCCTAATTTCCTAGACATACATACATATATGCATACATTCATACAGTTATTTGTTCATTTATTTTATTCATATATCAAAGGTTTCTTTATCAAGAGATCTAATATTTATTTGTGCTACTAACTCAACAATAAAAACTTTCATTCTTTCTACCGAAGAAAATGAAAGTTTTGAGGCAATCATAGTAACCCAAAATATAACAGAACATCCCAACTTATTAGGGTGAAACCAAACAAGTTCTAACAATGGGTTCAATCCAAGCAAGAAAGTCCACCAAGCCACCTCTATAAAAGGAAAAGCAACTCATGGAAAAGAGGTATGTCTCATCTCTGCAACTCACACATGAACACTTTACAAGTTATTCATCTATTCTCTTTGATTGAAGAAGTTTAACTTTATCATCAGAATGTCCCCAGCCAGCAACCCCAATTGGGTGGCGCCAATCACGTTTATCTCTGTAGATCTACGAAGCAAAATTCATCTTTTCGTTGAATCTCTTTAACAATCCATGTTAGAAGATTTTCTGAGTTTCACAAGTTTTAATTTTCTCACTCTCTAATGGATTCAAAAAATATAATTGCTTTGAGTTTTTTAGGAGATATAAGGTTTATTAATTTTTAGAAAATGCATATTTTCTTGTAAAAATTACAAATTATTGAAAATAAATAAATATAATTATAGAATACAAAAATACAACTAGCGCCAATATTTTTATTTAAGCAAAGTACAAACTAACTTATATTTTCATAATTTTACAATTTTTTTCGTCACTTATTTGCAATTAACCTATCTTTCTAAGAAAATATTTTAGACTCATAAAAAAATTCTACTAATTTGACTCACAATGATATTGTATGATAAATGTCAGTTTTAATTTGTCAAACAATCAAACATATAATCTTGTGGATCTAAATTGTGGTCCTATCATTTTTTTTTTTTTTTATCTTCAATAATATTACGGACTCAAAAAAGTTATAAAATATTTTATTAAATTCTCACATAAAAATATAATCCACATTATACGGGATCCATACCCGGGAAACCATATCACTTAGACATTATTGGTGTGTGTAATCAACGCCTCAAGACACGAATAGGTGAAGCGCGTAGAGTCACCATTTACATGCGTTGTCATTCTATTGGTGAGGGAAAAAAATTTGGGGTAATCACTCACCAATGGGTGTCAGATGAATAAAATACTCAATCATTAAAAACCTTACAATTTTTATTATTAATATGTATAAAGTTTCACATTGATTTGTAAATATTTTTGTAAATGATTTGGGTTCTCTCTAATTGAACTTTCAACTGAATTAAACAGTTAAGATTTGTTATCGGCAAGGTTCATTAAATAGAGGTTTTTTACTTGTAAGAGTTTATCAAAATATAACCCAATTAAATTTTTTTAAATATTCTTATTGGTAAAAATCTTCCGTTTAATGACTCTTACCGATTAGAGTCTTTCATTTAATGATTTTTACTGATTAAAAATCTCAATTGTCTGATCCAATTGAAATTCAACTAGAGACCAACCATTCCCTTTGATAAAAATACACTGATTTGATAATTTCTCAAAAAAATTTGTTCACACTAGGTGAAATAAACGAGTTCGGATCCTCTCCTTGCAAGCCATACTTGCAAGCCTCCTTGCAACTGCTGAGATCAGCCGTTGCACATCCAATGGTTACAAAAAAAAAAAAAATTGAAATTTCACTTTCTTCCCGCCCGTTGCTATAGTTACACATTCAAGTACAATCACTCTCACTTTCACTCAGCCTTGCACTCACCCGTCCTCCTCTACCGAACCCATCATCACCGGCGACCAGTCCCCCAGACAGCACCGGCGACCCACTCCAGCCCTAATATTCTCTGCTTTGTGAACCATAGCTCCACCGTGACCACCATCAACTGAGCGAAGGAATTTGTTGATGAGAACGTGGGTGCTGAAGCCATAGAGGAACCAGGTTTGTATTCAAAACTCTGAAATTAAAGAGTGACAAAATAGATTAGGGTTATGTGATTGAGATTGACAAAATTGATTTTAAATTTCAAAATTAGGACTTTGATTTGGGATTGGAACAGTGAAAAATTAGGGCTTTCACTGTGAATTTAGGGCTTTCGCAATGAAAAAAATTAGGGCTTTCACAGTGACCAAAATTAGGGCTTTCACAGTTTCGGCTAAGATTTTGTGGGTTTTGGATGAATTAGTTTGTCAAATTGATTAATTTTTTACTTGATTTTGTAAAGAATTGTTGTAGAATTGAACTTAAGTTTAAAAACTAATTAGTTTGTTTTTGAAATTAGTTGAACTTAAGAATTGTAAATTATAGTTGAAAAACGAATTATAGTTGAACTTAAGTTTTGTGTTTGAAATTAGTTTGTTTTGTATTTGAAATTATAGTTGAACTAATGCTATGTTCTGTGTTTGAAAAACAGTGTGTTCTGTGTTTGAATTTGAAATTATAGCTGCTCCATATATAAACAACTGGAGTGAGTGTTTTGTGTTTGAAAAACAGTTGTTCCATATATAAACAGCTGCTCCATATCCTATGAAACCCACCATCTGGTGGACTTGGATTGTGATCTTAAGTACAACCATGGCAATAACAAGACAATGTTAGGCCAAGCCACTAATGAATTAAAGTGAAATATCAGAACTTGTTTCCTTGGTATAAGTAGCCACTAAAGTTTACAAGTAGCCTATCTAAAGGACAATAAAGGCCATCTATATTAGTATTTCATAGAGATAGGAAACAACATCAACAGTGTAATAGAGCAATGTGATATGTATATTATTAAATTTTTAATTGTCCTAAATGTTTAAATAGATAGAAAATGAATTAACAATGTATATCAAGTCAATACTCTTCTTTACATGCAACTGTATTTCTCATCTGGAGAGACAAATAAAATTGAGAGAACAAGAATGACTCTTGAAACCATCTTTCTCAAGTGCAATTCTATTTCTCAACTGCAATCTATTTGTCAAGTGCAATTCTACAATTGATCAGTTGTCTCAAAAACTTAACCAATTAAGAAATAAATGTAATAATATATATCAACTAACACATATAATGCAACTTAAACAAGATCAAGATTTGAATACAAAAGTAAAAGTGTTTGAGAAAAGTTACAAATCAAACTTTGTAAGTGAGTTAAGAACTAGGTAAGAAACAATGAGGCTGAAACAATGAGTCCTCACATTTTACCTAAATGAGAATTACTTTTAAGTTTGGCTGAAATTGAAGATGTTACAGTCACTCTCAAATTGAAGATTTTACACTAGTTGTTCCACATTGTTCCATTTTTAGTGAAGATTTAAAAATTTTCTCATGTATGCAGATTTAAAAAATGGCTTCTTCTTCTAACATTAGCAACATAAGATTACAACCGAGGCTGTGCAATTGTGGAAAAACCGCTACCATACATATTGTAAGAATCAATGAGAATGGAAATCAAGGGCGTTTGTTCTTTGTTTGCCCATCAAGATATGTAAGTTTGTAATTCTAGCTATTTTCTTCCTTTAGTAGTCGCATTAATATTTGTCTTATTCAACTAACTGATTCTCATGCATTGCAGAGTAACACTCTCACTCCCCATTGCAATTACTTCAAGTTCGTGGATGAATATGATGAAGACGTTCTGTCCAGAATCCGTTCGAACAGTACAACTTGTGATGGTATAAGTAGAAGACTTTAACGATGTAAAGATGAGGCTTGATTATGGTCGAAGGCTTCAAATGATGGAAAATAATATCAAAGCGATGGTGTACTTCATTGTATTTTCTATCATTTTGTACTTTATGATGTAACTTTTGTACTTTATTGTATTTTGGGAAACTGAATGGAAGTTTGTACCATTTTGGGTTTTATGTACATCAACTTGTTATCTATTATCTGTTATGGAATGAACTATGGAATGAATTATCTATTATCTATTTCCCTCAACTTGTGGCCTCAACTTTGGAATGAATTTTGGAATGAATGATGGAATGAAGTATGGCACATTTTGGAATGAATGATGGAATTTTGGAATGAAGTATGTCACATTATCTGCTGAATGAAGTATGGCACGTTATTTGCTGAATGAAGTATGAACTATGGAATGAAGTATGGCACATTATCTGCTGAATTTTGGAATGAATGATGGAATTTTAAGTTCATCTATTAAGTTTATCTGTTATCAGTATGGCATATTTTGGTTTAACAACAGATCTAGACCAGGACCAGCAGCACATTCTGCATATGGCAGCAGCAGATCCTGCATTAGTAGCATGATGTTCTGTTACCAGTTTATCTGTTACCAGCATTAGCAGCATCATGTTCTATTAGTCAGATCTAGCATAAACTTCCTAACAGTTTATCTGTTACCAAGTCTATCTATTATCTGTTACCATGTTCTGGTTCTGAGTAGGGCAGCAGCATAAAGCTGTAGGAGAACCATTTATCAGTATGGCAGCAGCAGATCCAGACCAGAACCAGCACCAACATGTATGGTTCTATCATTAACATACCACATCCAACAAACCAGAACCAGTATACCAGAACCAATACAAACCAGCATACCAGAACAGAACCAGCATACCGGAACCAATACAAACATGGACACCAAATGGGATAATTTAAAAAATGAAAAAGCTGGGACAGCAGCACAGAACAGAACATAACTGTAGATTAACACCAGAACAGAACAGGATTTTTTGAACATAACAGAACAGAACAGAACCAACATGGACACCAGTTAAATGCAGTTCCAGCAAAATAAAAAAAAAATGGACAGCAGCACAACAGATGGAATAAATTTTCTAACAAATGAAAAAGCTGTGTAAATTAACATCAACTGTAAATTAACATCATTAGCATACAAGCCATTAACATTTGGAAAGATTCAACATGTTATGCTCACATTGGTCCATCTAAATTAGCACATTGGTCCACACATACAAGCCATTAACATTTGGAAACACAGGTACACAGAGTTTGCTTCACAATTTAAACACACAGTTTGCTTGTCTTTCTGCTTGTCCATAGCCTAAAATGGAAAAAAGACATAATTTTGCACAATTTTCAGCAACTAAATACATACTTTACATAGAAATTTCAGCAACTAAAAAGCCACAATTGTCATCAACTACAAAATAAAAATACAGAGAGGACAAACCTGACTACACATTGGACTGTTTGATTCTTGAGAATATCGAAACCCAATGTCATATCCACATGAACCTTGAAGTAGTGATTGGAATGTTGGTTGAGAAGAATACCGTTGAGGCATTGAATTTGGCAAAGAATTTTGTACTACATACATCTCCTGCAAATTGTTCACCTACAACAATGTCATATATGACGCTTAGCAATCAAGGTTTGAGTCACATATTATATCCACACAAAAATGAGCACTTAAATTGTACTAACACTTACATGATATGTGGGATACATCAATGGCGGAGGAATATAATTATCACCCATGGGCAAAGATGGAGGAAGAGGATGAATGGGAGGAAGTGGTTAAAGAGGAGGAACATGTTGCCGAACATAGATATCTTCTCCAACAGATAATGGAGAAGGTGCAACTGTTGGACTTGCAATAGATTGTGACGAAACCAAGCTGTTAGCACGGGATTTTTTTTTGGAGTTCGCTACCAACGCAGCTTCGAATCCACCTTTGACCATCCTTTTGCCCTTACTAGTTGCCACCTTTTTCTTCAATCTTTTTGGTTGCACAACATGATTCACATCTTCGCAATCCACTTCAACGCTTTGGGCGTCATCATCATTAATTATTTCATTTCCAACACCAAAATGAGCACTTAACTTGCCTTCAACATTTGCACATAATGTAGCAAGATGTGCAATACAAAAATCATAAGTTTCTTCAATTTCAGCAGCTCTACTTGCTAGTGCTCTAAATGCGGTCATCAATGTCTTATACCGCGAGGCTTGTTGGAATTTCACATCTAGTTTAATGTCATTCCCCTTAATGTCCTTCACAGTTTCGGCTCTTGGTTGTTTGGTCCACCTCTTTAGAATGTATTGTGGAGGAACCTCTTTCATCTTCAATATGTCTCTAATAACCTTCAATGAGTGATAACACAAGATTCCTTCCCTGTCAAACTTTGTACAATTACAACCCAAAGAGCCATCCCTCTCCATCTTCACTTTTCTTGCATGTTTGTTACCAACATCAACAACTGTGTAAATGTTACTAGCCTCGCCATATTCAACTACTTCTACCAATTCAATGGATCGAAAGTACTCATTTTGAAATTCCTCAAAAAAAAAAATTCTATAGACATTACCCATTTGAATTAACATTCTTATTGTTGCTTTCACCTTTGGCAACCTTTGGCACAAAGCATATCCTGCTTCTAACTCCTTGTATTGCTTCTCGTAAAGTACCCTTTCGAAATGCATGAAGAATTCATTTAAGTTAAAATCAGAATGAATGTAATCCTTCAAAAAAAGCATTAAAAGATTCACTAAGTTGTGTGGCACTCATTCCTGCAGCCCATGTTGATCTAACATATGGCCAGTCCCATTTTTCTTTCACCACAAAAGTCAATTTCAACCAATGGTTTTCATGCGCATCATATTTATCAAGCATTTCCGCCCACTCTAAGTTCCATTGATTTGCATCTTCAATGTCAAAGAAAAATTTATTTAGTACACCCTTTACCCCCTTATCTTGGAACAAACAATTAACATGTTTTAATGCATTTTGCATCAAATGCCAAGTACACAATCGGTGACTTGTGTCAGGCATAACGATGGGTATGGCTTTAGCCATTGCAGCATCTTGATCAGTGAACAAGGTTTTTGGTGCCTTTCTTGACATAGCCTCCAAAAAATTTTGAAACAACCATACAAACGATTCGGCGGTCTCATCATACAAAAAGGCTGCACCAAATATAATTGTTTCCCTATGATGGTTGAATCCCACAAAAGATGCAAACGGTCTATGTTCTTTGTTTAACTTGTAAGTCGTATCAAATGTGACAACATCACCAAATTAGGCATAATCCATGATCATTTATGCATCGGCCCAAAACATATTAGTTATTTGCTCCTCATTATCTAACTGGAAAGCATAAAAGAAAGAAGGATTCTGCAAAGATTTTTCTTTAAAGTATTGCAACACATTGCCTACTTCCCCATATGCTAAACTTTGTTGTCTTTTGGTTCTCAAATAATTTTTTTGATCTAATTTTGTAAACCCAAGACATTGCCTTCCACCAGCTTCCCTACCCATGAATTCAAAAGACTGGCCTCAACGAAGACCAGATTGTGCCGCCAAATCTAACTCAGTTGCTTGGGTAGTCGATATCTTTCTTTGTGACGACAACATGTGGGCACACTCGGGTGATACAAGATCATGATTGTGTTTTTCTTTGAAATCAATCACAACATATTTCCCAGTACCCTCATCTAATTTAACATAAAGTCGAGCCTCACAACCGATCCTAGTTTCAGCTTTAGGGCTTTTTAACAATGGGTCTCGTTTGTCAACCTTCCGAAATCCCTCCTTGTTGCAAACCAAAAGTTTACAAATAAGTTGGTTAGTGAACTTGTTCTTCCTACAAAAATCCCTTCTTATGCTAAACCCTATTCTTCCTCCATATTTATTATAAAAGTCATACACACATTGTTCAGAATCGAATGTCATTCCCTGTTTTGGCTTCCAAGCACAATCATTCTCAGGTTCCATATCTATATGAAAATGCAACTAAAAATCCATATAAATAAAATCTTAGCTACATAAAAAAACACAATATCTACACTATCATCAAAGAACCCACTGTCACACTTGGATAAAGAAATAAGAAATGAGAACTAAATATCTTTAATAATAAATACACAGGGTTTGGCAAATCTAAAAATTATCTGGGCTCAATTTCTGAAATCATTTGCATTAAATATCTTTAATATGCAGAATAATGCATTGGCATAATTCAATTATGGATGCACATGACAGTGTGTGTTAGCATAATTAATAAGATAATCTAACATACTCATTCTATAATTATCAATGAATATTGCCTACATCAAGTTGAAAGTAGATTAGTGGCCAATTCTAGAATATAGGATATACCTAAAAGTTCAAATGAATGTCAAACTGATTCAACTAGATGATATATAATAGATTTGTAATTTAGAAACATATTTCTAATTTGCCTCAACGGTATTGAACAACAGATCATCCATTTTTGAATCAGTTGAATGCCTCAACCTGATATTCAACATAAACTGATTCAAAATAAACATAAATTTCAGATCATCCATTTAAAAAAAATTGATTTCTAAACTGATATTCAATGGTAAATTGAGCGGCAGGTGGTGTATTAAAAAAATGGATGATCAGTTTAAGGCATTCAATACCATTGAATCAGATTATCCTAAATTAGAAACATATTCAACACCGTTGAGGCATTCAACTAGATGATATCACCGAGGAGAACATTACCAAACTGATTTCCAATTTACAATTTATACACATATTCGTTTTTTTTTTTTTTTTTGGTGTTTAATTATATGTTATCACCAGTGATTAGAAACATATTCGTTATAATTTAAATTTGGCAAACCTCTGATTTACAGAGACAAGGGGAACTAACCTCTGGTTTCACCATCGTCGGTCCTTGCAACGGCGTCGAGACTGGATAGACTGGGTCGCCGCCGGTATTGGGTCGCCATCTAGGGTGGGTTCGTGGACAAGAAGGAATGAATGTGTGTTGAATGAGTGTGTGTTTTTGTGTTTCCCCATGAAAATCTGTCTATACGCTGTGTTTTGTTTTGGGCGGGAAGAAAGTGAAATTTCAATTTTTTTTTTTTTTTATGACCGTTGGATGTGCAACGGCTTGCAAGTATGGCTTGCAAGGAAAGGATCCGAACTCGAAATAAACACTTTTCTATTAGTTGAATAATGTGATGTCCCACCTTTAACACCAAAAACTAACTAATGAATATCAAGTATAATGTTTCTAAATATATTTAGCATGTGAATAAATTTACACTTTGTATATGCGGTTATTGGATCAAGTTTTAAATAAATAAATAAATAAAATGAGGGTATTGGATAATGTTCGATCAGAAGAGAACGGTTATTTCGTGTGGTTCATGCCATTGTGGGACTTATCCCAGTCTTTAAAAAATTAACACAAAAAGAGTAAATCTTAAGTTAAATTATATTTACCTCTGTTGAGATTTTCAAAAAAATTATAATTAATTATATTTTTTATATAATTATATTAACTTCTATTTGATTATAGTTAAAACGCGTGAAATTAATAAAGATGGTGGGTAGGCATTAAAAATAAAATTAAATATACATTTTAGTTGAAAATAGATGATAACATAAATATTTTAATTCATAACTAACAAACTACTGATAAAAAATGACAAAACGTACAAGAGAATCAAATGCAATTATGTCAAAAATACAAGATTAACTTTTTTTTTCTTCCAATTTTGAAGAAATTGAGTATAATGTACCCTAAATTTTATTATTTCAACTAATAAAAAATAAATTGAATGAAGTGTCACATAATTCACCTCAAGATCATAATATAATTTCTTAGAAGATATGCTTAGTCAACTTTGAAACCAATCGTATCGTGAAGGATTTAGGGTAGCTATTATACTGGGAGCATAGTAGTCACTATTGTGTAGTCAAATGTGTCCATTTTGATGATCCAAACCGTTCACATTTTAGAATATATAGAATAGAACATACTTGCAAAAAATCAAATTAATCGGATATCGTTAATCCTTTCATCCACTCATATTTGTATCTATAAAAATAAATGACAATTGTGATTTAAAATATTAAAATGATTACAAATGTGAGTAGATGAATCAAGCAGGCTAAGCGGACCAACAGGCCAAAGCCCATCCCTAGTCACCACTAATAAGAAAGCAAAATTGGTTCCCCAAAACTTTGCCAGAAAGCCTTAACTGTTACAAGGTCTCTGAGCGAAACATTTAACTTTTATTTCCATAAGCGAAAACTCTCTTTGATGACTTAGGCCTCGTTTGGGGACTTAAGATTTTAGTCGAAAAAATTAAAAAGTCACTATAAGTTGTCATATCACTCTTTGTATTTTTTTTGCACATATTTTCTTAAAAAGTCAAAAACCAAACTAAAATAGCAAATTTCCAAATTATGGCTTCTGAGAGGGTAATTTGTGAACAAATTGGGCCGAGTTAGGAAAAGTCTTCTTTGGAAGTTGGGCCGCGCAATAGGTCGAGATAAGAGCTGGTATAGCTCGGTCTTGGGCTAAAAAGACACTAGGCCGGTCAGAAATGGGTTGCTAGGGCCTGGACCTAGCTATCTGAAGGTAGTCCTTTATTGGACCGAGATTTTGTCAATAAAAAGGGTAGAGCTATGTGTAGCTCGGCAGGGTGCCATTCGGTAGATCGGCTTCCGGTCACATGGCCCGAATGGCAGGGGACCGAGATAAGACAGCTCGGTCTGGAATGTATATCTGAGCATAAGGGTATGGCCATCTCACTTGGCTTGTGTAGACACCCCATTTTTGACCACCCGCAAGACTTGGACGCTTTATTCGGAGCACTCGATAATGGAAGTTACATTGTGTAAATGGTTTGAATTCTCAATGAAGAAATCCGAATTCGAACTCTAAACAATCCCAACCTTCCGTACCCACACTGTTTTTACCTCAAAAATTCATTTTTAAGCACTATGCTAGCCTACATTGAACCTAAAACTGAAGACAGGGGAGCCACATTGGGGCCCGGCCGTGCCTTATTTGGGGCCGACCGTGTCCATTGGGGCCCAACCATGCCTTTTGGGCAATAAACACTGTTCTGGGCGAGAATTTACCAGCTGTCTATTTTTGAAGATATTTGTGACCTATTTACCTCAAATTTTATAAATACGAGGCCTCATCTCTGTTTTGAGGGTTAGAAAATTTTCAAAGAGCTTAAAACACCTTTGAGAGCTCCTTCTTCCTTTGCAAGTCATCTTTATGCTATCCTATCACCTTTGAACTATATCTATACATCATCACAGCTTAGACTTGGAGCCTTGGTTGAGACTTGGGAATCATAATTCAAACTTGAGAGTGCCTTAAGATCAAGTTTGGTTTACAACAAAAGCTTTCTCTCTTTAAGAGGTATAAGCTTGCCACCTTCTTCCTTGTATTCATTTCAATTTTTTCCTATCTTTTTCTTGTGTTTTCATGTTGTTTTGGATCAATTCCAAGTGCTGATTCTTGGGGTTAAAGAGCTACCAAAGGTGGAGGGGCTTATCACCATTTCTTGAACCTTATCCTGTAGCTCATACCCCCCTTGTTTTCCCACTCTTTTCTTTGGTTTACATACTGATTTTCAGAGTTTTAAAGGGCTGAAAAATATGGTTTAGAAGTCCCAAAAGTGGAGAGGTTAGCCACTCCTCCTTAGTTTTGCTTGCTAGCTTTGTATCTCTTTGTTTTTGGCTATCTTTTGTGCTCTCTTAAACATGGTTTTAGGTACTATTTTTTTTTTTTTTTACATTTTAGGGGCTATTTAGGGGCTGATTAATTCATTTAAATAGTTTACGCTTTAAATATTATACTTGTTGTGTTATAAGTCATCATGGCTTCAGTTGTTTAGGCCTTAGACATCGAGTCATTTGAGTTGATAGCTTTCATTACCTAGTTTTCATGTAAAGAGTCCCACATTTGTAATAATCAACTTTGCATAATCATCTCTACAACCTCCCTCCATTCTTTATTTTTTTAATCAAAGAGTTGTGTTTAATAAAAGGTTGTTGTTCAAGTATAAGAAAGAGACCCTTCATTTTTAATAGTTTAATCTCTTCGGAGATTCATTACCAAGACATTACATCTCTCTTATGCTAAACACAATCTCTTGTTTATCACTCCTCTTTATCACCTATGTATTTACTTCTAAGGGACTAACTTTCTAATTAGGCCCTTGGAAATCACAAAAAGAGGTTTCATTATAGCTTGTTATCGAGTTTGGGTTTATAGTCCTTATCGCTCATTGTGGGTTTAGCTGTGTCATTATCGCTCTTTTGATTTTGACTAATCATTATCGCTCATTTTGGGTTTAACTCCGAATCCCTTATCGCTCGTAAATGAGTTTGACTCCTCTTTTGTAATTTTTAACGAAGAAAAGGGTTTAAAAGGTTCATTTCTCGAGTTAAGTCAATACTTTCTCATTTACATTACTTTTGGACTTAGTGGACTTAAATATCCCTTTGGACAAAATAGAATAAAAGATAAAGAAATGGAATAGTAAGTTGAAAAAGGCTAATAAAATCGGTTTAAAATTGATCAAACTGACATAAGGAAAATTAATAAAATTGGTAGGATTTGGTCGGACATTATACCGAATCCATCGCTTCTAGAGTCATCACATACTAATTTGTGATATTTGATGATTCTCGAGACGTGTCTACCTCCCTTCTTGAATTAATTTCATGATAGGAGGAAGGGGTAATGTGTCTTTCATTGCAATAATTAATTTTTTGTCCCATCGTGTCCAAAACCATCACGCAATCAACTTGCAACCATTGATGGTTTCGGAACCGAATCCGCTCTTCCCTTGAGTTTCTCCTTGATAAAGCAGAGCAGAAGGAACAAACATGGCTTAAAAATGCTATGTCTGCACTGTTTTCACCTTAGAGCACAAAAACATTTTTCTAAAATAAAATAAGGCACGGCAGGGTCTCATTGGGGGCCGGCCGGGCTCCAATGTATGGTAAATAGGGCACTTTTGATGGAAACAAAAAGCAATGTCTGAGGGTAAAATAGAGCAGATTCCCAAAAGGCAGACAAAGCAGTTTCTGAAGACTGTTTTCATCGGCGTGCATGCAATCCTTATGCATTCTTTACATATTTTTGTTGTAATATTATTGTTGTAATAAATTAGATAGTTATTTATTATTCATTCAGATTTGTAATAAGTAATTAGTTCGAACACTTGGACATTCGGACCTTTTTGTGCGAGGGCCAAATATGTAATAAGTTGCATTTCTTCCAATTTCTTTCTCCTTTTTATTTACCTGCTTATAATGATAGCATCATATTTTTCTTATCATCTTCCATGATTTGCATCCATTCGTTTTGCATGCATACGGGGCTCGACTCACCATACTAACCAATGTCAATTTCAAATTCTTTATTCGAATACGTGCCCTCTTGCATGTCTTGAATTGACTCACATGCCATGCTAGTAGCCGAACTTATTTGCATAATGTATGTATTGCATTAGCCATTTGCATCGTTAAGATCATACATTTTTTCTAACTATTTTATTCCTTTTGGCTTGCCTCGGTTGAGTACTAGGTGAGCATTTTCGCTTTAGCATATTGCATGCGTGTGATTGTTACCATGTCAAGCATGATTACCATGAGGTGAAGTGCTTAGTTGATATACATGTTTGAATACCTATAGATGAAAGTTTTTTTCGCTTAAGTTGGAATAATTTGATTAACTGTACATATGATATCGCTTTTTCAAGTGGTGGAATAATTTGATTAACTGTACATATGATATCGCTTTTTCAAGTGGTACATATTCAAAACACTTTTTCAAACCAAACACGAAATCAAACCGTTCCAACTTTTGTGAATAAGTCTATACTTGTGTGTATCACCTAGCAAAGATAGTATAATAATCGGATTAAGAACATATAATGTTAATAAAAAATTACATCATGATTAGTAGAGGTCGATCTTTAATCAGGTGAGTGAGGTACTCAATTCATGACATTCCCCTCTTATATCTAAGTTCCTGAGCCGAGACACTTTGGTGATGACGGATAAGTGGCCTTTGGCACGAGTCACGGGTTTCCTAAATTTTTCAAAAATATTTAAGTGGCGACTCTGAAATCTGACAATGTAGTTCATTTTTGACATTTTTTATTCAAAATCGATTTTCCAAAAGATTTGCCGAATTTGGATTCATTTGTATTTATCTATTTCACATTGCATTTGTGAAATCAGATTTAGAACTACGGGAGTCCGAACTATAGGGCTATCGTATCCGATGAGACTAAACCCCTCTAAGGAGCACGAGAAACAAGCTACAGCTTGCAGTCATGAAGATGTTCTACGGATAAGCATTATCCTTGGGCATGAGACTCTTAGGAGGACTCTGCTAAAGAGAGTTAGAGTCCTACTGGGATTGTGCCAACCATCTCACTTGGTTGGTAGTGAGTAGGGTGTTATCAGGATAAGCATTATCCTTGAAAGTGTGATTCTTAGAAGGACTCTGCTAAGGAGAGTTTGAGTCCTAATAGGATTGTGCCAGGCGGAATCTATAAAAACTTATGACAGAACCTGTGCACAGGTATGACAATTCTTATTCTAAAATGCATAGAGCTTATTGTCTATTGTCTACTTACTGACTTAGTCATTGAAGGGGTTTTTGGCACACACCCACCGGCTAGCTCACGTTTGTGTTTTCAGATAGTAAAGCGACGACGTTTGGAGGTGCACAAACTTGGATACGAGAAGATTATGTTATGCTCGTACAACTTCAAATCTGAATCTGAAAGACAACACTTACATGTGGTTGTATGTGCTCCAGGTTTTCATTTCCATTGCTCTCGTCCTAGGAGACGGCCCTATAATTTTCTCGAGATACTGTTTTTAACCAGCCGAAGCGTATATGGCAGATTGAAGAAAAATAACCCATAACATGTGAATTATGAAGTCTACTATACATGTCTCCTTCGTTCACCTTCCCTCCAGCTTAGTGCATCACCAATTTTCCCCACTGACAGCTCTCTGCATTTAATGTTATAGAAGACGTTGCTTCCAAGCTTAGTGCATCACCATGTTTTTGGCATAACTTATTTGGAACAGATTATTTTAGTGATTTTTTATTTTATTTTTTTCGTGACTAAAATATGAGATAAAAAAAAAATTAATATGTTTGAAATAACCTTTTGATTTTTTATGAAAAGATATATAAAAAGTAGAGAGAAAATAGAATTTCAAACTTTTTTTTGTATAATTTGTTGAATTTTTGAATTTTTTAATGATTTTTTTGACTTTTAAGTTAAAATATGATGTTGCTAAATGAATCAACTAAAAAGGTGTTATGTTAAACTGGAGAGGGCAAAAGCATTTGCTCTCTGGCTTGCAATGTGCGAAATTTTACTTACCTTGAGTTGTTTTATTCCAAGAGTAGTTTCAGATGACACGAACAAACCCCTTGATGATCTTCAACGGAATGAAGTATTTGTAAAAGAGAGCATTCTCTTGTGGGCAGGGGCGACGCTACAAGGGAGCTGATGGGGTCCCATCCTCCCCATCAGTTCATGTTAAAAGTTTTAGTTAATAACAAATTGACCCCAACAAATTAAAAATAACGACTCACCCACTCCAATAATAGTTGAATGATTAATTGATAAAATGATGTGTTTGACACTATCAATAATTAAGTTATCATGCAACAATTTCAAAAAATGACACCTTATTGAATTCAATTGTAGAAGTTTGTGTATTTTTTTTATTTTTTTATTTTGTTAAGACAATAGTATTTTATTAAAAGTTTGCTTTACTTCAAGTTGGATAAGTTTAAATTTTAATTAGTTAAAAAAAATTTTCTCATAAAATTTGTGAAACTTTAGTTTTTTGAGCAACTCCATCCTTGTAATTTCTAGAGTCGCCACTGCTTGTGGGCAGCATGTATTGGGTACTCCATTTTCTTCATTATCTCCATTGTTGCGATCTCTCCTATGTTTCCAGAGCTTAAATGGTATTATATGCTTGTCGCCTATGTACTTGCACCTTCTCTTAGCTTCTGCAATGCCTATGGTACTGGCCTAACCGATATGAACACGGCCTACAATTATGGGAACAATAATGTCTTGGACCCCCATTTTTTCCCACCCCCTTGAACCCCTCTTCACCTAATTGGCCACTTTTTCTGTTTTTTTTTTTTTGTTTTTCCTTCTCCTCCAATCACCACCCGCCATGTGTGTGGGGGGGGGTGGTGGGGGTGGTGATTGGAGGGGGTCTCAATCATCACCCTCTTAGCCAAGCCATTGGTACAACCATTGGTTGCGTTGTATCTCTTCTTACATTTTTTTTCTCTTCTACACGACTTTCGATGTTGGGAACCCGAATGGGGAATACAAAGCACATCACGCAATCATATACAGAAACATGGCAATTATAGGCGTTGAAGGCTTCTCTGCCTTGGCCCAGCATTGCTTGCAGCTTTGTTGTGGGTTTTTGCAATTGATATGTGTGGGACAGTTTAATTGTATTTGCGTGGCACAAGCTCAATAGCAAGAAGGCTAGTTTGATGATTCCTGCAGTTGCATCGGGTTTGATTTGTGGAGATGGGTTGTGGATGCTCCCTTCATCAATCTTTTCAAGAATCATCCTCCAATTTGCATGAGCTTCTTCGCTACAAAATAGCACTGAGAAATCATAAAAGAGCGTACGAGTTCAAATTTGAGAAATATGAAGATAAATGTATACCAACATGCTTATATTGTGATAAAAAATAAAAATAAATTAAAAAAACCTAAGATAATTCATAGCTGCACACGGCTTTTTTAACTAAGAAATTTCATTTCCCTTGATAAATTCAAAATGTATACATGGAGTAGGGGCGGAAAAACAACGACTATAATGTCTTGCCATGTAATTGGAGACAAAAAGATTGGCAATATATAACAACCGTTTTTTATGCAGAATGAGATCAACCATTTGCAATGACATTAAAATGTTGACCTACAGCAGTACCACCTATAGGATACAATGATGCATTAAATTTGGCATTAATCTAAGGAATATATGAGTAAGTGATCCTTATATCATACAAACTGCATGTATATTACCATTTTTTTATAGGGACCCATTGCCTTACACAGAAGCTACCCATCTTGACACGGTTTTAAGGTAACACAAACATCCTCGGCTCATATGGCAAATATGTTACAGATTGTCCATTTAGACTCACTCTTTCAACGGAAATCATTTTTCAACAGAAGGTGTTTCAATTGTAACCTGCTCCATCACCTAGCTAGCAGAAGTCACAAGCCATTGGAAGTCAATTTTCACTTCGAAAAGTGGGGAAAACAAAATGGAGAATCTTTGAAAAATGTTGGGGGAGTTGGTACCTCTTTTTCACAGGCAAACGGTATTAAAAAATCAACATTTCAATGATCAACTTCTCCCATTATGATATCCTTGGTTCCTATAATAGCAGCCAATTTCATTCTTTTAACTAATTGAGGATCTCAAGATCTTGTATTTCTCCAAGTTCAATTTTTGCCAAAAAAACAGTTCAGAATAAGTTAGCCAACAAACCACGCCCACACACTTACACAAAATGCAACCGAGACCATTGTCTAGAACCCCAGGGCCGCTGAAAGTCTGTGCATGCGTGGAAAAAAGGCCCATTGGCTGGAACTCAAGGGATAGAATTCACCTTTAAAATCATATTCAGTTCCACTTACAGCAAAGAGAAAGTCCTCTCAAACCAAGGCATAGGTATTCTCAAAAATCATTGCCTGTTGATTAAAATTTGGCTTGTTCGCCACTTTGTTCTACCAAGAGTTCAAACGCATTTTGATACTGACCAAAGAGGATTAGTTCTTTCAGGACTATGGGATGAGAAAGATTTTAATCTCAGTGATGGAGTTATAAAAAGTAGCTTGCAAGTTCAATGTAGTGATATAACAAACTACTTCGCAAGTATTTGCCTTAACAAATTGAGGAAGAAAAATCTAAAAGCATCCTACAAACTTATTGCTGTTCGTGCTTCGAATGTACTCTCTGTTAAAACCTATCAGTTTAGTTTCAGGAAGTGATTGACCAAACAAAGATTCATTTTATAGTGGAAAATTCTTATGAACTGCGTGTGATGCACTGAATCACTGAAAAGATCCATGTTTTGTTTCTTAGCAAAGGTGCATCATGTTCTCCAGTATCACCCATAAAAGTAAATAATATATGAAGGTGCAAGTGGCAAGCAAAAGGTCACCATGCCATATATATTTAAAAAAAAAAACCAGAGAGTTAAATATCATTTCCAGAACGCAGACATCATCTATCACAAAGAAAAATATGTGTGACGAAATAACATAGCACATAGCTCAGATTCCCATTAATATAGATGGATAGAATACAATCATAATTTATTGGTCCCAAGAATCCCAAAAAAAAGAAAAAATATTCAATGCTTGGAACAGATTTGAATATATCTCATCATATATACTCATCGGCCTTCTTTTTGAACTGACCATTCTCTTTCTTTTTCTTTTTTTCTTTTTTCCTTTTTTTTTTAGCTGGGGCTCTAATGAAAAAGACATCAGTTGACCTCATGGTTATGAAATATTGAGTTACTTCAGCATAATGAATGACACAACTCAACTCACCAACCAAACGAATTGAAAACTCTCTACCTTAAGAGCCTAAAAAAATCACAATTGCTTGTAAAATCGTGTATCAACCAGCTTCAATGTATTTAAATTAACAATGAGCAAATTTCCCTATGGTGGCCACCAAAAGAGGAACTTTAGTTTGCAGAACAAATTGCCAAACCTAGTTGGACATTTAAACAAGAAGCACAAAAGCAATACGATCAATATCATCCAAAAGGAATCATTTTGAAACCAATCATCCTATGGAAACACAAGTATCTTTCCATGGAACTATTAAAAGTTTGCAACAGTACCATAAGAAACATTGAGAGAATATGTTTCCTATCCTATCACCAAATCCCATTTGACATAAACGGCCAATGAGAGAGACACCAAGCAACACTCAAGTGAAATATCATAACCCTTTGCCCAAGATAAATAGTTACCATGTTGAGCTCCTATTAACCAAAGAATAGTGGTCCTACATACAATTTATATAGTAATAACTTTCAAGGTGCCAGGAGAGATTATGGCGAGTTGACATAAATTCAATGTCTCTGTGAATGGTTAAAGATTGTACAATTATAAGATTAGAATTTCTCTCCATGTGTTTTATTTTCTCTCCCACTAGCAAGGGCGATCTCAATTTAGTCTACTTTGTCAGATTAGATGGTTTCTACATATTACATGGTTCCTTCATGAACTATGATGCAAACACAAACTTGGTTCTCTTTAGCCACTAACTCTACCTCATTTATCTACGTGAACTGAACATTATGTGAAGACAAACATATCAATGTTGCAATTTCAAAAAATAAAATTAAATTAAATTAAAATCATTGTTCTTTAATTTGATCATCACAAGTTAATGGTCCATTGCTTCCGAATAATTAACGACTGTGAATAATACATTATCTCATTTCAAATGATTGTGTGCATCCAAAGTGAAATTGTAGAAATAAAATCATAATTTTAGATACCATACCATTAATAAAAAAGACAAATCATAAGAACTTGAAAAAGGCTTAACCTTTCAACATCATTCCCAATCCATTATTACAAGTTCTAGTCAACTAATACAGTATTATACAATACAATACGATACAATACAAAGTTATTCACCAGTAATCAGAATATGAGAGAGAGCCAATAAAAGTAGCAAAACAATTCATTCACTTCCAATTTAGCACATACAGAGCACAAAATTAAGCAATAAATTACAAGAACGCAGAGGTTTCAATCAATAAAACCTGTCTTCAGAAAGACCGCGTTCCTCACTCGCCTCAAATCCCTTCCTTTGAGTGTCCTTCCGACGCCTTCGAACACCGAAAACGTCATCAGGTGCGACCTCGCCACCATCACGTGCGGCGGAACCATCTCCTCCTCCTCCTCCTCCTCGGAAACTTCGTCCAAACGTCGCAAATTAGTCACTCCGACTTTCTTCGGCCAAATCGGCACGTTTACCGGAGCCGATTGCCGGAACTTCCTGGGCGCCGGCGATCCGGTGGACACCTCCGAACGCAGTGGAAGGATCGTCCGGGCGGCCGAGAGGGACGGGTTCAGAGCAGGTTTACGGCGGACCAGAGGGTGCTGGTCGTCGGACAAGGCGGCGGAGAGGCCTGATTTCTTCGTATGGAATTGGTGGAGGAGATTGGGAGGAGAATTTGATGGGGTAGGAGGAGAATGGGAGTGGAGGTCGGTGGAATCGGAGGACCAAACGACGTCGCTCTCGTGGAGCTCGAATGGGTTGGGATCGGAATCGGGTTGTTTGAGTAAGCCCAAGAATCGGATGGAGGACTTGCGGCTAGAGCCCATGGTTGAACGCGTATTATCATCTCCTTCCCGGGCGCTGCGAGGAGGATTTTGTTCAATTTTCTGTTTCATTTTCTTTTCTTTTCTTTTCTTTTCTTTTCTGCTGCGCGAAAACGTACAAAAGGAGGAGGACGGTTTAGTTGTTGAGAAAAATGAGGAGGTGATGATGCAGCCAGGCTGCAGCTTACTTGTCAGGTGTAACTTGCCCCCAACAATTATTACTGTTACATCACACAATATATATAGAAAAATAATTGATACCCCGTCATTCTCTTTGAATCTCCACTATTGATGTATGTATAGGATCTACTTATGTATATGTGGGATCCATATCATTAATGGTAGAGATCCAAAACAAGTTGTGTTGATATATATATATATAACAATAATTGAGACTCTCATTTTTTGGACACCCCACAATCCTCTTTGAATCTCCACCATTCATGGTGTGGGTCCCATACATACATGAATGAATCTCATACATACATCAATTGTAGAGATTCAAATGTGGTTGTAGGGGGTCTTCAAAAAAATGAGAATCTCAAGCATTTTTCTATATATATATATATAAAATGTTAGAGATCTCAAAATTTTACCAAAAATTTTATTAAATGTTTTATATAGGTTTGGGACTCACATCCATATCCATAAAAGACATTTGATAAAAATTTTAATAAAATTTTTAGAATTTCCAACATTACTCATATATATATATATTACAATTTTCTGATGACGTGGCGTTGGAATTTGGATTTGCTTTTTTTACTTTTTAGTTTTTTATTATTATTATTTTAGGTCTCGTTTGACATGTGCTTGTTTAGTTTAGGCCCTGTTTGTTTGGAGAGTTAGAGAGGTGATTGAAATTGTTAGTAAGGTGGGACCCACTAATATTGTGTTTGTTTTGAAAGATGGGGAGGGTATTGATAGTGAGCTTCGGATTAGGATGGGCCTCCCCAAGGGGATTCGGATGGGCCTCTAGGACTTGGTATTAGAAAAATAGTCCAGCGGATTAGAAATTTTTTATTTTTATTTATTTTTTATTTTATTTTTTACATGTCGGGCATTTTTTTTGAACATTAATGTTTAATTTTTTTATTTTTTGTTAAGTAAAAATCATTATTTTATTTGTTTTATTTTTTTTTGAAAATTTTTTATTTTATTTTTATTTTTTAAAATTTTTTTACATGTTGGGCATTTTTTTAAAAACATTAATGTTTAATATTTTTGTATTTTTTTATTTGTTTTATTATTTTATATTTATTTTATATACAAATAATTTAACAATCCCTACACTAACAATTATCATCAAAACAAACACAATTTTACTTGATCCCCTCGCTAACAATCACCTCACTATCAATCTCCCACATTCTATCTCTGAAAACAAACGAGGCCTAGGAATCAAAAAGTTACTAAAAAAAATCAAAAAACTTATAATTTATACCAAAAAGTCAAAAAATTTGTTTTTTCTCTACTTTTTACACATATTTTCGTAAAAAGCTAAAATGTCATTCTAAGTACCTATTTGGGAAGTGGGTTTGGAGGTTTTTTTGGACTAAAATAGTCACAAAAAATAAAATAGACTTTTTAGCCCAATAAGACAAAATATCACATCCAACTCATAATCATTACATTCTTTCTCTTACAAAAATGTCAAAAAAGTCAAAAACCATTCCCAAACCAAACTTTTTAGCCTCAGGCTAAAATAGTCAAAAAAATCAAAAAACAAACCCACTTTTCAAACCAAACCTAAATATATTAATTTTATTTTACCTCATATTAAAAAACTTATCTTTTAAAATTAATTTTACAACTAAATCAAACACAGCCTTACATTTTGATAATTTTTTTCAGACCTCTTACTAATAATTTCCCCTTATTATTTTATGCTAGATCATTTGTACTCACTTCCTTTTATATTTGATATTAATTTATGGACTAGGAAAATAAATAAAAATCATGATGCTTAGGTTGTTTGATTAATAAGAATAATAGTGAAAAAAAATTTCCTGACCTCTTACTAATAATAATTTCCCCTAATTATTTTATGCTAGATCATTTGTACTCACTTCCTTTTATTTGATATTAATTTATGGACCAGGATAATGAATAAAAATCATGATGCTTTTAGGTTGTTTGATTAAGAAGAATAATAGTGAAATGATTAATAATCTCTTGAATTAGTGAAAGATTAATTATTCAATTAAATTAGTGAGATAATCATTTATTATGTATTTATTTATATATATATATATATTTTTTGCGAAATGTTTATTTGGGGATGACTTCCACACCCTCAAAGTGATCATGGCCCTCCATGTATGTGTGGAGCCTACTCATGTATGTGTGAGGTCCATATCATAAGTGATTCAGATTTGTGAAGGTCTTGTAGAGGTAGGGTCCTCAATCATTACTCTTTTTTTTTTTTTTTTTTTCTTTCATACTTAAAATTATGATCACAAATATCTCTCAATATTAAAATTTTACCAATTTCGTTAGATTGAATATTTATCATACATGTAATCCGATTAATAAAATTTACAATCAAACATAAGATTGTAAGTCCATGAACTAACAATTCCAATCATATGCTATGGCCATGTTTATTTGCCTCTATAAGTGAGGGGATTGGACTAATAGTGAGGAAGGACCAGTGTTTGGTTGTGAAAGGTCGAGGTGAGATTAACACTTCAAAGGGACTAGCAATTTCACTACAAGAAAATATACATTCAGCTACTAAAAAATTCGTCGCCAAAGTCTCATTTTTCGTCGCCAAAGTCAATGGCGACTAAAAATTTTAGTCGCCCAGTTAGTCGGGTATACTTTGTCAGCAATAGTATTGGCGACTAAAATTTATTTGGTCGCTAATTTACAACTTTTAGCTACTAAAAATTTATTAGTCGCCAATGGTAACTTTTTGACGACTAAAATATTAGTTGCTGAAAGTTTCCATATAAAAATGAATTCAACTATTGGCGACTAAAACTTTTAGTCGATGAAGGATGCCATGTTCTTTCGTGACTAAACTAAGTGAGCAATAGTTTTTTCCCTCAATTTGATTTGTTTTGGCTACTAACTATTTGGTCGCCAAAAGTCTTTTGTTTCTTTTTTACTACTAAACATTTAGTCACCAAAAATATTTCCTTGCATTTTTGGCTACCAAAATATTTAGTCGCCAAAAACTTTATAATTTTTTTTAAATTAATTTCTCGACCAACTGTATTTATTCCATTATTAGGGCAACCTATACCCTATATATAAATAAAATAAGGAAAAATTACCCATAAATCCTAAATGGAGGAAAGTTAAACCATTTGGTCCTGAGAGTTTTTTTGTGCACCAATTAATCCTATTTTTTTGGTATGTTTTATTTAGATGGGTTTGATTTTATTTTGATTTTACATGTATACCCTTGGTGTGATTGTATTTTCCCAATTGAATATTTCAGTTTTGGATGGGGATAAGGAAATGTTAGAGTAGGAGTCCGTTTTGAATTGGTTTACATTTATTTTAATGTTTGTTTATTGGGGAAACATTGGTTGTGTTTTACAATGTTAATAAATGTGATGTGACAAACATGATGTCCAATTGCACACCATTTTCGTTCATATTGTCCCATTCCATACAGTGCATAATTGTTGCCCATTTGTAGTTTTCAACATATTTATGGTGTACTCCAGGTTGTTATTGTGCATTACATTAGCTAACATCATCCAAAACCCCATTAATTGAATTTATTACAATAACATGTTGGTGTTGCAGCGTGAATGTCATAGCTTCTTTTACACTATGCCAGTCTATTGTTTTGTTGGCTTGTTTGATTCTCACATCGTAGCTGATGTTCCATTTTTTTGTTGGCTGGGCTGATTCTTTTGTTGTCTGGCCCATTTGGTAACATTACCATGTGTTCCAATTTGGAGCATAAATTCATTTTGTTGGTGTCACATTCAATGTTCTTAACACTATGTTAACAAATTCACTTTGACGGTGAGATATGGCAAAACCCAAGGCAGGCTATGTTCATCAAATACAATTAACGATCACTTCCACATCATATAACCACCATGCCAACATCATCAAGTTATAGTACCCGAAACCAAACATATAAACGTCTCAACGGCCTCTGCAACTTCACGACGTAAACGTATTGCCAAATATAGGGGGTCATATGTTTCTAGGGTTTACAAATAAAAGGAATGTTCAAATTAGTGTACTAGTCCACACTGAATCAACATTGCCCATTTACAGAAAGATCACCAACACACCAACCAATATCCCATTAACATCAGAACAAGGCAAAAATTCCCATTCACATCTCTTCCGTTCCGATTGCTTTGGAGGGAAACCAAAATTCCCAAAGGAAATATTTGGGGCATAGACATAAATTCAACATCAACAAAACCCACAATTACCCTTATTTTGCGTGATGAAACATGGGCAACTTGGTCTTTAACACTGTGATGGGACTTATTGGTTCATAAGACTAAAGTTAGGACTAAATGGATCAAAAGATTAGGATTTGGGATTTATTGGTGCATCTCCCATAAAATAACCCTTGAATACTGATTATATTAGCAACCATTCCACAACGTATATACATTTTACTTTCAACCATCCAAAAAATTCATATTTAACGTTAAATTCTAAATGTAATAGAAATTCCGTACAAACCAAGTATAATCCAACCTTAAAAATATAATTCCATACATAACAGAGGATTAACCAAATTTAATATCCAAAAGGTAATCTATACGATGCCAAAAGAGTAATCTGTACCACCAAAAAATTAATTTGTACCGCACTAAAAACTAATTTGTACCACGTCAAAAGATAATCCGTACCACGCCAAATTTTAGATATGTACCACACCAAAAAAGTAATTTGTAGCAATTCTAAAGATGAAGGTATAAAAACAATGTCTTCCGTACTTGTCAAAAAAAGTTGTATCCACAATTCCACGTGCAAAAACCATCTGTAAAAATAAAATTAATTATTAGTATTGACTAAATATTGGCATATTTTAAATTATAAAAAACATATAAATCTCGAATTTAATTGATCTTTTCAAATTAATCATTAGTTTTACATACTCAAATATATATGAAAGAAAAATATATCATATATTAGGCAACCAGTAATATTTTACAAATAATCATTGTACATAATTAATAATTATTTTTCCATTTTTTGGCCCTGAACGCCGTTTTCGACTAAGTTGAAGGTGTTTTCTACTCTAACTCTCAACCTACGTGCCTTATTTATATATCGTCTGTCCGTACAGGTGACATTTGGCACGGAGAAGCTGCCTGTTACATCACAATAGTAGTTGGGGGTTGTTTTGCATTTTCACTCCCCGAACGCCTTTTTTCAACTAAGTTTAAGGCATTCTTGATTCTAACTCCCAACCTACGTATCCTATTTACATCACAACCTACATGTCCTATTTTGGCACGAGGAAGCTGCTCGTTACATCACAACATTGGTTGGGGGGCCATTTTGAATTTTCGTCCCCTGAATGCCTTTTTTGACTAAATTTAAGGCATTTTTGACTCTAACTCCCAACCTATGTGTCCTATTTACGTACTGTCTGTCCCTACCCCAAATGCATTTTTTCAACTAAGTTTAAGGCATTCTCGACTCTAACTCCCAACTTACATGTCCTATCTACATATGGTCTGTCCCTACATGTCATATTTGGCACAGGGAAGCTACTCGTTACATCACGATAGTGGTTGGGGGGCTGTTTTGCATTTTCGCCCCCCGAACACCTTTTTTCAACTAAGTTTAAGGCATTCTCAACTCTAACTCCCAACATACGTGTCCTATTTACATTAGGCCAATAGTCAAAGGAATTGCTCCTGAAAATAAATTATTGTTCAGAAAGAGAAACATTATATTAGGCTAGAGTGGGATTGTACCTTCCAGGCGATTGAAACTCAAGTCCACAAAGGAAATTCCTAATGAGTTGGGAACAACACCGACAGTTTGGTTGTGAGATAAATCGAGCATGTCAATTTGCTTTGACAATTTCCACAACCAGTCAGGTATAGTATCTGAAATGGAGACATTTGTGAGGACTATGGATGAAAGTTCTTTCTGATTTCTCTGCCATGCATGCAAGGAAAACAAATAGGATTAGAAATCTAGTGATGGGATTAAGGTCACATTTGTTTGGCTCAATAAAATTGAGGGGATTAAGATTATGGTGGGATTAATTAATGAGATTATTAGTGTGATGGTATTTGGTTAGAGATGTAGGATAAAGAGTGTTTGTTTATACGTCACTCAATTAGTAATACTATAGATAGTATTAAAAAAAATAGTATTTATTTTTAGTATTTTTTTAATATTATAAAATTTTTGTTAAACAACTATGTTACATGTATTAAAAATGTTACTTAAAATCTTACTATACATATATATGTCTGAACATTATTGGATGTCAAAAATTATTGACAACAACCAGTAGCTAGCAGGCCTATGATGGTTGCATGATCCACTAGGTTGTCGAACTCAAAGTGGGGTATAACGAGTCACGCCCCAAATTTACAAGGTCCGACCCACATGAACAAACCTATAACCAATAAGTAAAAGACGACAATAAGATAGAATAAAATAATATCCCTCATGCAAATAGATATCATAAAGTCACACAATAGTAAATTCTTCCGGTTACATGCACCCTACATACACCAACTAGGTCGAGTGAATGCCATTATTACAAAACATACAATGGTGTCACACTGAAAATTGAAATGCCCGAAGGCTTACATCATACGCAAAGGGTGTAACCCTTACAAGAATGGCACTCGGCCTATTAAATAAATAAATGGCCCTAGGCCTACAAATAAGGGAGCAATCTTACTCAACTCCAACATGTAACACCCCGAATAATACCTTTTACGAAAATTATACGATAATCTTTTTTTTGAATACCTTAAGCTAAATTAATATAAAATAGTTAAATTGATACTTGGAAAAGAAAATTTAATTTTATAATTGTTTGTGTTAAAGTGTAATTTAATTTAAAATTAAAAGTCTTTGTATCTTACTAAAAAATGATAATAAAATTAGTTTAATATTTGGTTCATAGGATAATTAGTCATTTGTTTCTTTGCCTTTCTTAGTGAAGATTGGCCTTTGTCTTTATTAGTGGATTAAGGATTATGGATAAGAAACATTGAGATAAGGTAACATGTTGGATAAGTCTAGAAAAACTAAGATAAGAAGTTGAACGTGGCAATTGTTGTGCATGAGAGCCACGTGTTCAATTATTAGAAAGGGAGCTCCGCCCAAGTTCTCCTATAAATAGGTGATGCAATTTAAAAATAAAAAAAAACGACGAACAAACGAACGAACGAACGAACGAATGAACGAACAAGAGAAAGAAGGAAAAGTGTAGCAGAGGAAAAATAAAGTAGGAATTAATATTAAGGTGAGTTTTATTATATTTTGAGCTACCTTAACTTGTTTTATGTAAATTATGTTTTGTAAATCATATTAGTTTTTAAAGTATATTATTTGTTGAATGAACTCTATTTGCTTAAAAAGAGAAACCAATAGATATAACCATTTATTAAATGTGTTTTTGAATAATTATTTTATAAGTATCATCACGAATGTCTCATGTCTTGGAGGACTTAAATAACCATTGATTCTCTGATTTGTCACTTTAGTAATGCTCTGATTTGTCACTTCGGTGACCTCTAGTGTGGAGCAAAGTATTGTGCGGAACTAAGTGCTACACTATTGTGGAAACTATCTCTAAGGTCCGTACATGTCACCTCTTGGGTCCATTCATCTGTATTATCATGGATCCACTGATCTTCTATTCTGTTCTTTGTTCTATACCGTGGTTGTGATTATTTTGCTTGTAAGACTTCTGTACTATATATTTGTTTTTGTAAAATGATTTATACCAAACTATTCTCTATTTAGCCTAAATAATTATCCATGGTGATTTTTGTACGCCTTATGCTCTCAGTATAATATTTCTCACTATGTCATGTGCTTATAATTGTTAAAACCCTTTCCCTTGTTGGATAAGTCTAGAAGAACTAAGATGAAAAGTTGAATGTGGCAATTGTTGTGCATGAGAGCCACGTGTTCAATTATTAGGAAGGGAGCTTCGCCCAAGTTTTCCTATAAATAGGTGATACAATAGGAAAGAATGGGGAGGAAAAAAAAAAACAAGCGAACAAGAGAAATAAGCAAAAGTATAGCAAAGGAAAAATAAAGTAGGAATTAATATTAAGGTGGGTTTTATTATATTTTGAGCTACCCTATTTGTTTTATATAAATTATGTTTTGTAAATTATATTAGGTTTAAAATATATTATTTGTTGAATGAACCCTATTTGCTTAAAAAGAGAAACTCATGGATATAACCATTTATTAAATGTGTTTTTGAATAATTATTTTATAAGTACCGCCATGGAGGTCCCATTCCTTAGGAGACTTAAATAACCATTGGCTCTCTAATTTGTCACTTTAGTGACCCTCTGATTCGTCACTTTGGTGACCCTCTAGTGTGGAGCAAAGTGTCGTGCGGAGCTAAGTGCCACACTATTGTGGAAGCTACCTCTTGGGTCCATTCATTTATACTGTCATGGATCCGTTGACCCACTATTCTGTTCTTTGTTCTATACAGTGGTTGTGATTATTTTGCTTATAAGACTTTTGTACTATATATCTGTTTTTGTAAAATGATTTATACCAAACTATTCTTTGTTTAGCTTAAATAATTGTCTATGGTGATTTTTGTACCCTTATGCTCTCAGTATAATATTTCTTACTCTGCCATGTGCTTATAGCTGTTAAACACTTTCAGGTAATAAGGCTTAGGGAGAAATGTTAATTCATTATTCATTAGTTGGAAGTAACAGGATCAGTGCACGCGATAGGTACAAGGCATTTTGTAATTATAGTCTAACTCTAATAATGTAAATAAATAGAAGCTCCGATAGATATATTATTGTTACAATTAAATACGATTTGGGTATCTTTTATTTTATTCCACAGTGTTTTTCATCTGATAAATTTTGGTTTTGATTTATGCTTTTGTCTTGTTACGACGCCGAACCTCCGGCTGCCTGGTTTGGTCGTGACACAACACATACCCAACGACTAACATACATATCCACAAATCACGCCATACACTTGAAAAACATTTTCAGCCATGTAGGGTAAGCATAAAACCCAATAGAGAATATTTCAAAAACTAAATATGCTCCACTAATATAAATAATCATGATGCAGTACATATATACAATATGCCAAATGCATTTTCAAAATTCATTTAATTCCCAACGCAAAAATCATTTCTTTCCAATCCTCAAAATCTTTCTATTTATTCAAAATGTTTTTCAAGTTCAAAACATCTGTTTGAATAAAAACCATTTTCAAAACAAGTTCGGAATATCACAATACCAAATAGCAAATACATTGCTAAACAGTTTGAAAACATCATTTTCAAAACCAAAACAAAAATAAATAAAACTGGTAAATCTCTAGGGCTAGTGTTCATAATAATGCGCTATACAAGCCACTATGCCATTTTACCGGGATTTTTCAGATAGAATCGGCACCTACCATGTGGGTTTCTAGTCTTACACCGAGGACACACAGGCTAACTTAATTCTGCTCTAACACCCCTTACAACTTTACCACTTTATTTATCATTTTTAATTACATAATACATGTGATCCAAAATATTGTTTTCAGGATGACACAAATGTTCTTAAAACATAATTCGAGAATTTTCCAATGACGTTTTCAAAACATGCAGTTCTGGTTTCAAAATTCATTCTAAAACCCATGACATGCACCATGATATGTATGATGTTAGACTTATTTATTTTGATGATTTATTTAATTATGTTTTAATTTATTTGAAAGAGAAAAATAGAATCCAAAATTTATTTTGATGATTTATTTAATTATGTTTTAATTTATTTGAAATAGAAAAATAGAATCAAAATTTATTTTGTCCCATTATTTCTCACCTAAACCTTTATCTTAAATGTTGTTGGAATATATTAATATTTGATTAAATCAGGAGTTCAAACAGCACAAAACAAAGGTTCAAAAGATTCAAGTGGAAGATATTCAAATTAGTAATGATGGAGGGAAAGATATTCAAATTAGTAATGATGGAGTTACAACGACTATAAATTCAAATGAATAGTTCAAAAGGTTCAAAGATTCAAGTGAAAGATATTCAAATTTGTAATGATGGAGGGAAAGATATTCAAATTAGTAATGATGGAGTTACAAAGGCTATAAATTCAAATGAATAGTTCAAAAGGTTCAAAAGGTTAGTAGAAGATATTCAAATTAGTAATGATGGAGTTACAACGGCTATAAATTCAAATGAATAGTTCAAGAGGTTCAAAAGGTTCAAGTAGAAGATATTCAAATTAGTAATGATGACTACAATGGCTATAATTTTCATTATATATACCAAAGCCTCTAATGTAAAACAGTTGCAAAAAAAAACCTGAAAATATTCTTTGATCTATAATCACTCACATCTATTCTCTGAAAAATACTCTGAGAAGTATTCTTCAATTTTTGTTTACATCATCTCTCAGAAATTATACACTGAGCCTTATAGCTTTAAGCCCATCTTTCTTGTGTGAGGTTTATAGAAAAACCAAAGCTTCATTTTTGTATCTATCTTTGAGAGATAATTCTTGTAGCTTTCTGTGAAAGTAAAAACACCTTCTTTTCAACCTTGTAAGAGTGTAGTACACTCAGTGTTCTTGACTTAGAAAGTCTGTGTAAAATCCGTGGAGGATTGCTCCATTTGTAAAGAGATTGCTAGCACCCCCATGAAGCTAGAGCATAGTGGAAAATCTCAAGTGAAGCTTGAGGAGTGGACGTAGGCCGAGTTGAAACCGAACCACTATAACTTTGTTTGCCTCTCTCTCCCTTATCTCTTTATTTTATTTAAATTGTTGTAGCTATATTTCACATTTTCACTAAGCTAAAATCATTAACTGACATAGTTGTTAGAACACTTGTTTTAATTATTTTTATTTCATTAACTATATTTATCTATTGTGCTAGTCATAATTTTTATTAGAGTATTATTAATTTTTAATTGTAAAAACCTAATTCACCCCCCTCTTAGGTTGTCTTTTGGATAATAATTGGTATCAAAACCTAGACTCATGTTTTAGATTTAACCATCTAGGAGTTTTGATCCATGGCAACCTTAGCTGGAAGACAAGCTACAAATAGACCACCATTGTTTGACGGAAACAACTATAGTCATTGGAAGGATAAGATGACTCTATACCTACAAGCCACTGATTATGCCATGTGAATTATTGTCACCAAAAGTCTAACAATTCCTACCAAATTAGTTGACAATATTAGTGTACCTAAAACTGAAGATGAATGTAATGAAAGAGATGATAAATTATTGCAAGCCAATGTGTAGATGTCCCCGAACGTCCCGGGAGGGAAATCCCATTTTGTTCATTTGGGTTCACCACAGTGCAAGGACTCAATGTCACGGTCCTGTATCTAATCTCGCAGAGTGCAATGCAAGACCGATGAATCATCAAAGAGTCCAAATCCGGCAAATCGTTTTTGAAAACAGATTTTTTTGAAAGAAGTGCCAAACATGGACTGCTTTGCCAGATACAGAGTCGCCACCCAAATATTTATTTTGGGGGAATTTAGGAAACCCTGACTCGTTGCCTAAGGCCACGTGTCCGTCATCACCAAAGTTGCCTCGGCTCGGGAACTTGGGTACGATTAGGGAAGGTCATTTCGTGAGCACCCCCGCTCGCCCGATCAAAGATCGGCATCTACTAACCATGATATCGAGTTTTGAAAACATTATGTGTTCTTATTCCGGTTATTAGCCTAGAATTACTATGTGATGTGCACAACAAACAAGTATAGACTGGGTCGCCTGAATTGGAACAAAACATCTCATGTTTGTTTTTTAAAACGGTTTGATGGTGCTACTCGCAAGTAGGCTAAGACGTGGATTTGCCACCCTCGGGTGGGCTTAGAAAACATGATGATTTGCCACTCTCAAGTGGGCTTAAAACTCACAGTCAATGCATTATTCCACTTCAGATAATCCAACCTTCACCCACAGGCATTCAGGCAGGTATATCATATAAGCACATAGCCTCATGGTAAGCATACTATCATGGCAGTCACTCACACACATGCAAGGATGCTAAAGCATAACACTTACCGAGTACTCCAAGCCAAAATAGAAGCTATGTTAGAAATCCATGCATGATCCTAACTATACAGTAATGCCTAATGCAACACATGCAAAATGCAACTAAGATAGGCTCGACTATTCTAAACATGGCATATGAAATGCTACAACTAACATGCATTCAACTCGGAATTGAAATACAATGCAGTGAGTATGATGCGCCGAGCCCGGTGCATGCAAAACAGATGAATGAATGCAAACATGCTATCATACTGTATGCTAATTGAAACATGCCCTAATCTAACCATCATAAGCTGGTAAATAAAAGGGAGAAAGACATGGGGTTGGAAGACATACATCACACACACGCACACTTATTACAACATTGCCCTCGCGCAGAAGGTCCGAATAAATAATACAGTCCCAAATAAATAATACAGTCCGAATAAGTGCGAAACCCTAATTAATTAACAAATTAATCTAGGAAAGCAGTAAATTAGCATGCAAGCCTATGGACTGCCTTAGCTCTGCTCCGGATGATGGATGATGCATGCTTGAGTTGTTTTGCGCGGAAATCCATTGCGATGCCCCGGTTTGCCTCTATTTGCAATTAATCTCTGAATGTTGCACGAAGCTCCAAAAGACTGCCGGTTTCTGATTTACTGCAACAGAGAGCAAGAAAGGGGTATGGCAATGTATTTTCACATATGTATGCACACCTCGATCCTCGTGCCACCAATCACGCATCTCGATGCATGATGGCCGAGGAGTCGAATTGCACGACTCAATATGAAATGAATGCACATATAAACACGACAATACCGAGACTCCATCATGGTTAATCCGGAGTGTCGGCGACCGGGAATTGAGACACGTTCCGTCACTTGGAGTACGAAACGTCCCTCGTTTCCCGTGTTTGGGGTAACTCCCATCCCAAACACGATGCAAATGAGATGGCATGCACAATGCGACTAACATACAACCTAGCATACTCAATGCTATGAAATGGCATACACAATGCTCGATGTAACATGGCATACACAATGCTCTAACATGCAACCTAGCATGCGCAATGCTATGAAATGAAATGGCATACACAATGCAAGATGGGCTTACACAAATATGAGTGGACCTCAGCCACACTCACATCAGCAGCCATTAGATGAAAATGAGACAACCGAAATGCGTGCACACATGCACGCAAACCGAAGACCGAACCTAAGGCACCAAATGCCACTCTAACAAGGCATGGCAAGGCATGAAATATGGCACACAGACATGCAAATTCCAGCACTAAAACATGATGCAAAATGATCCCGAATCATGGATATATGTCATACAATGCATGGAATGGTCCCGAAACTCAAAACTAGGCACATGTATTGAACCACAAGTATGCAAAGCAAGCATTTTTTGACTATGAAGCACAAAGACAGAGGTAAGGCAATCCCAAAACATGCACATTACTAGTTTATAGCATGGTCAAAAGATGTTAACATGATGGGCTAAATCAACATACAAAATTAGCTAGTAAACATGGGTTACATGACATGTATGTGACGCATGTGAGATCTCATCAAACTAGCAAAAATCAGTGAACAAAACATATGAAAATATGCCCAAATAATCACTAAAATGCAGCCAACATGTGCAAAAATGATGAGCTCCTTTAGAGGGCCATGCAAGGAGTTATTAAGCACATACAAGATAGACATGTAACATGACAAGACCACCTCTGGAAATGGAATATGAAAGCCCTAAAACTCACAAAATGGGCCCTGAAATCAGTCTCAGAAACATGCAAAGAAAGGCCTCTTTGAAAGGCCTTGAATGGGATTTCTCTACACAAGCAACATAGACATAAAATATGGCCAAAAGGGCCTTGGACAGAGCCAAGGTAGACCTCAAAACTCTCAGAATAAAGCTTGAAAAGTGACTTCAATGCATGCGAAATAGGGTCCCTTTGGAAGGCCAAACATGCTAGTAAAGAGAATGAGGGGTGAGAGGGTCACCCCTCTATGATTTCAAAGCTCAAATCCTCATCAAAGCCACTAAAAATCCATTGGATTTTAGTGGCTAAGAGGCCAAAACAAGGCCAAGGCAAATGCTCAAATGTATGGCTCAAAGCATGTAGAAATGAAGTTTGCAAGGAAGGAGATGACTCCAAACAGAAAAGTGACCTCAAGAAAATTTAAAGAGGAGGTCAAAACAAGATTTTTTTCAGTTTATATCAAATCTCGAAAATGTTCACAAATAAGGCTAAAACATGATGCAAAAATAGCCCTAAAAGAGAGATAAAGGACAAGGGGCAGCAGATGGTCTCAAATAGTAAAGAGCCCTTCAACAAAGTTTAAGAGGGGCTCAAAATAAGATACTTTACAGTTTGGCTCGAAGCCCAGAAATGCTCACAAATAAAGCTATTATATTATGCAAGATAAGCTCTAAAAGAGAGATAAAGCACAAAGGGGGAGTAGAAGACCTCAAGCATAAAAAAGTTCTTGATCAAACATGAAGATAAGCTTAAAATAAGACTATTTTCAATTCAGGTCAAAGCCCAAAAATGCCTGCAAAATGGGCTAAGATATAGAGCAAAATAAGGCAAGAAAAGAGAAAATAGGGACTCACCCTTGTAGCACAGCAAAGCAGTAGCCTTTGGTCCAAGATTCTGAGCTTTCAACCTCTGCAAATGGCCTCCAAGTTGCTGGAATGGAGTGTGGAGGTGGTAGGCTATGAGTTGGTGTGTAAATGGTGCAAGATCAAGGGTGTTTTGAAGCTTGGATGAGAGAGATATGGAGGATGGTGTATCAATGCCTCAGCTGATTTTCTAACCCTTAGAACTGAAGTAGGGTGCTGGTTATATAGAGGGAGAGAAGCCAAAGAAAATCGGGGAAAAACCAATTCAAATATCCCCTCAAAAGGACAAACCCTCGGGCAGAGGGTCTGGTGCAAAACAGCTGGCACATCTGGAATGCACCAGGAGGGACAAAAATGGCCGGCCAGGTGCAAAAGGGCCAGGTGGCCGGCCGGCCACCTCCTCTGGTCGGCCGACCAGGGGTCAAAGGGGTCAACAAGGATTGCTGGCCAGCCACCCCAAAAAGGTGGCCTCCCAAATGAGTGCAACACAGCTGTATGGTCAAAACCCAGAAAATATGAACCAGGAGAGAGAAAAACCAGCTTTTTAGAGGGGTTCAAAAGGGTCAAGAACAATTGCTGGTCGGCCTACCCATATTGGTGACCTTCCAGGTGTGTACAACACAATGATGTGGTGGAAAATCAGAAAAAGTGGCACGGGAGTGGGAAAAACCAGCTTCCTAGTGAAGAAAACGGACGACGAAGAGCGATGAAGAAATAAAACTGGTTTTTCAAAAAAATTGCTAGTCTCCCACCCTCCTACAACCTTTCTAACAATGAAAATAAGGTCCCTGCCAAAAATGGACAAAGATGGATGCAAAACGAAGGTTCGGGGGCCGAAACACGCAGTTCGGGGCCCTAAAAACAGGCTGTTAGGCACCGGAAGTGGCGTTCGACCACGGAGTTGGTCTCTCGGGCCACAGTGTCCCTCAAAAGGGAGGAAACAAGGTGTGTGCCAAAAATCGGAGCAAACGGAGGTAGTTAAGCGATCCCGAACCGAGGCACACGGCCGACGGCTCCGAAAACCGGGAACCGGGCTCCAAATGGGAAAAATGGCCTATGACCACAAAACGTAGCCTACGGCCACTGAGAGATGATCTACGAGACCTCTCCCTCCCTTCGGGAAGAGAAAACAAAGAAAACAGAACCTGGTTCGCAAACCGAGGCAAAGCACAAAAGAGTCCGGAAGTCCGGAGGCAAGGCTCGCAGCCGTGACTCCGCAACCTCAGAACGAGCACAATATGCAACATCACCAAGCGCTCAATCGGTGACGTCTTAGTTTTAAGGTCGGTCAAAAATGGGGTGTCTACAGTTGCCCCTCTTTGACAGAACTCGAAAGTTAAGGAGTGACGAGAGTGAATGTCAAAGCCCAAAGACGACCCATTTTTGACGAGGCCGAAGACTTAGACAAACAGGTAATATAATCAAAGAGATGTGCCCGCAGGCAGGGGCAAAATGCAACTGACAATGCAAGAAGCCGAACATAACTTATGATCATGCAAAGAAAATTGTAATGAAGCATATCATGCAACAGTTTTAAGCAGGTGAATACAAATCTAACTACATTTCATGTAGAAAGGATGTAAGAAAATTATGCAATTCTCACTGCGTCTCACGCGGAGAACATAATACCTGTCCGGCTCGTCTGGTCGTGCCAGCCTCAAATGAACCGTACATACAATATCGTGCCTCATGCTGCTGGGGGTATTTCGCTTCTTCTTAGTTGAACCATAGGTACTACTTTTCTCCCTGACTATGGTCGCAGCTTTCCCTATTCTCCAACAGGGTGACAGACTAGGTTGGTTTAGTATCTAGAATTGAGGCGCATATACATGCTATCTCAATCTATGGGGCTGCCATACAGATTTCAAGCCGATGATATACCCCTGGGTATTTAAACTAGACTTTAGTCTCGGAAATCCCGAACCTTTACGTTCTAGGCAAGAGCCATTCGAACTCTAGTTTCCACTGTCTCAGTTGGTCTCCTAGGAACTCACCGCAAACACAGGCAGGTGGCTATACCAGACCACCGGAAGTCGTTCGGGCACGACAAACACCAAAGGAATTGCACCTTTAGAGGATTTAAGGTCTCCTAGACCAGGAAAGTGCACAAGGCAGTGTGAATAAAGATACAGGATTTGAGGTCTTCCAGACCAGGTGAGTGCACAAGACAATGCGAGCTAAAGGTGCACAAAACAGTGCAAGCAGGGTGAATGCACAAAATAGTGCGATTAAGGTAAGGTGCGCAAGATAGCGCAATTTAATGCACTAACAAGTGCAGGTGAGGTGCGCAAGAAAGCGCGATAAAATGCATGCACAATGCAAGTAAGGTGCACAAAACAGTGCAATGAGGTGCGCAAAATAGTGCGATGCACAAAATAGCGCGAATGATATGCAATGCACAAAACAGTGCGATGGAGGTGCGCAAGATAACGCGATGCGCAAAATAGCGCGAATGAAATGCATGCACAATGCAAGGCCTGGCACACAGCTTACGACATAGCATTCCATTCATTTGGCGCACAGCTCACAACACAACACTTTGTTTGTTTGGCACGCGGCTTACAACACAATATTCTGTTCGTTTGGCACGCAGCTCGAAACACAACACTCTGTTTAATCTGGGCACAAAGCTCATTTGGGGCACAAAACACATTTCGGGCACGCAGCTCATCTTGGGCACACAGCAGATTTTGGGCACACAGCTCATTTTGGGGGCGTAGCTAATTTTCGGGCACGCAGCTCATTCTTCGGGCACGCAGCTCATTTTCGGGCACACAGCTCATTCTTCGGGCACACAGCTCCTTTTCGGGCACACAGCTCATTTTCGGGCACATAACTCTTTTTTGGGCACACAGCTCATTTCCGGGCACACAGCTCGTTCTTCGGGCACGCAGCTCATTTTCGGGCACACAGCTCGTTTTTGGGGCACACAGCTCGTTCTTCGGGCACGCAGCTCATTTTCGGGCACACAGCTCGTTTTCGGGAACACAGCTCCTTCTTCGGGCACGCAGCTTATTTTCGGGCACACAACTCGTTTCCGGGCACACAGCTCGTTCTTCGAGCACACAGCTCATTTTCCAGGCACACAGCTCCTTCTTCAAGCACACAGCTCCTTCTTCGGGCACACAGCTCATTTTCCGGGCACACAGCTCGTTTTCGGGCACACAGCTCATTTTCCGGGCACACAGCTCGTTTCCGGGCACACAGCTCGTTTTCCAGGCACACAGCTCGTTTTCGGGCACGCAGCTCATTCTTCGGGCACGCAGCTCATTTTCGGGCACACAGCTCTTTTTTGGGCACACAGCTCATTTCCAGGCACACAGCTCGTTCTTCGGGCACGCAGCTCATTTTCGGGCACACAGCTCCTTTTTGGGCACACAGCTCGTTTTCGGGCACGCAGCTCCTTTTCGGGCACACAGCTCATTTCCGGGCACACAGCTCGTTCTTCGGGCACACAGCTCATTTTCTAGGCACACAGCTCGTTTTCCGGGCACACAGCTCGTTTTCGGGCACCCAGCTCATTTCCGGGCACACAGCTCGTTCTTCGAGCACGCAACTCATTTTCGGGCACACAGCTCGTTCTTCGGGCACGCAGCTCATTTTTGGGCACTCAGCTCATTCTTCGGGCACACAACTCATTTTCGGGCACACAGCTCATTTCCGGGCACATAGCTCGTTCTTCGGGCACGCAGCTCGTTTTTGGGCACACAGCTCGTTTTCGGGCACACAGCTCCTTCTTCGCATTTCGAACACGCAGCTCAAACTTTTGAATTTCTGAATACGCAGCTCATATTTTGATTGTGAACACGCAACACACACTTGTTGAAAGTTGAATACGCAACCCAAACTTTTGATTTCTGAGCACGCAGCCCATATTTTGAATGTGAACACGCAGCACACATTTGTTGAGAGTTGAACACGCAGCCCAGACTTTTGAATTTCTGAACACGCAGCCTAGTTTTCTGAATGTGAACACACAACACACATTTGTTGAGAGTTGAACACGCAGCCCAAATTTTCGAATTTCTGAACACGCAGCCCAGTTTTCTGAATGTGAACACGCAGCACACACTTATTGAAAGTTGAACACGCAGCCCAAATTTTCGAATTTCTGAACACGCAGCCCAGTTTTCTGAATGTGAACACGCAGCACACACTTATTGAAAGTTGAACACGCAGCCCAAATTTTGATTCCTGAACACGCAACCCATATTTTGAATGTAAACATGCAGCACACATTTGTTGAGAGTTGAACACACAGCCCAAAATTTTGGATTTCTGAACACGCAGCCCAGTTTTCTGAATGTGAACACACAGCACACAGTTGTTGAAAGTTGAACACGCTGCCCAAACTCTTGATTCCTGAACACCTAGTCCATATTTTGAATGTGAACACGCAGCACACAGTTGTTGAAAGTTGAACACACAGCCCAAACTTTTGATTTCTGAGCATGCAGCCCATATTTTGAATGTGAACACGCAGCACACATTTGTTGAGAGTTGAACACGCAGCCCAGATTTTTGAATTTCTGAACACGCAGCCCAGTTTTCTGAATGTGAACACACAACACACATTTGTTGAGAGTTGAACACGCAACCCAAATTTTCGAATTTCTGAACACGCAGCCCAGTTTTCTGAATGTGAACACGCAGCACACACTTGTTGAAAGTTGAACACGCAGCCCAAATTTTGATTCCTGAACATGCAGCCCATATTTTGAATGTGAACACGCAGCACATAGTTGTTGAAAGTTGAACACGCAGCCCAAACTTTTGATTTCTGAACACACAGCCCATTCTTAATTCTGAACACACAGCTCATAAATTTTCATTTCTGAACACGTAGTTCATTCACTTTATTTTGAACACGCAGCTCACACATTTCAATTTTGAACACGCAGCTCATTCTTAATTCTGAACACACAGCTCATAAATTTTCATTTCTGAACACGCAGTTCATTCACTTCATTTTGAACACGTAGCTCACACATTTCAATTTTGAACACGCAGCTCATAACACAACAATGCTCGATCTGAACACATGGCTCATAACACAGTGGTCTTTTAATTTTTGAACACACCACTTATTCTGAACATACAGGATGCGACGATGGAACTTGCAAAAGTTGAAACAAACTCAGATGCCGGACATTTCCCCTTTTTTCTTTTGCTTCGAAGTCTGGAACCTGCTTCGAAGTCTAGAACCTATATAGCTTCAGATAGGTCCTGGTTTTACTGTTTCCACATGACTCGGGTTGAACCCTGCGGTTTTTGAAAGAACAAAATCTTGTTTTGCACAAATGTGGAGAACAGCACGGCACTTTGAGCACAAAATGATTTTTTTGAAATTGAGAGGGAGAATAAGTTCTCAACTGGGTATTGAGCCTACAACTGAACACAGCACGGCACGACTTAACAACAAAGAGAAAGACAAGGTAAGACACCCTAAACACATCTATAGACACCCAAAATGACTCGAAACAAGAATCGAGAGAAACAAAACGACTGACACAACACACAGACGTGTTCCAATAGCAAGAGACCTCTCAGTGCACGAGGAGTCAGTTTCTCCGGGTATTGTTTCCCACCCTTTCTCATTTGTGATTCTCACATCACTCGGCCCTCAGGCTCTGTTTTTCTGAAAAAGCCATTTTCCCCACTTTTTCTCTCCACGCACATCTCTCTATTATTTAATCTCTCATTTTTTATCCCTCCCCTGGGTGGTTGGTGGATAAACAAGAATTTCTGGGTTCATGCCCAACGTTATCAGCTCACGGCTATTTCCTTCGATGACATTTAGTCGATGCCCCGGATGAAGGAGTATCTTGATTCATTCCAATTCATGCTTCGCACTCGACTTGATATTTCGCTGCCTGGAAGATGAGAGAGCTTTCAACCCTTTGCTTGTTAGCTTCAGTTGTGCCCTTTTTTTTTCGGCAGGTATGATGCCCTTTCTGGCAAGTGTGTTGATAAAGGGGAAAAGACAGAAAGCCTGACTCAACTGTGCCCCTAGTTCATCATTTTGACCATTTTTTGTTTTTTTGCTTTTGCTAAAACCATTTTAACCAAAATGAGAGTTAGATTAACACGTTTGCTCGATTTTCTGATTTGAAATCATGCAAGTCAGGTTATGAACACTGAAAATTTTCCTTTTTTGGGTCCAAGAAATGGTCCAGTTTTGAAAAATGGAATACTTTTCGAGAAAATTAGTCAACCTCAGTAAAAATTCTCAAAAATTATTTTTGCAAATGGCCACTGCTCAACGAGCATGGAACCTTACTCTTGAGATGCACAACCTCAGATCCGAAGGAAAATTGCCCCTTGTCTGAATGGCACCGTATGGCAATGGGAAATTGCCCCCTTGTTTGAACAGCACCGCAGCACACTGTTCGGCAACGAAAGTTGCCCCTTGTTTAAATGGTGCCGGAGCGCACTGTATGGCAACGGAAAGTTGCCCCTTGTTTGAATGGTGCCGCAGCACATTGTAATCAGTCCTCAGAGTGACGATCACAACTGAACTCTCAGATACAGATAAGGCAAAGATGATCAAAACCACTACATGGACACAGTCGAATTTGAAGTGTTTTACAGCTGGACTTCAGAATGAAGTTGCCTACGTATCCCAAAGATGGGAATCAAGCCTTACGTAGTTCGGGGTTAAGATACACTCAGGTATTAACCTCTCCTTTTGCGCTCTAACTTTTGCCAAGGCCGCCCTTTGCGGGTTTTCGGCCCAGCGAGCTATGTTCTTCTTTTCTTTTCATTTCTTTTCTTCTTTTTTTTCTTTTTCATCTTTTTTCTTTTTTTGTTCTTTTCTTTGCATTTTTCTTTTTTGTTCTTTTGTTCTTTTCTTTTTTTGTTCTTTTTCTTCTTTTCTTACTCTAACTTTTGCCTGGGCCGCCCTTCCGGGTTTTCGGCCCAACGAGCCTCTCAAGGGCAAAAGTGTAGCTTTATCCATGCCAAATGGTTTTGAGATCTCGAAGCCATCTGCATCCAGGAGAGTGGCTGTTGTTTGCTGATGATGTAGGAGTCCATCCAATGGAGGGCTGAATTGCCCCTAGTGTTGTGAATAGGAACTTGGCTGTCCTTCAGCAATACTTTCTTCTTTCCTCCCTTCTGGGATTTGGCATTCTTGCCGATCTTCGTTAGCTTGAGAAACATCTCAATTTTCTTGACTCTTCGAGTACATCTGACATTTTTTGCCCCTAGTTCGAAGGGTGCTTCTGATCCAGCTTTGCAAGCTTCTTTTGACTTTCTTGCCCCTGGTTCGTGGGCTGAATCAAATCTGGCCACACGGGCCTCACACTGTGGTTGACTATTGAACATTCTGAATCCAAGTTCAAGGTTCGAAAGTAAAGGGGGGTCGAGTCTCGAGGCTGAGAGCGATCCTAAGCTGCACAATCTCAAGAGCGATTCCACACAGGTCTTCGCCGGACTGCGCAAAACATTTTTTTTGAAATCTTTTAAGAAAGCGACTAATCGCTCGCGCGGAAGACAATGTAGAACCAATCTGGATCAAGCTAGGATCCTTCTCAGTACTCACATTAACAAACATGATTTCATTCATTAAAGGCTTAGCATGCCTCTCTTTCTCTCAATTGATCAAATTTTTGCAAATCCCGAGGAATTCCTTCCTCTTCGTTTTTTTTATCACAATGTTTCGAAAAAAGTTTTGGAAAACTTAGGTCGATGCAATGAATTCAAGGCATGGAAAAGACACATCTTCTAGTCAAATACTGCCATCTCATTTAGAATTTCTGGCACAACAGACACACGGAAGAAGCAAACACAAAAGCATGAAAAACCACTGCTGTTCATTCGAATCTGTTGGCGTTACTGGCTCCAAGGCAGAAACAGACTCAAAAGAAAATGAAAAGACAAACACAAAACAAAACGGTGATGCCCGAGATAACACCCCCGGGATCACCCGACCTTTGTACAATAGGACTGACTTGATACAACAAGACAGACCCTTAATCAAAAAGACTGACTCGAGACAATGAGACAGACTCAAAACTTACAGAACTGACTCAACACCCAAGTCAGAAACTACAAAACTAGCGTTTGCAAATGCTCAAAAAAGTGCGTGCCATACGCCACATCTGAGGTAAACCGAGCGCCGCCCGCAGGTGGACCAACTTCTGATCACATACTCGCAGTATCCTCGAAATCTAACAACTTAGCAGTGACAGACTTCGCTGAGGTAGGCGGGAGGATGACCTCATTGTCGATCAAATCCTGTACTGCATGACGAAGAAGGAAACAGTTGTCGGTGCTATGACCGGTTTGTTGGTGGTACACGCAGTACTTAGTCTGGTCATGCTTTGGAGGGAGAGGATCGGATAGAGGCCGTGGTTCAAGGGGTTTAAGGTGCCCCCTTTCAGTAAGGATCTGGAGTTCCTTAGACAAAGGCATGTAAAGGGCATGGAAGACTCTGCGCCCTCGGGGCAGATACTTCGAAGTCTGCTGACTTTTGCCGGACGCACTGGCAAAAGGATCAGTAGGTGCTGCCTTGGCCTTCTGATCCTTTCCATATGCAGAGTTGGAATTGAAGGGAACTGTTCTGGCATGACGGGGCCTATCCTGATTTTCTGCTTGGCTGGAACTCCCCTCGGTTGGAGTGGGGAAAGTATCTTCCACAGTTTTAGCCACCACTGCGAATATTTGCTGTTTACTCAATCCTCCGGCTTTCAAAGCCTCGACTGCCCACAACAGTTGTTCAACGGGATTAGCATCTGTTCCCACTTTGTTCTTACCTCTAGCCTCAGCTTGATCGAGGGTTTGGGTTGCTATATCAGAGCAAAACCCGGTTGTCGTTGACATGTCATGGCCATAGCTTGAGATAGCCTCAGGTTGGCTAAGCTCGATCACAATTCGCCCCAATAGCGGGGGCTCCTGCGGTACGAAATTCCCGGCGTAGGATGTGGTTGGTGGCGAAGCTGACATTCCGTAGGCGAGATCAGCCACAGACCTCTGAAGGTCACCAATCATTCCCATCAATTCAAACGTGGTGGGCTCACGAGCTTGAAACAACTGGGGTTCCCAGATCGGGCTCGCGGCAGGCGACCTGGGTGGATGCGGTACATCAACATTGGTTTCATTCTGTAAGATGATTCCTTGGTCTAATGCGGCTGCCATAACCACAATTTCCTCTGAACTTTGGGTCATCATAAGTCCTCTTGAACTAAACGGAGATGATGGATCAGATGTCTGTCTTGCCTCAACAAAGGAGACCACTGGCTATTCTGTACTAAATCTCTGAACTGAAAGAGAAAACACGCAGCATTTCGGCCCAATCAGAATAGACACAAGCATAGCTGAATAACTGTACTCTACTACTGATCACTGTTCTCCAAAATCACTGCCCTGAAAACTGAATCTGATACCCGCAAATATAACTGATTCTCAAATTTCGATACTGATGTCCTCAGGCCTGATACTCAGACTTGCAAACTGATATATGCATTCCTGTAGAGACGCACTCTAAAAGCACATAACAGATAAGTGAGAGCCAAAACACCCCTACGTTGGGGTAGGGTTTCCCTGTCCTATTTTGTCAGGAGCTAGGGTTTCACTATGCACGTAGCGGTTTCAAACAACCTATCGGGTAAGCAACCTGTCCTAGTTTGGAATGGTCACTATGGATTCCGAATATGTACTAAGTCGAATGGTCAAAAAGGGTGCCCCGGTAAAACTGGGGTTTGTGTTCCCATACTGGCAGAGCCCGTAACCGATCAACCTTATAGCACGCAGCCTCAGGCTAACCGCTCAGGAATAGCAGATGGCAAACACGGTGTCCTAGGCGCACCAATGCACATGCAGTGCAAAGAAACACATAAGTGTAATCAAAACCAGATATCATGAGTTCGAGTCAAGTTCTCTAAGTCCCCAGTGGAGTCGCCAGAAACTGTAGACGTCCCCGAACGTCCCGGGAGGGAAATCCCATTTTGTTCATTTGGGGTCACTACAGTTCAAGGACTCAATGTCACGGTCCTGTATCTAATCTCGCAAAGTGCAATGCAAGACCGATGAATCATCAAAGAGTCCAAATCCGGCAAATCGTTTTTGAAAACAGATTTTTTTGAAAGAAGTGCCCAACATGGACTGCTTTGCCAGATACAGAGTCGCCACCTAAATATTTATTTTGGGGGAATTTAGTAAACCCTGACTCGTTGCCTAAGGCCACGTATCCGCCATCACCAAAGTTGCCTCGGCTCGGGAACTTGGGTACGATTAGGGAAGGTCATTTCGTGAGCACCCCCGCTCGCCCGATCAAAGATCGGCCTCTACTAACCATGATATCGAGTTTTGAAAACGTTATGTGTTATTATTCCGGTTATTAGCCTAGAATTACTATGTGATGTGCACAGCAAACAAGTATCGACTGGGTCGCTTGAATTGGAACAAAGCATCTCATGTTTGTTTTTGAAAACGGTTTGATGGTGCTACTCGCAAGTAGGCTAAGACGTAGATTTGCCACCCTCGGGTGGGCTTAGAAAACATGATGATTTGCCACTCTCAAGTGGGCTTAAAACTCACAGTCAATGCATTGTTCCGATTCAGATAATCCAACCTTCATACACAGGCATTCAAGCAAGTATATCATATAAGCACATAGCCTCATGGTAAGCATGCTATCATGGCAGTCACTCACACACATGCAAGGATGCTAAAGCATAAAACTTACTGAGTACTCCAAGCCAAAACAGAAGCTATGTTAGAAATCCATGCATGATCCTAACTATACAGAAATGCCTAATGCAACACATGCAAAATGCAACTAAGATAGGCTCGGCTATTCTAAACATGGCATATGAAATGCTACAACTAACATGTATTCAACTCGGAATTGAAATACAATGCAGTGAGTATGATGCGCCGAGCCCGGTGCATGCAAAACAGATGAATGAATGCAAACATGCTATCATACTGTATGCTAATTGAAACATGCCCTAATCTAACCATCATAAGCTGGTAAATAAAAGGGGGAAAGACGTGGGGTTGGAAGACATACATCACACACACGCACACTTATTACAACATTGCCCTCGCGCGGAAGGTCCGAATAAATAATACAGTCCCAAATAAATAATACAGTCCGAATAAGTGCAAAAGCCTAATTAATTAACAAATTAATCTAGGAAAGCAGTAAATTAGCATGCAAGCCTATGGACTGCCTCAGCTCTGCTTCGAATGATGGATGATGCATGCTTGAGTTGTTCTGCGCGGAAATCCATTGCAATGCCCCGGTTTGCCTCTGTTTGCAATTAATCTCAGAATGTTGCACGAAGCTCCAAAAGACTGCCGGTTTCTGATTTGCTGCAACAGAGAGCAAGAAAGGGGCATGGCAATGTATTTTCACATATGTCTGCATACCTCGATCCTCGTGCCACCAATCACGCATCTCGATGCATGATGGCCGAGGAGTCGAATTGCACAACTCAATATGAAATGAATGCACATATAAACACGACAAGACCGAGACTCCATCATGGTTAATCCGGAGTGTCGGCGACCGGGAATTGAGACACGTTCCGTCACTTGGAGTACGAAACGTCCCTCGTTTCCCGTGTTTGGGCTAACTCCCATCCCAAACACGATGCAAATGAGATGGCATGCACAATGCGACTAACATACAACCTAGCATACTCAATGCTATGAAATAGCATACTCAATGCTATGAAATGGCATACATAATGTTCGATGTAACATGGTATACACAATGCTCTAACATGCAACCTAGCATGCGCAATGCTATGAAATGAAATGGCATACACAATGCAAGATGGGCTTACACAAATATGAGTGGACCTCAGCCACACTCACATCAGCAGTCATTAGATGAAAATGAGACAACCGAAATGCGTGCACACATGCATACAAACCGAGAACCGAACCTAAGGCACCAAATGCCACTCTAACAAGGCATGGCAAGGCATGAAATATGGCACACAGACATGCAAATTCCAGCACTAAAACATGATGCAAAATGATCCCGAATCATGGATATATGTCATACAATGCATGGAATGGTCCCGAAACTCAAAACTAGGCACATGTATTGAACCACAAGTATGCAAAGCAAGCATTTTTTGACTATGAAGCACAAAGACAGAGCCAAGGCAGTCCCAAAACATGCACATTACTAGTTTATAGCATGGTCAAAAGATGTTAACATGATGGGCTAAATCAACATACAAAATTAGCTAGTAAGCATGGGTTACATGACATGTATGTGACGCATGTGAGATCTCATCAAACTAGCAAAAATCAGTGAACAAAACATATGAAAATATGCCCAAATAATCACTGAAATGCAGCCAACATGTGCAAAAATGATGAGCTCCTTTAGAGCGCCATGCAAGGAGTTATTAAGCACATACAAGATAGACATGTAAAATGACAAGACCACCTCTGGAAATGGAATATGAAAGCCCTAAAACTCACAAAATGGGCCCTGAAATCAGTCTCGGAAATATGCAAAGAAAGGCCTCTTTGAAAGGTCTTGAATGGGATTTCTCTACACATGCAACATAGACATAAAATATGGCCAAAAGGGCCTTGGACAGAGCCAAGGCAGACCTCAAAACCCTCAAAATAAAACCTGAAAAGTGACTTCAATGCATGTGAAATAGGGTCCCTTTGGAAGGCCAAACATGCTAGTAAAGAGAATGAGGGGTGAGAGGGTCACCCCTCTATGATTTCAAAGCTCAAATCCTCATCAAAGCCACTAAAAATCCACTGGATTTCAGTGGCTAAGAGGCCAAAACAAGGCCAAGGCAAATGCTCAAACGTATGGCTCAAAGCATGTAGAAATGAAGTATGCAAGGAAGGAGATGACTCCAAACAGAAAAGTGACCTCAAGAAAATTTAAAGAGGAGGTAAAAACAAGATTTTTTTTAGTTTATATCAAATCTCGAAAATGTTCACAAGTAAGGCTAAAACATGATGCAAAAATAGCCCTAAAAGAGAGATAAAGCACAAGGGGCAGCAGATGGTCTCAAACAGCAAAGAGCCCTTCAACAAAGTTGAAGAGGGGCTCAAAATAAGATATTTTAAAGTTTGGTTCGAAGCCCAGAAATGCTCACAAATAAAGCTATTATATTATGCAAGATAAACTCTAAAAGAGAGATAAAGCACAAAGGGGGAGTAGAAGACCTCAAACATAAAAAAGTTCTTGATCAAACATGAAGATAAGCTCAAAATAATACTATTTTAAGTTCAGGTTGAAGCCCAAAAATGCTTTCAAAAGGGGCTAAGATATAGAGCAAAATAAGGCAAGAAAAGAGGAAATAGGGACTCACCCTTGTAGCACAGCAAAGCAGCAGCCTTTGGTCCAAGATTCTGAGCTTTCAACCTCTGCAAATGGCCTCCAAGTTGCTGGAATGGAGTGTGGAGGTGGTAGGCTATGAGTTGGTGTGTAAATGGTGCAAGATCAAGGGTGTTTTGAAGCTTGGATGAGAGAGATATGGAGGATGGTGTATCAATGCCTCAGCTGATTTTCTAACCCTTAGAACTGAAGAAGGGTGCTGGTTATATAGAGGGAGAGAAGCCAAACAAAATGGGGGAAAAACCAATTCAAATATCCCCCCAAAAGGACAAACCCTTGGGCAGAGGGTCTGGTGCAAAACAGCTGGCACAGCTGGAATGCACCGGGAGGGACAAAAATGGCCGGCCAGGTGCAAAAGGGCCAGGTGGATGGCCGGCCACCTCCCCTGGTCGGCCGACCAGGGGTCAAAGGGGTCAACAAGGATTGCTGGCCGGCCACCCCAAAAAGGTGGCCTCCCAGATGAGTGCAACACAGCTGTATGGTCAAAACCCAAAAAATATGAACCAGGAGAGAGAAAAACCAGCTTTTTAGAGGGGTTCAAAAGGGTCAAGAACAATTGCTGGTCGGCCTACCCATATTGGTGGCCTCCCAGGTGTGTACAACACAATGATGTGGTGGAAAATCAGAAAAAGTGGCCCGGGAGTGGGAAAAACCAGCTTCCTAGTGAAGAAAACGGGCGATGAAGAGCGATGAAGAAACAAAACTGGTTTTTCAAAACAATTGCTGGTCTCCCACCCTCCTACGACCTTTCTAACAATGAAAATAAGGTCCCTGCCAAAAATGGACAAAGACGGATGCAAAACGAAGGTTCGGGGGCCGAAACACGCAGTTCGGGGCCCTAAAAACAGGCTGTTAGGCACCGAAAGTGGCGTTCGACCACGAAGTTGGTCTCTCAGGCCACAGTGTCCCTCAAAAGGGAGGAAACAAGGTGTGTGCCAAACACTGGAGCAAACGGAGGTAGTTAAGCGGTCCCGAACCGAGGCACACGGCCGACGGCTCCGAAAACCGAGAACCGGGCTCCAAACGGGAAAAATGGCCTATGACCACGAAACGTAGCCTGTGGCCACTGAGAGATGATCTACGAGACCTCTCTCTCCCTTCGGAAAGAGAAAACAAAGAAAACAAGACCTGGTTCGCAAACCGAGACAAAGCACAAAAGAGTCCGGAAGTCCGGAGGCAAGGCTCGCAACCATGACTCCGCAACCTCAGAACGAGCACAATATGCAACATCACCAAGCGCTCAATTGGTGACGTCTTAGTCTTAAGGTCGGTCAAAAATGGGGTGTCTACACAATGCTAAAGCCAAACTCACCCTTGTTTGTGGATTAGACTCTAAGGAGTATAATAAAATTTCAAGTTGTGATTCGGCAAAAGAAATTTGGGACAAACTTGAGGTAACGTATGAAGGTACAAACCAAGTAAAGGAATCTCGTATTGATATGCTTGTTCATAGTTATGAATTGTTTAAAATGAACTCTGATGAATCTATTTCAAGTATGTTTACTAGATTTATTGAAATTATAAACTCTTTGAAATCTCTTGGCAAAACTTATACTAACAGTGAGTTGGTAAGAAAAATTCTTAGGTGTTTACCAAAGAATTGGGAAGCAAAGGTCACCACCATTATAGAAGACAAAGATCTCTCCACACTTGGATTGGATGAGCTTATGGGTTCCCTTATGACTCATGAGATCACCATGAAAGGACATGAAGATGTTGAAAACAAAAAGAAAAGTGGAATTGCATTCAAAGCCTTATCAAATAAAGAAGAACATGAAAACTCCAGTGAGGATGAAAGCTATGCCATGTTCAGTAGAAATCTCAAAAAGCACTTCAAGAAAAACAATTATGGAGGAAGAAGACCTTTCAAGAAAGAGTACAACAAAGATAACAAGAAAGAGCCTATTATTTTCTATAAGTGCAAAAATCCTGGACATATGAAGATGGATTGTCCAAAATTGAAAAATCATAGAAAAGACTACAAAAGAAACAAAAATGCCATGGTAGCAACTTGGAGAGAAAGTGAAGATGAAAGCTCAAGTGATGAAATTGAAAATGAAGTAGCCAACTTATGTCTCATGGCTCTTGAAGATGAAGACTCTACTCAAAATGAGGTAACTACTCTTTATGAAGAACTTGAAAGTGCATTCAATGAACTATCAAATGAATTTAGAAAAGTTTGTGCCAAAAATAATGTGTTAAAGAAATCTGTTGCATCTTTATCTATTAATGTAAAAGAATGAAAGAAAGAAAAAATTATTTTGAAAAATGATTTTGATACTATCTCTAATGAGAAAACTACTTTAAAAAACAATGTTGATGATTTAACAAAAACACTTGAAAATTTTGTAAAATGTAGAGATAATCTCAACATGCTTTTTGGAAATCAAAGATGTGTTTTTGATAAAGCGGGTATTGGATATGATCCTATTAAGAAACAAAAGAATCTCAATACAATTTTTGAAAAGGCACCTCTCATAACACACCCTCATATTACTTGTCATTATTGTAGAAAGAAAGGTCATTATATATTTTATTGTCCATTCAAAAAGAATATAAACATGGGAATTAAAAAGATTTGGATTATTAAGGAATCTAACAAAATTAACCAAAAAGGACCCAAGAAACTATGGGTACCAAAAACCAACACTTGATTGTCATCTTGTAGGTTTGCTTTAAGTCCACAGCTAAAGAAGGAAAGTGGTACCTTGATAGTGGATGTTCCAGACACATGACCGGAGATAAATCATTCTTTACTAAATTATCATTGGAAGATGGAGGATTTGTTACTTTTGGAGACAACAAGAAAGGAAAAATCATCGGTATTGGTAGCATCGGTATTTCTCCTAACCCTTCTATTGAAAATGTTTTACTTGTTGATGGACTTAAGCATAACCTACTTAGTATTAGTCAATTATGTGATAAAGGTAATCAAGTTATTTTTGATAAATCACATTGCACAATTGAAAGCACAAATGATCATAAAGCTTTATTCGTTGGTAATTGCAATGATAATGTTTATGTTTTTTATCTTAATGATCTCTATGTTAGTGATGTTAAATGTTTATATGTTAATAATGAAAATAGTTGGTTATGGCATAGAAGACTTGGTCATGCTCACATGGATTTAATTGCTAAACTTTTGAGAAAGGATTTGGTCATTGGACTTCCAAAAATTAAATTTGAAAAAGATCATCTTTGTAGTGCTTGTCAACAAGGAAAACAAACTAAAATATCATTTAAATCAAAATCTCATATTTCCACAACTAGACCTTTACAACTATTACATATGGATTTATTTGGTCCCTCAAGAACATCTAGTCTAGATGGTAAACGTTATTGTCTTGTTATTGTTGATGATTATTCAAGATTTACATGGGTTATGTTTTTAGCACACAAAGATGAAACATTTTCTTCTTTCACAAAACTCTATCGTAGAATTCAAAATGAAAAAGGCTTTCTGATTACTAATATTCGAACCGACCATGGCAGAGAACTTGAAAATGAGAAATTTGAATTATTTTGTGATGAGCATGGTATTGGACATAATTTTTCAGCACCTAGAATCCCTCAACAAAATGGTGTAGTAGAAAGAAAGAATAGAACTTTAGAAGAGATGAGTTGAACAATATTTTGCGAAAATAATCTTCCTAAATATTTTTGCGCCGAAGCCGTTCACACCTCATGCTATATTTTAAATCGTGCATTAATTAGACCTATTCTCAAAAAGACTCCTTATGAACTTTGGCATGATAGAAAGCCCAATATTAGTCACTTGCATGTTTTTGGTTGTAAATGTTTTATGCATAATAATGGTAAGGATAACTTAGGTAAATTTGATTTAAAATCTGATGAAGCAATTTTTCTTGGCTATTCCTTAACTAGCAAAGCTTATCATGTTTTTAATAAAAGAACTCTTGTTGTGGAAGAATCTATACATGTGGCATTTGATGAAACTAACATCTCTGCTCAAAAGCAAATTGTTAGTGACAATATAGATTTGGAACCAAATGTGGAAGATTCAAGTATCTACAAAGAAGAGAACCAACCATGTAAGTTGAACAAAGAGATTGAACAACCTATTATCCCACCTCAAGAAGAAGGAGGAAACAATGATGATTTGCCAAGAGAATGGAAGTTTGTTCATAATCACCCTAAGGATTTAATCCTAGGTGACCCTACAAAAGGTATTGAAACTCGCTCTTCACTTAGAAACATTTGTAGTAACTTGGCTTTTCTCTCACAGATTGAGCCTAAAAACTTTCAAGAAGCCGAATTCGATGAACATTGGATGATAGCTATGCATGAAGAGCTTAACCAATTTGAGAGAAACAAAGTATGGGAACTTGTGTCAAAACCTAAAGATCATACCATTATCGGTACCAAATGGATCTTTCGAAACAAGCTTGATGAATCCGGCACAATTATAAGAAACAAGGCTAGACTTGTTGCACAAGGATACAATCAAGAAGAATGTATTGATTTCGATGAAACCTTTGCTCCAATTGCTAGATTAGAAGCCATTCGCATGTTACTTGCATTTGCATGTTTTAGAGATTTCAAACTTTATCAAATGGATGTAAAAAGTGTCTTTCTTAATGGTTTTATAAATGAGGAAGTTTATGTTAAATAACCCCCAGGTTTTAAAGATCATGCTTTTCCAAATCATGTTTTTAAACTATCAAAAACTTTATATGGTTTGAAACAAGCACCTCGTGCATGGTATGAACGATTAAGTAAATTTTTTATTGAAAATAATTTTTCTAGAGGAACGATTGACACAACACTTTTTGTTAAAACTAAAAATGATGATTTACTTATTGTGCAAATATATGTGGATGACATTATATTTGGTGCTACTAATGAAACCTTGTGTAAGGAATTTGCTAAGTGTATGCAAGGTGAGTTTGAGATGAGCATGATGGGAGAGCTAAATTATTTCCTTGGGCTTCAAATCAAACAATGTAAAAAAGGAATTTTTATCAACCAAGCTAAGTACACAAAAGAACTACTCAAAAATTTTGGTATGTATGACTCAAAAATAGCTGGAACACCTATAAGCACATCCATTAAGCTAGACAATGATGAAAAGGTAAGTCCATTGATCAAACAAAATATCAAGGTATGATTAGCTCACTTCTTTATTTAACTGCAAGTAGACCCGATATTATGTTTAGTGTTTGTATGTGTGATAGATATCAATCAAATCCTAAGGAATCACATCTCAGTGCTGTTAAAAGAATTTTTAGATATCTTGTTGGTACTCAAAATTTGAGACTGTTTTATCCTAGAGATGTTGCATTTGATTTAATTAGTTACTCGGATGCCGACTTTGTCGGATGCAAACTTGATAGAAAAAGCACCAGTGGCACTTGTCACTTTCTTGGTAACTCATTAGTATCTTGGTTTAGCAAAAAGCAAAATTTTTTTGCTTTATCAACGGCCGAAGCTGAATATATAACTTCCGGAAGTTGTTGTGCCCAAATACTTTGGATGAAACAACAATTAGAGGACTTTGATTTGCATTATGATCATATCCCTATCAAATGTGCTAATACTAGTGCCATCAATTTAAGCAAAAATCCGGTTCAACACTCACGAACAAAACATATTGAAATTCGACATCATTTTTTAGGAGATCATTTTCAAAAAGGGGATATTGTACTTGAATTTATAAACACCAACAAGCAATTGACGGATATTTTCACAAAACCCCTAAGCGAGGATCGCTTCAATTTTATTCGTGGCGAGCTTGAAATGTCGATTTCTACTTAAAAAGTTTTGTTATGACTGTGAAACTTGAATTTTTGTTAAAATGATATATGTGTATTGCTACATTGATATGGAAACATTTATATCAGTTGAATGCTCTCAAGTCCTTCATACATTTATTCTTCTTAACAGTTTGCTATTCTCAACTGTGTAATTTTTTTTGAGTTCTGCATCTTGAGGTAAAATTAACTTTGCATACATTGATTTTTTTTAAACCCTCATGATATTTTTTTTGCATTACAATTCCAGCAACACCAAAGTCCCATTAAGTTTAATTTCGGCTAGTGTTATTCTATTTTAATTTATTTTATTTTTTTATTTTGCTATTAGGCTTAATTTTCTTATTTTTTTTCTGTTTTTAATTTCATTTTTCAGTACTTAAACATAAAAACAAAAACAAATTAAAATAAAAAATTTTACATAAACAAAATAAAAAAAAATTTAAAAAAAAAGCATCCTTCATTTTCTTTATGGCCACACGCCGATCAAAATAAATATAAAAAAAAATAATAATAATAAAATAACAAACAAACCCTTCATTTTTTTTTCCAGCCATATGCCGATCTTACTTACTTGCCTCTTCCATCGTTTTCTTCTTCTTTTTATCACCCTGGGCGACTGTTGACACCCCTGCCCCTGTGTTTTCGTTGAGAGCGACGACTCCCCGCTGACTATCAAAGGCCAAGAACGACGTTGCTCCAAATCGGGCCATGGAGGTAGTCTTCCGTTTAAGTTCTTTATTTTCGGCCTTCAGTGCACCTATTTCTGCTCACGCATCCTTGTACATGCGTTGAAGCAGAGAGAGTTGGGCGTTGACCTGATGGAGCTCACTCGTCCTGTTCTGCAATCGGTGAGCCAATTTTGTGACTGTCGTCACCGTCTCTATACATGACGTCAGTGTGAAATGATTGGCTCCAATGTCTGATTGAGCTGCTATGCTTTGCTCAATCAACATCAGAGGAAGGTTAGGAAGAGGAATGACAAGAAGAGTACGAGTCGGGGCACTCAGCCCAGCAGCGCTTACAGGATCATTCAGGTCCGGAAACAGAGTGAGGGAACGGGATGAGGAAGCCATGGTTTAGAGGTGAGAGGTGTAAAAGAAATGAGTTGCGAAGAAACAGAAGAGAGTGGTGAAGAATAGATAGAAGAGAATGGTGAAGAAGAAAATAGAAGAGTGTGTGCTTAAGAAAAAGGCAAAAGAGAACAAGACAAAGAGCGAGAGGGAGTCGAGGCGCGTCCAAATCGAGGCCTGCTTTTGTCGGCCAATGACGCAAAAGCGAGGACACATGTCCGGCGCGATTTTTGACGAAAACGAGAGGCGCGCGAATCATATATTTATGTATATATATGTTTTGAATTGTATAGATGCTATTTATCACTATCATTTTCCTCCTCCTCCTCCTCCTCCTCCAGATTCTGACCTATGATTTCCTTTTGATAATGTCACAGGGGGAGAAAATATATGATGTTATATATTATGGTATTATTTTCAAACTAATCTGATGTTATGTATTTATAGTTTGATATCTTAGTCTCATATCATGTCTCTAATTAAAGCTTATTTATTATACATGTGCTAACCTATGTATTTAGAAATAAATTCAGGGAGCATGACTTGAGGGGGAGCCTTTCTTACTCCAAAATCAAATCAAAACATCATTGTGTGCCATCATCAAAAATGGGGAGATTGTTAGATTTACTTATTTTGATGATTTATTTAATTATGTTTTAATTTATTTGAAAGAGAAAAATAGAATCCAAAATTTATTTTGATGATTTATTTAATTATATTTTAAATCCAAAATTTATTTTGATGATTTATTTAATTATGTTTTAATTTATTTGAAAGAGAAAAATATAATCAAAATTTATTTTGTCCCATTATTTCTCACCTAAACTTTTATCCTAAATGTAGTTAGAATGTATTTAATATTTGATTAAATCAGGAGTTCAAACAGTACAAAACAAAGGTTCAAAAGATTCAAGTGGAAGATATTCAAATTAGTAATGATGGAGGGAAATATATTTAAATTAGTAATGATGGAGTTACAACAGCTATAAATTCAAATGAATAGTTCAAAAGGTTCAAAAGATTCAAGTGGAAGATATTCAAATTTGTAATGATGGAGGGAAATATATTCAAATTAGTAATGATGGAGTTACAACGGCTATAAATTCAAATGAATAGTTCAAAATGTTCAAGTGGAAGATATTCAAATTAGTAATGATGACTACAACGGCTATAATTTTCATTATATATGATGATACAGTTCGTTCTTGGTGGATGGGTCAGACTGGTCCAAGTTCTTCTAGCTCGGATCCAAATGGTCAAGCCCACCAAGTAACCTGCAGACAAGTTCAACGGGGAACGGGGTAGTCCCACAGTGAACCCTCCGACGAGCAAATTAGTAGAGGAAGTAGAGAATGTAGAGAGAGAGAGATGAGAGATAGATGACTTAACCTTCTTCTTGTCTTCAATGTTTGCTTATATCCTTTGGTAATCATTTCGCTGTCTCTTCCGACCTGCCCTCCTCGCCGAAAGTCTATGCTGTAGCTTACCTTGTTTAGGGTAAGGGGGTCCTGTTCCGACGAGGATGTGTTGTCGTAATAAATGCTGTGATGGGCTACATTAATGGTGACGTGTAGTGGCAATAACTTTACAGATCTTTGTCTGCTGATGTGGCTCGTCCTTTACCTACCATGTGTCTGAATGCCATTGGCTCTTTATGCCATGTTGGAATCCAGCTGTTCTGGACTTCATCGGCTGGGTTATGTATTGGGCTCCAATTGCTGGGCTTCGGTTGTTTATGGTGGTTCATGGCCTTTGTGGGCCTGTCCATGTCAGTAGTCCCCCATTCCCGAGTGCAGCTTCAGTCCAACGAAGGGAATATTTATGAGGAAAATGAGTCCGACCGGGATGGGTGACCGAGTTGGTGGACCGAGCGTGAGGTGCTCCGACCGTGAGAGGGGGACCGAGCGGGAAGGCCGACCAGGAGGTGCGCCGACCGCGTGAAGGCCAAACGGAAAGGAAGACCGTGAGGAGGACTGATTGTGCGAAGGCCGAGCGGAAGGGCCGACCGCGAGAAGGGGCGACCGCGCGCGAAGGCCGAGCGGCAGGGCCGACCGTGTGAAGGGGCGACCGCGCGCGAAGACCGAGCGGGGGGGGCGCGGGGCTCAAGAGGCGGCGTGTCAAGTGATGATTTGAAGTGGAAAAGACAGGGTAAGGGGAGGAGACAGTGCATCGTGGTCGTACACGTGGCAATATCTTGGGGGGGGGGGAGGTTAGGCGTTGGAGCAGAAATGAAACAATAGGGCATGATGTGTGTTGAAAAGACAGTTTTGGCGAATGATTTGAAAAGTTTTCAAACTGGCGAAAATTTATTGGGATCCTTGGAATACAGGCAAACCGTGGGCTTTTGGCATTGTTCGGTTCACCTACTTGTTCACAAAAACTCAAAACATCCCAAGTGCTAACGCCTTCGTTGCCCACGATACACTGCTGCAACACTGTTTTAATTTCCTTGCACCTGCGTCAGAAGCAATTCGCAAACATACCATAAAAATGGCCCAAGAAGAAGTTGTGAATGTAAGGGTGGACCCGCTTGGTGATGATGATGCAGTGGAGCTAGCGGCGCAGTATAAAACAGAGAGGGTGGGAGAATCTGTTGTACGATCCCATGGTTCCACCATGATAGCAGCTCCAAAGCCAATCAGCCAGGCAAAACCAGATCATTGGCACATGAAGGCTGACAAATCCACGATTACCGCGGCGGAGTTGGAGGCTATCCGCGAAAAATATCAGATCCCTGTGGAAGTAGAGTTACTACTGCCGACATCAACGGAAATGCCGTCTGACGCCAGGCCAGGGGAGTTTTCCCTTTATGAGGAAGCTCTGAAGGGAGGACTGAGGTTGCCACTGCCGCAAGTGGTGGTGGATGTGCTTAACCGTCTGGAGGTAGCACCGGGCCAACTAATGCCCAATGCATGGAAGATCTTGCTGGCCTGTGCGAGTGCGTGGCCGAAGGCGAATGGAGGGGAGGCCATGACAGTAGACGAATTCTTTGCATGCTATAAGGCCTCAGGGCAGCAGGAGACTTGGGTCACCCTGCAGGCAGCGGCAGGGAAGGGTTTGGTGGCGGGGTTGCCGACGTCAATCAAAGGTTGGAGACCACGGTGGTTCTATGTGTCCACCAATGGAGGGGCTGGGGTGCGCACGATGTGGAGGGTGCCCACCAAATCTGTGGAGCCAAAATTAGGGGCCGCAGCAAAGGAGAGAATAAAGAAAGTGAAGGCCTGGAGGGAGAAGGAGGGAGCTAGGTGGGACGAACTCGTTCAACCCTCAGCCTTGTTTGCGGCGAGGTTAGGTCCTCAACTGAGCGGCGAGGATGTGGGGCGAGCTGAATTGGAGACCAGGAGGAGGGCGTAAGAGGCTGAGGATAGGGCCGTACTGGCCAAAGCCACAAGATTTAAGGAGGCGCAGGAAGACCGACCTCCGCAGCCGATCACGCGGGAGAGGGTCCGACCGCACCCCAAGCCGCTGGGGGGGAAGGACTTAAGCAGTTTTGTGCCGCGACCGCCCCCAGTTGATCCCGTGAAAGAACAGGCGAGAAAGGAGGGAGAGGTTCTGAAGAAGAAGAAGAAGAAGAAGAAGAAGATGAGTGCCCCTGAGGGGGCTGCAGATGCCCCTGGGTCAAAGAAGGCAAAGGTGGTGGAGGTCGCCCCAACAATAGAGGTTGTGGAGGTCGCGCCAGCAGTGGTGGAGATCATCGAAGGCGTCGAGAGGACTGCCCCTGGAGTGCAGGCAGAGGGTGTGGCAACTGGGGCTGAACCAAGTGAATGGGAAAAAACCCAAAAGGGTCTTGCGCCCCAGGGGGGTGTTGGTCTTACTACCGTAGTCTACCACGCTCGGGCAGTGGCTGGGCGGCTGGAGAGAGAGGAGGGCCCAGCCAGGGCAGGTGCAGACCGCTTGGTAGTGATCGTGGAAAAAGCATCCGTGCGCTCAACAACTGCCAGATTCAATGAGGCTGACCTGCTGAGGGGGTTATACTCTGCCCAAATGGAGGTAACCACCTTAGCAGGGGCTCTGCTAAGAAAGGCGGGGGCCGCAAAGCTGAAGGCGGATGAGGTCAAGGCCCAACTTGCTAAGTTGAAGAAGGAGAGTGCAAGTTGGGAGAGCGCCCACACCGATCTGCAAGCAGTCAAGTTGGAGCTGGAGAACACACGCCGCCAGGTTGTGGCGCTCGAGTTCCAGTTGACTGGCGAGCATAAGAAGTTGGAGGAGGCCCAAAGAACCTGTGCCGTCACGGTCGAGCGGCATGAAGAGGCCATGAGCAGCAATGAAGAGCTGGTCAGGCAGAAGGATGAGGCAGATGTCAAAATTAGCGAACTGCAGAAGGAGCTGGAGGGCGAGCGCGCCAAGGTAGTGAAGGAGAGGGGGAGGCTTTAGAAGGAGTTAGAAGCAGAGAGAGCGAAGGCGACGGCGGAGAAGGAGAGCCTAAAGAAGGAAGTGGAGGAGGAAAAGGCAAAGGCTGTGTCTGAAAGGGCGACCCTGCAAAAAGAGCTGGACGAAGAGAGGGCGAAGGCAGCTTCTGAGAGGGCGGCTTATCCCGATCTGTGCGTCACAGCAGTGGAGCAATTCAAAAGGTCTGCTGAATTTCAGATGGCAGTTGATGCCGTAGTCGCCAGCAGCCTGGCTAGGCAAGAATCTGGGGGAGCGGGCCCATCGAGGACGACTGCTGGAGGTAGAACTGAAGCAGAAGTTATTGAGAGCTTCCAGCAGTCAGACTTCTATAAGCACGAAATGGCTGAGTACTGGGACAGTGGCTGGAAGATGTTCAAACGTAGAGCTGAAGAGCGGTTCCCAGACTTAGACCTTAGTAGTGTAACGATTGGCGAAGACGATGTGGCCCAAACCCCCCTGGATGAGGGCATTGAAGAAGAAGATCTTGTATCCAGTGAAGAGGAGTGACTGGGGAAGAAGAAGAAAAAGGAGCTTACATAGACCCCTTTTTGTTTTGTTTTGTTTTGTTTTTTTTTTTTTTTGATGTAATGAACTTGTGTACACATTTGTGAATGAAGAAAATTTTAGTCGTGTTTTCAGTCGATTGCTTTTGCTTGTGTGTAAATCAGTGTGAACTAAATTCAGGAACTCCTTGATGCATAGTGAAATTGAACTTGTATGAAAACGCAATGCTGAGTGAAGTAAAGAACTCCTCAATGCAGAGTGAAATTGGACTTGTAATAAAAACTCAATACAAAGTAAAGTAAAGAACTCCTCAATGCAGAGTGAAATTTAAAATGTGATAAAATTATGTATCTGTGTTTGCCACATTGCTGAAATGGATGAGAGTGGTTTATTTGAGTCATGCTTGATGGGGGAGGAAATAAGAGTGGGGTAAAAACTTCGACCTGGAATTGCGACTAAGTGTTCTACTAATGCCACGATTATGAAGTTTCACTGATGCTGCAATTGACTCAGTCTTGGGCCTGGAATGGCGGTACTCAGTCTGGTTGGGACTTGTGAGGTTTGGTCTAGGTGAGGATTGGTTTGGCCGAGTGCATCAAGCTCAGTCTGGCTGAGGCTTTTGTGCTTAGTCTGGATGAGGCGTGTAGCGCTCAGTCGGGCTGAGGCTTTTGGATGCTTGGTCTGGATGAGGCTCTGAGTGCTCAGTCGGATTGAGGCTTTTCATGCTCAGTCGTACTGAGGCTTGTTGATGCTCAGCCGAGCTAAGGGTTGTTGATGCTCAGTCTGGCTGAGGCTTTTGGTGCTCAGTCTGGCTGAGGCTTTTAGTGCTCAGTCTTGGCTGAGGCTTTTGGTGCTCAGTCTGGCTGAGGCTTTTTGAGTGCTCAGTCTGGCTGAGGCTTTGAGTGCTCGGTCTGGACGAGGCTTTTAGTGCTCAGTCTTGGCTAAGGCTTTTGGTGCTCAGTCTAGCTGAGGCTTTTGGTGCTCAGTCTGGCTGAGGCTTGTTGATGCTCAGTCGAGCTGAGGGTTGTTGATGCTCAGTCTGGCTGAGGCTTTTGGTGCTCAGTCTGGCTGAGGCTTTTAGTGCTCAGCCTTGGCTGAGGCTTTTGGTGCTCAGTCTGGTTGAGGCTTTTTGAGTGTTCAGTCTGGCTGAGGCTTTGAGTGCTCGGTCTGGATGAGGCTTTTAGTGCTCAGTCTTGGCTAAGGCTTTTAGTGAGTGCTGTAATCAAAACGTCATTGAGACACCATATAGATGACTGAGGTATAAACGTCAAAAAGTTACATTGCATGAGAAGATAACAAGAATGTTCAAGCGTGTGAATTTGCCGAAAAGAAAATACAATAACTGAGCACTACAAAAGTAGTGGTTTATTGAAAGTAACGTTTCAGGTGTTCGGCGTTCCAAGGGTTCGGGAGGTCTCGACCTTCTAAATCCTGAAGTCGGTAAGTGCCTGGACGTGGTCGGGCTTTCACAACGTAAGGTCCCTCCCATTTGGCTGCCAATTTACCTTCAGTCGGATTTTTGGTGGCAAGAGTTGCTTCTCTCAAGACAAGGTCCGCAACAGCGAACTCCCTTGGTCGGACTTTGCGGTTGTAGTGTGTTCTCATTTTCTGTTGGTATGAGGCCAATCTGACAGCAGTGGTCTCCCTGAGTTCTTCAATTAGGTCCAGGTCTGCCCGACGGAGTTCTTCGGTGAGTGCGAGATTCGGATGTAAAACCCTGGGGGTAGGCAGACCGATTTCCACCGGAATAACCGCCTCAGCGCCATATGTTAGACGAAAAGGGGTTTCCCCAGTGGGAGTCCGAGCGGTGGTGCGGTAAGCCCATAGCACATTCGGTAGTTCCTCAGCCCAAAGTCCCTTAGCAGCTTCAAGCTTAGTCTTGATGATCTTCAGGAGAGAACGGTTGGTGACCTCAACTTGGCCATTGGCTTGGGGATGACCGGGGGAAGAGAAGCATGGTTGAATCTGGAGGTCGGCACAGAACTTCCTATACTTGGCGTTGTCGAATTGTTTGCCGTTATCGGAGACAATGGCCTGAGGGACGCCGAATCTGCAAACGATCGACTGCCAGATGAACTTGGTTGTGTTCCGCTCGGTGATGGTCGCAACGGGTTCTGCCTCTACTCACTTGGTGAAGTAATCAATGGCGACAATTGTGAACTTGGTCTGGCCTCGACCGGTGGGAAGTGGACCAACTAGGTCGATTCCTCATTGGCGAACGGGTAGGGGCTGCAGAGTGTGATCAGTTCAGTAGGAGGAGCATGGGGGATGTTGGCAAAGCGCTGACACTTATCGCATTTGAGCACAAAATCAGTGGCATCTTGATTGAGAGTCGGCCAGAAATAACCGGTACGGAATATTTTGTGGGCTAAAGACCTGCCGCCCAAATGGTTGCCACAAATTCCCTCATGGATTTCTTGCATTACATAGGTTGCTTGAGCCTAGTTGAGGCATCACAGATATGGTCGTGAAAAGCCACGTTTATACAAGACGCCACTGACCAGAATGTAGTTAGACGACCGAGCCCTGACCTTGGCGGCCTGCTGTTGGTTATCTGGGAGTTCTCCTGTTGTCAAAAATAGGAAGATGTCGGATGCCCAGGGGATGGGTTCATTTTGGAGGAACTACACTTCTTGTAGGTCGGGTGAGATGGCCGGGTGGGCTAGGTATTCGAGGCAGACTCCGTGGCTGAGGTCGGACTGGTCTGCAGAGGCCAACTGAGCCATCTCATCTGCCTTGGTGTTTTCCGCCCGAGGTATGTGCTTGATGTGGAAGGTATTGAAGAGGCGAACAAGGGGGAGTGCCATATCCCTGTAAGCCCGCATTGTTTCCTCCTTGGCGTCGAATTCCCCCGTAATCTGGCCGACGATGAGCTGGGAGTCGCTGAATACCCGAATGTGGCTGACACCAATGTCCTTGGCAAGGCGGAGTCCTGCTATCAACGCCTCATATTCGGCCTCATTGTTGCTGGCATCAAACAAGAGACGGAGAGCACATTTGAAATAGCCACCCTCCGGGGAGGTGAGGATGAGGCCAGCCCCACTACCTTCCCTACGGGATGACCCGTCGACGTTGAAAGTCCAAGAATAGGGGTCTTCTGGCTCGACAGGAGTTGGTGGGGGTGAAGAGGCAGTGGTTGGGGTAGGGTTAGTGAATTCCAGGATGAAGTCGGCTATGGCCTGTCCCTTGATTGCTGTGCGAGGGCGGTAGGAGATGTCAAACTGGCTGAGTTCTACTGACCACTACATAAGTCTGCCGGAAAGTTCTGGTTGCTGCATGACCTTCTTCAGGGGTTGGTCGGTGAGGACCATTATGGAATGGGCTTGGAAGTAAGGACGGAGCCGTTTGGAGGCAGTGACCAAGGCCAGGGACAATTTTTCTAGCAGTGGGTAATTCTACTCCGCTCCCCTGAGAGCTCGACTGATGTAGTAGACCGGCCATTGGACCGAGCCGTCTTCCCTGATAAGGGTTGCACTGACTGCGGTGCTTGACACTGCTAAATAGAGGAAGAGAGGCTCGCCCGTAACTGCCTGTGAAAGGAGAGGAGGATTGGCCATGCATTGCTTTAACTGCTGAAAAGTCTCTTCGGATTCGGTTGTCCATTCAAAAGTCTGCCGAAGAACTTTGAAGAATGGTAAGCACTTATCTGTTGCGCGGGAAATGAAGCGGTTGAGGGCCGCCACTCGGCCGGTGAGTCTTTGAACTTCTTTGACCGTTCTGGGTGACTGCATCTTCTCAAGGTTAGCTTCAATGCCGCGCTGGCTGACCATAAAACCCAAAAACTTTCCAGATCCTATGCCGAAGGCACACTTCTCTGGGTTGAGCTTCATTTGGTACTTGCGAAGGGTGGCGAAGGTCTCTCGCAGGTCGGTCAGATGATCAGTGGAGAGTTTGCTCTTGACCAGCATGTCATCGACATATACTTCCATATTCCGACCGATCTGATGATGGAAAACGGCATTGACCAACCGTTGGTAGGTGGCCCCAGCATTCTTCAGGCCGAACGGCATCACACAGTAGTGGTAGGTACCTCGGTCGGTGATGAAGGATGTGTGTTCTTGATCGAACGGGTGCATCAAGATTTGGTTGTACCCGGAGAATGCATCCATGAAGCTGAGCATTTGATGACCGGCCGTGACGTCGACCAGCAGATCTATGCGGGGGAGAGAATAGCTATCTTTGGGGCAAGCCCGGTTTAGGTCAGAGTAATCGACGCAGAGTCGCCATTTGCCATTGTTTTTGCGGACTAGGACCACATTTGACAACCATTTAGGATAGTCTACATTTTTGATGAATTGGGCCTCAAGGAGCTTGTCAACCTCTGCGGCTATAGGAGCATTGCGCTCCGGATGAAAGATGCACTACTTCTGGCGGTAAGGTCAGAAATGGGGTTCGATACTGAGGCGGTGAGTTATGAAGGAGGGGTCAATGCCCGGCATGTCTGAATGGGTCCAGGCAAATACGTCATTGTGCTTGGTCAGAAGGGCAGTAAAGTCAGCCTTTGCTTGGGGGGATAGTTGGCTGCCAATTTTGGCAGTTTTGGTTGGGTCGGTAGGATGGAAAGGGACCTCGACGAGCTCCTCCACAGGTTCTCCTCTGACCAGCTCGTCCTCATCTCTGACGTCGAGTCCTTCGATGATCATTGCCTCCTTTAGCTTGACTTCTTTGAGTGAGGCAACATAACACTCCTTGGCCACGGTCTGCTCTCCTCTGACTGTTCCAACCCCGAGATCGGTGAGAAACTTAATGGCAAGATGATAGGTGGATGTGATGGCTTGGAAGGCATTTAGGGCAGTGCGGCCAAGGATGATGTTGTAGGCAGATGGGCAATCGACCACAAGGAAGGTGAGCAACTTCGTGGTCTGCCGTCGGTATTCGCCAATCGTGATAGGGAGGTCGATGGAACCGATGGAGGTCACACGGTCGCCGGTGAAACCGACCAGAGGGGTTTGGAGAGGGGACAAACTTTCTTCCCCAATCTTGAGCTGGCGAAAGCAATTGAGAAAGATGATGTCTGAAGAGCTGCCGTTGTCGATGAGAACTTGTCTAACCTTGTAGTTGGAGAGGATGGCAGAGATGACGAGGGGGTCATCATGTGGGTAACGGATGCCTGCACAATCGGCGTCCGTGAAAGTGATAGGTTCAGTCCACTGTTTCGGCTGTTTAGAGGGTCGGTCCACCGTTGCCACTGCTTTGTCTGAGCCTTGCCTTATTTTTCTGAGTTCTGCCTTCTGAGCTGAACGGGATGGTCCTCCGCAAGCAAGGCCACCTGAGATAACTCTGATCTCTCCGACTGGCGGAGGGGGATTAACGGGCGGTCGAGGCTGTTGCGGAGGGCGATCATGGCCTTGGTTTGGTGGGGCTGGCTGCCGGGGTGGAGTGCGCCGGCCATTGTTTCTGAAGGGCTCAGTTCTTTGCTTCTGCTGGGGGCGAGTGTCCGTGAATCAGCTAAGACGTCCCTGACGTATGAAGGTCTCGATCTAATCTTTGAGGTTAATGCACTGGTTAGTGTTATGGCCATGGTCCTGGTGGAACCGGTAATACTTGGACTGATCTTTCCGATGGGAAGGGGTTCGTGAAGGCAGGGGCCATTTGAGGGGGTAGTCCCGTTGGATCTGATTGAGGACATGTTCCATGGGAGAATTGAGGGGTGTGTACCGCTCGAACCGACCAGGCGATCGGGCTGGTGCCGACCGGTCAGCTCGGGGGGGTCGGTCGTTATAATGGGGTGTTTGGCTATTATACTGGGCGTTCCTAGGTTCCGAGTCTTTTCTCTTGGCTCTGGGTTCGGGTTTTTAGTTATTGGGTCCTGCCGAGCGGCCAGTGAATCTTCAGCATTCATGTATTTTTGGGCTTTGGAGAGTAGGGCTGCCATGGAGGTCGGGTGGTTTTTAGAGAGGGAGAAAAGGAAATCGGACGACCGCAGACTGGCCATGAAAGCCGTGAGGATGACCTTGTCGTCGTTTTCCGCTACTTGCAAGGCTTCGGTGTTGAAGCGGGTAACAAAGCTGCGTAGCAATTCCCCCTCGGTCTAACGAATGTTGAGGAGTTGGGTGGCTGGGCGTCGTTGGTGCTGGGCTCCAATAAAATGGCTCAGGAAAGAGTCACTGAAGTGCTGGAAGGTGGAAATAGAGTCTGCTGGTAACTGACTGAACCACAGTCGAGCTGACCCCTTCAATGTCACAAGGAAAGCCCGACACATGATCTCGTCAGGGAAGGCATGGAGGATCATGAGGGTGCGGTAGGTCTCCAGATGGTCGACCGGGTCCGTCGTGCCGTCAAAAGAGTCAATGGTCGGCATCTTGAACTTGGCGGGCAGAGGTTTGTCCCGGATGGAGGCAACAAATGGCGAGTTTGCGGTGGTAGAGGGCTTGTGTTGAATGTTCTGCATGACCCCTTGGAGTTGGAGCTTCATAGCTCGGAGTTCAGCGTCCCAGAGGGAAATGTTGTCACCATGGTCAGTCAGTGGGGGCTGGACGCTGCTGGCTTCCCCTTCAGGGGCTAGTACCACGACTGACGGGCGTGGGAGTGGAGGTGGTAAATTTATATGTGGAAGAGGAGGAGGTTGTAAACCTTCTAGGTTGGATGGATGGGGTTGTGGAGCAGTGTGGCTCGGGGCTCTTTCTTGGTTGGGTGGAATATCTGGAGCTGGTGGTGGAGGCATGGGAAGGTTTCTTTGGAGTAAAGCATTTATTAGGGCCTGATTTTGCTCGGCCATACGGTTAATGCTGTTGGTAAGCTCGATGAAATACTGAGGTGTGTTGTTTGGATTGGGAGGGTCGGTTTGATGGTCGGCAGCATTATGGTGAGAAGCCATGGATCTAGTCGTGACCGTACACCTTGACGGGTAGGAGAGAAAGGTTGTTGTGACAGGATCTCCGGCGACAATGAGCACAACTGGCGCACGGACAAGAGCGATTCCCACAGACGGCGCCAACTGATGATACAGTTCGTTCTTGGTGGCTGGGTCGGACTGGTCCAAGTTCTTCTAGCTCGGATCCAAATGGTCAAGCCCACCAAGTAACCTGCAGACAAGTTCAACGGGGAATGGGGTAGTCCCCCAGTGAACCCTCCGACGAGCAAATTAGTGGAGGAAGTAGAGAATGTAGAGAGAGAGAGAGATGGGAGATAGATGACTTAACCTTCTTCTTGTCTTCAACGTTTGCTTATATCCTTTGGTAATCATTTCGCTGTCTCTTCCGACCTGCCCTCCTCGCCGAAAGTCTATGCTGTAGCTTACCTTGTTCAGGGTAAGGGGGTCCTGTTCCGACGAGGAGGTGTTGTCGTAATAAATGCTGTGATGGGCTGCATTAATGGTGATATGTAGTGGCAATAACTTTGCAGATCTTTGTCTGCTAATGTGGCTTATCCTTTACCTGCCATGTGTCTGAATGCCATTGGCTCTTTATGCCATGTTGGAATCTAGCTGTTCTGGACTTCATCGGCTGGGTTATGTATTGGGCTCCAATTGCTGGGCTTGGGTTGTTTATGGTGGTTCATGGCCTTTGTGGGCCTGTCCATGTCAATATATACCAAAGCCTCTAATGTAAAACAGTTACAAAAAAAACCTGAAAATATGTTTTGATCTATAATCACTCACATCTATTCTCTGAAAAATACTCTGAGAAGTATTCTTCAATTTTTGTTTACATCCTCTCTCAGAAATTATACACTGAGCCTTATAGCTTTAAGCCCATCTTTATTGTGTGAGGTTTACAGAAAAACCAAAGCTTCATTTTTATATCTATCTTTGAGAGATAATTCTTGTAGCTTTCTGTGAAAGCAAAAATACCTTCTTTTCAACATTGTAAGAGTGTAGTACACTCAGTGTTCTTGACTTAGAAAGTCTATGTAAAATCCGTGGAGAATTGCTCCATTTGTAAAGAGGTTGCTAGCACCCCCGTGAAGCTAGAGCATAGTGAAAAATCTCAAGTGAAGCTTGAGGAGTGGACGTAGGCCGAGTTGAAGCCGAACCACTATAAATTTGTTTGCCTCTCTCTCCCTTATCTCTTTATTTTATTTAAATTTTTGTAATTATATTTCACATTTTCACTAAGCTAAAATCATTAACTGACGTAGTTGTTAGAACACTTGTTTTAATTATTTTTATTTCATTAACTATATTTATCTATTGTGCTAGTCATAATTTTTATTAGGGTATTATTAATTTTTAATTGTAAAAACCTAATTCACCCCCCCCTCTTAGGTTGTCTTTTGGGTAACATATGATTTCACAAATATTCCAGTTTGCTTAGTCCACATGCAATTTCTAACACACAGCAATGCTATCCTACACCAATAGCCAAAACAATTATTTCTAATGTAATAATTAAAAGGCAACAATATAGATATACAATATAATATTCCAAAAACTTATATATATAATTCCTAATAGCCTAATATTTTCTTAAAGAGTAACAAGACTCGTTATTTCTAAAATCTCATAACATTTTCTTTTAATCAAACCCATTTCTGAAAATCCAACCAACTCCCAAAAATAATATCATTTCGGGTTTTTCACAAATTGGGCATTTCTACTTTTAAAAGACCACGTGCAATTTTATATATCAAAAATAGATTTAATAATAAAATCATAACCAAACAACCCCTAATTTGGAACAAACCCTCCACCCCAAATTATAGTTTCAAAATCAATCAAATACCCACAAATCTATATATCAAAACACGTCATAACTACACTACCGAACTCATATCGAGTTAAGGAAATAGACCCTACCTCTTAAAACAAAGATGAGACAAGCCGGAAAAACCTTCGGTGGCGAAAAAACGATCCACTCAGATTAAAATGAAACCCTCGATGAGCTCTACATTTTGGTATATGGAACTAAGGGTAAAAAGTGGGTAGTAGATGAAACCTAAGCCTAAAAACTTAAAATGGGTCAACAATGGCAGGAGGGAGAGACAAGAGAGAAAATATCTAAAAAAGTGAGGCTTTCAATACATTGACGTCTTATATAGACACACCATCGCGGCCGCAATCAAAACTTCGCGAGAGCGACGTCACTGACACACCTGGTCGTGGGCTCTACCGAGTACACTACGGCTGCAAGCCTGAAGACAAACAGGTTGCCAGCACGACAATGCTTATTGTAGCCATGAGCAAGCCATCCGCAACCTGCACCGCAACCCCATCGCGGGCTATGCACTTCCTCCTACCAACAAACCTAAAGGCCTCTTTTGGTCGCGGCTCATCGCCGGCGCGACCTCCCCATAGCTTAATCGCGGGCACGACATTCCTGGTCGTGGGCGCGACTTTCTTGGTTGTGGGCGTAACCAGCCTAACTCTAGATTCCTGGGTTGCTGTCATGTAGCCAACCCAAGGCACTCCAATGGTCCAGACTACTCAGAAAAGGTCCAAGTCACCCAAGACAACCCCGTGTCCTAACCAGAAATGAAAATTGGTCATGTTAAACTAACTTGAGCCACTACAATCTCCCCTACTTAGGAAATTTCATCCATGAAATTGAAGAAACGCCAAAACAAAAAGGCCACCCAACCATACCAAAGAACATAACACCAACCCACGCTTAGATCCAATTTGGGATAAGTTCCCGAATTCCGATCTACTACCTCGAGGCCCCAAAGATACCTAAGCACCACAAACACCAAGAAATTAGCACGGAGGCCTCTTCGACCCACATAACTCATTAGGGTCTATGAGTCAAGAACAACAACCACCACCCTGACTCAAAGACGCTCACCACGTCACAACCATCGACAATAACCAAACACTATTGAGTACTCAACCCTCGAACACAGAGAATCAGAAAACTACTCACTTTCATAACTCTCGACCAACTCTCACAAAATGAGAATGTAGAATAAACATAGGTAAACAAATAACGCTATGGCCTAACAAGCCCTAACAATTCCAACCTCCTCACAAAATAACACACAAACCATACGCCGTTACATACCACACAAAGCGAAACCCCATTACTTATTACACAATATCTCACCCTTAACTCCAAGTGAGTTATCTCAACATTAAAGCCCTCATTCTGCCAGTGCCAATGTTCATACAACCCAACTGAACTCACAACAACCAACTACACATACTTGCCCTCTCGCACTACACCAACTTATAAGAGCCTATCGCGTCACAACACTACTGCTACCATGTAGCAACCCAAACTGAACCACAAACAGACACAACACCTCCATTTTTCAGTGACCGATAAGGCCAACCCTTAATCCACCATTCTAAACCATCACGTGTTATACGAGGTACAAACAAAATAGTAATTCTCCTGGCCAACCTACTAGTTTTGCTAATATTTACCGAACAATCACCCTAAACCAAACCCCAACAAATACACACAACACTCACTAACTTTTCAAAGTCATGCCACTCCAACTCCATAAAATAAGAAAAGAAGTTTCCAATCTTCTCTACCACCTGAGTCACAATACCATATTCCCAACTACCTTCTCAAACCAACCTAGAACACTACCTGAGCCAAAACCATAGCTCACCTTTGAAAGATAATCACCTCATCATTGCCATCCCAAACCTCGACCAACAAACACAAAACCACTGTGACACTACACATAGGTCACACACTAACTATGGGTTATATACCCAAACTGACCATTCCAAACTTCTCCTATCTCCACCCAACATGAGGTACACACCTCCCGCACCCAAACACAACAAATAGAATCCTAGACTTAGTGAAGAAGTTCGCTATACCACTTCCCAAAACACCACACAAGGTGCTCGAACTGACATCCTTTCACAAAGAACACCCAACCATACATTACCAAGATCCGCTAACATTACCTACCATTAAGGTACAAATCTATACCCAAACTAAACAACGACTCTATTCTCAAAGCACCGGTAATCCTAAGTCTCTCTATACTCAAAATAAAACAAAATCCAACATAAAACTTCTAACTCAACTACCAGTAGAAAAACTCCACCCTTGGATACATCCTAACACCACACCTTATCATTCTACTAGGTCAACCCTAAACAAGCCCACTATGACAATCCGTCGCTGAACACCAACTCAAAACCAACTATACCATCCACAACAACCTAGCACCCCTCGTGCCTTACTGAATTACTCATAACAACTATAACTCTACCATATATTCAACTAACTACTCCATCCAACTATAGGGAACAACCCCACCTATTCCAACCAACCATGCATCATCTATAATGATAAACTCATGGCCTAAATGGCCCAACTGACTTGACAAACCCCGAGGGAAGTCAAACCACAACACTCACCCCTCGCCAACCACATTTCGAAACACGCATTTCTAGATTACTACCACTAAGGTCTGAACCATACACTAATACTACCTACACATACAAGTTCAATTCCAACTCTTTGTGTCCCAAAACTCCAACACCACCTACACCCCTTCATCGGGTTACAAGTCTTAGAAACAACTCACTCAATTGGGGAACACACCCCACACTACACTTCATACACCTGACTGACCAAGGTTATAACAAATCCCGAAGTTCCACTAGTCCAAAGACTATCGACCAACACTAGACTTACACGTCATCACTAAAGTGAGTATAAGAACTCGACCCTCACACACCGTCACAAAGGACTCAAAACACCACCATTTCTCACAGACACACTAACTGCCACCAACGACAAACCAACCCCAACTCACAAGAAAACTAATACACAACATATAAGGCACACACAGAGGTGCCCACTCCGAGTTCACTCCTTATCTCCAAAATGTCTCTATAAAAGAGAACACACAACCTAGGATACATAACACTTGTTTTTTTTCCCCAAAATACTAACACAACACAATCACATAAGTAATTACTCAAACAACCACATTGAGACTCCAATTAATTCACATATCATTTACCACATAACGCATAACACATAATCGAGCTAAGTCTACAAAGATAGTTATTAGTTCCAGTACTCCCTTAGAATTTCCATTAGAAACAACGTCGATCAAGCGCATTTCCAGCAAGACTTCCAAGTTAGTCAACTAGACACCGAATAATATCTGAGTCTCAACACCATGCCCCTAGAAGATGCAACACATAATTATGTTATCACTTAGCACACAACATACAAATGTCCTCACTGAGCATGATGAACCCATTATGGCTAACCATTCCCAGCGAGCCCAAGATTTTCCAACCGGGTTAGCTCTGATACCAAGTTGTCACGCCCCGAATTTACAAGGTTCAACCCACATGAATAAACCTATAATCGATAAGTAAAAGACTACAATAAGATAGAATAAAATAATATCTCATGCAAATGGATATCATAAAGTCACACAATATGTGAGTTCTTCCGGTTACATGCACCCTACATACACTAACTAGGTGAAGTGAATGCCATTATTATAAAACATACAATGATGTTACACTAAAAATTGAAATACCTGAAGTGTTACATCATACACAAAGGGTGTAACCCTTACAAGAATGGCACTCGACCAATTAAATAAATAAATGGCCCTAGGCCTACAAATAAGGGAGCAATCCTACTCAACTCCAGCACATACCCAACGATTAACACCCATATCCACAAATCACACCACATACCTAAAAAACATTTTTAACTACGTAGGGTGAGCATAAAACACAGTAGAAAATATTTCAAAAACTAAATATACTCCACTAGCATAAATGATCAAGATGCAATACATATATATAATATGCCAAATGCATTTTCAAAATTCTTTTAATTCCCAACACAAAAATCCTTTCTTTCCAATCCTCGAAATCTTTTTGTTTATTCAATATGTTTTCCGAGTTCAAAACATCTATTTGAATAAAAACCATTTTCAAAATAAGTTCAATATATCACAATACCAAACAGCAAATACATTGCTAAATCAAACACGAATATATCGCTAAACAATAACAAATATATTACTAAACAGTTTGAAAACATCATTTTCAAAACCAAAATGAAAATAAATAAAATGGGTAAATCTCAAAGGCTGGTGTTCATCATAGTGCGTGCGCTATACAAGCCACTATGCCATTTAATTACACAATACATGTGATCTAAAATATCGTTTTCAAGATGACACAAATGTTCTTAGAACATAATCTGAGAATTTTCCAACAACCTTTCCAAAACATGCAACTCCGATTTCAAAATCCATTCTAAAACCCATGACATACACCATAATATGTATGATTTTACAAATATTCCAGTTTGCCTAGTCCACATGCAATTTCTAACATAGGGCAATGCTATCCTCCACCGATAGCTAAGCCAGTTATCTCTAATGCAATAATTAAAAGACAACGATATAGACATACAATCCGATATTCCAAAAACTTAGATGTATAATACCCAATAGCCTAATATTTTCCAAAAGAGTAACAAGACTTGTTATTTCTAAAACCTCACAACATTTTCTTCCAATCAAACCCATTTCTGAAAATCCAACCAACTCCCAAAAATAATATCATTTAGGGTTTTTCACAAATTGGGACTTTTATAATTTTAAAAACCCACATGCAATTTTATATATCAAAAATAGATTTAATAGTAAAATCATAACCAAACAACCCTCAATTATTATCTTAAAAGACTTAAAATAAGTTGTAAATCTATTTGGTGCAACTTTTCATAATATGTGAAAATAGGTGAACCTATTTGATTAAATAGGTTGTGACATAGTTTTTTGGTTATGCAAATATTCAAAATAAAAGTTATAATTAAAGCAAAAGATATGGGACACATTTGTTTATACGTGTTTAAGTGTTAATAAATTAAAAAAAGACCAATAAATAAATAAATAAACTAAAAATGTTACAAATTATAACTAAATAATTTCTCACTTTTTTAGGCGAAATAATGCTTCAAAAGTCAAATAAGCTTATATTCTAAAATTATAGCCAAATATCATCATTAACCTTTTTTTTTAATCAAGTAAACTAAATAAATTGACTTATAAATAAAAAAATTGACTTATAAATAAACGGACAGATGGAACGATGTTTTGTATGTTTGGTTTTCTTTTGTTTTTTGCTTTTTCGTTTTTCTTCATTTTCATTATCTATCTGTGTTAAGGGTTGGGCCTACAAAATGTTTTTGTGGCCCATCATGTTTAATTGTGGAAATTTTAGCGGGCTGGGCTATGTGGTAGGATTCAGCAAGTCTCATGGACTGAGTTTGGAAAAAAAAAGCCCCAAAAGATTTTATTAATGTTCCGGCATTTGTTTTGATGAAAAATATTTTCTCTATTTCATAATATTTAGTATAAAAAATGAAAGTTAAGAAAAAAAAAAATTTTGTTGACTATACCGTAAACAAGTTTATTTGGAAAAAAAAATGTTTTTAAACAAAATTTTTACCAATACTATCACTAAAAAACTAAATATAATTTCATTTCTTACTCCTATATGTTGGGTAATAAGATTTATATTAATAAATATATGAATCTACTCATTTGTATCTGGAGGTAAGAAAATGCATTGGAAAATTATACTTATATGTAATATTTTTCATATTATTATTTGCTAAATAGGTGTTTCTGTTGTTAGAATAAGAGAGATTACTATGTGTACAGTGTATACCCCAAAAAGGATATATACGGTATGTCTTCATAACAATATCATAAAATTTTGTACCATAAATTATAAATTCCCCCCCCCCCCCCCCCCAAAAAAAAAACCTCAAAAAGTATAACTTTTTACTTATTGAAATATATATATATAACTTCCAGTTTAAAGTGCACACTATAAATTCACCATTTGAAAATTTTATCAATACTTGGCATAACGCACCACAAACATTCATAATTTTTATCACAAAAAATTGCAACTTACTTGTGTGTCCTTTTCTAGAATGTGTTTTAACTAATGAATTTGAGTAAAAAATTGTAAAAAAATAAAATAAAATGAGAGAAATACGAAATAAAAATTACCCTTTGGGCTATTTGGAAGACTTGTATTATATTTCACTGTGAAAAATTCACCCCTCTCCGAATTTTATTTTCAGCCAAACACGTCTTATCTTCCTTCTTGAAAACCAAAGAAGTTCTCCACTTTTCTGCTCTTCACTCTTCTTCTCAATCAGGCATTCATCTATACACTGTTGCCCTTTTTCATCTCTTTCTGCCACTAGATATCAGTTCCCAACTTCCCATCATGTGGACCTTGGTTGTACACTTAATCAAGATTGGTAAAATATGAAATAGAAATAGAAATAGTAATAAGAAATGATAAATTAGTAAAATATGAAATATAAATAGAAATATTAATAAGAAATGATAAATTAGTAAAATATGAAATATAAATAGAAATATTAATAAGAAATGATAAATTAAACACCTGCAAAGAATATAAGAATTATGTGGTTTATCCCAAAATTAAGGTTGCATTTACAATTGTTGTGATTTTCATTAAAATTAAAGAATTATAAGGTACAAGATACAAGATAGTCGTCTACTCATAACAGTAAATATACATAGAAATGAGCATCTCAAACACTAGTAGACATTTTATTTATCTAAATATTACTATAAAGTATATATTTTATTTGCTTATCAATTTTTTTTTTTTTTTGTATTTTTACTCCGACTATACTCTTTATTTTAATTATTCATCCAAATACTATTAATGTTATAGAATGCCACATTAACAATAAAAATTAAGGGAAATGATCATAATGATAAAATAAATTTTGTCTAGCCTCTAAAGGCTAACTACGTGTAACTAGTGAATATAAGTTAAGCCAAAATGCTTAATCATATGTGTAGTACATTAAAGTTGAAAAAAGTGAGTTATATTAAAAATTTTAACTGACAAACATTATACATATAGGGTGTGTTTGATTGGACGGACTGGATAAAGAGGATTAGAATCCATCAGACTTGAGTCCTGGGACTGTGAATCCTCCGGACTATTTGGTTGGATTGGATATATATCATGTGTTTGTTTTTTCATGGGATTAGATGTCTGGAAAGGACTATTTTTAGTGAATCCAACGTTTGGTTGGACGTTTGGTTGGACGGACTGGATAGGATAAATGAACAAAAAGACTATTTTATCCTTTTTCAATTGTGTACTAAGTAATAGTAATATTAAACATATCTTTAATATTTTAATTATTTTTAGCTAGATTAAATTAAAATTTATTTTATTTTATTTTTTACACAATTAAATAAATTTATTTTTTTAAATTAAATAAATAAATAAATAAATAAAATATTAATAAAATTTTTATTACTTTTTAATTAAAATTTTAAATAAATTTGTTTTTAAAAATAATAATAATTAAACAATGAAATTAAATAAAACATCTATTAACATTTAAATAATGAAATTAAATAAAATATAAACAAAATTTTAAAATAAAACATCAATAAAATATCTATAAAAAATTATTTAAAAATAAATAAATAAAACATCAATAAAAAGTTAAATAAAATTATTTTATTTTTAAATTGAGACATTTAAATTTTATTAAATTTTACTAAATATAATACATAATTAAATAGTAGATGGTTAAAATGATCATTTCACCACCTAATCCCAACAGTAAATAATCCCCCCAAAATTGTCCAACACCCCCCCCCTTAGGATAGTATAATCCCCCATATGGGGGATAAGGAGTCCGGCCGGACTCCATGTCCGGCGGACTAAAAAAAAAACAAACATCGGATTGGATTTACTGTGTGGATTACAATCCGCACAGTAAATAATCCCCTCCTTAGCCCCCCAATGGTGTGTTTGATTGGACGGACTGGATAAGGGGGGATTAGAATCTATCGGACTTGAGTCTTGGGACTGTGAATCCCCCGGACTATTTGGTTAGATTGGATATGTATCATGTGTTTATGTTTTCATGGGATTAGATGTCTGGAAAGGACTATTTTTAGTGAATCCAACGTTTGGTTGGACAGACTGGATAGGATAAATGAACAAAAGACTATTTTCCCTTTTTCAATTGTGTACTAAGTAATAGTAATATTAAACATATCTTTAATATTTTAATTATTTTTAGCTAGATTAAATAAAAATTTATTTTATTTTATTTTTTACACAATTAAATAAATTTATTTTTTTAAATTAAATAAATAAATAAATAAAATATCAATAAAAATTTATATTATTTTTTTAATTAAAATTTTAAATAAATTTGTTTTTAAAAATAATAATAATTAAATAATGAAATTAAATAAAACATCTATTAACATTTAAATAATGAAATTAAATAAAATATAAACAAAATTTTAAAATAAAACATCAATAAAATATCTATAAAAAATTATTTAAAAAAATAAATAAAATATCAATAAAAAGTTAAATAAAATTATTTTATTTTTAAATTGAGACATTTAAATTTTATTAAATTATACTAAATATAATATATAATTAAATAGTAGAGGGTCAAAATGATCATTTCACCATCTAATCCCAACAGTAAATAATCTCCCCAAAATTGTCCCACACCCCCCCTAGGATAGTATAATCTCCCATATGGGGGATAAGGAGTCCGGCCGGACTCCATGTCCGGTGGACTAAAAAAAAACAAACATCGGATTGGATTTACTGTGCGAATTACAATCTGCACAGTAAATAATCTCCCCCTTATCCCTCCAATCAAACACACGGTGTGTTTGATTGGGGGGGATTAGGAAAGACTATCCACTGTTGGGATTGTAATCCGAGGGAAGTTTTTTATCCGACGTTTGTTTTTTTTTAGGTCTGCCAGACATGGAGTCTGGCCGGGCTCCTTATCCCCCATATGTTGGATTATACTATCCTGGGGAGGTGTGGGACAATTTTCATTGGACTATTTATTGTTGGGATTAGGTGGTGAAATGACCATTTTGACCTTCTACTATTTAATTATGTATTATATTTAGTAAAATTTAATAAAATTTAAATGTCTCAATTTAAAAATAAAATAATTTTATTTAAATTTTTATTGATGTTTTATTTATTTAATTTTAAAGTAATTTTTTATAGATATTTTATTAATGTTTTATTTTAAAATTTTGTTTATATTTTATTTAATTTCATTATTTAAATTTTAATAGATGTTTTATTTAATTTCATTATTTAATTATTATTATTTTTAAAGATAAATTTATTTAAAATTTTAATTAAAAATAAAAAATATTTTTATTGATATTTTATTTATTTAATTTTTAAAAAATAAATTTATTTAATTGTGTAAAAAATAAAATAAAATTAATTTTTATTTAATCTAGCTAAAAATAATTAAAATATTAAAGATATGTTTAATATTCCTATTACTTAGTAAACAATTGAAAAATGATAAAATAGTCTTTTGTTCATTTATTTTATCCGGTCCGTCTAACCAAACAATGGAATCACTAAAAATAGTCCTTTCCAGACATCTAATCTCATGAGAAAATAAACACGGGATAGATATCCAATCCAACCAAATAGTCCGGGGAATTCATAGTCCCAGGATTCAAGTTCGGTGGATTCCAATACCCTCTTATCTAGTCCGTCCAAACAAATACACCTATGGGTATGTTTGTTTGGACGAACTGGATAAGAGAGGATTAGAATCCACCGAAATGTTGAGATACATTGTCCCCAAACTATTTGGTTAGACTGGATTTGTATCTCATATTTGTTTAGTCATGGGATTAGATGTCAAGAAAGAATTATTTGATTGGATAGGATATGAATTCTATGTTTGTTTAGGATATTATGGAGAATGATAAATGTTGAAATAACTATTTTACCCTTTTCAATTATTTACTAAGTAATAGCAATATTAAACGTATCTTTAATATTTTAATTATTTTTAACTAGATTAAATAAAAAAATATTTTATTTTATTTTTTACACAATTAAATAAAAAAAATTAAAATTAAATAAATTAACTAAATAAAATATCAATTGAAATATATGTTATTTTTTTAATTAGAATTTTAAATAAATTTATTTTAAAAAATAATAATAATTAAATAATTAAATTAAATGAAACATCTATTAAAATTTAAATAATTAAATTAAATAAAATATAAACAAAATTTTAAAATAAAATATTTATAAAAAATTATTTTAAAAAATTAAATAATATTATTTTATTTTTAAATTAAGACATTTAAATTTTATTGAATTTTACTAAATATAATACATAATTAAATAGTAGATGGTCAAAATGCTCATTTCACCACATAATCCCATATCCTCCTTTATCCCTCCATTTGTGTCCCACCCTCTCATGGGACACAATAATCCAATAGATTTGGGACTACTAATCCAGAGGGACTAATAGTCCGAAGCAATAACGGAGTTAAGAAAGTAAATCAGAGGAGGCACTTATTAATTATAACATTAAAAATTTTTACAAAAATATTTCACATAAATTTTTACTATTGACTTCAAGAAAGATAAATAAATATATATATATTATTTGTAATTAGTATATCATGGACAATATAAAAAAATAAAAAGTCATGGATATAAGTTTTAAAATAAATTATATAATAATAAAGTAATTTTTTATACAAAATTTTAGTAAAAATTCAATATAATAGTAATATTACGTCATTATTGACATATGATATCACCAACCAATAGTAAAGAAACACATAGCAGATGAACCCCACATATCAAATGTAACTAATAATTCAATAAATTTCATATCTTCATTGAGATTAATTATAATTGTATGTCAATAATGATAAATATCACTATTGTATTGAAATTTTTATAGATAATAATATGATTTATCGTAATATCTTTATTTTCAATAAAAAAAAACAAACATTATTATTCTCATAATTTTAAAAATATCATTGATATTTCACTCTAAATAATATTTTATATATTTTTTTTATTTAAAATATTTTCTTTATGTTTGTAATAAAACAAATATCCAAAATCCGGGGAGGCACGTGACCCCCTGGACGCACTATGACTCCGCCACTAGTCTAGAGGAAAAATTTTGAATCAAACAACAGATTATTAAATCAAAATGGACTAATAATCTAGTCTCACCCCTCATTGTCTCAAAACAAATATCACCATAGTAGATTGAAGATATTTTTAAAACACCATAATATATGTATAAAAATATCAAAATATTATTATTTTAAAATTTTGAATATTTTAGATTAAGTTATGTTAGAGATTCTAAATGAATTATTAAATATTTTATCAAACTTCTTACATGAGTGTAAGAGTTACACAAATTACATAGGTATAAATTCTATACCTATATAAAAAATTTAATAAAATATTTAATAATTTATTTGAGTCTATAACATTATCGTTTTAGATTGCAATAACATAGGAATTATTCCTGGTAGCTCAAATATTTGGCTCGATTTTTGGCTCGAATCTGTGGCTTCGAGACAGAGAGAAAGGAGAAAAGAGGAAGAGGGAAGAGGGAGAGAAGAGAGGAAGAAGAGGGAGAGGGAGAGAAAGAGAGAAGCAGAGGGGAAGAAGAAGGAGAGGGAGAGGGAGAGGGAGAGGATCGTCGGCCAGTCGCCGATCGTCGCCCCGCCCAGCCGTCGCTCCGTCGCCCAGCCCAGCCCCACCGCCGCCTCCGACTGCCGTCTCCCCGCCTCCGTCTCCGCCTCCTCCTCCCCCGAATATTATGCCCCCTCCAGTCCTCCTCTTCCTCCTCCCTCCTTCCTCCTCCTCCTTCTCCTCCTTTCTTCCCCTTTCTTCCTTCTTCTTCCTGGTTCGTTCTTCTTCTACCAAAAAAAAAAATGTAGAGAAGAGAAGATGAGTTGAAAATAAGAAAAAGAAAAGAGAAAAAAAAAAAAAAAGGGTCAAAACGACGTCGTTTTGACCCTTCGAGCCAAACTCGAACCTCAACTTTCGAGCTACATGGTTGATAACATAGCATGTGATCAGTATTTACAAAGATCCCCTCTATCCACTAGGCTATGATATGGTAGCCTTCATTAATAACGATACCTAGGTGGACTCTTATCAAATCTTTTTCTTAGAAAATTGTACCCTGCTTCAATTCTGTCGGTTTTGAAATGGGTTGAAGTAATTAATGTCTTAACTTCATGACAATCAGATTATCGATCCCGATGGAGAAGATAAGGTGAATTTTTGAAATGAAAAATACTCCGGACTCCGATTGGGTGACTCCCAAGATCTCAGTGAATTGTGATTGGTCAAAATTTTTTTTTTTCTTCTTATTTAATCGCTAATCTCCACGTGTGTGTGGAGGTGATGGGAATGAGAAGAAAGAGGGATCTCAATCATGTTTGTTTTGAAATACATAACAATCAAAGATCTTCTAATGTCTAAGTTACTAGTTTAAATGTAGAGAGATAGGAGCATTTTGACAATATTGATAAAAAGTCAATTTTTTAATTTTTTTAGTTAAAAAAGTCAACTTTTTTACTCAAAAGAACCTAATTTTTTGTTAAAAAAATCATTAAAAAAGTCAAAAATTAAAAAATTAACTTTTTATCAATTTTTCAAAACACCACATAATAGAGATGAAAAATTATTGGATATATACTTTTACTTTTTGTAAAGAGTCATTATCTTATATCATTAATGAGGATGGAGTCGTTATCTTATATCATTAATGATGATGGACCTCAATTTTATTACTTTATGAGTTGATCTATCAAATTTGATGCTTAACTTATTGCACATATCAGTAGTCTCACATTCATGAGTGATGTTTTAGTTGAGTGACGGGAATTAAACTAATAATTGAGTATGAAATCCTCATCTTTGTTATATATGTGTCAGCAGTCCCCATGCCTATGTGGTACTTATGGTTAATGAATTCAACTTAGCTAGGCTTTTACCTTTTGTCAAACTTTGCTTCAACTGTTCATCTTTGTAGAATAGGAGTTTCTTCTCTGACACAATTTCTTTTCATTAGAACATCCTAGTAATCTCTCTAAACCCACACTGTATCTATTTTAAAAGGTTAAAATCACTTTATACTTCTTACAGTTTTCATAAATAATTCTTTAAATTAATTTTTGTTACAGTAATTTTTTATTTATAGGAAATCACAGTAACTTCTTTATATCTGATAAATTATTATTTTATTTCGTTAAGGACGTGAAGGGAAAATCCCCCCGACGTCCCTCCAGGCATCCTCTAGACATCAGATGTCCTGTGAGAGTTCTGGAGCTAAAGAAGAAAAATGCCTAAAATTAACTTAACCAGTCGACCGTCCGATCGACCACCATTGTTTGTTTTCCTCTGCTGCTTCCTGCTATAATGTTACATATTGTGCTGTTGCATTTGTTTTTATTATTTTATTATTAAAAAAATATTTAAATTTAAAAGTAATTAAAAATATTATTTTAATAGAATAGAAAAATAATAGAAAATTTAATGTGGAAAGTAAATAAAAAAATAATTCTTAAAATAAAAATTAAATTTTTTAATAATATTTTAAAATAAAATTTAAGTGAACTGCTAAAAATACTCTAATTAGTGGTTGAATTTATTACATCAATGTTGTCTTCTTTTGTTTTCGAGGTGCTCTTCATAGTGGCTTCAGAGTTTCTCTCTTTTGTTTTCCAGATGCATCTTTCTAATCTTTGCAAATCATAAGACAAGATGATACTGAACTTGACTGACGGGTCAACCTTTGGATGGGTCATTTTGTACCTAGTTGATCTTATGCGACTTTGTGATGAAAATTATATTTTTATATATATTTGTTTTAAGTTCATTTCAATTTTAATAATTATAGGAGTATAAAGGGATAATTTAGGTCTTGTTTGAGAAGTAATAATTTTTGTTTAAAAGTTAAAAAATTATTAAAAAAGTTAAAAAAAGTCTTAATTTATACAAAAAAAAATTAAAGATTTCATTCTCTCTTTACTTTTTACATATCTTTTCGTAAAAAATCAAAAAGTTATTTTAAATATAAAAAGAAAAATTTACCTCATATTTTAACAAAAAAGTCAAAAGGTTACTAAAATAATACGTTCCCAAGCGAGACCTTAGTCTTCATAAAAAAGGGTGATATTCTTGAGATATTAAAAGGGGGCACATGAAGCAAGAGAGAGGAAACCCGAGGTTCCAAGGATGAAGTTTTCCACACTTATGGCGTTCTTCACTTTCTCCATGGACGACTAATCTTCTTCTTGGAGATTGAGATGAAACCCTAGTCAAGTAACTTGTAATTTTGTATTTAGATTCTAATTTTTCTTTAGATTTGGATAATCATTGTATGATTGTTAAAGATCTTTTGTTCAAGAAATGTTTTCATTTGATTTATGTATTTGTTTTATGTGATTGAGAATGTATGATCATACAACTATTTTGAGTGCTTGTATATACAAATTGTGAGATGAGTCATACTTAGGGAAGACGAGTCGTGCTGTAACCCTAATTTAGTGTGGACAACTCATGCTGACCAATGTGCCTATGATTTGATTATACTCATCTTCTTGACGATAATATCGAGACAGGTACCCACGATACATCAATATTATCCGAATCATTAATTTATTAGAATTTAATATATTAATTACTTGTTATGAGATTATAGGTGAATTCAAAACCCCAAACTATTTTCTATTTCAATTCCACCTCAATCTTTCTTTTTGTTTAATAATTGTTTTTAGTTAATTTTATATTAAAATCAAAATATTTATCTGATTCAAATTAATTAAGAATTGATTTTCTAATATTTAAACAACTTAGTCTTTTAGTTCCTGTGGATCGATACCCAAACTAAACCAATATTCTATTAAATTAAGGTCTTAATAAGGATTTATTTTTGGTGTGAAAAACGGCCTATCAAGTTGGACAGGTGGAATGCCCAACTCTTATTTTCATTTTTTGTGTTCTAGTCCACTTGATAGCAAGACATTTTGATAAAAAGTTTACGAACACAAATCTAACAGCATAAAATAATTTAAATCATATACATCGAAAGACTAGTGCATTACTCGTACCTAAAGGCATTCTCATATAAAACCACTTAAATGGTGGAATTTGTTCCCTTTACAAAAAAAGCACTCTTGTCACTCATATAATTTGTAGAACTTTGAACTTTGAACGCATATAAAATTCGTCTATGTCTGTCTTCTTTCTTTCTTTCTTTTTCTTTCAATCCTTATAATTTACTTTTTCTTTTTAGTTTAAAGCTTCAACACATATACTCCCAACAATCACTAAAATATGTAGTGGTTAAACCAACACTTTTATGGGAGGAAAAGAAATCTAGTGGACAGACCAGAGTCATGCCAAATAAAAAAATACAGAAACAAAATATCATGCATGAGTCATTCAAATAAGCTATTGTATTAAGTTTTTCATTTGTCATACCAACCCATTCTATTTCATTCTACTACTTTAACATCCACCACTTATAGGAAAGCAACAAAGACTCCCACAATACCCTTTATTAAGCTTTATTCAAATGAGAGAAAAACTATGAAAATAAGATTAGTGGAGGAAGCAAATGAAAGCAAAAAAGTTTAAGCAATATTATTTTTTATCATGGTTTACATTTTGTCTACTGCTTGTCGGTCCCATTTTTCTTCCATCTTTTATGCAAATGGAAAGGGAATATTGTTTAAAGCATTTCTACAAACAGAAGGTGAACAAAGAGCAATTTAGACTACGAATGGGGAAAATCAATTTTCTTATAAACCCAATAATCACCATAGACCCAATAAGATGTAATAAAGAAAAAAATTCCTGTGAGAGAGAAGGTTTATACCTTTGATTATATCGAAAACCTAGAAATTGATGACCACTTGCAAAAAAACATAGCACAACATAAAAACAACAGAAAGTAACAGACTGAAACTTAGGGGAAAACTAATAATTAGAGGGAGAAAAAGAAGAACATATTTATAAAGATTGTAATGGAAAATATTATCAATGAAATCAAAAAATTGAATACCTTTTATTATATCAGAAACCCAAAAATTGGTGAACTGCAACAAGAAAAAATCAATGTTAGAAACTAGTTTATAGAAATCCAGCAATCGAAACAAAGGAAAGAACATAATTAATCAAAGTACCATAAATGTCTCTGGAGTGCATTTTCAACATGAATGTTCATACTCTATAGAGTAGAGCATTTTCAAAATAAAAAGGGGCAAATTAAAACGGGAGAATTCTATTATACACAACTACATATCATATGCACCCTTAATTACGTTATTTTTTTTAGTTATGACTAATTTTTCTTTTTAATTATGACATTATTTTGAGATATTTGATTATGAGTTTTTTGTGTTTGGTTATGACTTTTCTTTTTCTTTTTCTTTTTCTTTTTTAAAGTTATAACTTAGAAAGTATAAAGTTATGTCATTTTCTTCTATAATTATAAGGTGCATATACTACCTTATAACTACAAAATAAGGTACATAGTCTTACCCATTAAAATGATAGTTTCTACATTTTATCGCTCATGTCATTTTAGTTCCTACAGGTTTAATTGGCTCAATTTTAATTATTAATTTTAGATTTTGTTTTAATTTGGTTCAATTGATAATATCGTTAGAGTTTTTGACAGAAATTTTTTATTTAATTGATTGAGATTAAGTAACTCTGCTGGGGTTGTTAACAACTTCGCCGGTTCCAAGCCCGGGTTAAGGAGGGTTATGTGTTAGGTAACCGATAGCCAATACGTAAAAAAGCCGCTCAGATCCCTTATGATAATAAATCCTACTTTGAAACGTTTAAATGCTAGGTCGTTCCCCTCAAGTGACGCATTGTGCCTCTCTCCGAGTGTTTCGAAAAGTGAGTAAGGGGCGCCGTATCAACGCTTGGGTGTAGTGAAAAATGGGCAAAGGTTCCCACGTTTTTCTGGACGAGCGCGGGTAAAAAAGCTAGTCCAAGACTATAGGTTTAGGGTAGCCACTTGAAATATAGGAACCTTATCTAGTAAGACGATGGAATTGGTAGATGTTATGATTAGGAGGAGAGTTAGTATAGCTTGCGTACAAGAAACTAAGTAGACGGGTGAGAAAGCTAGGGAAATTGAGACTACCAGTTTTAAACTGTATTATAGTGGTAAGGATAGACGCAGGAATAGGGTAAGAATCATAATTGCCAAGGGTCTTGTGGAAAAGGGATAGGATTATGTTAGTTAAACTAGTTATTGAAGGGAATATAGTGAACGTTATTAGTGTATACGCCCCTCAAATAGAATTAGATGATCAGACTAAGGGGGATTTTTGGAAGCAAATGGATGAGATCTTACCGGAGATACCCATAGGAGACAAACTGATTATAGGTGGAGATTTTAATGGCCATGTAAGCATAGATAAATTAGGCTATGAAATGGTGCATGGTGGATACGATTTTGGTGACAGAAATGAGGTTAGAGAGACTATCTTAGATTTTGCATTGGCTTCTGATCTGGTGGTGGCCAATACTATGTATAAGAAGAGAAAGAAGCATTTGATAACCTTTAAGAGTAGGTCAGTTAAGAGCCAAATAGATTACTTCTTAGTGAGAAAAGTGGACCGCCTAAAATGCAATGATTGTAAGGTGATTTCTGGAGAGAGCCTGACCTCTCAACATAGGATTTTGGTACTAGATTTATGTTCTAAAGGGCAATTCCAAGCTAGGAAGGATGGTGGGCGTTGTAGGATGAGATGGTGGAACCTAAAAGGGGATAAACTAGAAATATTTAAGAATAGAATGGATAAGGAAGGTACTTGGGACTTGGAAGATAATGCTAACACTATGTGAAACTCGATGGCCAATTATATTAGGAGAATCTCAAGGGAAGTGCTTGGAGAGTCAAAAGGAATGGGACCCAGTTCTAGGGAAACTTGGTGGTGGAGAGAAGAGGTTCAAGCGGTAGTTAAGGCAAAAAAAAAAAAGTGCTTTAAAAAGTGGCAAAATGTTAGAATTAAGGAAAACCTTAAGAGCTATAGATTAGCTAATAAGAAGGTCAAGAAAGTAGTGAGCGAGGTTAAGTTGAAAGCTTATGATGACCTATATACTAGACTAGATGGTAAGGAAAGAGAGAAGAGGGTATACAAACTTGCTAAGATACGGGAGAGGAAAACAAGAGATTTTAATCAAGTTAAGTACATTAAGAGTGAGGATTCTAAAGTATTGGTGAAGGATGAAGAGATTAAGGAAAGATGGAAGAACTATTTTAAGAAACTATTAAATGAGGAGCATGGATGTACGACAACAAGGAAAGAAATAGCCAATAATACGATAAACCAAGACTATAGGTTCTATCGCAGAATTAGGAATTTTGAAATGGAGATTGCACTTAAGAAGATGAAATCAAATAAGGCTCTAGGACCTGATGATATCCCTATTGAAGCTTGGAAGTGTTTGGGTAAAAAGGGAGTTGCTTGGTTGACTAGGTTGTTTAGCAAAATTTTGATGAGTAGGAACATGCTAGATGAGTGGAAGAAGAGTATTTTAGTGTCAATCTATAAGAATAAAGGAGATGTCTAGAATTGTAACAACTATAGGGGAATCAAGCTACTATGTCATTTAATGAAAAGGTGGAAGAGGGTGATGGTACCCCGATTGCGAGATATAACAGAGGTGTCAGAGAATCAGTTTGGGTTTTTGCTTGGCAGGTCAACAATGAAAGCGATCTATCTTTTGAGGAGAGTAATAGAAAATTATAGAGAAAAGAAAAAAGACATATGGTGTTTATCGACCTTGAGAAAGCATATGATAGAGTGCTCCGGGATATAATATGGTGGGTGTTAGAAAAGAAAAGGGTGACAAAAGGTTACATTGATGTGTTTAGGGACATGTATGAAGGGGTGGTGACCACTATTAGATCGCCTGCTGGAGAGACAAATGAATTTCCTATCACTGTAAGGTTACACCAAGGATCTACCTTAAATCCTTATCTTTTTGCTTTAGTTATGGATGAGTTGACGAGAAATATTCAGGATGACGTGCCATGGTGTATGCTTTTTGCAGATGATATCGTGCTAGTGGATGAGACTAGAGAAGGAGTTAACACAAAGTTGGAGATTTGGAAAAAAAATATCTTGAATGTAAGGGATTCCAGATAAGCAGAACTAAGACAAAGTACATGGTGTGTAAATTTAGTAACAGTAACAATGGAATCAGAGAAGAAGTGAAGAACTAAGAGTGAACATTTTTGTTATTTAAGGTCGATTATCACAACAGCTGGGGAGATTGATGCGGATGTGGCCCATAGGATTAAGGCAGGATGGTGTAAGTGGAGAAGTGCGTATGAGGTACTGTGCAATAAACGAATACCCACTAGATTAAAAGGTAAGTTCTATAGAACGGCTATTAGACCAGCGATATTGTATGAGACAGAATGTTGAACAACCAAGAAATAACATGTAGATAAGATAAATGTGATTGAAATGACGATGCTAAGGTGGATATGTGGCAAGAATGGACAAAACAGAATTAGGAATGAGTGTATTCAGGAATGAGTAGGAGTAGTATTGATAGAAGATAAGTTGAGAGAGAATCGATTGAGATGGTTTGGTCATATTCAACAGAGACCAACAGAGACAGTAGTAAAGAGATGCGATACTATAATGGTAGATGGAAGTGTTAAAGACGGGGTAGGCTTAGATTAATGTTGGCTAGCATTATAAATAGAGATTTGGATCTACTTAATTTGACTAACAAAATGACCTTTGATAAGGTTGCATGAAGAAGAATGATTCATGTAGTCGATCCCATTTGATGGGACTTAAGGCTTGACTTGGTTTGATTTGGTTTGGTTTGGTTTGGTTGAGATTAAGTCACTAAATTGATCAAGATTACAATTTTGCTTTTAAAAATACGATCATATGCGCATTTGTCATAAAAAAAATTGTAACAAATGGAAGAAATTGGACCAATTTAAGATAAAATCAAAAATTCAGGATTAAAATTGATCCAATTAAAATTACATATTTTAAAATTAAAAAAATCAAAAAAAATATTTTAAAATAAGTGAAACATGTCATGTGCTCTATATATATACATATATATATATATTGTTTTTTCCTGTGACTTAGAATACTTGCTAGCAAAACTCTTGAAATCAGAAAAAAAAAAAATTTTAAAAATTAGTAGACTAGTTTTTCGTATTTTATTTTTATTCTTTTGTTTTACTACTATTCCTTTTTATTTATTTATTTATTTTATCAAGTCCCACTTGCCAACAAGACTTGGTAAATAAATAAATAAAAATTACAAATCAGTGTATATATTTAAAAATAATTACGACTTAGTAAAAATTTATCGATTTTAATAATTAAATTATAAGGTTTTTTGTTTATATAAATTTATAAATATTTTATGAAGTTACCATTAATTTGCAAATTTTTCTTTAAATAATGCACCCATATTGCAAAAGTAATCTTTCGTTGTCAATACAAATTAAGGTAGACCAATTGCAAAACTAGCCCCAACTTTTTCCAAGACTATTAGCCCTTTTGGGGCGTTGACTTTTTGGTTAAAACTAGTCAAATGATTAACAAGTCAAAACACTCAATTATATTAGCACTTTCAATTTTTTTGTACCCTTTTTTTAGTAAAGAATAAAAAAATCAACTAAAATAATCACTTACAAATGTTTTTCAAATCAAATACTTTAATGGCTTTTTTAAGGATATTTTTGTCGGAATTTTTTTTTGGCACAAGTTGTTAGAAAAATGATTTAGAAATCATTAACAGATGAATGAGAAATTGACTCCAATGTGCATCATTTGAGTATGATTTTAAGACAAAATTTATGTACTTTAAAATTTGATTTTTATTTAAATAAATTTGTTATTTTTTGGGTCAAAATTGAACTGAATTCAATACAAAATTCGGACCCCGTTTATGAGAACAATTTTGTTTATTCTATTGCACCTATTCAATAGAAGAGTTGTGTCTTTTCATCGAAAAGCCAACATGATCATTCGAAGAGCCGCTAGTTCACCTATATAAATAGGCCCCCATTGCATTCATTTGACATCGTATTGGCGCTCTATTCTTTTCTACAAGATAATTCTGCACAGCAAGGTTCCCGAGATTTGCAGTAGTAGTACTGCTTTTGAAAGGTTCGATCGATATATTCTAAGAGACAATTGTCCAATAAAAACTCGTAAGCACCATAACTGGGGACGAATTTGTTTTAAAGACATTGTGTCTAGCACAAGTCTCCATCAAATTGTTTCATTTCCAGATTTATACAATCTGTCTGTAATTTTTCTGATTCTCGATATATGGTTTGGTTTGATTTTATCCAAATATTTTATGTCGTCTCTGACTTATATATATATATATCTAATTTGATAATTTGCTAATATATTTGGTATGATTATTTACATGTTTACACAGTACACATAAGCAAATATATGATGGTGTCTATGCTGTGCATGATGTGCATGTTTAAGATTGTATTTGAATCTTAAAATTGAATATGAATTTGTATAAGAATAAGAAATAAGGACGAAAATGCAAATGAAATAAAAGTTGATTTTATTTATTTACTTTGGCAAAGTTAAGAACTTCAATTAATATGTTAAAAAAAAAATACATCAGTTCAAAAGAGAACTTACACTCAGTTTGGATGAGTAGGGTGAGAAATAAAAAATAATAATTACGGTCTCTCATATAAGTAAAAAAACAAGAGAAATAATTGTGTTTTCTACCACCATATTCACACTAATGAAACTGACTGGGACACCCAAGGGTGATTTTGCAAGGGAGTGAAAAAATTGGGCAACATAACAGATGGCCCCGTTTGAGATAAAGGTTGGGGCTAAAATAGTTATATAAGATAAAATAGGTTATTTTAGTTAAATAGGACAAAATGTCGGGAAATTCTATTTCTACACAATTACCTCAATCCACATCATTTCTCAGTACACACACTTTATAATTTAATTATTAATTAGTTTTTTCAATTCACACACTAAATGTATCAATTATACCCTTCACTCATACTATTGTACACACACCCCATCAACCCTCCTTCCACACGCTTGTCCCTCCTTTCACATGCACTGCTCTTGCTACGGTTTGAAAATTTGTAGATCCACAGTGCTATAACAGTCAAAGTAAAGATCCACAATGAAAAACTTTGCTCTATTGAAGACCTCCTTTCTCAGAGACAAAAAAAAATAAAAATAAAAATAAAAATAAAAATAAAAATAAAAATCCTCAACCCAGTTCTTCAATCTTCTTAATTAATTTTAGTTCTTCAACCCAATTTTTTCAATCTTCCTAATTAATTTTAGTTCCTCAACCCAGTTCTTTAATCATAAACCAAAGAGATATGCAGAGAGATAAAATTAAATAAATAAAATAAAATTAAATAAATTGACCTCATTAAACAGATATAAGGAAATGACTAAACCCAAAACCCTAAATCGATATAAGTAAAGAAAACACCATGGGAGTACTCAATCTTAGCTTGAATATTTTTTTTGTTTTTTTGAGTATTTATTTAGTTTGGTTTCTTCACACTTACCATTGATTGGAGAATTAATCGAGTGTTGATTTCAAGGAATCAATGAGTGCAAATCGTTCATATTGTATGTATCATATCATCATCCCATTCACTCTCTAAGAGCAATGGTCCTCATCCTCGAAAATTCAACCCGACACTCCCACCTTCAATCTTGGGTGAGTCAACCCAGTCCTTTATTAAAAATCTCCCTTCTTAGAGAACAATAAATAAATAAAATTCATCAATTCAGTTCCTCAATCTTCTTAGTTAATTTTAGTTCCTTAACCCAATTCTTCAATTATAAACCCAAGAACATTTTATGTTGATAAGAAGATAAACTAAAAATAATCAATCATAAACATAGAGAGCAGAGCACGTTCACTATTTTTTTGAGAACTGTGTTTCGCTGGTTAACAATCCTTATCCCAATTCTTCAATTTCTTAATTAATTTCAGTTGAATCCCCAAAAAAAATAAAAAATAAAAATAAAAATTGCAATCTCTCTCAACAATGTGACAACAATGGAAAAAGTACGGTTTACTTTCTTTTTTTTTAACTCAAAAGATGTACATTGAGTTTTTTTATTCTTCAAAGATGTGTACAGAGAATTTTTTCATATAATATTATGGATGCTGTTGGATGTCTATTGTGATAATTTTATTTAGGATATAATTGTCATTAAATTGATATTTCATTAAAGTGTGTGTCATGAGCTAACTATGCGTGTGGAAATAAAATTTCTCCAAAATGTCACATTCAACACATAATTATTTTATTTTTTGCTTTCACAAAAGTCAAAAAAATTAAAAAATTTATCCCAAAAGAGACCTTTTAACCCAAGCTAAAAAAACTAAAAAAATTAAAAATTAAAAATCAACCCGCATCTCAAACGATAAAAAAAATCCATGAGGCCAAGCTAGATCGTACTGTGCTCTTCAACTATTAAAACAAAAATTTGGCATCAGTTTTGACCTTTCAGAAGTCGGTCATGGGAGGAATGACCTACCATAATTAGTGTATATGTTTTGGCACTTATCGGAACCCGTGGGGCTTATCAAAGTCTCATTTCAAGTATTTATTTTGTAAAGCTTTTCGAGTATATTAGTCATGCAGAAAGTTAGGTCAACTTAATAATCGTAGCCAATTCAATTAATTATATTTATCGTCAAAAAAATAAATGATAAGTGTATTTTTTAAAATAGATCATTATTTTATTTTTATTTTTTTATGACAAACGCGATAAGTATGCTACAATTATCAGATCGATCTGATTTTTTTATTTTATTTTTATGAGTGATATACGTGAAGAACCTTACAAAATGATTGGTTTAGATTATTAAGATGAAACTCGAGGTAGGCCTCATGGGATCGGGACTAGGGTGCTCACAGATCAGGTTGGGTCGAGTGGCCTTCTCTCCGCCATCCGTCCAAATTTAGGCAAATTAAAAAAAATCAATCTACATATGTCCACTACGTTTGCGGATGCAGATTACGCAAATCATGTGAGTTGGCGAATGGATGCAGATCGATTTGGCAGTTCTTTTTTTTTTTTTTTGAATAATTGTAGAGTAATTTTTTACTATTTTGGATCTTATTTGAGTTCAAAATTTTTTATTCTTCATTTTTTATAATTTAAATAAAGGTCAAACTTTTACATTTCAAAAGTACGTTGGGAATAAACTATTTTAGTAACTTTGTAATTTTTTACGAAAATATGTATAAAAAAATAGAAAGGTGATGTGACGCAAAAAATATAAAAAAGACAATAAGTATGCTAAATAAGTAGGTTGCCAAATAAAATGTCAGTTTTTTTTACCTGAAAATCATAAAAACATAACATCATTTTCTTAAGGATGATGGTAAATCTATTTGGGTCCGTGGCCTCTTAGCCACCATCAATCCAAACATAGGCAGATTTGGAAAATTTTCATTCGCATTTGTCTGCTCATGCAATCGAATTCGTTTAAAGGCAAGTGAATTAGGTTAGGTTGATCGATTTTTGTAGATCGGTTAGGTTCGTTAGCATCCCTAGGTCAGACAACACCTTCCGATCTAGACTAGAGACAATCCAAAACCAAAAATAAAAATAAAAACAAAGGAGAAAGAATATAATAAATAGTTCATTAATTTCAAAATATGTTTTGTCGATTTCAAAATTTTTATAATTTTTTTTTTTATATACGAATACCGTAAAGGTTAACAATGCTAGAAATAATTATTCATTTTTTATGATACGTATTTTCATAAAAATATATATATAAGTTTTTACATTTTTTTTAACAAATATTTTTAGAGCACTCGTTAACAAAATCATATTTTTTAGGGCACTTTTAATTTTAATCTCAATATCAATATGGAAAATGTCATAAAAAAAATTACAAATATTTCTTGTAAACTGATGTGGCAATGTGCAATTAAACTTTAAAATGTGGGATGAGACTGAATTTACTAATGTGATGTCTCGTATCAATTTGTAAAAAAAATTGTTCGGAGAAATTGTTTAGTACTCTCAGAATAATTCCCCAATCCATTTAGTAAGGTGCCGTTTGGTAACACTTAGTGTGTATTTGGTAACGTTTACGTTTTCAGTTTATATTTACAAAAATTTTATAAACTGGTTTTTGTTTATTTTTTGTTTATTTTTAGAAAAACATAAACTACAAACGCGTTTGGTAATTGACAAAATGTTTAAAAAAATTTAAAAATATAAAAAAGAGTGATAAATGACAAGTGGTGGCAAGTGGCAACGGAAGACGGTGGTGGAAAGTGGTGACGATGGGTGGTGGGTAGCTGGTGGTGATGGGTGGTGGCGGGTGGATGGTGGTGGTGGTGGTGGTGGTGGGTGGGTGGGTGACGGTGACGGGTGGTAACGAGTGGGTAATGGTGGTGGCGGTGACGGATGGTGGGTAGTGGTGGCAGGTGGGTAACGGATGGCGGGTGGTGGTGGGTGGTGGCCGGTGGGTAGTGGTGGTGGATAGGTGGCGGGTGGTGGTGGTGGTGGGTGGGTGGGTGGGTGACGGTGGCGGGTGATAAGTGGTAGCGAGTAGGTGGTAGTGGTGGCGGGTGGTGGGTGGCGGATGACAGGTGATGGTGGGTGGTGGCGGGTGGGTGGTGGGTGGTGATAGTGGGTGGGTGGGTGGGTGACTGTGGCGGGTGGTGGTGGGTGGTGGGTGGTGGCGAATGGGTAATGGATGGTGATGGTCGGTGGGTGGGTGACGATGGCAGGTGGTGGGTGGTGGTGTGGTGATAGTGGGTGGGTGGGTGGGTGACGGTGGCGGGTGGTGGTGGGTGGTGGGTGGTGGCGAATGGGTGATGGGTGGTGATTGTCTGTGGGTGGGTGACGATGGCAGGTGGTGGGTGGTAGCGAGTGGGTGGTGGTGGCGAGTGGTGGGTGGTGGTGGCAGGTGGGTGCGGATGGTGCGTGGTGGTGGGTGGTGGTGGCGGGTAGGTAGCGGGTGGTGGTGGTGGTGGTGGGTGGGTGGGTGGGTGACGGTGGCGGGTGGTGGTGGCAGGTGGTGGTAGGTGACGGTGACGGGTGGTAGGTGGTAGCGAGTGGGTGGTGGTGGTTGCGGGTGGTGGTAGCAGGTGGGTGGCGGATGACCGGTGGTGGTGGGTGGGTGGCGGGTGGGTGGGTGATGGTGGTGGGTGGTAGCGAGTGGGTGGTGGTGGTGGTGGTGGCGGCGGGTGGTGGGTGGCGGTGGCAAGTGGGTGGCGGCTGGCCGGTGGTGGCGGGTGGGTGGTGGTGGTGGGTGGGTGGGTGACGGTGGCGGGTGGTGGGTGGTGAGTGGTGGTGGGTTGGTGGTGGTGGCAAGTGGGTAGCGGGTGGTGGTTGGTGGTGGCGGCGGGTGGGTGATGGATGGTTGGTGGTGGCGGGTGGGTGATGGGTGGTGGTGGTGGGTGGGTGGGTGGGTGACGGTGGCAGGTGATGGGTGGTAGGGAGTGGGTGGTGGTGGCAGTGGTGGTGGTGGCGGGTGGTGGGTGGTGGGTAGTGGTGGCGGGTGGTGGTGGGTGAGTGGGTGCGTGGGTGATAGTGGCGGGTGGTAGGTAGTAGCGAGTTGGTGGTGGTGGCAGGTGGGTGGCGGGTGGGTGGTGGGTGATGGTTGTGGTAGTGTTGGGTGGTGGGCGGTGGTGGCAGGTGGGTGGCGAGTGGGTGGTGGGTGATGGTGGTGGTGGTGGTGGGTGGTAGTGGCAGGTGGGTGACAGGTGGCTGGTGGTGGCAGGTGGCTGGTGAGTGGTGGTGGCAAGTAGGTGGCGGGCGGTGGATGGCAGGTGGGTGGTAGGTGGTGGTGGTGGTGACGAGGGGTGGGTGGTGGTGGCGAGTGGGTGGCAGGTGGGTGGTGGGTGGTGGGTGGTGGTGGCGGGTGGTAGTGGCAGGTGGGTGGTGAGTAGTGGTGACAGGTGGTGGTGGGGCTGGGTGGTGGTGGCGGAAGACGGTGGTGGAAAATGGTGGCGGGTGATGGCTAGTGTTGGGTGGTAAAAAAAAAAAACTGAAAACTCAAAACGGAAACACATTTTTTGTGTTTTCATTTTTTGGCCAAATTTATAAACTGAGACCACTGATTTATAAATCAAAAATTTTACCAAACAAGTTTTTATTTGAGTTTTGAAAATTTTTGTAAATATAAACAGAAAACTGAAAACGTAGTAATATGTTTTAGAAACTACCACTTTCCCCTATATTTTACATTGTTTCTTAATACGACACAAGTAATGGATCTTCTAGTGTAATCCAATAACTGTTGATTTAGAGCAATTTGAATTTATTCAAAGAGCACCAAATAATTTTTTTTATAAATAAGTGGGGTAAATATTAAGTAGTCTATGACAAATCACATTGTGAAATTTTTTACAAATGCAACAACTTATTCATCTTTGTTAGATAATTACTAATGAGACATTGGGGTGTGACACAATAGTCTAGTAGCTACACCTTAGGGTGTGGTGAGTGAGAGGTCAAGGGTTCGAGTTAATAGGGGCAACGGTAGCCCTACAGTTGTAATCTAATTATATTAACATACTGCATTAATCAATATATATAAAGCCACTGAAATATTTTAAAAGCGTGGAACAATATAGTTTTGTTAATAAATGGCTTTTAGGGTGTTTTGGAAAGTTGGTAAAAAGCTGACTTTTAACTTTTTACCAAACTTTTTAGCTTTTTAGAAAGTGATTTTAGAAGTTGGTAAAAAACTGGCTTTTTGCTTTTTAGTTTAATATTTATTTATGGTGTCAAATCAAATTAAAATGACCAAAATACCCTTACCCAACATAAGAAATTTATTTTTTTATTTTTTATTTGTTTTTTCATAGGCCCTAATTTGTAATTCTATACCTGCGTTTTTAGCACTTACCAAACCAATTTTCTGGCGTTTTTGGACATTTTGTCAAAAAACATGACTTTTTACTATATTCCCAAAATAGCACATTGTGCCCTATACTTACAATCTAACTATACTAACGTACTCCATTAATTAATACAGGTAAAACCACCGAAATATTTTAAAAACATGGAACAATATAGTTTTGTTAATAAATGGCCTTTAGCATTTTGTAACCAACTGGCAGCTATTGTTAAAGAAAGAAATTAATGATACCATTAAATACAATTTTAAAGCATTTAAGTGAATCATAATGGTGCATTTAATGTACAACTTATCCTTTTCTTTGAGGTCCTTTTGATAGTTGGTTTTTTAATAATTTTTCAATTGTATGGTAAAATATGATTAATTGATATGTATAATTTATTTTTTGTCTTAATTTTTTATTTTTTCCTTATAGAAAATTAAGACATATATTGGTCTTTTTATAAAGGGAAAATTTCACATCAGTATAAAACTTTAGAAATAATTATAAATTAATGATAAATTTTATTAATATTAATAATTAAAATTATAAAAAATTTCATACATATGTAATAATATTTTTAAATTATGACTGAGGGATGAATTCTCCTTTTATAAAATTGAGACTATATTAGTCTATTTACATTGATGGAGATAGTCTTTGAGAAATGACTTTTTTAATGATTTTTGATTTTTTTTTAAACTAAAATATAAGATGAACGTATAAAAAAATATTCATAAATAATTTTTTAATTTTTTACAATAAAAAAACTTAAAAAATAAATAGAAGAAATAAAATTTTGACTTTGTAACTAAAATTCTAAATTTGCAAACGCACCTTTACTCTAACAATTGATTTTTTAAAATAATTTTTTGATTTTTTTTTACTAAAAGAAATAAAAAAACAGAGAAAATGATAATTTTTTTATAGTGATTTTTTAATTAAAAGGCTAATTTTCCAAAATAAGAATCAATGAGTTTGGTTTCAATTTTTTAGAAATTGAGTTTTTTATTTTTCGTGTTTATTTTTTTATTTTTAGTGAATATTTTTAAAATTTTAACCATTTTTTTTAATATTTTTTTAAATGCACCTTACTTAAATGTATCTAAATAGTAAAATATTTTTGAAAAAATATTTTAAAAATTAATAAAAACACAAAAACAAGAAAAATATACTGAAGTTTCATTTTTTTTTTTTTTGTATTTTTGATATTTAGTGAATTTTTTAAAGATTTTTTTCACAAATATTATATTTTTTAAGTGTATTTATGTTAGGTGTGTCTAAAAATTAAAAATATTACTTAAAACATTAAAAAAATTCATTGAAAAAAAATTTAAAAAAAATAAATTTTTTCTTAAAAGTATTTTCTAAAAATTAAAACCAAACAAACTAATAATGCTGGTTAGGTAGGATGCTTGAAGTTTGCTCTCAAGTGCTGAAAAAACGCCTGGCATTTTCTTATTTTGAACCGTGTTAGGCCTTTTCCACCAGGGACTAGTCTGCAATTTCGTAAAACCTAGGAGGTCATTTTGCGAATAATGTTGGTTAGGTAGGACGCTTGAAGTCTGCATGTCAAGTTTGTTCTGAAATGCTGAAACACGCCTGGCATTTTTTTATTTTATTTCATTGACCCGTGTAACAGGTTGTTAGGCCATTTCCCTCAGGGACTAGTCTACAATTTAGTTACATCTAAGGGGTCAATTTGAAAATCATCAACTTTTCGCCCTATATAAATCAGAGGTCCTTCTCGGCATGTGTTGTTATCACAGGGTCTGGTAATAATCGAGGAGAGAGAAGAAAGGCTTGGCTATACCACTTCACTTTCTAAGCCAAAAACACAAAAAGGAAAAAGAGGTTACGATTCCTTTGTTTGTTTGCAGATTCATAGAATCTCCACGAAACTGATTCTTTGATTTTCTTTTCGTTGGTGGTTTTGTGTGCAGTTTCAGTAATAAAAAGAGAAAAAAATGGCTTCAGATCCGAAAATTCACACATTTGAAGAGGTCGCTAAGCACAACAAAACCAAAGATTGCTGGCTAATTTTATCTGGAAAGGTCAGATCTTCCTTCATTTTATCATTTTCTTTTGGTAACTCTTTTTTTTTCTTTTCTTTTTCTTCTTTTTTTTTTTGGATTTCAAATCTGTACAAAATTGGCTTCTGTTTATTTTGTCAATTGTCTATTCGGATTAGCTCGTTTCATCGATTTTTCTGATTGTTTATACTGTGCAAAATTGATTTTTATCTGTGGTTCATGTTGTTGATGATTTTTTTTTTTTGTTTTTTTTACTTTTATTTTGTTGGTATATTTTGAGGTGTCAAATTTGCATCTCAAATAGTTTTTGGGAATTTTGATGGTCATGTTAGAATTATTGTTCTGGGTGGGTGTGTCCTATATGCAAGTTATAAGATTTATGGACTCGATTATCACAAATGTCAATCCTATGGAATCATAACTAAAACAATAAAAAAGGATGAATTACATTTGAGTTGGGACACATTTGACCGGAATTTTGAATCTTGTTCTAAATAAAGGCAATTGAAGATACTATTGCTCAATTTCAAGGCAAAGTCTGTCAATTTGATGAAATATAAACTAATTTGATAAAAATAAATGTCAAATTTTTTTTTTTGAATTTTTAAAAATAATTTCTACCCACCAAAGATAAAATTATGTAAAATTGATAAATTTTTTAAACATTTATTTATTTATTTTACTAAATTAATTTTTATTATGTGTTTGGATGATGATTAGGTAATAGGTGGTTGTCAGTGTAATCGATATATTTAATATATAAAATATTTTTAGTTTTGAATTTTTTAATTTAATAGATTGGTTTAATAATGATATCAAAATTATCGTTATATTTAACTTTTGAAAAAATAAAAATTAATTTAATGAAAATAAAAACGACCACCCATTACAAGATTAAAACATAATAAAAATTAATTTGATAAAAAAATATAAATAAATAAATGCCTAAATACTTTATCAATTTTACATAATTTTATCTTTAGTGGATTTAAAAATTCAAAAATATTTTAATGACATTTATTTTTATCAAATTAGTTTATATTTTATCAAATAGACGACTGTACTCTTGAAATTGAGTAATGGTATCTCCCATTGTCCTTATTTGGAACAAGATTTAAAATTCAGGATCAAATGTGTCACAATTGAAAAATCAGAGACCGAAATGGCACAAAGCCCAAACTATAGGGATCATTAGTATAATTCGTCCTAATAAAAATGAGTTATAAGAAAGACAAATAGAGGTATTACCAAAGGGTTATTGGGTTATAACTTATAATCAATAACATGTTATAACCAAAATCACAAATGTCGTAATTAGGAGTGCATAAGGTACACACCCAAAGATTTCTCTACAATTTCCCTATTTGTGCTTAAACGGGTTCCTTTGCAACTTGTAACTGTATCTGGGCAATAACCTTTTAGTTAAGGGTGTAAATTTTTGACACCACACAATAAAATGACTTGAAACCATGCACAAATTTATTTGTTTGGGTTGGCTGTTTTCCAACATGAATATGAATACGACACGACTCGGTAACATGAGTATTAAACATGTCAAGTTTGTGTAACCTTTATAACATGGAGTTGACACTGATTACTCGAAAAAGTAATTATATGTCAGGATGTTTTTGAATACCTTAAAAGTTTTTTAAAACTATAATTAGTTACTCCATCCACCTGAATAAAACATTTAAAATAAGATTTTAAAACTAATATAATTTTGTCTACTATTTTAGAGTCAATCGAGTAAAAATAAAATAAAAAATAGGGTATAGTTTTTTAGTTTTATTTTTAAATAAGGAAAATATAATTGAGTTGAAATCAAATAGAATAATTTCATTAAGTAGAGATTAGTTTCATAAAATTTAACCTTGTGAGGAAAAATTTTAATTTTGTCATACAAATATTTTTTAACAAGTGAAATTTTTTGACATAAAATGTTATAATATGGCACGAACTGAAAGCGAGACGACATGATAGCACAAAAAAATAAACGGGTTAAGTTAGCGTTGAGGTAATTTTGACACTAACCTGAAATGGCATGACACGACGCACACCCTAGTTTAGTTGATAAAAGAAATTTCATCATGGACAACCCTAGGATCAGGCATATGAACTATGGAGTTGATGGACTGCTTATGAACCACAATCTTTTAAGCAGCCCCTGCTAACTTCTGCGTCACAGACAAGATTGATAAATAATGTTTAAAGGCATCCATGAACCCAAGAAAGGAGAAAATGTAAAGGGAAGGAAATCAGAAAATATAAAGTACAAGAAACTATGTAAGAATGAGCCATTGTACATCCATAACTACTAAATATTCGCTCTTAGAAATTTCCACATTGCTATATCCTCTGAAGAATTTTGCTTGTCAAAATCTTTGCATTCCTTTCTTTGTAAATTAACTGGAATTAGTGATTGGATCCCTCCTCAACACTACTTTCTTGCTCCAAGGGCTTAGATTGTCTGTGGATATTAGTTTTAAAATTTGGGTGGGCCTAAAATATTTCCTGACTAGTAAACCGAAGGCTAAGGTGGTCCAGGCATAATGATGGTGAGTGGATTATGTTTTCATGACTTGGACTAAATTGGCACATAATGCTCATCTAGGCACATCTATCTTCTCATTAAGATATTAATGATAAGTTTATCCAAGCCATCCATCTAGTGTGTTTGTAGCAAATTCTATATATCCATATAATGACTTACATAAGTCTGTTTAGTCCATGGCTCTCTTGTAACAGTAGCGACTCACATATGATTGGGTATACAACATAGAAAACAAAAGTAAGATGTGTGCTTAGTCAAAACTACACTGTTTTTTGGGTGTTAGCTGCGACTTTGATGGAAGGACAGCATATCACATAAAGGTTATCACATAGAATACATTTTTTAAAATATGAACTGGCTTTAACTAATAAAGGTTTTTTTTTTTTTTTTAATTGGTATCTAATTTGAATTTTCAATACCATCTAGGATGCAGTTTTATTTTAAGAATGCATTTATGTTATCCTATAAATCTATTTATGAATTTTCTTTGGAATTTGGAAATTAATATTTTTTCTTGGATAAAAGAGCATCTGTCTCGTAGAAAATTAGCAAAGTTGATTTGAAAACCAAAGAAGAAAAAGCTTAGCAACTTCGTCTGAAGTTTGATACAATATGATAGAAAGGATTTTCATTTGAATTTGAGAAGTTGCTAGTCGGTTAAGGCCTCAACTTTCTGTAGAACTAGTGTCTTTTGCTATGATGTCATGCTGTGACACAATGCTAATACACATAACCTTCTTGCCATGAACCAGGAGTCAGTCAAGTCAAGTCTTGTATATTATAACATAATAATGGCATACTGTTTAGTTTTATTATAGTGTCATTTTAGAACTTTCTTGGTTTCACACTTTTGTTATGTGAAAGTGTCCATATACTTTGTACCTTTCTTGGTTTCACACTATTGTGTCACTGCCCATGGGTAGTGATTTTGCTTTTCTGAAAGTAAAAAGTTATTGGTGCTAATCGTAACTTAGTGGGAAATTTCGGCCCCAGGAAAAGTTGGAATATCTTGCATAGTGTAGACTAACTCCAAATCTTAATACAAGACACTTGTATGATAAAATAATTGTCGAGGTTTTATATTTTCTCCTCTTTTTCTGTTTTAAATATTTTTATTTTTATTTTATTTTATTTTTTTAAATGTTTCTTTGTGTATTATAAATAACTATGATTGAAAACTTGGTAAGTCTTAAATTACCGTATCAGGTGTATGATGTCACCCCATTCATGGATGATCATCCCGGAGGCGATGAAGTTTTGTTATCATCAACTGGTAATGTTATGTTATATTACAAATCTTTCCCACTTGTCTCTTATTTTTCAGGCCCTTGAGGAGAGTTTGCCAATTTTGTTGAATTTTGCAGGGAAAGATGCAACAAATGATTTTGAAGACGTTGGCCATAGTGATTCTGCTAGAGAAATGATGGAGAAGTATTACATTGGTGGAATAGATTCATCAACTGTTCCCCTGAAGCGCTCTTACATTCCACCTCAGCAATCCCATTACAATCCCGATAAGACCCCTGAGTTCGTGATTAAGATTTTCCAGTTCCTTGTACCCCTCTTGATCTTGGGCTTGGCCTTTGGTGTTCGGTACTACACCAAAGAGAAGTAGTGACAATTTCAATATCTCTTGGCCACTCTTGCAGGGGTCAGGTGGGCCATCTACAATGGTTGAGTAGTTGAATGAACAATCAATTCCCCTTGTTTAGTTTCTTTATGGTTAGGGCATGCTCTGATTAATTATCTGTTCGTATAGTTCTACAGTGTCAATCGTAGTTCTTGGATGTGTTTGGGAAATTGATGTGCTGCCAATGACTCAAATCTATTTTGCTTGATAATAGAGTCACTTTGTTGTTGGTTTCTTTTTGACTTGGTTTTCCTTGTTGATCGGCATTCAAGTGTTGTTGAGTGTGTTACATTCTCAAATGGTTTGATTTTTATTCTCATCTTTTTTCTTTTATACTCTATTTTTTTTGCACATTCTTTTAACAAGGAGTCAAAAAATTAACTAAAATAATCAATTTCTAAAAAGGATACTTGCATCTGTTTTATATTATTTTAGATTACATTATGGGTGTAAGCAGTTTGGTTTGGTTGGGGTTGAGAGCAAGTTTAGTACAAATTAAATTCAATCTATCAATTTTGTTGATTGAGGAATCGAGACAAATGTTATGCTATGGTTTCGATTTTGTTAGTTTTGTCAGTTTGATAGATATAGTGATCCCAGTTTTGCTCCGACTTTTATTATGTCCTGGATTTGGGTTCCATGGTTGAATATTGTGTCTATGTTTTGTTTTTCCCCTTTGACTCTTTGTATTTGAGTTTTGGAACTTGTTAAGCGTGTTTGGAACAGGTTGGTTGTTGATTGATTTAGATTGTTGTTGCCCAGATTTTAGCCTCTTCGCTCGAGCGAGGCTTCTTGCGCTCGAGCGAGCCTTGTGTATTTGGCTTTCTTAGTTCGAGTGAGGTTTCTTGTGCTCGAGCAAGGTTTGAGGGTCTTTAGGTTTCTCTCCCAGACGCAGTTTTTCTAAGAAGGGAAAGTTCTTCACTCGAGCGAAACTTCTTGCACTCGAGCGAGCTAGGTGAAATTGCTTTTTCGCTCAAGCGAGACTTCTTGCGCTCAAGTGTGCGTGTGCGGCTGTGGCAGACCTGAAGCTTTGCATTCCACGCTCGAGTGACGCTGCTTGCGCTTGAGCGAGGTCATTTGTTGTGCCTGGTCGCTCGAGCGACAACTCCTTCGCTCAAGCGAAGGTCGCGTATATCAGTTCGCAGCGAAGCTTTTCTGCATCGCTTTTTGCATCTCTTTCACCCAAAACCCTAGCCCAGCTCTTTCTCTCTCTAAAATACTCTCTCTCTCTATACAAATACACCTTGATTTGGGAGTCTCTCAACCCTAGTCCCTTTGTTAAAAAGGTAGAGCACCTTGAGGGCTTCGTGTTGATCCGAATAGATCGTAGTGTCGGTGTGTTTGAAGTGTCTCCATCTTCTCCTTTGCTCTCCTAACGTTGAGGTAGGGATATTCTACTCTTTGATATGGATTTTAACCTAGGTGTTTGTCATTTTATATAAATGGTGGGATTTGGGAAGATTTGGGTGAAGTTAGAGTTTGGTTTGAATTTTTGAAAGAGGGATTTTCTATATTTGGCCCCATATAAGTATGTGAGGTATTGATTATGATGTTATGTGAGAATACGTGGTGAAAATGAGCCTTGGGCTTGATATTTGAAAAAGGGGGAAGATTTGCCCTAATATGAGTTAAATAAATTATTTGTATAAATAATGAAATTGATACGAGAAATATGAAATTGGTAGGGCGTATAAATGAATGATATAGTTGGATTTGATAAATCTCTCACCTATGGAAAATTTGGCAAATTATCTGTTTAATAGATTTGTTTATCTGTTTAGAAATATCTGTTTTGGATTATCGGTGGAGGATAGTTATGATTGTTGTAGAAACTGCATGAGGACTAGGTAAATTGAAACTAGTCATATGGATTATGTCATTGAATATGACGGTTGATTAAATTGCTGAATGTGTGAATTTGGTAGTCATTGCATATGACAACGTTTTAAATATATTGTACATGTATCTTTGTTTGGGAGGAGATAAGGAATGTACTCCATTATTTGGGAGGAGATAAGGGATAGACTCTATTGAAAACTAAGTTGGCCGGAGTGTCCAAGGTGCAAGTCCCGAAATCTTATACATATATGGGTGCCGGTTCCCCTGGATGTGATTTCGTAAAATGGCAAGAAAACTGAAGTGTTTGAATAATGATTGTTATTGAAGTGCTATTAAATGAGTTGTAGTCTCGTTTTGAATTGTTTAGGTTACAATGAACTATACCAATGAATTGATTTGGATAAATGAATAGAAACGGACTAGGATATAGATATTGGTAATGATTGGTTATGGAAAGAGTGTAAGTTGGTTTGCAAGTATTGAACATTTATCTGATGTTGACATCTTAGTTAATTCTCATATATTGTTTTAGCATATCTCTACTGTTCCTTGGCTCACCCTACTTAGAAAACCATTTTCAGGTATAGGTGGCATGCCGCCTCTAAGGACATAGCTTGGGAGGTTTAAGAGTTGAAGGCTCCATTTTGTTATTTTGTTTATGCTAAGTGTTTATTCAAGCCGAGGGCTTGACTTGTATAAAGCTTAGGACTCTTTTGTTGTAACCAAGAGATATCTTGAAAAGATGTAAGCGAGCATTTATTTTTGTTGTTATCCATTAGTATTACATGCTGTAGTTTCAGAATGAATATTTATGAAAGTGTAATGCATGTAATCTCTTTTGTAATATAAACTCTGATGAATGGAAGTAATACATAATCTCTTAGGTGATTTGTACCTTTTTTTGAAGGCGTTACAATAGAAATTAATTTAAATTTTTTTAAAAAAAATCCCATATTAGGAATAAATGAAGAACCATTGTGAAAATTGTTTTACTAGTGTCACCACTTAAATTTTTTTTTGCAAAGCATGTATTATTAATTCTTTATCTTTTAGTATTCAAAGAATTTAAGTACAAATATATATATATATATATATAACATTTGGTTCAGTTCAGATTGTATAGGTATTGAAATTATCAAAATAAAAAACTCAAAAAGTCTCAAGGATCCATCAAATTTTCTTACACTACTGCGAAGGGTTAAAAGAAATTTCATGTAAGATTCAATTGTGATTTGCATAATTTTTGGGTCAACCTGCGAATTCTCAAGGCCCGAAAATGAACATAATATTACTCATAATCAATCTACATGGAATAGACAGATGCTATAATTAAGAGATTATTCTGAGACTACAAGCTTTTCGACAATCACTTCCACGGGTTGGTCTCATCTTTAAGTTTGCAAAGCCATTAAGAAGAGAAAAAGTATTCCTTTCTTCTTTTTTTCAAATCCAAAATGGGTACATTTGACTAATGATGGCAGGTCTATGCTTCACCACGGCAAAAATTATACTACAGTTCTAAACCACCATATTACCTTTCATCCCGGCCACAGAGAAAAAAGTGAAGAGCGGGGTTGAGTCCCTTTTTTTCCTCCTTGGCTGACAATGAGTAGTTTGAGAATAAAACCGACATAATAATTACCCCACAGGATGGCTCGTGTTCTATGCATAAAGGGACTTCATAGACCATGCAGCAGAGAATGAATTACCGAACAACATTCCAGGACCAACACTACAAGGGTGTCTATATCTTGTCATGGAGGTTCACCACCAAATTGTGCGCGTCGTCAAGGAGCTTCCATACATCAAGATGCCCAGCCATGCTATTGCACTCTCTTAATATCTCATCCATGCTACTATATTTCTCTATGATTTGTTTCCTCCTTTGTAATACCGAAGCAGCAATTGCATAAAGTAACAGATCTTCTGTCGGTGGGGCACGCTGCCTTATCCTGCTCCACGCAGACTTTCCAATCCCAGCCCTAATCGCTGCCTGGTTGGCCCACATTACCTCCCAAAGTCCAATTGTCTGCTCGAAGGTTAATTCCCTTCTGAAGAGTACAATCACCATCCTGTAAACGAAAAAACAATCTTCTGCCTCGAGCTTCTCCAAATGTCTGTAAAGATGAGAATCCTTGCGTTTAATAATTTTAGAAACAGTGTTCAGTTGCCTCCTGATACCTACCTCATCGAGCCTGAAATTATGCCGAGCTTTCTTCATAAAACCAACGAAACACCAGAAAGCCTCGTGGTCATCTGTTATCACGGTAATTATTGGAGAAAGTAAATCACTCATCCCCTGGCAGTAACCAATTTCAGGATCGTAAAGTGCATAGGCTTCGAGGATGGCAACTAATCGAGCAGCGTGGAAGATCCTGCAAGGCTCTAGGTGTTCATAATCTCTTAATCCAACGGCCTCAGCAGACCGGCATGCCCTTTCAACTGATACCGCAGCCTGAGTTGGGGAGTATGCTTTCCATTCTTCATTTGCACGAACTGCATCCAGGCGGATGATTCGTTGCCATGTGGAAAAATCTTCGGAGGTGTGGAGTTTTGACTGGACTTCTGTCCTGGAGGGGGAAGAATCCTCCTTGGATGGGTCATTTTCACTCTCAGTAGTGGGGAAAGTATTACTCACTTCAGGGTCATCCGAGGAGTCTGAGTCCGATGATTCAGTGTCAAATGCAGGGGAATTTGGATCAGTGACTTGTCTTGAACCCAAATCTCCTTCCATCAATGCACTGCAGGGGTGGTTGGAATGCTCAACGTATGGGTTCCTTTCCTCGCTAGACAGTGAGTCCCTGGCACTAACGACATCCTCATAGTCTGGAGAATCTATGCCTTGATTGAAACTCCCACTATCTCCACTACTGCTAGTTCCACCAGTTTCCCTCAAATTTATACTGTCATCACTGCATTTTAAAAGTCGTCGGCATTGCCTTCGAAGTATTTCATATTCCTTTCTGCATCCATAGATTGCAAAATAAATAAAAACAAAATAATAATAATAATAATAATAATAATAAGAGAAACTCGGTGTGTGTGAGAGAGATGAACTTGGCAAGCATACCTCTTCTGTGTTCTTAAAACTTCTCTTTCTTCTTTGGAACTGTTTAAGTTATAGCTGTTTAAAAGAAAAAGCAACTCAGTCATCATATAGGATTTTGGTGCATCTGCCTAAATATAAAGGGAACACAAATATACGGCGAGGTGTCACAGCATCCAATCACATACAAGCAGAAAGCTAAAGTCAAAAAGGAAAGAGAACAACCAATTTTATATTTACTTGTTTCAGAAGAAGAGACCTACATAGATCGTAACCAAAAATAGTATTTAGCACATGAATCTTATATATGTAAGTTGGGCAAATATCTCCAGCAATTGAATTGTCCTCCACAATTATTTGAATTACCAAGCACATAACAATATTTTGGAGAAAAGCCATTATTGCAGTCCCAATTCTGCAGATGGAAAGTTGGCTAATCCTTGCTAATTTGATAAGATGAAGAAAAGAAGAAGAAATTGGTGGGCATAATTGATGATTGCAAGAACTGAGCAGAAACAAAACCACAGCAATTCAAAAGATTGAAACACAAATAAAACCATGTCCAAGACCAATAAAACCCACAGCTTGAAGTGCAAATGGATGTACTAATACAAAATGATAATATACATATATATATATGCAGGACTAATTCTAAAAGGACAGAGAGAGAGAGAGGAACCCTGAAAAAATAATAAGATAAAAGAAAAGTTGGTTTTAGAAGACTCTGGATCCATATGAATGGAAATGTTATCAAATATAATTATCTGGGATGCAAGTATGTAAATTTATACGAATCCACTGAAACAAGCAGGAAAACAAAAAGCATGGGACATCTCCAACCAAATCATAGTTGATATCTGGAAATGAGGGAGTAAATTCTCTCTACAAGTAGTAATCAAAGTTTAAAAGGTCCATCTCCGATACATTGCAGTAAACAAATATTTCAATGGTGGACATGCTTACACTCCAAGAAGGAACGGCCAAACCTCCAACCTGATACTTGGATCAACACCCTACATAAAAAATGAGGAAGTAAAATTATAATATTTATAAGAACAAAAAGGAAATCTGCAAGCATGAATAAGTACAACTTTAAAAATTGAAAATGAACAATGAACTGAATGAAATGGTAACTCACTCCACTTCGAACTTTTTTCAAAAATTTCACTCCACCATGACGAAGCTTTCCATCTGCTGTAAACAAACTTCTCCACTGCTGAGGTGAAAGGGTATGTTTTCTTTTCCTGCGGGACCATGGTGATTTGAGACTACCCCTGGAAAGGAAACAACAGGCATTATTAATTATCATCATAAACAAGAAGCTGGCGCCGATATAACACTATAAATAACCAAGAATACCAGGGTGACATTTACAACAAAAAAAAAAAATTTTTTGGTCATGCAATGCAGGAAGAAATCATAGAAATGAAGCAGTAGGTCAGCAGCATGCCTCACTTTTCCTATGTGTTTGATAAGTTCCAATACCCATGCAAAATAGGAACAAATGTAACGGTTGATTATGATAAGTTCATTCAAAATTAAATTCCATTATGATAAGTTCATTCAAAATAGGTCAGCAGCATGCCTCACTTTTCCTACGTGTTTGATAAGTTCCAATACCCATGCAAAATAGGAACAAATGTACTGGTTGATTATGATAAGTTCATTCAAAATTAAATTCCATTATGATAACTTCATTCAAAATAGGTCAGCAGCATGCCTCACTTTTCCCATGTGTTTGATAAGTTCCAATACCCATGCAAAATAGGAACAAATGTACTGGTTGATTATGATAAGTTCATTCAAAATTAAATTCCATTATGATAACTTCATTCAAAATAGGTCAGCAGCATGCCTCACTTTTCCCATGTGTTTGATAAGTTCCAATACCCATGCAAAATAGGAACAAATGTAACGGTTGATTATGATAAGTTCATTCAAAATTAAATTCCATTATTATATGACTAGGGAAAAAAATGAGAACTAGGGATCAGAACCTGCTAGAAAATATGTCCCTATTCCCAAATTTAACACAGAAAATGCATTTAGTTTACATACAATAGTCCAACTACAGAAATGAATGTCAATGACACAAAACTTAGATTTTCCTAGTAGAAGTTGTATGATCAGCTCATCTTTCACTAACGTAATCCCATTCTATCTTTTCCTTTTTATTTCTTTAGGACAGAGGGAGGAAGGAAGGGAATGCAATAAATATTGATACATAAAGTTTGGTAAGCATGAACTTTACTTGCCTAAAGTTTCAATTATACAATTTGCCACTTTAAAGTTCTACTACTCTGGGTGACTAGAAGGTTATAACACTGCCAATGAAATGTCAACTGGATTGGATAATCAATATCCACAATCAGTGTATCATTCAAGCTTCTTATGTGCAGTCATTTCATTGACTTTAATTTGTAGTGCTTGTGAACACTGGATTCTTTGGGCGATATCTCTCAGACTATAAATAAATATCTAAAATTGCTTCAACCACTTAATTTCTTGGAAGAAGTACAAAACGGGCAGGGGAGGGAAAAAGGATTGCAGTTGACGCATATTGGGACTGTGTTCCATGTGCTCCCACAAAGAGTATGACACTTATCTGTGTGCTCCTTTAGTTGACAAGACCCAATGGAAACGACATAGTACCAAACATTAGAGCCACTGTTTCACCAAAGCATGAAGGCCTATGGAGATTTTCTTGTTTTATCAACTTTATTTTATGAGGCTGGAAATAAATACAAATACCAGAAAATTATCGTGGTAAAATTTCATTTTTTTTTTCCCAAATCAAAACACTAGAGTCCAGTATATATAAGTCCGGTTAAAATAATTTAATGGGAATTCCATAGCCATTGTCTCAAACTTAATGCACATATAACACTTTAAAAACCAAGGCAAATCAAACACAGCATATCTGAGAATATTTATATATAGTACCTAAGCCAATTTATGAAAGCCAAGAGCATTGATTCGTTAACCTTCAATATATCCTCAAAGCAAGAAAACAGGAGGACCTCAAGCAGACTGAACATCTGCTGTTAATATATAGGAATTCCTTGCCATTATCCATTTTTTTAATAAAACATGTTAATTGGCAAACTCATGAAGGCTTCAAACTCCAGTTCTCTACTGGGAAAAAAAGCCTCCTCCCAAAAAGACAATTTGTCAAACTCAAATGGATATTGAGTGATGTTAAGGGATCTCCATAAAGTTATGAGACAAAACCACCTTCCCATGCTCAACTTGGTGTATTGAGAGAGGGGGAGACCCTCATGGTAAGCAATCCTTCTTATTTTCCACGGGTACTTTGTTAATTCGTCCGATGCTCACAATGAATACATCAAATTAATAACTTCTGCACCTATGCCAGGTACTTGTAGTAATCTCATAAAGGCTTTCTCCGATTCTCTACTGTCTACCATGAGATAAAATTTGAAAGAGAGCTTCCACCCCCTTGCGCTCCTCCTCCAACACACACACTTGAGATTTTTCTACCCAAAAAGGCAATATGTAACACACTCATATTGGATATTGGTGAAATGAAGGGATCTCCAGTAAAGTTATGAGACAAAACAAGCTTCCCATGCTCAACTTGGTGTTTTGACATAGAGGGAGAGACCCTTATGGTAAGAGATCCTTCTCATTTTCCATAAGTACTTTCTCAATCACCCTGATGCTCACAATATCAAATCAATAACTATACTTTAAACATTCTAATTATGCACCTATGCCAGGTACTTGGAAAGAATGAAGCAATGGATCAATTATGGGATTTCATTGAGGCCTCTGAATAGATTTTTTCATGTATGGAAGATTTTTTTATTTTTTTGCATATGGGTTGTGACCACTATAAAAAAATGTCAACACTCAAAATTCTCAATAAATGACGCTTGCTTGCAAGCATTTCCCTTTTCTCCCCCTTCTTCCAAAACATGAAAACCTACTCCTCTTTTCTTTTCCTTTTTTTTTTTCCTCCTAAAATAGTATTCCTAGCACAAGGGAAGAGCTAATCGGATCTTCATTCAAACAAAAACCAATCTACATCAGACTGAAATCGATCAGTAATGCACCTAAAAGCAACAAACAATACAAAGAAATTGACCAAGCTACTGCTATTCACAGTGAACAATAAACACACTCTATAAACTCAAGAACATAATAATACTAAGCAGATTGAGACAAATTTGACTCCGTCAAAACATTTAGCTGGTCGACTTTGTCAAACCTCTAACTAAAACCCTCCTTATCCACCAAAACTTGACTACTGGAACCACTAATGCATGATCCAATGCAAGTTAAACAATATCCGAAGAAAGCCGAGCTATAGGGTTGAGCTAAAGATTGATTCAATAAAAAACAACTCTGACAACACTGATACCGAGATCTAAAATTGAAGAACACAACTTTCTAAAAATAGAGCTGAATTTAAAATATATAAAAAAAAAACGACTAATTGAGAGAGAAACTCACCGATCTGAAGAAGAAGAAGAAGAAGAAGAACAATAAGCTGGAGAGGAGGCCGCAACTACGAGAAAAACCGATCTCAAATGAATCCACGGCGAAGACGAAGACGAAGACGAAGAATTTGAAGACGATGGCGACGAAGTGTGACTTCGTCGAAGAGTTCTCATCTATCTATTAATTTACACCTACTGTTTTCTGCGAAAAATCCATTGATTTCTTCGGATCAAATCAAATCAAATCAAATACGAGGTTAGTTATGACCTAGTAGTGTAGAATACAACAGCGGGCAGCCATGGCGATTCCGGCCAAGGCCGTGACGGCGACAGTTACTCCGGCATTCCACGCCGCCGTTTCTAGCTAGAATCCGCCGCCGAGGAAGACTGGGGCTAACTTACTGCTGGTTTGAACACCATTCGAGACGGAGCTGAAGAAGAGGAGGAAGAGCATGGAGGATGAGAAAGAAGATGATGATGATGATGATGATGATGAGAGAGAGAAGAGAGAAGAGAGAGAGAGAGATCTGACTCTTAGAAGGGGTAGTGAATTTTCCACCATAACCAACTCAAGGCCTAACCTTTAATTTCACGTTTCCTTTTACTTTGGGTTTATGGTCTTCTACTTTGGTCTTCTACTTTGTCTCACTCACTCTTTTGTTTCTTCTCTCTCTAGAGTTAGTCTAGAGAGAGAGGGGTACTTGAACGAAGACTAGATAATCGTCAAGCACGCTATTACTTTATTACAAGGCTAAATGCTATATAAAAAGTAATAATGCTTAATAGAAAAACAAATGAAATTATATTAAAAAAAAAAAAAAAAGTAAAGTAAAAGAAAGAAAATAAGAAAAAAAAAATAGAAGAAGTAAAGTAAGAAAAGATAAAGTGCATAAGTTTAATGTTTTCATTTCGTCTAAATAATTATAATGACAGAAGATTAGTGTAATTTCCTAAACGCCAGGAATGATATGTACTAAATTCAAATTTCAAGGGGTGTAAGTGTAATTTATCCAATAAATAAATGCTATCAACAAGTAGACATCACCTAGGTCTCGTTTGGCAATATCACTTTTTAGCCTAAAAGTCAAAAAGTCACTTAAAAAAATCAAAAAGCCAACAATTTATATCAAAAAGTCAAAGATTTCATTTTCCCTCTACTTTTTGCATATCTTTTTGTAAAAAATCAAAAAGTCATCTTAAATATACTAGTTTTTTTTACATCATATTTTAGCCAAAAAAACTAAAAAGTTACTAAAAAAGTTTGTTTCCAAGGCCTTAATACTAAAAGGGTTAATTGGTGATAAATCCAATATAAAGAGGGTATTAGGTTCAAGGGATTTTTTTTTTTTTTTTGATAAGAAGTTCATGCTTTGTAAAATAGTTTGGTGAGAAATTCTGCAGAACATTTTGTTTCCAATTTTACCTTTTGAAGATTTTATCTGTTTGAATTTTTGTTGACTATCTGTTGAAATTACTTTCTATCTATTGAAATTTTTTATTTGCTAAAATTCCTGTCTGTTTAAATTTTTTATCTGTTCAAATTTTTCAAATTTTTTATTTGTTAAAATTTCCATTTGTTCAATTTTTTTATTTGTTGAAATTTATATCTGTTTAAATTTTTTATTTGTTGAAATTTCTATCTATTCAAATTTTTTATTCGTTCAAATATTTTCTTTTTATTTGTTCAATCTGTTTCATTTTCATTTTCATCAACAACAATACATTATCAACATAACAACAAAAATAACTACAATTATCTATTGAATTCAAAGAGAAAAAATGGTACTGAAAAAAAAAAAAAAAGAGAAAATGATGATGATAAAAAAAACGATCTAGATCTGAAGAGCGATCTGTTCAAATCTGAGAAATGCACCAAGCCACAAGAGCTATCGCAGACGATGGTGTAGTGGTAGAGCAAGATCGGTTATGTAAGTTTTTGAACATTATTGTTCATCTCCTAAATCCATCTTATCATGCTAGCAAAATATTTAGATCTTCAAGTTAAAAGCTTGAGAAATGAAAAAATTAAAAAATAAAAGGAAAGGAAAAAAAATAAAAAAATTCTATTTCATTGTGATTCAAAAACCTATAATCAAACTTGCAAACAAAGAGGTTTTTTGAATGGTGAAATCGAGGCATTCTTTAGTTTATTCAATTTCAAAATGTACATTTACATAAAAATATTACTAAATAATAATAATAATAATGTAAGCAATTATCCATCTAGCCTGGATGTAAAATATAGAAAAGCAACATGGAGGTCATATAACAACTCTACACTAGGATTGAAATCAGGCCCAAACTAAAAAGAATCAGACACCGTCACACAATTTGATCATCAACCTTGCATGAGAAGACTATAAGGACAAGAAATTGACAAGATCAGCAAAACTACAAATCATCAAAAGAGATAGAGATTTCATAGATAAATATCTTCAGTAGTGTCTAAGCTATGAACGATCAATATGTATATATCGTTATCTCTGTGGTGGATCGTTTAGATCTAGAGAAATGAAGTAGAGGCCTAGAAAGAGAAAAAGAGACCCTAAAGGCGGCGATATCGGCAAACTCATCGACGATCTAGTCAGATCGAAGTCTCCTCGTTGCTAGCGACTTTGTGAACTAGCTGAAGCAAGAAGTTTTCTTCATCACCAGAGTTTTGCTTGAAGAAGACGGTGATAGTGAAGCGAAAAGCAACGTCGTCGTCATTGCTGATGAATGTACTCGATGAGCAGTGGAGTAGAGAGAGAAAGAGTGAGAAAATGATTTTGCTTAGGGTGTGGGTTGGAAACCATGTATATATATATATATGTGGGTATTTTTGTCATTTCAAAAAAATTATCCTTATGGACATAATAAAGTTACGTGTGGATCTTCGGGCATAAGAAATACAGGATTGGATTTTTCGCCCAAGTACCCATACTAAAATTTACATTAAAAAAATTATTATCTTTGAACAGATTAAAATAGATAAATAAATAAAAAGAAAAAATTGATGATAAATCCAATCTAAGAAGAGTATAAGGTGGTCCAGTTGATTTTTTTTTTGGTGAGAGGTCCACACTTTGTGAAATAATTTGGTGAGAAGTCCTGAAGGATATTTTGTTTCCAATTTTACCTCTTGACTGATTTTTATCTATTTGACTTTTCGTTGACTATTTGATCAAATTTCTATCTATCTGTTCAAATTTTTGGTCTATTTGTTTAAATATTTTTGTCTATCTGTTCAAATATTTTTGTCTATCTGTTCCAATTTTTTAACTATCTGTTAAATTTTTTCTCATATCTGTTCAAATTTTTCTCCTAAATCATATCTATCTATTCAATTTTTCCTTAAATTCTATCTATTTGTTTAATTTTTTCTTAAATTTTATCTATCTGTTCAATTTTTCTTATCTGTTAAAATAATAATTTCTTATCTATTACTCAAATTTGAAAGCTCATTTTTCTTATTAAAATAATAATTTCTTGTCTGTTACTCAAATTTGCATATATTCACACATACAGAAATGAGAATTTGAACAGATCTAAGGCTTTGACAGATTTGAGAATTTCAGCACATCACTCAAATTTGACAAATCTAAGGTTGAGAGCTAGGAGAATGACAGATCTGAGGTAAGGGACCTCTATAGTTTACGTCTATTTTTCAAGACAAATGTCATTCAGTCATATGATTATTAATATCCAATCATCTTTATTTTTTGTATGAATGACTCTGCTCAACAAACTTTATAAGAATGATTCTAATTATCGAAGTGGGTTTTGAAATGAGTTCATTAAATCTAATAGCACCTCTTCAGTTGGATACTAATAGGAGAATCCATTTCCTCAAATTAATTGCAGATCACAATAGTATGAAACATTGGCTCCAGTCTAATTCTAAACATGGATCATACCCTTGGTTCAGTCAACGAAAAGGAAGTGGTCAAGAGGGAAATGGAATGAAGGGCATTAGGAGGGGTGAGAAGCATCAAAAAGGGAAAAGAAAGGTATGGTGGGCAATAAGGATGGGGTGGCAAGCAATGGCAGAGGTCTACCAGCAACGAAGGAAGATGGAGTGAAAAGGTAGAGTTAGTATTGATTAAAGGGGGATTTGGTCAAAATCTCCTCATAATAAAATTTTAATGTATTAAGGATAAGTACAAAAAGTTTTTCTTAAAAAATCCAACACATACCACTATTACCAAAATATTAAATTTTAAAATAATATAACTTTTGATATAGATGTCAATTTTTAATAAAATTATATTTTTAGAATCCTCTCATCAAGATCTATCAAATAAAATCCATGTTGACTATGAAATTCTTTAATAAAAAAAAATTATTACCGTTGAAATTGATGTAAACAATAACATGTTGTTATATTTGATAATAACAGGTTACTCTGGCAATATTGTTCAAGAAAAGAAAAAAAGAAGAAGATATTTTACTTTGTCTTTTCTCAATATGCGCCTTCTCCTTGGGGGTTTATGAAACAAATAAATTGGACAGTCTTTTTCCCCAAACAAGGATCCAATAGAGAGGTTTTGGCTAAATTTCCCTTAATTAAAGTGTTAAAACACAGCAAAAGAAAATTCAAATTTTAAGATAGATAGAGTATCTTAAGAAATGAGATGTCTAACATTTTTTTTTTTTTGGGAATGAAATTAGAGAACCAACATTCATATGAAATTAGACATGATACTAATAGAATAGTATCATATTGAATTTAACATGATAAATGTATTCTTTTGAAAGTGGATCGTCTCCAATGCTTTTCGGTTCAATCATTATTCAACACTTATTTAAAGGTCAAAAAATATGATAATGATTAACTATTAAATTACTGGATGATGGCTCATTAAAAAAGTATTAGAGAAGATCCGGATCCATCTTTTTTGTTTTTATATTGTACCAAATCTTAACAATATTACAATTGACTGGCAACTTGTTTGTATCGAAAATGACTGTCCAACCAGATGATGCCATGCAGCGATGGTCATGCAAATAAATGGATGTACATGGTGGCTTTATTGATTTTTGTTGTATTTGAACAGTTTGATAAAACTACCTCTAAGGTGTTTTTTCAAAAGGCACAGCCAAATCAGAATGTGACACATGGCGCAGGTGACCCATGAAAGTAGAGGCGCTTGGTAATTTTATCAAGTATATCTATCATCAGATAATGGAGTGGTAGTTTCCTAATATATAAGAATTAGTTTAAAGATATTATTCCATCAATATTTCCAACAAAAGATTTTCCTATATTTAATAATTGAACCTCCTGCAAATTAGCAAATTCAACACATACAGGAGATTATTCAGCACATGTTTGAGATATTTGGGTATCAAGACTTGGTCACAGGACACATGTCAATCATCTGAAGTAGAAGGTTTTCACTATATATACATCATCCAACAACTAGAATTTGAAGGCCTCTCCAACTTGTCTTTGACCAAGCATGGGACACTTGTCTTTCATCCAATAGTCCCACCCTCTACCCAACGGCTAAGATTAAAAGAAGGTTATAACAATCCCTATTCTTGAGGAATAATCAACAACTTGCAAAAAAAGAGAAGGCTAGTGGGACATGTGTTAGCTTAAGAGGCAATTCAACACCCTACTATCTAGAGATCATGGAGATACTTCAGGAGGTGGTTGCTAATTTTCAGGAGGTCAGTTACAATTTTTAGGAGGATTCAACACCCTACTATCTAGAGATCATGGAGATACTTCAGGAGGTGGTTGCTAATTTTGAGGAGGTCAGTTACAATTTTTAGGAGGACTTGACTACTATAAATATCCCATTTGAAAATGGAACAAAGCTTAATTAATCAACCATTCAACTCAATATAGTACAAAGTACTAGTGCTTTTTAGCTCTAGTTTAACTTAGGAGTAGATTTGAAAGGCATTTTTGCCATAATTTTAGTCTTAGATCATGACATCTATGTCAAATTAGTTATTTTTAGATTTTATTGGCATTGTTTTGAGACTTAAATTGTGTTTCAATTCCATTTGTAACACAATTTCATATTTTCAAACTTGTTCTTATACTTTTGTAATGTTCAAAACAAGAACCAAAAGGTTGTAACCTCCTACTTATCTCTTTTCTTGATTTTTACAAACTCCTTGAATATTTTAAATCCTCTTAATTGAGGTAAAACAATAACCATAAGGTTTTTACCTTTTGGACCTCAACACAACCTCCTATTTTCATAAGTCAAATTTTTTCAAAAATATTTTCATAACTTAGACACTATTATCCCGACATGCCCGCAAATCCTTCTTTATTTTAGTCAAAATTTGTATGCTAATTAAAAAAATATTATTTTTATATTTTTTACATATTGTTTTTTATATTTTTTATGCTCATGTTGAGAAAATGAACACAACCCCACTTTCTAAATAGAAAGTTAATGATACACATGAGGCATGAGTCAACAAAATCAGGTGCATTGTTCCATGGACATAAAAGGGGAAAAAAATGAAAAAATAGAGGTTCATAAAATAAAATTATAAAAAAAAAATATATATAAGAAAAAAGATTGCAAAAACAATAATATATGTATCAACAAAAGTAGGTCTTGTTTTGGAAATAGCTACTTTTTAGGTTTTTTGGCTATTTAACTATTTTAGTGGACTATTTTAGTTTTTGTATTTGGGAAGATGGGTTGGATTTTTTGTTAGATTGGTGTATTGAAAAATGTATTTGAAATGATATTGGAAAAGTAAATGACCAAAATGCCCCTTTATAAATATAGAGCTCCTTTCCAACCAATAAAAAATCATGTTGATGTGGCACTACTAGCTACTGTGGGTTTCTCAACTATTAAAAGGGCAAAACCATCATTTTGCACTCTGTGGATGACAGTTGTGCATCACATGGTTGGGGTTGAGCAACAATAAGGTGTTTTTGAATTTTTTTCTCAAGAGGCTAAAATAGCATGTAAACTTGGTTCCTAAACAACGCCTAAATATGCAAGAAACTTGTTGAACAATGGTTCATACACACGGCATAGGAAAGCAAATTGCAACACGCCAACACATGAAAATCATAACAACTATTATTTTAATGTCCTCTCTTGTTTTTGAAGAATTATATGGTGGTCTTGGCAAGTTTATATGGTGTCTCAATTTAATTTTTATTAATTAAATTAGTAAGATTTAATATTTTTGTATTAATTTTTTAAATAAAGTTATATGTGTTAATTGGTATATTAATTAATGTATTAATGGATGATATAGCATAATTTTGAAAGATTTGTTAGGGAAAATATATGATTTTCTATAAGTAAATCAATCGAAAGAAACAAAAATAATGCGGAAAAATTAAATCAACAATGACACAAGAATTTTTATGTGGTTCCCTCAATGTGAGATACGTTCACAGAATCGAAATCTGATTATACTATCAACCAAGAGTTTTTAAACGATTAAAAACGAGAAACAAATGGTCTCACAAACCACCCTTAGGTAAATTCTAAATAATTACAAATAAATAGAGAAAAGACCTTACTAAATAGACGAATAAATTATCTTCGAAATAGAGTGTAGAAGCCCACAAATTTGAATCAAACTAGCTTCTACTAACATTGTAGAGTATAGCCGAAATTAATCCTTCGAAGTTGAATTTCATCGAATTGAATTCACCCAAAAACACTCTCACAGCCGATTTGTATATTGCCAAATTAAACTCCACAATAAGTTTTATCTTACCGAAATTGATTACCAAGCACACACCATTGAAAGATGTACATTAGTTGCTGCACCATACAAATTAAACAATACAAAAGAGATATTGTTGATTCTTAGACTTTTTATCAAAACCTTAACTGTTACCAAACGGATTAAAAATACTCATTGGGCCTCAAAAAGTTAGATATGATATATAAAAAAATATATATTATAAGCAACACCAAAGCAAATTCAAATTCTTTTAATAAACCAATTGGGTCTCATACTCCACTAAGTAGGTATGCCTAACAATTCTCCCCCACCGACTTAGGTAGAGACATCAACCAACACCAAACCAAATTAAAAATACTCATTGGGCCTCCAAAAGTTAATATAATATATATATATATATATTATAACTAACACCAAACCAAATTAAAATTATTTTAATAAACCAATTGGATCCTATACTTCACTAAGGAGGTATACCTAGCAATTCTCCACCTACCGACTTAGGTGAAGACATCAACCATACCCACCAAAGTTCGACATTTCAAATGTGTGTCCCTCGATAGAGTCTTAGTCAACATATCTGAAATATTATCATCTGTGTGGACCTTTTCAAGTTGTAATAATTTCGAATTTAACACATCACGAATCTAATGGTATTTCAAATCAATGTGTTTCGAATTCGAATGAAAAGTAGAATTTTTACTCAAATAAATAGCACTTTAACTATCACAATAAAGTACATATCTTTCTTGCTTCAAACCTAACTCTTGCAAAAAAAAAAAAATTCAACCATAACTCTTCCTTGCAAGCTTCCGCAATGGCGATAAATTCAACTTCAGTAGTTGAGAGAGCAACACATTTTTGTAATTTAGATTGTCGTGCTACAGCTCTCCCTACAAATGTCATCAAATACCCTGAAGTAGATTTCCTAGAATCAACATCACCGGCCATGTCGAAATCTGTGAACCCATCAAGTATCGGCTTACCCAAAACACAAACACACCTTCGAAGTCCCTCGAAGATACCTTAGAGTCCATTTCACCGCTGCTTACCCGGATTAGAGAGAGACCAACATACCACATCAATGGCGTGAGCAATATCCGATCTTGTACAAATCATGACGTAAATCAAAGAACCAATTGCTGAAGAATAAAGAATTTTCAGTATCTCTTACTTGTCTTTCTCACGTGTAAGACACTGATTTGAACTAAGCTTGAAATGACTCGCAAGTGGACAACCAACCGGCTTTGATTTATGCATGTTGAACCTCTCAAGAACCTTCTCAATGTAGCTTTCTTGAGACAACCAAATCAGTCCCTTCTTTCAATCACGAACAATCTTCATATCAAGAATTTGCTTTGTCGGTCTCAAATCTTTCATAGCAAATGACTTGCTCAACTCCAATTGCAATTTGTTAATCATGGAAGAATCTTGACCCACAACTAACATGTCATCAACATAAAACAAAATAATAATATATTTTCCATCCGAAAAAAATTTCACAAACACACAATGATCCGAAGTGTTTTGAAAAAACCATTATTTATCATGAAAGAGTCAAATTTTTTGTACCATTGTCGTGGCGCTTACTTGAGGCCATACAAACTTGTTTTCAATTTGCAAACAAATTTATTTTTCCCTTTCTCTACAAAAACCTCTGGTTGCTCCATGTAAATTTCTTCTTCAAGGTCACTATGAAGAAATGTGGTCTTTACATTAAGTTGCTCAACTTCAAAGTTCATACTTGTAGCCATGCCATGTACAACCCGAATAGAAGACATCTTCACAACTAGTGAGAAAATCTCATCAAAGTCAACACCTTTCTTTTACCCAAAGCCTTTAACAACAAGACGTGCCTTGTACCTTAGATTCTTGCCATCATTCTTCAATTTGAAGACCCAATTATTTTTCAGAACTTTCCTCCCCTTAGGCAACTTTACCAAATCATAAGTGTGATTTTAAGCAAGGAATTCATTTCCTTTTCCATGGCCTTTTTCCAATCACTTTTCTTTACATGCTCAATTGTTTCTTGGTAGCTCTCGAGCTTCCCTTAATTCAAAATCAACACAAATTCATTAGGATGATACTTTTTCGAAGTTGTCGGTCCCTTGTAAATTTCCTCAACTCAAGTTATGGTGCCGGTTCTTGAGTTGGATGCTCTTTCTCAATTTCAAACTCGACTTCATTTGGAGTAACATCATCATCTACATCTTTAAGAGGGGGTTGCACATCTCCCCCATTTTTATCATCCATTGAAGACGAAGGAGATGGATCCATGTTAATGAGATCACTAGTTTTTGACTTCGGTTGATCACATTTGCCAGAGTCTTCAATTGTTTGGTTTTCAAGAAACACAACATTACGGCTTCGAATAACTTTCTTGTCGACCAGATTCCACAATCTATAACCAAATTCATCACGTCTATAGCCAAGAAAAATGTGTTGTCTTGACTTACTATCAAGCTTGGACCTCTCATCCTGTAACGCTCTGAAATAATTGACAATAATACTGTCTCACGATAATAACCAATTGACAATACATTTCTAAATATGATATCTTTATATTCATATGATTCAATTTTACAAAAGATAACACATGCAGTTATACATTCATAAGTCCTAACCCTGAATCTATAGCATGTGTCATAAACAAAACATATGAATTAAATGATAAAACAGATAAATTAATGCCCTGATGGCTACAGCTTTCCAAGATGGTGCCTAGTTACAACAAAAGTGAGTTTAAACTCAATACATATAAAGCCCTCGGCTTGTATAAAATAAATACAACAATAACAAAATGAAGCTCTTGGCTCCAAATCCTCCCAAGCTACTGCCTTGGTGGAGGTATATCATCAGCACTTGAAAATGATTTTCCACATAGGGTGAGCCAAAACCTAATAAAGTTACTCTAACACAGTGTATGAATCTTAACAAAGTTATAAGGTAAATGTATATGCAATGCTCGTGTCAAAATGTTTTATATCTCTTTCCAAAACCATGCAATGCTAGATTATATCACAATTCATGAAATTATTTCCTTTACAATAGAAAACAGGGAAGTGGATACAACACTGGAAATCTCTAGGTATGTATCTACAAGTAGGCTATACAAGCACTACCAATTGCTATTTTCACCGGTACTGATCAGAAGGCTCGCCACCTAATCGTGCGGGTTTCTGGACTTTCACTAAGGACATATAGGCCAACATAATATCACAACCACACCCCTTACCCAGATTCACTAAGGTATTCATCCATTTTTCTCAAAAAAATATACATTTTCAATGTGTTAAATATGCAACAATGCTTAATGCAAATGGATAAGAAATTAGTTTCAATTTTCCTAATTCTCATGCAATTTCTACAACAATCATAACTATCCTCCACCGATAGCCCAAAAACAGATATCTCTAAATAGATAGATAATTTTCAATAAAAATAAACATTTCAAAATTTCAAGATAGGAGCGATAATACATATCCGACTCCACCATTATTATCATCATCATCATCATAATCATAATTCCAATTTCATAAAACCAACATCATTTTCATTTCCTCTTTACAAAAATCCAATATTCACATTGTAAGGCAAAATCTCTTTTTCTTAATAAATTAATTCCAAGGATAAAAATCCTCCACTTTATCACCACTCAGTAATATTTACAAACTCACGATCATTTTCAAAAACCATTTAAAAACTCCTCTTTTGATTTTTAAACCAAAATCTTAGATTTTGTTCAAAAATTCCCAAATCATAAGATTGTTTAGAAAGGCAAATAAATCAGTTAAAAACCATACAAACGTGTGGAGAAATCCTTACCTCAAAGTTATAGACAAGGAAGATCAAATTTTGGAACTTAATGAAGCCCAAAACGAGTTTTGCTCCAATCAAAAGGAAGCTCTAAGCAAGCTCTACTCTTTTTCCCACAGGATAATGGTGCAGAAATCAACAGATCAAGGTGTATTTGAGGTTTAGAGATGGTTTCTAGAGAGAAAGAAAGACGATCTGAGATTTCAGAATGTTTAGAGAGGGAGATATGAAAAAGTGACTTAAAAAGTGAGTTTTCGGAACTGATATACACTTAGACCGCTCGAGCGAACAAAGTGACCACTTAAGCAAAGAATACCATCTCCTAGAAGTTTTGCAGAAAAAGGCTAACCGCTCGAGCTCAAAAGGACCGTTCGAGCCAAGACTGCTCGAGTGCAAGAAACACTGCTCGAGCGAAAAAAACACCCTCCAAGTTGTTTTGCAGGCTTGCAAAAGTACTGAGAGTTCGCAAAGATCGCTCGAGCGACAAAAGGACCGCTCGCGCGAATTAACCAAAATCTGGGCAACAGTACTATTGAAAAACAAACTCCTAATCTGTCCCAAATGCAACAAAGACATCCAAACAACCAAACTCAATCAAGAATAAGATGAATAAGGACATAAACAACTAAATAAAACAAGGAATCCGGATCCAAAACAATAAATAGGTCGGGTCTAAACCAGAATCGGTATAACCTCCCATTTTAAGGAATTTTGTCCCTAAAATTTTAAAGTCAATACAATAACCATTGTATTTAAATCAACATAACAATGATTTATCCATCCTTATAACTACGACTCATCCACCGGTCATTCATTCTCTTAACAACGATAAACAAAGTTTTCAAACGAGGCATCCTCATCTGCCTCTAACTAGGTCCAATCCAATACATGCGACGAATCCGGCTCATACTTCCAGAGCATACAGATATAAAATATGTCATGAACCTTGGAAAGCTGTGGTGACAAAGCCAAACGATAAGTTACCTCCCTAATGCGCTCTAAGGTCTCAAAAGGCCCAATGAATTTAGGAGACAACTTCTCACTCTTCCTAAACCTCATCAATCCCTGTCTCGATGATATCTTCAAGAAGACGTGATCTCCTACCTCAAATGATAATGGTCTTCTCCTACAGTCGGCATAACTCTTTTGATGACTCTAAGTCGAAACCAACCTTTTACGGATAAGTACAACCTTCTCCATCATTTCCCGGATGAACTCAAGACCTAACATAGATGCGTCACCCACCTCGGTCCAACATACAGGAGATCTGTACAGTCGGCCATACAAGGCTTTAAACGATGCCATGTTAATACTCGCTTGAAAACTATTGTTGTAAGCAAATTCCACTAAAGGTGAGTGCCTCTCCCACGATCCCTTAATGTCAAGAACACAACCTTGAAACATATCCTCTAGGATCTGAATGGTACGCTCTGACTGCCCGTCATTCTGAGGATCATAGGCGATGCAAAAAGTCAACCTAGTGTCCAAGACATTCTGTAGGCTCTGCCACAATCGAGCCGTGAAATGCAGATCTCTATCTGAAACAATAGTCACAGGGACCTCGTGAAGTCAACCTATGTCCTTAACATAAAGGTCAGCAAGACAATCTACCAAGTCACTCATACGCATAGGCACAAAATATGCTAACTTAGTTAACCGATCTACTATCACCCATACGACATCATTACCCCGTTGAGTCATCGAAAGACCTACAACAAAATCTATCGTGATATGCTCCCACTTCCACTCAATTATAGGCTAGGGCTACAACAAACCAACTGGTCCCTGATGCTCAGCCTTCACTTGTTGACAAGTAAGGCACCTCGATACAAACAAGGCTATATCTCTCTTCATTTCCCTCCACCAAAATTGGCGACTAAGGTCGTGATACATCTTTGTGCCTCCTGGGTGTATTACAAGGCGAGAATGGTAAAACTTTCAGAGTACCTCCTCTCTACAAGACTCCGACACGAAAAGACGGTCAAGGTATCTGACACTTGAGTCAGAGTACATGTTCAAGCCCTTCTCTACCTTCCCACTAGATATCTACTCCCGGATAGACTCTATCTCATGATTACCCCATTGTGCTTCTATAACTTAGCTCACAAGTGTAGGTTGTGAAATTATAGTAAACAAGGCTGCAGCCTCGATGAACTTGCCAATAGCACCCAACATCTCCTATTCCCAGATGGCAATACTAGTTACACTACACTGTTAATGGATTTCCTACTCAAACCATCGGCCACTACATTGGCCTTCCCCGGATGATAGTGCAACTTAAAATCATAATCTTCCATAAACTCCATCCACTTCATTTGTCTCAGATTCAAATTCTTCTATGAAAATAGATACTTTAGACTCTTATGATCAGAAAAGACTTCAAATCTCTCACCATAAAGATAATGTCTCCAGATTTTCAAAGCAAAAATCACTACTACTAGTTCTAAGTCATGAGTAGTATAGTTTTCTTGTGTGTTTTTAGCTGCCGTGAGTCATATGCTACTATCTTCCCCTCTTGGATCAAGACACAACCCAAACCTTTCTGAGACGCATCATAATACACTGAATAGCCCAAACCCCTCTCCAAAATAATCAACACTAGAGCAGTGGTAAGTCAAACCTTAAGCTCTTGAAATGACTTCTCGCAAATCTCACTCCACACACATTTGATTCCCTTCTTCGTCAGTCTAGTCACCGGTGAGGCTAATCTAGAGAATTCCTTCACAAAATGTCGGTAATACCCGGCTAATCCCAAGAAACTCTAGATCTCAAAGGCATTCTTAGGTTGTTCCTAATCCTGCATTGCCTCTATCTTAAAAGAATCTACAGTCACCCTTTCCTCGAATACCACATGGCCTAAGAACTTCACCTTTTTCAACCAAAACTCACACTTCCCGAACTTAGTATACAATTTGTGGGCTCTAAGTAACTCGAGTACAATCCACAAGTGTTCCTCGTGTTCGTCCTCAGATGGTGAGTAAATCAAGATGTCATCAACAAAGACAACCACAAAACGGTATAAGAACTCACTGAAGATTTGATTTATCAAATCCATAAACAAGGTCAGTGTGTTGGTTAGTCCAAAAGACATTACTAGGAACTCATAATGGCCATACCACATACGGAATGCCATTTTTTAGATATCTTCCTCTTTCACTCTCAACTGGTGATAGCCTGATCTCAAGTCTATCTTAGAAAAAACAACAAGACCCCTTCAACTGGTCAAACAAGTCATCTATACGAGGTAATGGGTACTTGTTCTTAACAGTTACCCAGTTCAATTTTTGGTAATCAATACAAAGTGCCATCCTTTTTCTTGGCAAAGAGAGTCGGTGCTCTCCAAGGCGAAGTACTAAGGCAGATAAAACCCTTATTTAGCAATTCTTGGAGTTGAACCTTCAGCTCACTTAACTCGGTGGGTGCAAATCTATATGGTGCCATAGAAATCTGTGTCGTGCTAGGCACTAGATCAATGGAGAACTCAATCTCACGGTGAGGTGGAAAACTAGTGAGATCCTGGGAAAAGACGTCCAAGTATTCACAAACTACCCTCAACGACTCAACTCGGACTACATCACTCTCAATGCCTAAGAAAGTAGCAAGAAAGAGACTAAGCTCACCCTGACCACACGGATCATACACTGGCAACAAAGCTCTATCAACTCTGTCGCCCAAAAAATAAAAACAATTACCACTTGAGCTGCACACCGTAACTCTCTGACAGTAACAGTCTATAATGTCCTGATAGGATAACAACCAATCCATACCCAAAATGACGTCAAAACTCAACATATCGATCAACACAAAAGCAAAAGGAAGTCGATGACTGGCAACCTCTATTTTACAACCCCAACACCCCTGGTCCAACACAACCTCACCACTAACAGGTGACTCTACCTTGAGTGGAGATGCTAACTGAGCTACTTCTAACCCAATGTCAATGTGAATGCAGATGAAATGAAAAAATGAGATGCACCAGTATCAATCAATACATTGGCAATAGAATTACACAACAAGAAGTTACCTCTCACTACCAAAGGTGCTGGCAACAAATCTAGCGTGGTAACAATATACACATGCCCTGAGGGTCTCTGTTCTACCTGTTCACCCCTCAAAGCATAAGTCTATAACACTGATTAAACCGAAAAGGCCCCTTGATTGGCCCTCAAGGCCTGAGCTGACGGTGTAGGCTGATGGCTTTGTGTTTGCCTCGAACTAGATGCACCAGATGTGCCACGACTAAAGGCAAAACCTCCTTACGTATCCCAACTGCCCACACTAATAATAGGTAGGCAACTTCACTCTCCCTTGATTTTAGCTCTGAGGACGAGCTGTAGACAGTTGTAATAACCCCGACCCCGTTAATCCATGATTTCATATGTCTAATAAGTTATTAAGATCAAATTCTGAATTAATTATATGTGTGTTGCATTATTTGTGTTTATATCTGTTTAACGTAGGAAAATCTGTTCATGTTTCTATTTTGATTTACAAATTGAAGGCCTTATCGGCATCCGATTCAGAAATTGACTTAAATTATGTGTTATTTAGGATTTATAGAATTTTTTGATAGGTTTAATTGAAATTCGATTCGAAACGATTAAATTAGAATAATTAGTGCCCAATTGATTAATTACTCAACAAATTAATTAGGCCATTAGCCAAGCCTATATAAGGCCACCTGAACACCTCTTATACACATTTGCACCCTCATTTCCTTTTGCTTGAGCTTAAAACGTGTAGAGAGAAAGAGAGAGAGAGAGAGAGAGAGAGAGAGAGAGTTGAATTCAAGCAAAGGAATTGCTAGAAAACTTGGAGATTGGCTTGGAACTTCAAACAATTACCTCTATGGAGCATAGTTGATCATCTAAGGTAAGAAATTCAACCTTGTAGTGTAGGATTGAGTCACTTAGCACATGAGTTTAAAGAGTTAAGTTGTGTAATGCTAGAATTGAGCTAAAATGAAGGAGTTTAGATCATTCTATGCATGTATGTTCATATCATGGCATCTTAGGGAAGTTTCAAAGAATTCTCCCATGCATGTTATCATTCTACCTTAGCTTTGAGAATTGATCTTGTTTTCCATCAATTCATCTTATTTGATCATGTTTTGGAAGCTGAGAACTCAAGCGAATATATGCATGACAAGTTCATATCATGTTCTTACATTTCAAGTTGAATTCTTGCATGTTTGATATACTTTTGGGCCTTGATTTCATGAAATGATCTTCAAATCATAATATTCTACAAGTTCCTACATGTTTTCCAGAATTTTGGCCCAAGAAGATGAGTTTTAAGGTGTGGAATTCGAGTTTTGAGCAAAGAAGAGCAATCTGGAAATTCCAAAATTTTGCTCTCTGCTCGAGCGTGAGATTCTGTGCTCGAGCGGCCACCTTTGTTTTTGCATCTCCGCTCGAGCGATCAGAAGTTCGCTCGAGCGTGAAATGCATGCTCTCAAAAGTTTCATGTTTTTGCAGACCGCTCGAGCGGAGGCATGAGTCTCACGCTCGAGCGACCATCGAGGGTTCGTCGAGTGTGAAAATCGTTTAACCAGAACTTTTTCAAAGTTTGCAGAATGCTAAAGCAGAGGAAGTTGCGCTTGAGCATCCCCTCACATTTTGTATGTCCGCTCGAACGGGGACCCTGTTTTCAAAAAATTCAATCAAGTGTTTTCAAATGCATTTTTGCATCCTCATTCTATCCTAGGCATTCCTAGGCCAAGTTTAAGGCATAATAATGAGGGTAACGTGTAGAAACACACTATGAATGGAATGTAATGAGTTAGATATATTCCAACGTGTGTTTCAAATGTTTATTCGTTATGTGTTAATGTAGGTCACGTACCGTAAACCATTTGATTAGTTTGCTCTGTCTGTCTGCACCCGAAGCCAACTGTGAGTAATAACTTAGTAAAGCTATGTTTAACTTTATTTACTTTCTGTATGATAAAATAAGATCTGTTTTCTGAAATGCTATGTTCTATACAATGAATGATTGTCCAATTTCTGATAATGTATTCGTGGCATCCTTAACATTATGTGATATCTGTTAGCTGTTACCCAGTATCGGAGGTTCCATTATGGAACTTAATATGTTTGCAATCTGTTACTCGTACCGAAGGCTCCACCATGGAGCTCAGCATATCTGTCTGATACCTGGATCCGGAGGTTCCTTTATGGAATTGGTTACTCATAACCACTATATGTTCTGTATCTGTTATGTATCTGCTCTGTTAGTGCTAATGGATGTACCACGTATAATTAAGCATGAACTCTGACTTCTGCATATGATTTGAACAAGGATAAGAATATGAATTTGTTTATGAATCTGAATTATGATTTCTGAATCTAGTATGGACTTCATTTATTAAATCCTTTAATCTGTTATTATTCACTGGGCTTCTGCTCACTATTTATATTATGTATGTAGGTGATCAGGCACGTGACCAGACTCAGAGTTGAGAACTTGGCCTCTCTGTTTTTGTTAGCCAACCTTTGTGCCTCCCGAGAAGGTACCGGACTAAGTCAAGTTTAGTGGCTGTTTTTGTGAATGTACTAGACTTTGTTTCTTTTGATTTTCGGGCAAGATCTCTGATAATATGTTTATGGAGTGACGTGTAAATATTGTATCTTTTGACGTCACTCGCAAGTTTATAAAAGTTTTTTTTTTTTTTTTTTTTAATTATATGTCCCATGTATGTTTTCACAGCTCAATAGGCTACGTATATTTTGTATATTTGCTTCCGCAGTCCCTAACTATATGTTATTCTGTTAAGAGGCTTTTAGTAATCCAAGGATTACTGGCCGATTACGACGCTAAACCTATAGGGGCGGGTTTGGGTCGTAACAATGGTGCAGATTGTTGCCTTCCTCCCCTCTACGGGCAAACTAAAGACTTGTGGCTTAGCTGACCACACTTGAAACAAGTGATCCCACCCTAATCACCACTCCCAAAACCTAAACTCGGTACTAGGAAAGTGGATCTAGACTCTACTCCCTGGGACTATTGTGGGGTAGAACCCCTCTGCCTCTTACTGTCTCGCGTCTCTCCCTGAACCTCCTAACATCTCTGCCTAGAACCCCTTATCTGCTCTTCCTCTTACTGAACCACCGGTCTCAAGATAAGTTACCTTCTCCACAAGGCGTCTGTAGTCCCTAATCATGGACCCAGCCACTTTGAAAAGAAGCCCGATCCTCAACCTCTTTTCGAACTCAATGCAACGGCGTTCCTCCGTCGCCACAAGTTCCGATGCAAACCTCGACAAACTAGTGACTACCTGTGTGTTAAGCTGCTTGAGCTTTAGGAACTGCTCTCTCAACTTCTCCTTAGTAGTAGGAGGCAAAAACTTGTCTTGGAAGGCATTGACAAAGGCCTCCCAAGTCACTCAAATGCACTCACACACGTACTTTCACCACTGACCTACATCTCTCTTCAGCTAGCAGGATGCCAAGGTCATTCTCAGCCCATTGTCCTCGATGCCAAGCATCTCGAATGTCTTTACCATTTGTTCCAACCACTCATCCGCCTTCAGTGGCTGTTTTGGATCCCCTAAAAACTTATCCAGATTAGATCGGAAGAACTCCCTTTCAGAAGAGATGGCCTTGTCTATATAACATGGGCCAGGACTTGATTCTCGACTCTAAGAATGTCTATGGATTCCCGCAAAGCTTCGGCCATCTCACGGGCTAAAGCACTTATGGCCTACTAACCCACTAGTTCAACCACATTGGCCTGATCAACACCTTCCTCTTATACCGGAATATCATTCGATAACGGCACCTCCTGCCGTCTAGGCCTGCCACGCCTACCACCACCACATCCACATCCTGACATCCTAATAAAGGTAACACAAGAGATTAGCACATTTACAAATGTGCCAAAGCTAACTCACCCGCGTCCTAATGCGGTGGACAACGATTAATTCACTCCACATAAGCACATAGTCACATAAACACATACGAATTTCCTTTCCAAGATAATGATTGTCTCGCGACATTGCTAGAGTTCTAATTAGAAATAGCAGTGATCAAGTGCTCTTCTAACAGGACTTCTAGAAAACTCATTGATCCAATCAATATCTTAGAAATTAAATCCCATAGCCACTTAGTCACATAAGCATGTTATCACATAACATACTAGGTTTACTTCTAACACAACTAGTGAGATAACCAATTGTGGTAAAAATCACATCCCATGAACCCAGAGCATTTAAACCCAGTAGTTCTGATACCAAGTTGTAACGTTCCGAAATAATTGACAACAATATCATCTCACGATAATTACCAATTGAAAATACATTTATGAATATGATATCTTTACATTCATATGATTCAATTTTACAAAAGATAGCACACGCAGTTATGCATTCATAAGCCCTAACTCTAAATTTATAGCATGTGTCATAAACAAAACATATGAAATAAACGTTAAAACAGATAAATTAATGCCCCGATGGCTATAAATTTCCAAAACGGTGCTTGGTTACAACAAAAGTGAGTTTAAACTAAATACATATAAAGTCCTAGGTTTGTACAAAATAAATGCAACAATAACAAAATGAAGCTCTTGGCTCCAAGTCCTCCCAAGCTACTACCTTGACGGAGGTATATCATCAGCACCTGAAAATGGCTTTCCACATAGGATGAGCCAAAGCCTAGTAGAGATACTCTAACACAGTGTATGAATCTTAACAAGAAGTTATAAGGTGAATACATATGCAATGCTTGTGTCAAACGTTTTATATCTCTTTCCAAAACCATGCAATGTTAGATTATATCACAATTCATGAAATCATTTCCTTTACAATAGAAAACAGGATAGTGGATACAATATTGGGAATCTCTAGGTACGTGTCTGCAAGTAGGCGCACTACCAATTGCCATTTTAACAGATACTAACCGGAAGGCTCGGCACCTAACCGCGCAGGTTTCTGGACTTTCACCAAAGACACACAAGCCAACATAATACCACAACCACACCCCCTACCCAGATTTACCAAGGTATTAATCCATTTTTCTCAAAACAATATACATTTTTAATATGTTAAATATGCAACAATGTTCAATGGAAATGGATGAGAAATTAGTTTCAATTCTCCTAATTCTCATGCAATTTCTACAATAATCATAGCTATCCTCCACCGATAGCCCAAAACAGATATCTCTAAATAAATAGATAATTTTCAATATAGATAAACTTTTCAAAATTTCAAGATGGGAGGATAATACATATCCAACTCTACTATCATCATCATCATCATTTCAATTTCATAAAACCAACATCATTTCCATTTTCTCTTTACAAAAATCCAATATTCACATTTTAGGGCAAAATTCCATTTTCTTAATAAATGAATTCCAAGGATAAAAATCTACCATTTTATCACCACTCAACCATATTTACAAACTCATGATCATTTTGATTTCTAAACCAAAACCAAAACCCTACATTTTGTTCAAAAATTTCCAAATCACAAAATTGTTTAAAAAGGCAAATAACTAAGTTAAAAATATACAAACGTGTGGAGAAATCCCTACCCCAAAGTTATAGACAAGGAAGATCAAAGGTTGGAACTTGATGAAGCTCAAAACGAGTTTTGCTCCGATCAAAAAGAAGCTCTAAGCAAGCTCCACCATTTTTTCAAAAGGATAATGGTGTAGAAATCAACCGATCAAAGTGTATTTGAGGTTTAGAGATGGTTTCTAGAGAGAGAAAAAAAAATCTGAGATTTTAGAATGTTTAGAGAGAGAGATATGAAATAGTGACCCAAAAAGTGAGTTTTCGAAACTGATATACGCACAAACAGCTCGAGCAATCAAAATACCGATGGAGCAACCAGACACAATAAGTGAGGCCGCTCGAGCGAACAAAGTGACCGCTCGAGCGAAGAATATCACCTTCCAAAAGTTTTGCAGACAAAGGCTAACCGCTCGAGCTCAAAAAGGACTGCTCGAGCCAAAAAAACACCCTCCTAGTAGTTTTGCAAGCTTGCAAAAGTACTGAGAGTTCGTAAAGACCGCTTGAGCGAACTGACCAAAATTTGGGCAACAGTACTATTGAAAAACAAACTTCTAACCTGTCCCAAATGCAACAAAGACATCCAAACAACCAAACTCAATCAGGAATAAGATGAATAAGGATATGAACAACCAAATAAGACAAGGAATCCGGATCCAAAATAATAAACGGGTCGGGTCTAAATCAGAATCGTTATACATCCTTTGGAATGTGTACAAAAGCTCAGCAACCAAACACTCTCATGTGCTCATAAGACACATCTTTGGCGGTCTAAACTCTTTTAGGAGCATCACCATTCAAAGGATAGGAAGGAGACAAATTAATCAAATCAACCACTGTTCTCATTGCCTCACCCCAAAAGGATCCTGGCAATTTAACATGTGAAAGCAAACAACTTGTTCTTTCTACAATGGTGCAATTCATTTTCTCTTAGTAACACAATTTTGTTGAAGAGTCTTCTCAACTGTTCTTTGATGCCAAATACCTTGGCTACGACAATTCTCATCAAATGGCCCAAGGTATTCATCATTGTAGACTCCCCAATTTGATCGCCCTTAAGACTTGGGCACCTTACATTGAACACTGGATGATGAAATGTTATGTTGTACAATTGTTCGATTTCTTCAGCAAAAGGCTTCGATTTTTAAGCTTCAGAACCTAAAAACCTTGCACCCTCTTTAGACCAAAACCTAATTTTTTATAGTCTAGCCATTCAGAGGCTTGCTGGCCAGCAAGTGGCCGGCAGGCCATTTTTGGTTGGCCAGCCGTCCCCTTTTATGGCCGGCTGGCCATGTTTAGTGACAAACAGATATTTTTGGCTACCAACTATCCCTATGTGCATGTCTTGCACCAGTTGACTCATTACAGATATTTTCGACGTGAGGACCTATTTTTCTATAAATACATGACCTCCCTTCATGGTTTGGGATTAGAAAAATTCTCCAAGTGTCTATAGCTTGCTCAACACGCTACCTTTCCCTCTTGCAATATGCATACACTATACATATACTTCCCAAGCCAAAACTTGAGGCCTCTTGCTGAGATTCTTGAATACAAATTTTAGCTCTTGAGAATGTTTAATTTGTGGTTTGGAAACTAGAAGATCATCCTCTCTTTAAAGGGTAATCTTTGAGCTTTTATTTGATATACCTCTTGAATGCCTGTGGATGAAGGCTATTTCGCTTAAATTGGGATGATTTTGATTAATATACATATGAACTCGCTTTTTCAAAGTAGCACATATTCAAAATTCTTTTCAAACAAACATGAAATCAAAGTATTTCAAAATAGGTGACATAGTCTATACTTGTGTGCACCACATAGTAAGTTAGCGTTAATAATCAGAATAAGAGCATATAATATAAATAAAAATCACATCATGATTAGTAGAGGCCGATCTTTGATTGGGTGAGGGGGGTGCTCAATTCATAACCTTCCCCTCTAATACCTAAGTTTCCGAGCCAAGACATTTTGGTTATGACGGACAAGTGGCCTTTGATACGAGTCACGGGGTTTTCTAAATTTTTCAAAAATATTTAGGTGATGACTCGGAAATCTGACAATGCAGTCCATTTTTGGCATCTATTATGATAATGGATTTTCTAAGATTTGCCGGATTTAGACTCTCATTTGTGTTTTTCTGTTTCACATTGCACTTGTGAAACTAGATTCAGAACCACAAGAGTCCGAACTGTAGGGCTATCGTATCCAATGAGACTAAACCCCTCTGAGGAGCACGAAAAACTAGCTACAATCACCATTATCTGTTTGGATGGACTTCAATTTCTGTCCAATTTCTCTTTCAACCATGGCTTGAAAACGCTTAAAAACATCTAGAACTTAATCTTTAGTTTTTAGTGCAAAAGCCCAAATTTTCCTAGAATAATCATTAATGAAAGTAACAAAATAAAATGCACCATTATGTATTCTAACTTTCAAAGGACCACAAACATTCGAGTGAATCAACTCCAAAACATTCTCTTTTTTAGAAACACTATTTTCATGAAAAAAGAATATATGTTGTTTACCCGCCAAACAATGAACACAAGTTTTAAAATACGTACCTTTCAAATCAAGTAGAAGTTCTTTCTTTAAAAAAACTTGCAATCCTTTTTCACTCATGTGCCCAAGCTACTTGTGTCATAATTCGGTATAAGCATCATCCTCAAGTGCATTGATAACACCTTTGCAAATTTTTCCTTGCATCGAATAAAGTATGCAAGTCTTCTTGCACTTGGCCACCGCCAAATAACCCTTTGTGAGCTTTTATTTTCCATCACCAAATTTGTTGTTGTAGCTTTCATCATCTAGCTTCTTGGTAGAGATCAAATTGAGGTAAATGTTGGGAACATGACTCACATCTTTAAGCAACAACTTGCAACCCAAATTTGTTTCCAAGCAAACATTACCCATGCAAACAATCTTAGACAAACCTTCATTTCCCATTCGAACACAACCACAATCTCCTTTGGTATAGGAAGTGAATAAATCAACTCTAGAAGTCACATAAAAAGAAAGCACCGGAATCAATCACCCAGTTGCTCTTTTAGGTCACAAATTTACACAATCATTTTTACAAAAACCATGAGATCACCATCGGTAGTAACTGTTGTTGTGTCTTTTTACTTCTTATCTACACTTTTGTCATACATTTTCTCCTTCTTGTTGAGCTTTCGGTATTCTTGCTTCATGTGCCCTTTCTCATGGCAATTATGACACTCAATGTCTTTCTTTGAAAAAGAACCATTTCTTGATTTGTCACGACTTTAATCACGACCATTAGGAGTCTTACTCATCTCCTTTGTTTTTCTTCGACCTCTCACAACAAATGCCTTCAAATGAGAGGAACTTGTTGATTTTATTCTAATTTCTTCATTCAACAAACTACTAGTGACTTGGCTTATTATGCCAACTCCATCGAGCGCCAAATTACTATCTGTGACAACCAAAATCTCCCAACTTTCGGGTAAGGAACTGAGTAGCATTAAAGCCTCTAACTCATGATCAAAAACAATTTTCATAGAAGCAAGTTGGTTAACAATATTCTTCATTTCATTCAAATGTTCCGAAATGGGACTGTCATCTTTATATTTTAAATTAACTAACTTTCGAAACAGAAAATCTTTATTTGTGGCTGATTTTCTATCATAAAGACCTTTTAATTTTTTCCATAAATCATATGCCGAAGTTTCAGTAGTAATATGATGAAACACACTATTATCAGTCCATTGACGAATAACACCAACGGCTTTTCGATTAAGTTTTTTCCATTCTTCATCTTTCGTACCCTCGAGTTTGCTACTATTACCCTCAATGAGTCCATACAAATCTTTACAAAAGAATAGGTCCTCCATTTTAGTTTTCCAAGCTACCCAATTACTTCCATTGAAGCTACTTGTACGACCCACATTCCCCTCCATTGATTTATACAAATAAATAAATCTAAATAAATCGTACGCTCTGATACCAGTTGTTAGGAAAAATAAATGATTTCCCACAAGTAAATCAATCAAAAGAAACAAAAATAATGTGAAAAAATTAAATCGACGACACAAAATTTTTTACGTGGTTCCCTCAATGTGAGATATGTCTACAGGACCGAAATTTGATTTTACTATCAACCAAGAGTTTTCAAACGATTACAAACGAGACATGAATAGTCTTACAAACCACTCTTAGGTAAATTCCAAATAATCACAAATAAATAGAAAAAAAACCTTATCAAATAGACGAACAAATTATCATCGAAACAAAGTATGAAAGACCATAAATTTGAATCAAACTAGCATCCACTAACACTGCAGAGTACAACTGAAATTAATCCTTCGAAGTTGAAGTCCACCGAATTGAATACATCCAAAAACACTCACACAGCAGCTTTGTATATTGCCGAATTGAATTTCTCAGCAAGCTTTATCTCACCAAAATTGATTACCAAGCGCACACACCATCGAAAGATGTACATCGATTGCAGCACCATGCAAATTAAACAATACAAAAAAGATGTTGTTGATTCTTGAGTTTTTTATCAAAATCTTAATTGTTACCAAATAAATTAAAAATGCCCATTGAATTTCTACAAGTTGGATATAATATATATAAAAAAATATATTATAATCAACACTAAACAAAATTAAAATTCTTGTAATAAACAAATTGGGTCTCATATTCCACTAGGAATATATACCCAATAAGATTTAAGTCTTTTGTAGTTTATCTAATGGATGGAGTCTATAATTTTAAAAGTGATAGTATTATCATATCTGTTGTTATACTAATTAGTATAATAATTGATACGTATAGTATCACTATAAATTTTTAAAATAATATAACAAAGTGTTATGCAAGAAATGATATGCAATAGTAAAACCACCTACTAGTTTTGTTTTTATAATTAAAAAATAGTTAAATCATGAAAAAGCGTCAAGAATTTTATCTCAAAAAAGTTGTGTATAGTCTATATACAATTATTGTAAAGTGTGCAAATTTTATCCCACATTTTGAAACAAATGAAAAATTGATAAGAGTTTTATCCCACAAACAAATCACAACCATACACAGTATATATATATTAAACACAGATATATTAAAATAAAATAAAATAAATAAAATGTACGAATAAGAACAACAAGAAGGTCCGAAGGACTAAACAAGAATCCTGACACAAACTATAAACAATAAAATACAAAAATTACCAAAAAGAGTCACAGTACAAAGAAAATCGCCAATCTTCTCACCTATGTGGCTTGAAAATAAAAAAGATCTAATCAAAATCATATCTGAAACAAAATAGGAAAATGATGCAGACCACTAATTAGTAGTTGCTCTAATTATGTAACAGTTGGTCCCACCCACTGCCACATGTATTTTGTATCTTAGTTTTGTTTTTTTTTTTTTTTTGCTTTTCACATCATTAGTGGTGGTGTTAGCGATAGGAATTTAGTGGTCTGTACCATTGTTGAACAAAATATAACCCAGACCCACCAACGCCATTGTTGTATGTTCTTGAGGAGGTTTATAAATTAAAAAAACAATTCTGATCAGTGTCTCGAAAAAAAGGGGCACGAATGCCCCGAATTTCCCAACAAGGCAACAAAAAAAAAAAAAAAACAAAGTAACCAGTTTTAGAAATTAGGGGCATTAGTGCTCAGTTTTTTAGTGCCACAAAACATTATTCTTAAAAAAATTATCATTCACACAGGAAACGTATGTTCTTGAGGAGGTTTATAAATTTAAAAAAAACAAAAAAATAAAAAAATTGAGACTACATTTTTCACTAAAAAAAGCGTCTAACAAGGAAAAATCCTTTTAAAAAAGGGGTAGGTGTTGAAAATTTGCATGAAGGAGGTCAAAGGCGAGCTTCGTCGTCTTGTATCTGGTAAAGCAAAAGTCGTAAACGGATAGTGACAACACATCACAAACACAACACGCAATACACATTTCATTCGTGTAACCCCTCGCACAAGTAGCAAAGATTATTGGCCTGTGTCACCCTCAAGCCTCCCTAAATTGGTTGATTATCTCACAGTTTGAAATTGACATCTGTCGGTGAGGCTTATCAATTGGCCCGCGGCTAGGCAAGCCCAATTAAGGCTGGACTTGGGCTCGATCTTGGTGTTCAATCCTGGCCTGCGAGCTCATAAAACAAAAAAATGAAGGAAAAAAAAAAAAGCCTTAAATTAATTTTGAATATCGATCCTTTAGGCTTAACTTGTGAGCTCATTTGGGCCAATTCCTTCATGGAAAACACAGAATGCAAATGCTTAATTAATGCTTGAATATGAGAAGCATCATTTCAAGCATGTCATCAACATAGACGAGAAGAATGGTAAATAGTAGTTTCAGTTTTCTGCACAAAGAATTATTCAAACTATTCATCATGCAAATAACCATTCAGTTTTCTGACATGTATGTGAGTTAGTCATCTCTTTGCTGATTTCAGAAATAGCCCATCAATCATGACCGAACATTAACATCAAGAAAGCTAATCAACAGTAAATGAAAATATAGAAAACAAAAATATGCAAATCCTAGGAAGTAAAAAAAGCACAGATTACACTAACAGGAAATTTAAAGGAAATTTCATGACATTATTTTCTAGGTGCAACTTTATTCAAATACTCTAACCACTACCGAGGATGAAGAAAAACCTCACCGGTCATCAACAACTCGGAAATTCCTCTAATACATCTACAAGCTAGCTGATCAGGTCATCAAATACAAGATAGACATGCTATTTTATCATATGCATCAACTTATAAAGCTCAAGGCATGACCAGCACTACAGCTCCGAAGCTGCTTCCTTATCCAAAAACCAGGTCAGCTCACCTTCGGGTGAAACCATTTGAACGGGAAGCAAATCAGAATTCTGACTATTACCCAATGCCACGTTCACTGCATTGGCTTCACCGGCCCCTGCTACCACAAGTGCAATATTTGCAGAGGAGTTGATTACTGGGAAGGTGAAAGTAATCCTCTCAGGAGGTGGTTTTGGTGAGTCCTTGATAAATGTCACCCACTTCTTGTTCTCTTGGACCAGAGGATGCCCGGGAAATAGCGAAGCCACATGTCCATCTGGGCCCATTCCCAGTAGCATGAGATCAAATTTTGGAAACCCTGTAGCCTGAGACAAATGTATTGTGCTTGTCTGGACCAAATGTTTAAGACAAGTCTCATAGTCATCAGCTGCACCCTCTGCCGATAGTGCATCATTGATTGCATATACATTCCCAGCAGGTATTGATACCTGCCAAAGTCCCGGAAAGAGGAGAAGAGTTTACATTACTGAAAGTATTGAAGAATGGCATTTAGTAGTGTCATAAGTGGACTAACCATAAAAGGGTAGTATGGTCGTCTCACCAGTATCTTAGATTTCAGTTTTTTGTAGTCATTATCGATAAGTAAAAACTAGATACAGAAGAAAGTAAGCTATAAAAAGAGAAAAGGAAAAAAAAGCAAAAAAAAGAACACAATGACTGCACAACTTCTGAGCAGTATATCTTTTGCCGAATACTGATACTCCAATTTTAGTGATCTGTACTCAAAAGTAAAACATCAATTTTTTTTATTTTTTATTTTGGTTCTTTTGGGCTCTTGGAAATACATCAGTAGGTTGTAAGTTAGTGGGGGGAAGGGATGGGTTTGTCGGGGATTGAACCCACGACGAAGGTGACAAAACCATAAGGTCAGTAGCTACACTTCACTGCCCCCACATTGATACCAAAAGACATTGAGTTTCTGGGTTTTGGTATATCAGATTACTGATATTTATGCGGACCAGAAACTGCAGTGATGGCAGCCGTTTGCAATAGAGATGATTGTTGGCAATTTTTTGATTGTTTGTCAAAATCAGATGAGAGAGAGAGAGAGAGAGAGAGAGAGAGAGAGAGAGAGAATGGTGGTTTACGGAAGGCTTGGCAGCATGTTGTTGGTAGAGAAACAAATGGTGACAAAGTGATGGTAAGTTGGTGGCTGAAAGGTCCCTGTCTCACGGTGTTGCTTAAGGAACAATGGGGAGAGGGAATGTTAGGAAAAAAACAATTGTGCAAAAGTTTGTGTTTAGCCAATCAAAAGGCGGGCCACCTATGTGCAAACATTGGTGTAGTGTAGGATTATTTTTCATTGTTTTACTTTTCCAATTGGTTTTGGCATCAAATTCCTTACAGTGAGAGAGAAACATCAGTCTTACCCTCAGCAACTTCCCTTCAAGAAGGATCGCACAAAGCAAGTCCGATACAACAGCATGTTTATCTTGTATTTGATACAACAGCATGTCTCTCTCTCTCTCTCTCTCTCACACACACACAGACACAGAGAGGGATTTGAAGCCTGCTCCTCGTCTTTGGGGTTAGTAGAAGATACCATTCAAACTAATGGCGTGTTGGTGAGATCTCAGTGAGAAAAATAGAGGGCTTTGTTTCTTCAATATCAAACCAAAACAAAACAAAACTGACAGCTTTGATTTCAAACTCTTACATGAATTGATTTTCCATTAAATTAACTTAAACATAAATCATAGAACGGTTAGATATTATAACATTAGAGATAAACTACTAGAGGCAATCAGGCAAAAAATAGAAACCTTAAGCTTTCGGTGTCACCAAAAAGCATTCATATGAACATGACGGTGGGTCTCCTCTTGCCTGATGTCTAGAACAAAGAGTGATGACAATAATTGCCATGGCAATCAGACAAGTAAAGAAGAAATCATATAGGCATAATTGTTATTCCAGTGCTGTTGCCTGTTGGATGGACAGCAAATTCAGGCTGAAGATTGTGGAATGGTGTAAGAGACAGACATGGTCATGTTTGTTAAGATGGATTGGATTAGATAGATTGGCATGCTTAGTACTATTAGTCCTAGTATTATTAATCTTTTTGGATTGTATATCCTATCCCATGTTTGGATTGGATGAGAAGGGATTGACAAAATTATATCAATTTTGAAATTTCAGTAATTGCTCCGATCCGACCTCCTTAGTCTCCTATTTTGTATCCCACCTCACTCTTGCGATTCAATAGTCCCCATGTGAGGTATACTATGTCCTGATGGACAATTAGTCCAGATCCCAATTTTCTTTGCCAAACGTCAAATTATAGATTTTGTGGGATTATTAATCTAATCCCAAGAAGATCATGCCGTCCAAACAAACATGACCAACATCGCCTATTTTCTTTAAATGAATACCAGTGACACTTCATTTGAAGATTGAATTTTTCTTTCAAAAATATTTTTCTATAAAGAAAAATCCATCTTTAGCAATGTTCGCATCCTTCTTATAATTCAGTTTTTCTCTTTTTTATTTTTTATTGTTTTTTAATTGTTTTATTTTTTGGGTAGAAAAGACATGAAGTTGAAATTAATGACCTTCACACAAGATTTAGAAACTGAACAAGTCATGAATCAACACCAACTTAAGCATTTGCTCCAAACCAATAAGGAGGGTTCACAATTTGACAAATACAAACTCAAAAGATACGTCTATGCACAAACAAACAAAAATGCTTATTGGCACATATCAATCAATTGACTTCATTCAACATTTCCAAATGCCAATACTTAGAGGGCATGTTTGCTTGGGTGGATTAGAGCATGGGATTGGGATTATTAATTTGTGGGGCCAATTATCCTGTTTTAACATTTTGGTTTAAGATTATTAATCCAATAGATAATTAATCCAACAAATTTGTAAAATTATTAGTAATGGGGTAAGGGTGAGATTATTAATCCAATGGATATTAATCCAATTGGATGGTGAATACCACACTAATTTAATAGGATTATTAATACTTCACTATTAGTTTTGTAAATCAAACATGACCAGAAAGTATAAATAAAAAAATAGCACAATCCAAGCTATAGAGCTATCTTGTTAACGTTAGGTAGAAACAGAGGTGTTGGAGCATATATACCTTAGATAGAAAACCATCGTAGGCGAGCTTGTAATTGCTATCTTCGTGATCCTTAGGAACCACTCTCTCATCCACCCAAAATATATGCCATTTCGACCACTCCACCGAATCAATGTACGGAGGTTCTAGTAATTTCCTGAATTATCAATTATTTTCTACGACAATTACAATCTCGTATTCCAATTTCCCACCTTTTTTCTCAGAAACCAAACAGAAAAAAAAATCAAAAATAAAATAAAATAAAAATTGTCACCTGAGCCATTCGATGAGAGAACCTCCAGACAAAACGACAGTGAAACAAGCTTTTTGTTTGGAAATCTTATCAGATAGATCGGCGGTGTATTTGGCCAAAGACACCGCTAGGGCTTCCTCGGAATCGAACACTTGTACCTTCCCTTTGGCTTTCTCAGTCGCTATTTCAGCCATAATTTGATGACTTTGCTTTGCACACTCAAATTTCTTCTTTGGATTCACGCCCAATTCAGAGAGCCTGCTCGGCCTTATAGCAAGCGAGGGGCTCGTTGGGGAAGACGGATTGCCAGATTGATGATGGGATGGAATGTACGGCGCCGATAGACGAATGGACGGGAGGCTAGTGCGGTGTGCGTAGCTTAGCACTCAATGTGGCGAGGAGGCCATACTTTAAAAAAAAAAATTAGCCTGTGTTTAGTTTCAAAGTGTGATTTCACTTCTGTTTTCCGTACGATATTTGTTTATAGTTTTTAAAAATTAATTTCATATTTACTTTTTTAAATACGTTTATCCGGTTATTCTCTTAGATATTCCTTTGATCATTTGATTAGTTGACCGAAACAGTATTTGGATTTTTTTTTTACACTTATTATTTTTATGTTTTAAATAATTTTTTTAAATTTTTTTTATGAGTTTTGAATAAAATTTTGGATTGTATGTTTAGTTATGAGTTGTAAATTTTAGAAGGGGGATTTGGTGGTAGCCCCCTCACTATCTAATTTGTCTTTCAAAAGGACAAGAATTATATAAGTACATTCAAAACCCCCTAATATTTTAGAATTTGTTTCTTTTACCATATTACCTTCATAAAATTTTATTCTGTACGAAAGTAAAATTTTATACTCTAAAACTAAAAGTAAAATTTTACTCTGTATGAAAGTAAAATTTTATACTCTGAAACTAAAAGTAAAATTTTACTCTGTATAAAAGTAAAATTTTACTCTGAAAAACTAGTAAACTGTGAGACTCTGAAGCTAAAAGTAAAATTTTACTCTGCATAAAAGTAAAATTTTACTATCATTCTAACAGCAGAGTAAAATTTTACTCTAATTCTCTCAAACAAAAAACAGAGCAATAGAACAAGAGTAAAATTTTACTCTCATTATTTGAAATAAAAAACAGAGCAATAGAACAAGAGTAAAATTTTACTCTCATTATTTGAAACAAAAAACAGAGCAATAGAACCAGAGTAAAATTTTACTCTGGTTTTGTCAAATGAAATTAGATCAAAAACAACAAAAATAAATAAAAAAAAACAAAAACAAAAACAAACACAAATTAATCAACAAATCAACATATCTAATTGAAAAGAAAAACTTCTAAAACTCGATCAACAATCACAAATCTCAATGAAAAGAATACATGTGTTCAACAACACTCATACACATAAATATATATATATATACATATATTCAAAACTCAAATCTGTGTTTAAAAAAATATGTATAACCAAAAATAAGTTTAAAAACCTCTCTGATCATCTCTCTATTTCTCACTCATCGGAGAGCGAATTCCTAGCCGACAACAACGGCGGTCTCGGGTCAAATTCTCAATCGACGATCAAATCTCACTCACGTTCCTTCGTACTCTATGAGATGAGACTTTTCACTTGTTGATCTGATCCACTTCTTCTTCTGATATCTGCATATATATATATACACATATACACATATCTAGGGTAAGATATGAAGACAGACAGCTATAGCAACCAGACTCAAAGAGTTGCATTCGCCGGCCTCTTGGTGCTCCTCCTCCCAATCTTTTCCCGCAATCTCTTCGATCCCTTGGGCCGCGCTTCTCCTTCCATGTTCTCCGTACGTCTCTCACTCTCTCTCTCTCTCTCTCTCTCGCGCGCGCGCACGCCACCGAATCTGCAGATTTGAACTTCTCCCCATCAAAATGGTGTAGATCTGAGAAGTGTAGCCAAGGGTATAATAGTCTGATAAAATATTTAAATAATAAATTTTGTCTTTTATGCAGGACTTTATAATTATGAGGGGGTTTAGAAAGTATAATTTTTTTCTTAATCCTTTTAACAATGAAAGGAAGGTAAAAGGGGTTTATAGCCAAATTTCCCATTTTAGAATCACATATCATATAGCACATTACTCAATTCAAACTCAATTTAAAACTCCTTTTAAAACTCATAATCAAACAAATTTTTTACACTCAAATCATAATTCCAAAACTTACAAACTCAAAATACAACTTTATTCTCAAATTGTAATTTTAAAACTCTACCAAACCCAATCTTAATTTCACTTGAATTAATTATCCACCTCACAAAAAATAAAATAAAATTACAACAACAACAACAACAACTCCAGAAAAGAAAAATCACATGATTTGATCCCTATAACAAGTTAAATTTTAAAATTTTAATTTTAATTTTTTTTCCAATTTAAATTATTTATCTATTTTTATTAATAAAATCGATAGAAAAAAATGATATTTTAATATTAAACTTAAGCCTTATTTTGACAATTAGGAAAAAAAAATTAATTTATTGGCTTATTTAGGTTACATTACGTCCCTACTTTTCTAAATATTTTTAAAAAAATAAAAAAAGTCAGCTTTTTTCAGGAACAAACTTTCTATGAGATTCCTAATTGCATTACTTATAACTTCCTTGCTCGTAAACAAAGCGGATTCGGAATTGTCTTTCATTCCAAGGTATAACCTGTATCCATGCGTTTCATATTCGCCCGGAGTTTACTCTTAGAAATATAACCATCCTTAACCCCTCACGTCAATCCCACGAGCCTTTTATCCATTCTCATTCAATCACGGTGGGGGAGCAAGTCAAAATAGAAAAACTCACATTGAGTTTAGGGATAATCAGGCTTGAACTGATGACTTCTAACATGTCAAGGTGACACTCTACTGAATCGCTTTTGCTTTCTTTTCTTCTGGCTACTAAGATGTTTTAGTTCGCCAGGTTGTCTCTTATCTACCCATGGATTCAGCATCAGTTCAAAAGGTCCCAAGATAGGCTGAAAAATAATATTTTAGACATTTTATGTATACACATATTGAATTTAATGACTAAATTTTTTTGTCAATTTTACTCAATAAAAATAGACGAATGACTTAGATCAAAAACAAATCAAAAGATTAAAATTTAAATTGATAAAATTAAAAATTAAAAATTTATTTTGTTAGAATACAAGTTTAAATTTTGAGATTTTTCTTTTTCTTTAATTGTCCCAAAAAACAATTACCCATCTCGACTCAAATCACTGTCCATCCTCTCTTTTCATCAATTTTGGTGGGAAAAAAACAATCAACTCCCATCTTTCATCTTTTAACAATTGCATCAAACTTAAATAAAAAAGACATGTTAAAAATTTGATAAAAAATCTAGTCCATTATTGATTTGATGGAAATTTGTTTCTCACTTGATTTAATATAAATTTGATCAAATGATTAGACTTTATTTTTACCAAAATTTTTATTAAATTTAAATTTGATTAAAGATATGCTATATAAATATACTTTTTGATTTTTTGACTAAAAAAATAAAGAAAAAATATGTATATATAGAATAATTTTTTGACTTTTTAAAAACAGATATGTAATAAAGTATTATAATAAAATCAAAATGACCATTCTACCTTTATTGACTTTTTAACTTTTGGCTAATTGAATTTAGGCCCAGTTTGGCATCTTCAAAAAAATCCAAAAAGTCACTATCCTATTTAAGTCACATCATCTTATTTAAGTCACATCACCTCTCTAACACATCACTTCAAACCCAACCCAAATTCAACTCATATTTCATAAAAAGTCAAAAAGTGCACTTATTTAGTCTTCCCAAACTTGACCTTAAAGCCCTCTCCAAGCTTCCCACAAACTTTTCCAAATAATATAAACTTTTTACAACAATGCTATGGAGCTCTAAAAGTAGAACTCTAAAAGAGCTCTAATGAGTTGGCATGTCCAAAAAAAAAAAAAAAAATCAAGTTAAAACATCACATCAGGCTGGACCCCACACACTTCCATGTCATTAGTGCATGGTTTAGAGCTCTTATCCTACTGCTCTCAAGCATTTTCAACTTTTTAACTCTCTTCTTTTTTTTAATAACTTTTTAATTTTAATAAATTATGCAAACCAAGCCTCTCAGAGTTGACAGCCACTTTCAACCATTACTTTTCACTATCAACAGCCAATTCTGATCACTACTTCTTGTGGGCCAATCTTCTCACTTTGTTTTCTAAACTTTATTTTTTTGTTCTTTAAACACATCTGTGTATCTAACATATTTTCATTTTCATTTATTTTTGAAAAATAAATGTTTAAGTTTTTTTTTTTTTTTTTTGTCTGCAACTTATAGCCTTTATTTTAGAAGTTTATGTTAGACTATTTCATATAACTTTTATTTATAATTTATTAAATATAAAAGTTTAAATAAATTTTAAAAAAATAATTATTTAATAATTGGTGACGGAGTTGTGTTGCTAGATTTATTATTATTATTATCAATTTTTAACTTATAAATTTGCAATAAACAAGTCAATTTTTGTAAATGAAAAACAATAAATTATAAACATTACCTTACATAAACTTTTTTTACTTTTTTATTTTTTATTTTTATGACTTTCTCGAATTGTTTTCAACTTTGACACAATATTTTTTTTAAGTTTTACTTTTTAAGTTACCTTGACCAATTATTCTAAAAAAACTAAATTATGTCAATTTTGAAGAATGTACAAAAGAAAATAAGCTAAAATTTATCAAATAAATTATATTAATAGTTCCTATATTTTGGTTCTTTTATCATTCTAATTATTAATTTAATTTAATTAATTACAATTATTAATTTTTTTTAATAAAAAAAATACACACGTAACTGTTCAGAGAGCCTGTTCTCTCTGATAGCAAGCGAGGGGGTTGGAGAAAACGGATTGCGAGATTGATGGTGGATGTACGGCAGCAATAGGACGGGAAGTTAGTGCGGTGTGCGTAGGTTAGCACTGAAAGTGTGTGGCGAGGAGGCCATACTTTTAAAAAAATTAATTTCACTTGAATTAATTACCCACCTCACAAAAAATAAAATTAAAAAAATACAAAAATAAAAAAAATCATATAATTTGACCCTTATGACAAGTTAAATTTAAAATTTTTATTTTATTAATTTAAATTTTAAATATTTTTTTAATTTAAATTATTTGTCTATTTTTATTAGTAAAATTGATAAAAAAAAATGATATTTTAATCATTAAATTTAATGAAAATGAGTATTTTAGACATTTTATTTATATCTAAATTGAGTTTAATGACTAAAATATTCTTTTTTTTGGTTAATTTTACTTAATAAAAATAGATGAATGACTTAAATTAAAAATAAATTAAAAGATTAATATTTAAATTGATAAAATTAAAAATTTAGGATTAGGATTCGTTTGGCATTGACTTTTTTAGCCAACTTTTTTGTATTGAGACTTTTTTAGCCTGACTTTTTAACCCTCGTTTGATTTTTGTTTTGAGACTTTTTTCACTTTTGTGAGAAAAGAAAATGTAATGATTATGAGTAAAAAGTAATATTTTATCTTATTGACTTATATAGCATATTTTATCTTTTTGTGATTATTTAACTCCAAAATGTTAGGCCAACCATGGCTCAAACTTGGAGATTTTTTTTTATAATTTTCCAAAAAATAATTACCCATCTCAAATCAAATCACTATATCTTTGCCCATCCTCACTTTTTTTTAAGAGTGCTGCTATTAGCACCTGTCAAAATTCTTTGGACCCCTCATTTTATAATTTTTTTTATTACAATTATACCCTAAAGTAAAATTACATTAAAAGACATTATTAAATGGAACACTTACCTATCAATAAGAACTAATACTCTATAATACTGGACACCCACCCCCACTCCTATCCCCACATCCACCTCCAACTCCAACTATACGTATTCCATGTTTGTAAACCCTAAACCTATTACTTTTCATAACCAACTAATATAAACCCTAAATCTATTATTTTTCATAATCATCTTAAATCTTGAATATGTTATCTTCATCACCATCATTAACGTTATTAAACTTGAAAGTTTTGCTTCAAGTATAACGTATACTTTATCACTTATTTCACTGTGTAGAGCAATGGAGGACGAGGACAACAATTCTAGTGAGACCGACGTTCTATTAATAAGTTTATCTGTCTTGTATTAACATTCTCGGTCGTTTTCAGTCGTTCTTGTTTCGTTCGAACTGTTCAGTACTGGTTTGCTGACTGTTAGAATTATGTTCGGTAATACAGTACCGAACATAATTGTAACGCCCTCAAAATAATACAAAAAACCCATCATTTCAGACATGCAAGGGTGTACGAGAAATAAAACATCTTTCTATTAATCAAAATAGTTCTTACAGAAATATTACATGCTAATAACAAAAGCAAATGCCCTACGGGCTTACAGCTTCCCAAGTTAACACTTGGTTACAAAAATAGAGGAGTACTAACTCAATACATCTTAAGCCCTTGGTTTGAATTTACATGTAATACATCAAAGAAAGCAGAACAACAAAAAGACAGTCTGTCTGCCTCTAGCCTCCCAAACTACGCCCTTGGAAGTGGCATGCTTCCTGTACCTGAAAATGGTGTCTCATATAGGGTGAGCCACAGCCCAGTAGAAATATACTAAACCAACCATAAACATTGACTAAAATAATAGCAACTGATAGACGGTCAACACCGATACTTCCTCTTATAACACACTACAGTCCATGTTACATTTTATTTCTTTTTTTTTTTTTTTTCCACTTCTTTCTCAAAAGTGGGTTTGGAGACAAGGCTCAAACCTAGCAAAATAATTTAACGAGATTAAGATTAATCTTTTAAACACTTTTGAAACTCATTATGGATACACATTTTGGTGTTGTAACAACGACTCATAAACCATTTCCATACTTCACAAATGATGATGATATACATTTTAGTGCTACATCAAATCAAACAACCTCTTCAATAGATAAGCATATGAGCTATATCAATGCTTAAACAGATAAGCATATTACCTATATCAACACTTAACAGATAAGCATATGAGCTGTATCTACACCTTAAACAGATAAGCATATTAGCCATATCAACACTTAACAGATAAGCATATGAGCTGTACCTACACTTCTCTAGATAAGCATATGAGCTGTACCTACACTTCTCTAGATAAGCTATGAGCTGTATCTACGGAGTTCATCCCCCATCTCCTCTCAACCCTATCCGGTTTAGAGGTTCATCCCCCATCTTCCCCTAAACCGCGGAGTACATCCCCCATCTCCTCCTCTACACATAATGCAATAAACACATAGGTCATATACACAATCAATCAATACATAAAGTTAATGTATTCTATCAACCGTCATACTCTATGACACATCCAATTGATTAGTTTTAGTTTGCCTAATCATCATGCATCGTCTACAACAATCAAAACTACCCTCCACCGGTAGTCCAAAACAATCATTTCTAAACAGGAAATAAAAGCATCAAATGGATATGACATCGACATTTCATATGGGTGAGTGATAAATAAAATCCATCTATACCCTTTAATCCCACACATTCTCGGTTTCAACATTCTCAATTCAATTCCTCATTCCTCAAAATTAATTATGCCAATTAATTCATCTATGCAATTAGGACTTTATCCATAATCTACAAAACAACCCTAAGGTTTCATCTCTATCAACAATCCAACATTTAACTCATTTCTCCATGCCAAACATGCATATAGGTTCAAATAAATAAAACCCCAACTTTTGTAAAATTACACAAAGGTCCAAACTCTTTTCAAAATTTCCCAACAACCCCCAACATATCAAAATGCTAAAATTTAAAGACAATGCTCATAAGATGGAGTAGGTTATCCCTATCTCGAAAGATGACACCCAACGGAGAAGATGAAGAAACTCAACATGCTCCAAAACTCAATATTTTCGGATCAAAACGTAGCTCTCGACGATCAACACAAGTTTTACAAAAGCCGAAGGTGAGGAAAGCACTCTAACTAGATCAAACCCTAGAGAGAAGGGAGTTTCTAGAGAGAGAAGCTCTCAAAATATCTTTTTGGAAAGTAAGAGAGAGAGAGGAAGTGTAGAAAATGATTTCAAAATGCCCAGCTGCCCTCTGTTATACGACATTACCGCTCGAGCAGAAAACACAACGCTCGAGCGTCAAGAACAAAAACTATGTTCCACTCGAGCGTAAGAATGCCCGCTCGAGCGCCAAGACACAAGAATAAAGCTCATCCGCTCGAGCGTGAAAAACCAGTCCGCTCGAGCGCAAATTTCTAACTCCCAGAACTTACACCAAAAAAAGTACTAGCCGTTCGAGCGCCAACAAGCCCGCTCGAGCGCGACACGTTCGAGCGTAGAAAACCAACCAACAGAAGTTTTGCAGAGCACCAAAATACTGGGAGTATGTAATATCCGCTCGAGCGCTCCAAGACCCGCTTGAGCGGAAAGACTAAAAACACAGAAACAAGGTTTTAGATCAAGACTCAACCCACCTGCTCGAAACAAGCCCAACACATCTTAAAACTCAGAAAAAGGAATTTAAAGGATAACAACAAGGTAGATACAACTGTTACTGTCCACGGGACCAACTTCGGATCACTGTACAACAAGGGAAAAAAACCCAGAATCGCTATAACCTCTCCCCCTTAAAGAATTTCGTCCTCGAAATTAAGGAGATGCCTAAACACAAGGCCAACAGATCACAGAGCATTCAACACTCGAGCCCCAAGGAAAGAAATTACTTTCACAGCAAACCTTCGATTCACTCTTACCCAGGAAGAGACTAACCAAGGGAGCATGTTCTAAACGATAACACTTTAGGCACGAAAGACTCAACAAAACCAAACCTCCCCCGAAACAATTCACCAACAACCGACTAGCACCCCAAGCTAAGTCACTACTCAACAAGCATAATTCCAACAACACGACCAAAGCAAATCGTTTGCATAAATAAAAGAAAATCATTTTCTGATTCATGGGACATTTCTCAAAGGTGTTCAAATTTTCAATGTTGACATTCCGAAATAAATCTTGCATTTTCCAGGCGAAAACTCAAAAGTTTCGTAAACATTTTTCACAAACACGGTGTTACCCAAAACACAAGACCACCTACAATTTGTTTGCCAAAGACTTCCCATTGAAATTTCTCAACAATATTACAATTCAATATTCAACAACTTGACCCGTTACTGGTCACTTTATCCCTATTCAATAGGCAATTTACAATATCTGCTACAACATGTATTTCTTCAAATCTAACCATTCCCAACACACATGGTTCACAATTTCATATCATAGTCAATGTTCATGATACATTTCCAGTTCTACAATAGGTTCAACATATGCAATGTTACATTAAACTTTTATTTCGAGGCAAGTTTCAAGATACTTCCGTGAACCAAAACAAATGCAATGTTTTTCAACTTAAGACATATTTAAAGCTCTTAAAGTTCAACAATATACAACACATGCTCAAACATCCACCATTAGACCCGGATATTTCTATCGGACCTGAAGTCTACTTACCCAAGTGGTTTCTCCCAAAGGTATTCAGACTTATACCGTTACCACTTAAACACATCGATTACAACTGGCCACAGCCGAACTCAAATATTCCCCCCCAAGTTATTTTCGAAAACCAACCCACGTTTCGATTCAAAATCATTTTAGTTCACAAAGAGTACTTAATCTCCCTCAAGCGAATCGCAACGTAATCAACCCACAAAACCCGCCATACTCACAGTAATGACGCAATTCTCAAAAACAGTACTATCACAATAGAGACTCCTAAACGTTTGAAGTTCCCCACAACGCAGCCACATAGAGGATAACTTTATACACCCCACGCCTTACACCGCACAGACAAGACTGAACGAGTCAAAATGATTCTAACTGAGTGCCTCACTTACGTTTCACAACTCTCCTACTTTCCTTGTGTTACCACTGTCCAAACTGGACGACGGACACTTATGCCGAAGTGGCCTAACTTTACCAAACATCCAACCTCTCGATTTCAATCAGAAACCATACTATAGCCTTACCAAGGCATTCTTCTGGGATTTTCTAAGACTGATCCCCTTCTACCCATCATCTAATAACAACATACGAACCACACACTAACACGCATCGCACTGTGCAAAACTCCCTCATTTAGAGATTTCACTCACCACCTCGACTGAACTCAAAGTAATAAAATTTGCATACCCCTTCCCTCGCACTGAGTTAACTGAGAGGGTTTGCTACACCGTGGTATTCAACACTACCAAGTAACCGTTCGTACCGAACACAAGCTAACATAGTACCTTCATCTGCCAACGACCTATAGGGTCCACCCTTTATTCCAAATCTTACTTGTCACTCACCCCGAGAGTACAACCAAGACACCCAGCCTCCGTGCCAAGCTATTAGCCAATGCTACCGCTAGACAACCACCATGAACCAACCCCGACATTATCGCATGTCGCCGACAAGGCTTTCAAAGATGCACCATCTTAAATTCCCAGAGGAGTAAAAGTCCTCAACCTTCTCATTAATAACCCACATCTCCAACCGCAAACATCATACCGCTGTGACTCCATCCACGGGTCATATCCTAACTACGGGCTATACACCCAATCAACCCTCACGATAGCATCTCCCGACCTAACCAGTGTTAAGGTACAAACCTATCACTTTCGATCAAATCAAGGAAGTCCAAAAACTTAGGAAACGTCCATAAGCTACTACCTAAGATATAGCACCTGCTGCTCACAACACACTACTCCCAATGCCAACAGCCACACCCTTATATAGGGACTAACACTCCCTCTATCGAAACGACCAATCATTACACATGCCAATTCGGCATCCTTACCTACCACGAAGGTACAAGTCTAATCCTAACAAGATTATGCGCTATGCCCTCGTAAAATACCATGTTAGTTACATACTTTACCTAGTATTAATCTCACACTTCACATCCACTCGAGGAGTTCCCGCGACGGTAGACTAACATCATTTTCACACACACAAGATCAATTAAATAGCACTAATGAAATTTTGAACACCCGGCAAGTATAACTGTTCTCGCCCCCTAATAATTCTGATTAAGATACGTAACCCTCAGTAATCTTTTCAAACTTGAAAACATGGCTCATCAGCCCCTATTTTTCCCCCAAACCAAATCACACGCATAAGAATGCATTATTACCAAAGATTTTATGGTCTCACAACAACCTATTATACTAATAAAACTTTTAGAGCCGCTACATGCTCTAACTTGCCCATTTCAAGAAAATAGATAAACACTGGCACACATAACTATATAAACATATATATAGAAGCAAACAACCTTGATGTCCCAACATTTCCAAAACACATTGGTTACACCACAGAACCCAATGATCACAAAATGATAATTCACCGACTACAAAACGGATTAATCAAAACAAAACCACCCCATCGGTATTACCACAACTACCGTCCCTCGCTGGACCGCAAAAGTTAGTCATTCTCTGACCCAAGATATTCTATGAGCTTATAAGCCACGAACAAAGACTACTGATGTGCCCCAACCGGCCACACTTGGAACAATTGCGAATTTCCCCCAACTGGGGCTTGGGAACTCGACTCCACTGAGGCCCTCGAAATTTGGCCTGTTTGTTCCCCAAAATGGTACTGCCCCTGCCCAGTCGAATAAGGCTGGACCCGACTAGGTTGTAAAACCCCCAAAGAAGTCCCCGACTGTTTACAAAAACATTGAATATGACCCGGCTGATTACACCCCCAACAGGTAAGCGGTTCCCGAGTACGAGCTTGGTCCAAAGTTCGAGCTGATGAAGGCCCCAACGACTGTTTCCCCACTAAACATTCGATCGGCCCAAAGCCTGGCTGGCTAGAAGATCCAGGTGGTGCAACTACTGGTTGGACTACCAACTTTGCCCTCTTCCTCTGCGAGCAAGCTGGGGATTTGTGGCCCAGTTGACCACATTTGAAGCAAGTGACAACCTTTCGTTCACCCTTTCCCGAATCTAGACTTGGTACTGGAAAAGTAGAGCCAAATTGAGCTCTCTGAAATTGTAGTGGATTAAAATCCTTCTGCCTCTTAAAAGGCCTACCAACACTCTGAATCACAGGAGTCGCCAAGATGGCCTCCTCCCTATTCTGGCCCATAGCTAACACCGCTGCCTCCACATGAGTCGCAGCCCTAACAAGCACACTGTAACTCCTATGCCAAGACCCCGCAATCCTTTCACGGATGTCGTCACACAGCTTACTCTCAAACTCGAAACAACGCAATTCCTCCGTCTCCACCAATTCTGGAGCAAACCTCGACAGGTTAGCAAACCATCTTTCAAACCGCACCAAAGGTGTAGTACCTTGGCGTAACTCCACAAACTGTTTCCGTAACTCTTCCCGAGCGGAAGGAGGGAAATCACAACTTCCTCGCCTAGGCATCCTAGTAAAAGTAACAAAGGATATTAGCACATTCATAAATGTGCCGAAACTAAACACCCGCGTCCTAATACATGGACAACTGTAATCCACTCCACGTAAGCACACAAACACATAAGCACTTACGAATTTCATTTCCGGATAATGATAATCCCGAGGTGTTACTAGAGTTCCGGTTAGAAACAGCATTGATCAAGTGCCTCTCCAATAGGATTCCCAGAAACCCAAGGATCCAATCAACATCCAAGAAACTACATTCCATACCCAAACAATCACATAAACATGTTATCACATAAGTACATAACATTACATCTAAGTCTCTAAAAAAGCGAGACAAACCCATTGTGATACTAATCACTCCCCACGTACCCAAAGTATTCGAACCTGGTACGCTCTGATACCAAGTTGTAACGCCCTCAAAATAGTACAAAAAACCCATCATTTCAGACATGCAAGGGTGTACGAGAAATAAACATCTTTCTATTAATCAGAATAGTTCTTACAGAAATATTACATGCTAATAACAAAAGTAAATGCCCTACGGGCTTACAGCTTCCCAAGTTAACACTTGGTTACAAAAATAGAGGAGTGCTAACTCAATACATCTTAAGCCCTTGGCTTGAATTTACATGTAATACATCAAAGAAAGCAGAACAACAAAAAGACAGTCTGTCTGCCTCTAGCCTCCCAAACTACGCCCTTGGAAGTGGCATGCTTCCTGTACCTAAAAATAACATAATCCTTTCGTTCAATACACAGGTTCCGAACATTAATGCAGATAGTCAGTTATGTAATTTTCTTTGTTAAACTAACTTAGAATGGAAAAGAATGAATTGGAATGGATTTAAGTTATGTATTTTGAATGGATTTAATTCATGTTATTTTAAGTTGTGAATTGGAATGGATTCAAGTTACACTGTGATGAACAAATTTTGTTCGGACATACAGTGCTGACAGGATCATTATTGTTCGACAAAACAGTTCTGAACAAAATACATTTTTTTGACTACACAGTGGTGAACAAATTCAAAATCATCACTCGAATATGCTAATCTCCTATCGAGATTCTTGAATTCAGGGCATTTAGATGAAAACTTTATCACTGACATTGTCATCAGCTTCATACTAGCGGGTCGTGACACCACCTCGGCTGCTTTAATCTAGTTCTTCTGGCTTGTCTCAAAAAACCCAGATGTAGAAACTGAGATTCTCAAAGAAATCAATGAGAAATCCGAAGCTCTGACCTACGAAGAAGTGAAAGACATGGTTTAAACACACGCTTCGCTGAGCGAGACCATGAGACTCTACCCACCCATCCCCATTGACGGAAAGCAAGCTTTAAAGAACGACGTGTTGCCGGATGGGACAGTAGTGAAGAAGGGTGTGAGAGTGAATTACCATCCTTACGCAATAGGGAGGTCGGAGGAGCTGTACTGGACCAAAGCTCCAAACTCTGAAGATTGAGTGAGTCAGGGAAGGAGAGGGATGAAAAATTAGGTGGGTGTGCATTTCATTGTGAAAATATTATGAATATGGGTAGATTTGGTAATAAGTGGGGTGTCCAAAAAAATATTATTAAAATTTAGGGTTTAGGGTTGGGGTCCAAAGAAATGGGGGGGTCCAAAGAATTTTGGTAGGTGCTAATAGCAGCACTCTTTATTAATTTTGGTTAAAAAAAGGCCCAACTCCAATCCTTCATCTTTAACAATTTCATCAAATTTAAGTATAAAAAAAAAAAAAACTTGTTGAAAATATAGTGAAACATTTGGTTCGTCATTGATTTGATGAAAAATTTATTTCTCTTTTGATTTAATACAAGTTTAATGAAAAGATTAGATCTTATTTTCAACAAAATTTTCATTAAAAATGTAATGAAAATTTAATAAAAATTGAAGATACTTGTTGGCTTTTTTGGCTTTCGAAGGTTATTTTTGTAATTGTGAGCGTGCCAGCAAGGATCAATTAGTCCTTACAGAATGTCAATTGCCAACCAATTATCAGACGATTGTGTTTTAGTTCTTTCAGCCTCAATGAAGAGGACTTTTACTGGTGGCTTTGTTTAGGAGAATTAGGCAAACAATGATTAAATGAAGAACAGTTGTAGTATTTCATTAAGCAAAATGAAAGACTTACAAAGATCTGAACCAGCCTCGTAGAGGTTTACAACAACAAGCTACTTGAAAACTACTCCTATGAATGAAATGCAGTGCAAGAATTTGAAGTACAGAAATGTAAAGAACAAGAAATGTAAAAACTGGAAAAGAAATAAAGTAGAATAAAACTGGTTTTCTGGATCTGAGTCTGGGGCTTTTTCTGGGGCCTTCTCTGCTATTTATACTTCTCAAGGATAACCATCGAACTGCACTTCTAACGGTCGAAACGCTCCTCTCTGATCGCTGATCATGTTGCCTTATAGTTAGCTCCACTACGCCAGTACCAGCAGTTAGGCTTCGCTCCTGATTTTGAATTTAAATGTGGGTAACCGTTGAAGCCACATCACTTTGCATCTCTTTGTTGATCCAATACTACGCAGATCTTATGAAAACCAATACTAACTGCCACGTGGACGATCACGATCGAAGGTTTGAATTGTCTTTCCGTATTACCCTTAACCTACCACGTGTTGAACTGTGATTGGCTTTATACAAAATATGTAGCCAACATTACCCTCCGCACTAATATACCCAATACTTGGTGATATTAGTGGATCAAGGTATTTTCCCATGTCTTAAAACGTGCATGGGCTTTTGCATTTCTCAGAAATGCAACTATCATTCATCATTTGCATTAAATTCTCATCTAACCCTTAAACACTCCCACTATTTCAGTATTCAAAAAGACTGATACATCTTTTATGGCCAAGCCAATCTTCTCTTCTATTGATCGAGTATAAGAGGAGTCATCTGATGATGTTGTTCTTCCTTGAAAGAACCTTTATGCATTGATTAGCCACCTTTACCCACCTTCATATATTCAAGTCATGGAAGCTTTTGTAAACTATCAACCTTTGGATTACGCACTTGCTACTCATAATTCTCTAACCCAAAATTTTGCAAAAATGGACATTGGAAGCTCTTCTTCTAATTCACAATCTTTTGCATGGGATGAGACTGTGGCTTCTTCTTTCTCTGGGGCTTCTGGTTGGAGAAGCTGGTCAGAACCTGAGGCACGGGAGTTAAGGGAGCGAGTTAATCATCACTTTGTCGAGTTCACTGATCCTCTTGAATTCCCTTATGATGCTCGAAGTTCGGTGGTTTATCCTTACGTGCCCATCGACCACCAACGCCGTTTAGAGGACAATCTGCTTGTAGCATGGTACACATCATCCATGCCTACAAAGATAGTACAAGCTACTCGACGCCCAGAAGAGGCATAAGGGTATAACCCATCGTTCTTAGCCCAGAAGGCAAGCCTTTGCTCTTCTAACTGGCTTGATTGTGTTAATGCCCCCCAGTTGCCTCCTTCTTTCGAAATGGAAGCTTTTATACCTCCTCCTCCGCACAATCCCTACTAGATAGAGAAACTGAGGCTTACCCTCTCTGTGGACAAGGTTTTTCTCCCCTATAAGCCTCCACCTCCCCCTACTCCAGCTCAGCAAAAGCAAGCCCAACTTCTGCTTGCGGCCTTTTCTCACTTGCCTTTCAATGTTCTTGAAGACGATGTTCCTCTCAAGAACCTTCGATGGGCTTGTGATGTTATGACTCGGGGTCACGTCCTCAACCCCATCACCCAAGCAGAACTCCAAATGTTTTTGGACCAACTCCCGTTGCTTTTTCATTGGCACCGGACTTCTGTGGCCACCACCCAATCTTTGAACCAACTTTCATCCCTTCGAGTTCATACCCAGTACGAAGCAGTGAACCTCATCGAAGAATATGATGACTTCAAGGATAAAGACTCTTCGTACTGGGATGACTTGGATATGGATGAGCTGGAACAAGGGTTAAAAGAAACAGCATTTGAAATAAAGGCTGAAGAACTCTTTTATCAAGTAAGAGCACACCAACTTCAGCAGCCAAGCTTGGAGAAAATAGAAGATAGAATAAAAAAAGAACAGAAATTTATTGACCATAGCTGGACCAAATTCCATGATCTTGTTATTTATTCCATTCCTTATTTTTATGAACTCGAATTTGTACCCAAAAAGGGCCCTTTGATGTAATTGCTTTTGTTTCAATACAACTAAGACTTTTCTCTTTGTTTGGCATGGTTTGATTTTATCTCCGTTTGTTTTTACAAGCAAATTTAGGGCTTCGAACTCAACAATCTCATCATTCGAATCTAGATTCAATCATTTCCAATGAAACACTGAAAAACCAACAAGAACTTTTCCAATTCATGGAACACAGTTGACAACTTTTTGCTGGTTTCCATTTAGAATCAGTGCTTCGAATTTAACAATCTTACTCTTTAAAGCTTGTTTTAATCATATCCAACATATGGTTATATGGTTAGTACGATCAATCAGTTTTAAATTGATCATTTTTGCTTCGAACAACAGTCCATACTTTCAAAAATATGGAAGCCACTCTCAAGGGCTGCATTGTTTTAATCCGAAAAGCAATCTCTTCTGTATATTATCAAACCAACTATTGGTTTTGATACTTCGAACAACAATTTCCATCCTTAAGGGATCTCAAGTTTTGCTTCGAAGGATTTATTCTCACTAAGAAACCCTAAAACAGGCTTTCAATCCTGTTGAGGTACACTAATACTTGAGCTTTCTTGCATCCTTAGGTGTGGGATGTGCTTCAAAGTCGGCTCCTTGCCTTCGAAGCTATTTGTTATTGGATCTCGGCGCCAAAATTTGGCTTCGAAGCCAAATGTTGTATTTCGAAGCTGATATCAGTATTTGAGATATGTTTCCTTCCAAAACTATCAACATTGAGGAAAACCTTTCGCATCCGTATTTTTAGTACTTTTTTGTGAATTCTGTCCGTGTCACACGACCGGGTATATTTTCAGACACAAAAGTTTTAAAACCCTTTTATTTCGTGCTCGGAATTCACCTATTTGCCTATCGCGCAAACCCTTTATCTCTACCGACCTTCCACTTCTCTCTACTCTCTTTCCCAACTTCGTTCTCTGAGAAAGCTTTCTATCAATGGCTTCTTCTTCGTTGAAAATACCGGTCGTAGAGCGTGCGAGCCCGTCTATAACCCTGAAAAGGATCATTGACGCAGAATGTGATAAGTACAAGGCTGGTGAGAAAAGCGCCATTGACGGACGCATCTTCATTCATCGTCGTCATGAGCAGCAAGACTATGTGCTTGGGCCCATCTTCAAGGAGATTCCTACTGAGCTTCCAGCTTTATATCCATGTCTAAAAGACCATTGTCTCCTTTATGAAGGTGGTCTTGACTGGGGAAACTGGAGGATGAACCGCCCCCATCGCTGCTGGCCCACGGTGAGACTAGAGTGGCAAGAATGGTATGATCGGGTTGTCCCTGATAGGACTCTAGACCTTCAAGAGCTTTGCCTTTTCGACGCCCTCCAATTATCCAGGTTTACTATTTCAGAGGACCCTTTCTTAATACCTGCTACCCTTTGCTTTTGGAATTCTGCCTTTAATTTCTTTCAATTCAGATGTGGGATGATGGCCCCTACTATTCTTGATATCTGCCATCTATTAGGACTATCCCCCACTGGAACCCCTATTGGACCAGATTATCCTGACCTACCAACCCATTTTTCCCTCTCATCTCTTAACTCATCCTATAGTGACTTTGTCAAGGCTGAGAATAAAATTGAGGGCCCTATGATTGATAGGGAATTCTTTTCTTTTATACTATATTAGCTTTGCAAATTTCTTTTCTGCACCTCTTCTCAAAGAATCATGCCTGAATTCGCCTCTCTTGCCAAAGCCCTTGTTTTACAGAAAAAAGGTGGACTTAGCTCCATACGTTCTAGGTCACGTATATAGAGCCTGTTCTCTTTTTTTTGAGAAACCCTTGGATGCCAATCAAGGGGGTTCATTTTGGATACTTCAGCTTTGGCTTTTTGTTTATTTTACTGAGTTACAATCTAAATGCCTTAAATTTTTTGAGCCAAACCCTACTACTCATGGCATGAGGCTAGCCAACGCTTCACTCTATCCTTCTACCTTTGCTTTTTACTTCTCTTTCTTCCACCAACTTCCAGCTTCCCTTCATTCTTACAGCTTTCGTCCCTTCGAACCTACTACCATTGGCCCATCTTGGTTGAAAAACTTTCTAAGTGATAGGTTCTATTCTTCACCTCATCAGAAGAACATATGGGCCTCTATTCTGATCCCCAGAGAGTTATTCATTGGGACTATGAACCCCAGAGCTTACAAGTGCATTGCCGAGCCCTATGGTCCTGCTCAATTTGCTAGGCAATTTGGCCTCTCACAAGGGGTCCCAATACCTCTCTGCAGCCATACCAATTTAAGTCTTACCAGTAGGGATTTAAAGGTTTGAAGATCCAGACTAGAAGAAGCAACTTCTAAATTTATACAGGACTTGATTGAGTTTGAGTATATTCCTTTCATTCCTCAAGGTAACCTATTGAAAAAGTACCAAAACTGGTGGGTGACTGTAGACACTCTATTTTTGACCGCCCTTAAGACTTGGGCGCTACTGATGGTTTACTTGATAGAAAAAGGTGTGCAGGGCAAAGGTCCAGTTTCTTCAGCAAGGAGAGAGGCAAATCTCAACTTCACACCCCATTTTGAACCAAAGCTATTTTGAATGGTTTTTAGACCTTAAAACCCTCTCTTTCAAAACTTTTTTGAAATAAAGTTTCTACGATATTCCGAAGCTCGCATTTTGTCAAACGTTGTGCTTTTCGGTAAACTGAGCAAGGACAAAGTGGAAATGAATGAAAGAAAGATGAAATATCTGAAAAATCTTTCAAAACACCTTGCTTAGGGGTTTGAAATTGAAGAAAAGAGGAGAAGAGGGGAGAAACCAAGTTGGAGAAGAAGATAGGCAAGAGTCGCTAAGAGAGGGACGAGCAGTCCTCGCTAAATCAAGCTTATTTGTCTATACACTTGGAGTTAAGTTATGAGGCTACTACCATTGGAAAGAAGACTTCCGCGGCTTCATTTTTCATACAAGAATCTCTTAAACCCGAGTCCGGATGGCGGAGATATGATTGGTTGAAGTTGGGCATCATCCCGGTTGGACTGAAACTGAGCAACCTTCACCAAAACAAGCATAACTTTCTGTACAGTTGGAATTTTAATGCAAGGTTTGCGGCATTGGAAAGCTGACTTTCGGGGATTCAATTTTGATACAAGAATGACCTGAAAAGGAGTTCATATGAAGAAGTTATGCCCGTTTGAAGTTGGACCTGCAAAGCAGATTTTTCCTGCCGACCGGCCAGAACACATGGCCGACCGACCAAAGAGATGGCCGACCGGCTAAATAGATGGCCGACCGGCCAGAAAAGATGGCCGACCGACCAAGTTTGCTAGCCGACGACCTTCCGGAGTATTCTACAGATTGAGTGGATGCTAGCTGTGCCAGCTATTCTCCATTCAAACCCTCTGTCCGAGATTTTGCCTTTTGGGGGGAAACTTGAATTGTTTTCCCCCCCATTTTCCCCCTCTTTTCCTCCCTCTTTTGCCTATATATACAGCCCTCTAGCTCTGGTTTTAAGGGTTAGAAAATTTGTTTGGAGCCTCCCACATCCAATCTCTCTCTCTCTATATTCCAAGCACCAAAACCCTTTATTCTTGGATCCATTTCTACTCCATCTCCAAGCCAACCAACCCATAATCCATACCAGCAGTTCGGAGGCCATTTCCAGAGGCAAGGAGTATCTTTTCTCAAGCCAAGAGTTGATGAAAGACTAGTCTTCAAGGGTGAGTCTCATTTCCCCTCTTTTTGCTCTTTTCTTGGTCTATATCTTAGCCATACTTGGTTGTATATTTGAGCTCCGACCATAACTGAAAGTAGCATTATTTTGAGCTCTCCTTCATGTTTGTTTAAGGGTATTTACCTGTTTGAGGCTTCCTTCTTGCACTTGCCTCTTTACCCCTCTTGTATCCCTCTTTCTTGCATAGCATTTTTGGCCTATTTGTAAACTGTTTTGAGGCATGATGTAAACTGTAATGTGGCTTATTTTGAGCCCTTCTTCAACATTATTGAAGGGCTCATCACTGTTTGGGGCCTCCATATGTCACTTGCCTTTGTATCCATCTCTTGGCTCTATTTTTGCATGATTTGTTAGCCCCTTGTGCTTCTGTTTTTGGGCTCTGGTCCGAACTATAAATGGTCTTATTTTGACCCCCTCTTCATGTTTCATTAAGGGTCTTTTACTGCTTAAGGCATCCTTTTTGTACTTTGTGCTTATACCCTCTTTTGGCCTTATTTTACATAGTATTTTGAGCTTGCTTGTGCACTGTTTTGGGTCTGACCATAAACTGTAAATATGCTTTTTTTTTTGGGACTGCCTTACTTCTGTCTTCATGCTTCATGTTCAAATTATGCATGTTTGATATAGCTACAAGTCATTTCATGTGCTTAATCTTGCATTTCGGGACCATTTCATGCATCGGGTGCCATTTTGCCATGTTTCGGAGCTGTTTTGCATCACATTTTAGTACTGAAATTTGCATGCTAATATGCCATGTTCCATGTTTTGCCATGTCTTGTTAGAGTGGCATTTTGAGCCCTAGGATCTGTCCTCGGTTTGCGTGCACGTGTGCACGCATTTCGAGTTGTCCCTCTTCCATCTTATGGCCTCCTATGTGAGTGTGGCTGAGGTCCACTTGTATTGGTGTAAGCCCATCTTGCATTGTGTATGCCATGTTACGATGCGTTGTGCATGTTATGTTGTTGTATTGCGTCATGCCTTGCATGCTTGTTCGCATACTCATATTGCATATTTAGCTCGCATGCTTAGGTTGCATTTGGCATGCATCCCTTGCCTCTTGATCAAGCATGATAGAGGTTGGGGCCTTTGATGTGTTTTGTGCTTGCATTTCATTTGATATCAAAGTTGCTAACTTGGCTTTTGGGCCATCATGCATTGAAATACGTGATTGATGAACCGAGGGTCGAGGGCCATGCTCCCTTGAGTATGTTGCATGATAGGGAGTATGGCCATGCTCACATTTGCTTGAAAATTCCATGCCATACACTGCTTGCCCTCTGCTGCTGTCAATTGCAGGTTCTGCAGGAAGTTTTGGCCGGTCGGCTACATATAGTGCCGACCGGCCATTAATCTGTAGCCGATATATCAAAATGCAGCCGGTGATCATTTCCTTCGGCCGGTGGTGGTTCTACTTGGCCGGTGATATTCCCCAACATTCAGAGAGTACACCCTGGGACTTTTGCAGTCTTCAGAAGAGCAGGGCAGTGTTAACAGAGGCAACAGTGTTATGGCAGCGAGTTTCCGGGCAAGACGAGTCCAACATGCATCATTCGCGCATCCCGAGGAGGGGGCTGTGGCCACCTTTCTTTTTGCATTTATTTGTTAAGTAATTAAAATTTTTGTAATAATTAATTTATTTATTATTCGGACTGTAATATTTATTTGGTCCCTCCGAGTGAGGGCATATTTGTAATAAGGGTGTGTGAGTGTGTGCATGTCTTCCAATCCCACGTCTTTCTTCCTTTTTATTTACCTGCTTATGATGGTAGGTTAGGGCATATTTAAATTAGCATACCTTATGCTATGCATGTGTGCATCCATACATTTGTCTTGCATGCACCGGGCTCGGCGCATCATGCTAACTGCGTTGTATTTCAATTCCAAATTGAATACATGTTATCTGTTGCATTTCACATGCCATGTTTAGGATAGTCGAGCCTGTCTAGATTACATCTTTACATGTGTTGCATTAGCCATCTTAACATGAACTAGGATCATGCATATGATTACTAGCTGGTTCCTGTTTTGGCTTGGAGTACTAGGTGAGCTTTTATGCTTTAGCATACCGCATGCGTGTGAGTGTTGCCATAATTGCATGATTACCATGAGGCTAGCTGCTTATGTGATATAACTGCTTGAATGCCTGTGGATGGAGGTTGAGTTGTTTAAATTGGAACAATACATTGAAGGCCCACTAGATAGTGGCAAGACCATCTTTTCTAAAGCCCACTTGAGGGTGGCAAGACCTGCATTTTAGCCTACTTACGAGTAGCAAACCATTTTCAAAACAAACATGCAATGTTTTGTTCCAATTTAGGCGATTTGGTCTATACTTGTTTGCTGTGCGCATAACGTAGTAAATCTAGGCTAATAACCGGAATAAGAGCATACAATGTTTTCAAAATCAGATATCATGGTTAGTAGAGGCCGGTCTTTGGACCGAGCGAGCGGGGGTGCTCATAGCTGACCTTCCCCAATCGTACCCAAGTTCCCGAGCCGAGGCAACTTTGGTGATGACGGACACGTGGCCTTTGGCACCGAGTCAGGGTTTCCTAAATTTCCCAAAATAAAATATTTAGGTGGCGACTCTGTATCTGGCAAAGCAGTCCATGTTTGGCACTTCTTTCAAAATCTGTTTTCTCAAAACGAATTGCCGGATTTGGACTATTTGGTTCAGATTAAGAACCGTGACAATTTGAGTCCGAACTGTAGTAGACCCACAAACGAACAGAATGGGACCTCATCCTCCCGGGGCGTTTGGGGATGTGTTACAGTGACCAATATGGAGGTATACTTGGCCATTCCTCCTCAAGACCTATTAATGGTGCTGGATGTGTCCCAAGCCAAGCCCAAAGGAGCTGGAGTTGTCACGTCTTCCACTACTCCTACCACTTCAGTTCATGTGCCTGCCACCACATAGTCTATTCCTACTGCCTTAACTCCTCCTAAAGTTAGTCGAGCTGCTTCGAAGAAAGGTATATACCTTTGTTTCTTTTCTCTTCTTCTTCTTTATAATGCTTTTAGCCTTACCTCTAGTTTTTCTTTTTGAAGGTGGTACGGGTGCCTCACAGGGAGATTCTCCTCAAAAGGTCCAAGCTTTAAATCTTCTTAGGAGCAAACAACAACAAAAGAAAAGGAAGCTTTTACTTGATCTTGAAGAGGAAGCACCTGGGGTTCAGGCAGCAGAAGAAGAAGAGGCAGAACAAGAGCAAGAAACACCCTTAAAAAGAAGAAAGAAGATGACTCTCTCTCTTGCTGACTTCACTGGAGATCCTATCCACGAAGCATCTGCTAAAGCAGTGCAAGCAGAGCATTCCAAAGAGCTTATTGTATTCCAAAAGGCTGAGAAGAGGAAGCAACAACAAATGCTCAGGGATGAAGCCGCCTCCGCCAATGCAATCCAGAAAGAGGTTGCAAGAAAACAACAAGCTGCTGGACACTATACTCTTCCCAGCTTCCCAATCATAGCCATTACTTCTAAAACCAGTAAGCTCCTTCGTACTTCTATTAATCTTTCTCAAATTCTCAATGCTGAGGCTTGACATTGTTTTGTATTTTGTCTTTTGCAGTAACAACTACTTTGCCTATTCTTCCAATAAGGACTCTATCAGTTTTAGTCGAAGTTGAACAGCCTCAAGATGTGGAGCCTATTCAAATAATTCTCCCACTTCCTGGCCCTATATTTTCCATACCCTTATTGAGGCCAAGTATTCCTGCTCCTCTTTTTTCTGGCTTAACTCTATATCTCCCTCATTTGTCTTTTGATTTTACTCAATTTGATTCTCTTTCGAGCCTTGCTTCTCCTCCCATTCCTAAGGAAATTCTAGCTGACACTTCATCTTTGACGGTAGCTGATTCCTGTAGAGAAGGTATTGATAGCTCTCCAACTCATGGTCCATTATCTCTACCTAGCTCCAGTTCTTCTTTTCTTAACCAACTGGTAGCAAAAACCATAGAGACTACTAAGGATACTCCATCTTCTTCTCCGATTCCTATGCAGTCATTTCTTCCTTCTACCGGAGCTCTTTCTGCACCTTCCATGTCAATGGATGAGGTGGACATTTTTGAGGCTAGACTAGCTAGTCTTTTTGACATATCTTCCACCTCTCCACTAACTAGCAATGAGACTGAGCCATTAGTTCTAGCTGATTCTCTGCTAGAAATTTTTGAGTGCTCTTCCTCCAGTGGTAAGACTTCCTTGCTTTCGACAAACTTGGACAGCTATCTAGAGCAGCTGGCATCTTTTTTGAGGATTCCTTTCGAAGCCTTACAAAGGCCTATAATTAAAGATGGCTTCCTCCAGTGTTGCAAGGTTGTTGAGCAATTCGGCATGGCGGTCTCAAGTTATTTATCTCAGGCAGCAGCCACCATTGATTTTTACATCAACGTTTGCCATGCTGCCAAGGCTGCGGAAAAGAAATTGGTGAGGGATCGGAGCTTTGTTTCCAAAGTACATACTGAGGTATCAGAATTGAAGGAACAACATTCCTCTGTCTCCCAATTTCGAGCTCAACTATTGGAAAAGAAGGCTCAACTTGAGGAAGAATTATCAGCAGTTAACCAAGCTTTGGATCGGACTACTACCAAGCTGCAAATCACTAATCAAGAGTTAGCTGATCGAAAGCAAGAGATGACTACAGCTATTCAATTGTTTCCATCCCTCAAGAATAGAGCATCTATTGTAAAAGAACAATTTAAACACTGTACTGACTTCTATGGCTACATATATTTGACTATTTATGAAATAAATCCTTATTTATCATTGAAGTATTCTCATGTTCTTTTATTTAGCACTTATTCTATTCCTTGTGTTTCCCACACGGTTGGATAATAAGGCTTCAAATGTCTGCCATTAATCTTTTTAGGATGTACATATCCATTCAAATTTCTCAAATGGTATGCTCCACAAGACAGAACTCTATGAACTTGATATGGTCCTTCCCAGTTAGGTGATTATTTGCCAAACTTATGGCTTTTAATCCCTATTGGGAGTATTGTCTTCCATACCAAATCACCTTCATCAAAGCCAATGTGCTTGACTTTCTTATTATAGTTTTTGGCTGCTTTCTTCTTTTGGAAAAGAATGCTATTTAATGCTAGAATCCTAGCTTCATCTATACTTTCTAATTCCAAGCACATACTCTGATGGTATTACTCAAGATCTAACTGGTCTTGGCATCTCACCCTCAAGGACTTAACATTAATTTTCACAGGTAGCACTGCATCATGCCCATACACTAAGGCATATGGAGTGATTCCTGTACTTGATCTTGGAGAAGTCCTATAAGCCCACAATACATCCAATAATAAGTTATGCCAATTCCTAGGATTGTCTTCCACAACTTTCTGTATCCCTTTTTTCAAAGACTTATTAGATGATTCAGCTTGACCATTGGCTTGTGCATAATAAGGAGTGGAATTAACATGGCTAATTTCAAACTCTGCCACAAAAGACTTTACTATTTTTCTATCAAATACAATCCCATTATCAACAGTTATAGTCTGTGGGATACCAAATCTATGGATTAAATCCTTAATGAATCCAATGACTTCAGTATGGTCTACAGCCTTGTATGGCTTAGCTTCGACCCACTTAGTGAAGTAATCAATGGCCACTAAGATGAAACAATGATGCTTCGAAGACAGTGGGTGTATTTTCCCCATCATATCCATGGCCCATCCTCTAAATGGCCAAGGCTTCACAACTGCCTGCAAGTCAGTTATGGGCACATGCCTTATTGTGCCATGCTTTTGGCACGCCTGGCAACCTCTTGCATATTCTATGCAGTCTTTAAGGATAGTTGGCCAATAGTAAGAATGCCTTCGAAGCAGCCGTCTCATCTTCACACCAGGCTGATGAGCACCACAGATGCCTTCATGGACCTCAGCCATAGCTGTCAATGCTTCCTCTGGGCCTAAACATTCCAACAATAACCCATCTCCCCCCCTTTTGTGGAGAGCATTACCATACGTTATGTATTGCATAGACTGCAATTTAATTTTTCTACTGGCTTTCAAAGATGGGCCAGCCAGATACTGCATTATTGGATGTCTCTAATCTTGTTCCTGTAAGTCATTATGATTGACTTCCAAGACCACACTCCTTTTATTCAAGGGTGGTATTATTTTCTGATATGTTGTTTGGCTTATATCCTTTCGAGTATTATCCATTCTCTTGAAATTCGAAACTTTCTGAGTCACATCATTAGCCTTATTATTCAAGAATCTTGGGACATGAGTAACATTTGCTATCTGAAATTGAGAAAGCAGATGTAATGCAACAACATAGTATGGCAACATACTTATACTTTGACATTTGAAAATCCCTTTCACCTGGTTAACTACCAGTTGATAATCCCCAAATATGTCAACTACATGAGCTTGTAATCCAATAAGTATTTTCAGTCCCATTATTAAGGCTTCATATTCAGCTTGATTATTGGAACAAGTAATTTCATCCACTCTGAAACCATGTGTGGTCTCTATTCTTTGTGGTGGCTTAATTACTATACCAATTCCAGTTAAACCATTAGCTTTTGATCCATCGAACCACATTTGCCATGGTTCAACACTAGCCATACCGAGTACCATTATCTCTTGGCTTTCTGTTTGAGATGGATGGTCTGCCAAAAAATTAGCTAAAACTTGTCTTTTTACTGCCTTTTGAGGAACATATTCTAAATGAAATTCTGATAAGGCTAGTATCTATTTGTCAATTCTTTCCCTCAACATAGGTCTAGATAACATATACTTAACCAAATCTGTGGTTGCAATTACCAAGACAGTTGTAGGCAAAAGATAGTATCTTAATTTCATTGCAGCGAAATACAATGTAAGGCACAGCTTTTCTACAGCTGAGTATTTACATTCACAAGAATTTAAAAACCTACTAAGGTAATAAACAGCTTGCTCCTTGCCTTCTTCATTGTCTTGAGCTAAGAAAACTCCCAATGAATTCTCTGCTGCAGCTATGTACAACTTCAAGGGCTTATCACCCCTTGGTGGCATCAGCACTGGAGGGTTGGCCAAGTAGGCTTTGATTCCTTCGAAAGCAGTTTGATGCTCTGCTGTCCACACAAACTCCTCTTCATCCCTCAACCTTAATAAGGAAGAAAAAACTTTAGTTTTCCCTGTAGTATTAGAAATGAATCTTCGAAGAAAATTAACTTGTCCAAGGAATTTTTATAATTCTTTCTTACTTGATGGAGGTCTGGCTTCAATGATAGCTTTGGCTTTATTCTGATCAATCTGTATTCCCTTCTTGTGTACTACATAGCCCAAGAAGTTTCCAACTGATACGCCAAAAGCACATTTGAGAGAATTAAGTTTCAACTTGAACCTTCTCATTCTTTCAAAGGCTGCCTCCAAGTGAAACAAATGTTCTTTCATGGATTGGGACTTTACTACAATATCATCAATATCACACTCTAAATATCCTCCAATGAGGTCATGAAAAATAGTGTTCATAGCCCTTTGATATGTAGCCCCAGCATTCTTCAAACCAAATGGCATTTTAACCCATTCGAAGGTGCCAATATTCCCAGGACATCTGAATGCTGTCTTGTGGATATCCTCCTCTACAATACAGATTTGGTTATAACTAGAATGCCCATCCATCATTGATAAAACTTGATGCCCTGCTGAACTATCTACCAACAAATCCACTATAGGCATAGGATACTCATCTTTTGGGGTTGCTAAATTCAAGTTTCTGAAATCGATGCATACCCTCATTTTACCATTCTTCTTAACTACAGGCACAATATTGGATAGCCATTCAACATACCTGGCTGTCCTAATAAAGCTTGCCTTGAGGAGCCTAAGAATTTCCTCCTTAACTTTCTGAATCACTTCTGGACTCATTCTTCTTGGTTTTTGCTTGTATGGCTTGAAATTAGGCCTCATAGGGAGCCTATGTTCTACTAATGACCTATCTAATCTTGGTAGTTCATTATAAGACCATGCAAAACAATCTTTATATTTCTTTAAAACAACCAACAACTAGTCCCTGTCAAGAGCATTCAACCAAGCACTAATATAGGTGGGCTGTTGTATAGAACCTTCTCCTAAATTTACTTCTTCTAAGGGGTCTTGTATCTGAGAACTTACTGATGCTCCTTCTTTGATTCCTTCTGACTTCGAAGCAATCTCCTTGCTTTGTTCTGCTCCCAGCTTCTTTGATTCAACATCTTTACCCTCCTCCTCATAGACAAAGTCTGTCCACAAGGCATCCTCCTCCTGTATCTCTTGGACTTTCATTTCAATATCCAAAGCACAGTATTTATCCAAGGCCAAACATCTGACTTGTTGCTGTTCTTGCTTCCAACCAATTATTATGGCTTCTTTCTCTTATTCTTGCACTTTTTGGAGTATTGACTGTATGTCCAATGCTGAAAACTTAATTAAAGCCAGAGATTTGGCCTCCTGGGTTCCATCTCTTTGCCTACAACTAGGCATCATTGTTATCTTTAATGACAAACTCTTCATCAGCACTTTCCTAGACTAAGTGCTTCAGGTGTGCTAATTCCTCCTTAGCCGTCACTTCGGCTGATCCATCAGGTTTTCTCAGTATACTGAGTGGTACTACTCATTCAGTATACAATTTGGCCTCTGCAAAATCTACATAGGCTATGAAGGGTTGAGAATCTGCATTGATCTCTTCTGTCTCTCCATTGCACAAGGCCATCATGATTTTCTGATGTAAAGAGGAAGGTACACATTTGTTAGTGTAAATCCAATCTCTTCCAAGTAAAGCATTATACTTAGCATTGCTGTCGATAACGAAGAATGCTGTCATGCAGTCCCTGGTTCCCACACTCAGGTTGATGGGCAAAATACCTTGGGCCATCTGTTTGTCTCCAAGGAAGCCAGCAATGGCTGTACCGGTTGGGATTAGTTTGGGTTCTTCTTTCCTAGTTTCTTCAATGAAGATTTTAGAAGCAGATTTACTGCTGCCCCGTTATTCACCAGCACCCGATTCATCTATATTCCATCGAAGAAGGCCTTGATATACAAGGGTTTGACATGCTGTGTCATAGACGTCGTGGGATACTCAAAAGGGTATAAGAGGTTAATACTTACCTCTTCCTCACTCTCATCTTCAGTTTCCATTGGTGTGGCTATTTCGGATTCGTCTTGCACCATACTAACTTGCGAGTCTTCACTGGAGACTGGAATTGGGTCAATCTCCTGACCTTGGTTTTCATCTTCAGCTTGAAACTCCTGTGGTAATATGAGCACCATATTCACTGACACCGGAGGAAACGAGCCAAATTGGACGACTGGCTGTACCTTTTTTCCCTCTTGGTCAACTTGTTCAATTACTTCAGAAGCGTCCTCCATGCTGCATTCTGGCACTTCTGTATTAGTAACTTCCTTCGAATGGTCTATTTCTGCTGGCTTTTCAACCAAAAATGTCTGTTCAGCCATGAAGGCTTCAAACATCTCTTCCTCAACTACTTCTTTCCTCTGGCCTAGGCCAACTTCTTCCTCTATCTCACTATCATTTTCCATCAGAGCCTTTTCTAATCCTGCCAAACTGGACTTTTCCTTGGCCTTTAGTTCGGAATGAACTTTGGCCAACTACTCCCTGCTACAACTCCTTTTGTCTGGAAGAGTTGATTTTAGATTATGGTTTAACTTTGAATATTCTTCTCCTTCTGCCTGGCTCTTTAGCTGAACCAATGAAGAACTTTCTCCACTTTCTTTCAGATCCTTCTGGTACTGAGTGTACCTCCGTTGGATCTTCCTTCTTTGGGATCTAGAAATCATTAGGACCATATTTGGTTCTTTTGTTTTTGGGTGCTTAAGCAATACCCAATTGTTTGGAGCCACCAAAGGAGGTTTGACCATCCTACCTTGGTTTCTAACAACACTTCTTTGGGTAGGCATCTCCCTAGGTTTGTTTTGCATGACAAACCAATCTGGAACTCCAGGTACCCACAAACCTACTAACCCAGCCATTGAACTGTTTCTTTCTTCCTTCGAAGCCATCTTCGAAACTGGCTGTGAAGGCCACTGCTTGGCCCTGACTTCCTGTTTTGGGCCCAATTCAAGCCTTCGATGAAGATGGCCACTTTCTGTCCTGTGTGAGATCGGTCTAGGATGCCAATCCCTGGCTTTGATCCCGTAACTTGAACCCCTTTCAGATATTCTTTCAAGATGATTGCCCTCAATTCTGTAATAGTTAGGTGGCCTAGATTCATGTAGAGGTCTCTTGCCTTTGGAGTGCATCCTAGTGACTGTTGGCTCAGCCATTAATGGCTGCTACTTCGTACCAATTGGATATGGCCATTTGTTATAAGCACTGGTTGGCTTAGGACGCCTCTGCACATCCTTGTAATATTGCTTCCCATCAATTGGAAGCCCTTTCAACCACTTGTAGCTTAGCCTGCATCTGGGATACATTCTTTACATGACAGCTGCTTCTAAAGAATTATCATCCAGTGCTTCTTCATCAGAGTCTTCTCTCTGGTCTGAGAAACCTTGTCCAATAGCTGGTAGATTTCCAGTGTCTTTCTTGACAGTTGCCTGGCTGGCAACATGCATCTGCACATTGACTTCTTCCAATTCCTTCAAGGACAAGTTCTGGAAGTTTGGCATAATAACATTGGCTGCCACTTCTCTAATTTCTGGGAACGGATTAGTGTCAATCCCCATGGCCTTCTCTGTTTTAGCTGGGAATTTTGAACTCCTCTTTCGAATCTGCTCTTGGATCCTGTCTTGAAAAACAATGCAGTTTTTAGTTGAGTGAGACCAAGAATTATGCCATTTACAATACACTTTTCCTTTAAGTTCCTCTGGAGACGGAATTTTGACTCCTTTTGGTAACTTCAGGAAATTTGCAGCAAGCAAACGATCAAAAATGTCATCTGTCTTTGTTAAATCGAATGAGTATTTCTTATGAAGGTCTTTCTTTTTAAACTGCTGGTCAATTGTTGTGTCTTTCTGAATTAATGCTTCATAGATCACAGATTCTTTCCCTACAATCTCTGCTGCATCAATCTCATAATTATGATCTCTATAATAAGTCTTGTATGATGCATTACTTCGATCTTGTTCTTCTTCTAGTAATGTTTCATACCTAGACACCTTGTAGGTTAATTCCACTAAGTCTCTAAATTCAGTTGAATCAAACTTCTTTCAAAGCCTAAACTCTAAACCATTTGAGCCAATCTCACGAATTCAGGCTCTGGTAAGATGATCCTACATTTATTTCGTGCTCTTTTAAATCTGGCAATAAACTGAGTAGCTCTCTCATCAGGCCTTTGACTCAATCTTGCCAAGTCTGCCATGGAAACCTCTGGCTCTATTTGGAAGAACTGGGCATGAAATGCCTCTTCCATTTGTTACCAAGTTTGGATAGAGCCAGGTGTAAGGTTAATATACCATACAAAGGCTGCCCCAGTTAGAGAATTTGGGAACAATTTTAACTTCATATAGTCATTGTTAGTAAATTCACCACACTGAGTAGCGAACCTAGCAATATGTTCAACCGTTGACTGGTTTCCATTCCTATAAAAAAGAGTGAAGTTGGGTATCCTAAACCCCCTTGGGTATTCATGTACCCTATCTAGCCATTCTGGATATGGCTTCCTATACATGGGAGTTTGAACCCCCCGAGCCATTGGTCCACACATCTCTCTAATAATATCAACAATTTAGTCCCTAGGGATCATATTTTGTGCTTGTCGAACCACTACCGGAGGAACAAACACAGGATTTGGTGGACAACCTTGTGCCTAGGGTCCTCTTGGTCCATAGGGTGGTATGTTTGGGACTGGTTGTTCCTGTGGTGCTGGCTGCTGTTGTGGATATGGGTGACCCCTTTGAGCTTGTTCTACAAAAGGACCTACGAAAAGTACTGGAACAGGTGTTGTGTCTCTTCCAGTTGTAGGAAAACCTTCCAACCCTCCAGGTATAAATTCGAACAAAGGATTAATGAACCCTCTCGTGCCAGGTATGGCTTCGAACATGGGATTTGGAACCACCCTTACACCATTATCCTGTGTTGGGGCAGATCCACCAATTTGCATGGCTTCACTGTTAAGTAATGAAACATTTTGATTTGCCATAGGCCTCGAAAGAGGCTCATACCAAGACTGAGGTGGTGGTCTTTCATGGTTTTTGTTACTAGTTTGACCATTAGTATGCCCATTACTCTGCATAGGCTGTTTATCTCTAACCAATCGTTGTTGAGGACATTTGAATTTTCCTCTATATGCCTTACGTTTGCTGGTTGGTGGGTATTTATTCGATTTAAAAAGGATGTTGCCCACCTTTCTATTGTGTTTATTAACTGCTGTCCCATGGCATCTACTAGGCCACCCCATGGATTCACTGGCTGAGTAGATGGAACAGTGGATGGTCCAATTCTTTGGCTTCGTCTAATATTATGAACATATGGTACTTGTTCCGAAGTGCTGGTCTGTTCGACCATAGGTTCTGATAAAATGGGTGTTTCCACATGATGTGTTATCACATTATCCTCTAGATTAGGCATTTCTACCTCTCATTCCACGCCTTCTTCCAAGCGTTCATTTTCTCTTTGTCTCTTACGTCTTGCCATTTAAATTAGTCCCACTGGGCGTGCCAAAAATATATATTGGCTTTTTTGGCTTTCGAAGGTTATTTTTGTAATTGTGAGCGTGCCAGCAAGGATCAATCAGTTCTTACAGAATGTCAATTGCCAACCAATTATCAGACGATTGTGTTTTAGTTCTTTCAACCTCAATAAAGAAGACTTTTACTGGTGGCTTTGTTTAGGACAATTAGGCAAACAATGATTAAATGAAGAACAGTTGTAGTATTTCATTAAGCAAAATGAAAGACTTACAAAGATCTGAATCAGCCTCGTAGAGGTTTACAGCAACAAGCTACTTGAAAACTACTCCTATGAACGAAATGCAGTGTAGGAATTTGACGTACAGATATGTAAAGAACAAGAAATGTAAAAACTGGAAAAGAAATAAAGTAGAATAAAACTAGTTTTCTGGATCTGAGTCTGGAGTTTTTTCTAGGGCCTTCTTTGCTATTTATACTTCTCAAGGATAACCATCGAACTGCACTTCTAACCGTCGAAACACTCCTCCATGATCGCTAATCATGTTGCCTTATAGTTAGCTCCACTACGCTAGTACCGGCAGTTAGGCTTCCCTCATGATTTTGAATTTAAATGTGGGTAACCGTTGAAACCACATTACTTTGCATCTCTTTGCTGATCCAATACTACGCAGATCTTATGAAAACCAATACTAACTGCCACGTGGACGATCACGATCGAATGTTTGAATTGTCTTCATGTATTACCCTCAACGTACCACGTGTTGAACTGTGATTGATTTTATACAAAATATGTTACCAACAATACTCAATAGCTACCATATCTCAATAATCATTTTCAACTGTTTCGACCATCAATAACCAATTATGACTACTACTTCTTCCCGGCTAACTTTCTCACTTGTTTTCGGAACTTTTTATTTTTTATTTTTTAAACACATCGGTGTATCCAACATATTTTCATTTTCATTTTTTTTTCAAAAATAAATGTTTAAGTTTTTGGTTGTCTAGTGCAACTTATAGCCTTTTATTTTAGAAATTTATGCTAGATTATTTAATGTAGCTTCTATTTATAATTTATTAAATATAAAAGCTTAAGTAAATTTAAAAAAAAAAAAGGATTATTTAGAAATTGGTAAGGGAGCTGTGTTGCTAGATTTCTTTTTTATTATCAATGTTGAGCTTATAAATTTGCACTAAACAAGGCAATCTATATATATATATGTTATATACAGAAAATGAGGTTTCTAACTCACAAACATTATGTAAGTTCCAATATCCCAAGCTTAATTTCCTAATTTTTTGATTTAAAAAAAAAAAAAAAAAACTTCAACACTTATTGACTTCTCCAATGCACAACCTTTTCAACTTCTCTCATACTTATGGCGGCCTTTTCCACTTCTACCACATAATTCTTCACTTTCAACTTCTCCCATATCTATTGCAGCTTTTTCCACTTCTACCAGCAACACATCTATCTATCTATAACATACAATTCTTCACTTATTTTTTATACTAGAAGGACAAACCAAGATAAAGAGAGAGTTTTAAAGCCTATAAATAATCTTTTCATTTATTTTCAATGGTTCTTTTTTTTCATTTATTTTTTTTAGTATGAGAAAAATATGATTGTAGTTAGATAAAGATGAATAGTCACAAAGAAAAAGTTTCAAAGCCTAGAAGTAATCTTTTCATTTATTTTTCAATGGTTTTTTTTTTTATTTATTTTGTTTATTATGAGAAAAATATGATTATAGTTAGATAAACATAAACAGTCACAAAGATAGCATAACATCCGTAAAACAACCAAATTTAAACCCAAATACTCAACCATTATTTCCAAGTGTTTGGCATATCTACACCCAAAAAAAAAAAAATTTGTGATTTGTATTTTGTCAAAAAAAAAAAACTTATAATTTGATATTTTAACTCACTGTGTTTTTTGAAAAAAAAATAATTATTGTGTTTTTTTAACTATCAATTGACTTAATTTGTGATTTGATTTTTAATTCACTGCATTTTTTGAAAAAAAAATAGATTGTATTCATTAGGTTCACATAAAGTACCCATTATTGATGATGATTAGATTGCATTTTGAAAAAAAATAATTTGTAATTGATTTTTTTAACACAGTGTGTTTTTTGAAAAAAAAAATAGATTGTATTCATTATGTTCACATAAAGTACCATTATTAGTGATGATTAGATTGTATTTTGAAAAAAAAAAATTGTAATTGCTTTTTTTTTTTTTTTAATTCACTGTATTTTTAAAAAAAAATTAATTGTATTTTTTAACTATCACTTGACTTAATTTGTGATTTGATTTTTAACTCCCTGTGTTGTTTTGGGGGGGGGGGGAGGATTGTATTCATTAGGTTCACATAAAGTACCCATTATTGTTGATAATTAGATTGTATTTTTAAAAAAAAAATTATAATTGATTTTTTTAACTTATTGTATTTTAAAAAAAATAAATGATTGTGCTTTTTTAACTATCAATTGACTTAATTTGTGATTGGATTTTTAACTCATTGTATTTTTTTTTTCATTATTATTATGAGCAAAAATGTAATTGTATTTTTAACTATCAATTGATTTAATTTGTGATTGAATTTTAATTCACTATGTTTTTTGAAGAAAAAAATGATTTTATTTTTTAACTATCAATTAACTTAATTTGTGATTGGTTTTTAACTCACAATATTTTTTGAAAAAAAAAATGATTGTAAATGATTGTGTCTTTTACATATTAATTAAAAATATTTGTATTTTGTCTAGCAAAGATTTTTTTAACTCACTGTGTTTTTTATCAATTGACTTCATTGCTTTTTATTTTCTATTTTTATTATGAGCAAAAATGTTATTGTGTTTTTTTACACTCCGTTTTGATCACATTTTTAACTGATTGTATTTTTTTACACTCTATTTTGATCACATGATGAGAAAAACATTGTTGAGTTGTGACAATCTCTATGTTTTTTGAAACAAAAATAGATTGTATTCATTACTATTAATGACAATTAAATTGTATTTTATCTTGAAAAAAAGAAAATTGTAATAGGATTTTTTAACTCACTATGTTTTTTGAAAAATAAATGATTGTGTCTTTTTAACTATCAATTGATTTAATTTGTGACTGAATTTTTAACTCACTGTGTTTTTTGAAAAAAAAAAATAATGATTGTGCTTTTTAACTACCAATTGACTTCATTGTTTTTTTTTTTTTTATTATTATGAGCAAAAACGTGATTGTCTGTTTTGATCACACGATGATTTTTTTAATTGATTGTGTTTTTTTACACTTCATCTCGATCACATGATGAGAAAAAGAAATTGTTTGCGTTGTGACAATCTGTGTTTTTATAGGATAGAACATGATATAGTTACCGCTAAAATCAACTATCTCAAAAAAGAAAATTATTCATTTCACGCTAGACTGATAATCATGGTAACAGTTAAAGATTATTATGGTAAGATTACTTTTTATTTACTTTTATAATATTTATATGCATATACAAATATGGATATTAATAAATTCTTTTTTCTTAACTTCTAGGTCCATGTCTCACTACATGCAAATACAACAAGTTATTTACTAATCATTCATTCTATTATACAAATCATATTTGAGTGTGGTATGTTATGATTGTATAATATTAACCAATTATCTATGACAATATAATTCTCACAAGTATATAAATATTGACATGTTTATCTAGGCTTGCTATGGATCCTATATCACAAAAGTTGGTATCTTGGAATCGATAAAATGGATTCTCAATTTCACAGTCATTGGTAATATCAAATGCCAAAAGAATTTGAATGCGTGATTTTGCACCTATACTAAATGTAAGAATTGTTATCATCCCAAGTGATGAAAGTTAAACGATATGTATATAAATTCGTTTATAGAGAAAAATTAATTTATGTTTTTTCAAATATTTTGTAAGTTTCATATTTTCGAATATTTGGGTACATCGAACAAATTGATGTTGATAACCTTTGGATTGATTTGTGCAAAAGCTACTATCAAAAAGTTGAATATCATTATGGTTCATATTGTTTGTCGTCACTGCATACATAATGATATTGATATTATAACGAGATAATTTTCTTTAGGTGAATAATTGTTATGTACAATAATAATTCAAACTTAACAAGCGTTTTAATTTTTTATTAGGTATAATATTTCATTTTAACAAGTATTTTTTTTTTTTTGATTAGATAATGTTAACGTTGTGGTCAAAGACAGTACTAGTTCAATAAATCTCATTGTTCAAGATAAACGGGCAGAGTTTATCTTGCGATGTCAACTATCATATTTGAAGAATATGAGATCAAAGGTAAGAAACTGTAAAATTTATTATAAATAACTTATTCTTACATTTTCAAACGCAATGTTATAATTTCAAAATTTTATAAAATAATGGAATTAGAATGATTAAAGATTATATTGCAGCATGCTAAGACCGTGCCTATGTATTTATCATATATGTACCATGTTGACTATAGCAATTCCGGTTTTAACCCGACCCTTTTGTATCTTGGACTTGGGTTTCGTGGTTTCGTAGTGTTGTTCATGTCTTTTTTTTTTTCCCTCTTCATACTTCCTTGAGTTGGCTATTGGATTGTAATGGTTGCGTTTGGAATAGGTTGGTTGCTTGGTTTTTAAACTTTTGTTGCCCAGAATTTTACTCATCCGTTCGAGCGGCACTTCTTGTGCTCAAGCGAGCTTTGTGAACTCTCAGTAATTTTGCAGGTCTGTAAAACTACTGGGAAGGTGTATTCTACGCTCGAGCAGTGCTTTTTACGCTCGAGCGGTTGCAGCTTGAGCAGCCTTTCTTACACTCGAGTATTGATTTGTTTTCTGCAAAACTACTGGAGTGTGCATTCTGCGCTCGAGTGTCACTTCTTGCGCTCGAATGGAACAACTTATTGTGTCTGACGCTCGAGCGTCACTTATTGCGCTCGAGCGAACTGTGCGTATATCAGTTCGTAGCAGTACCTTTCTACTTCACTTTTTCACACATTTTTCCCTCAAAACCCTAGATTTAGAGTCTTTCTCTCTAAAACTCACTCTCTTTCTACATTTTCACTTAGATTTGGTGGTTTCTCTATCCATTTGCCTTTGTTAAAAAGGTAGAGCACCTCAAGGGCCACGTTTTGGTCCGAATAGAGCTTGGTTTCGACGTCTTTGAAACTTCTCCATTGCTTCCTTGGTCTTCTAAACTCGAGGTAGGGACTTTTTACACTCTTCTATGAGTTTTAACTTAGATATTTGTTGATGTGTAAAGAATAATGGAATTTAAAATGATTTTAAACAAACCTAAGGTTTTTGTTTAAAATGAAAAGAGGAGTTTTCAAATGTACGAATTAAAAATGGTTATGAGAGGAGATGTGAGGCTGTGTTGCGATAAATTTGTTGATTTTGATACCCGGGATGGATTTTGGAAGAAAATGGAGTTTTGCCTTAAAATGTCTCAAATAGTTATTTTGTATAAATAAATAAAATTGGTATTGGGAATGTGAAATTGGATGGATATTTATATAAATGGTGAAGTTGGATATATATTACCACTCACCTATGAAAATTGACATAATTTATTTGTCTTGGAGATTGTATATTTGTTTAAAAATATCTGTTTTGGGTTATCGGTGGAGGATAGCTATGATTGTTATAGAAACTACATGAGGATTATGTGAATTGAAACTAATCTCGTATCCGTTGTCATTGAATATGACTATGTCTTTGATACATTATAAATGTATGATATTTGAGAGAAGAAATGAGATGTACTCCATATTTGGAAGAAGAAAAGAGACAAACTCTTTTGAATTAAGTTGGCCTGTGTGTCTAGGGTGAAAGTCTCGAAAATCGCTCGTATACATGGGTGCCGATTCCCGCGGACAAAATATCCATAAAATAGCAAAATAGAAGTATTTGTATAATGACTGTGTTGGTTAGAGACCCATTGAGTTGTATCCTCAATTTGGTTATCTGAATGAAATAGTGAATGGCTTATGAGTGAGATAAAATGAATTGAAATATAAAACTCGACATGGCATGCCTTTGTGAAAAAGTTATAAATGATTGCATCATAGGTATTGGATATGCATATCACACTTATATCTTTGTTAATATTTATACATTGTGTTAGATTATTTGTACTGGGCTTTGGCTCACCCTAATTGGAAAAAACCATTTTCAGGTCCCGGTGAAATGCCTCCACCAAGACAGTAGCTTGGAGGGATTTGGAGCAAAGGTTTCTTTTTTGTGTATTATGTTATTGTTTTGATTCAAGCCAAGGGCTTTACATATATTTGATTTATATCTGCTTTTGTTGTAACCAAGCATGGCCTTGGAAGATGTAAGCCTATAGGGTATTCTTTTAGTTAAACTCTTTTGTAACATTAACTCTCATGAAATGAAAGAACATTATAATCTGATTTATATTGTTATTTACATATGATCTTGAATGGATTTATGGTATTTATTTCGGGGCGTTACATTGACAATGTAGGAATGTTGATAGAAAGCACACAACAATTTAGATTTTAGTTATAATATATTTTATTTATTCAGTGAATTTCGAATAAATGTAATAAATTTTTATTTTTATTACTTCAAGTATGAAACAAAAACATTTTCTTTCAAAATTACATATATTTCATGCTAACAATTTAAAAATATGTTTGACATAATCATACATAAATTTTTTAAATCCAATCTCATACATAGCACGGGTGGTATGCTAGTATTATATAAGGAAAATGGGATTTCTAATCCACAAGCCTTGTGGTAGCTCCAATATTCCAATCTTAATTTTTTTAATTGTTTGATTTAAAAAAAAATCTCAGCATTTATTGATTTTTCCCAAACCACAAGCCTTTTTTATTTCTCCCATACTTACTGTCACACCATTTTCAACTTCTTCCATACACTATGGTTAATGATGGGATTGTTAAATTATTTTTATAAAAAATCTAAAAAAAATAATTTGTATATTAAAAAAACTAGTGTTCCATCCGTTCTATGCACAGGTTGTGTTTACAATTATTTGTATATATGTGAATTGCGATTTTTTTTATTTATTATTATATAGAAAAAGGAATATAACAAATGCAACATATCTCCAATCAATTATTTTATGTTTTCTTTTATTCAAAATTTAAAAATAATGTACGGGCAAAATTTATAACTAAATTAAAAAAAAATTTATTCCTAACTACATTTTTTTACTTCTATATAAATACTTTAAAAAAGTAACCTAAAAAAGGTAGTCAATATAAATATTACACATTAAGTAAAAAAATGTGGTTAGCAATTATGTTTACATAAATTTACTATAGTTTTAATTTCAAATTCAAATTCAAAAAAAAAAAAAAACTAATTTAAAGTACCAAATAGAATTTTCTTAGCAAAAAGGAAAGCTATAAAATTTTGTTGCAAGTTTTCAAATGTCTATTGTTAGACATTCTATTTTACTTGCTTGTTTGTTTACTTGCTTACTTTGGGAGTTTTGATCTTTGAGTTTTACTCCATATTCATCGTATTGTTTTATTTATTTATTTTATTATTGCTTGATTTTCGTCTGATATTTCTTTCATAGTGAATCTCCGAGTGTATTAGTGAAAATATCATATACTTAAAATGCACAAAATTAGAATATTTAGAAGAAAAAAAAAGTAATTGCCCAAAACTAAAACTACTTTAAGAAAAAATAAAAAATAAATACAAAAATGAAATTATTTGAAATAGAAAATGATTTATTTATATATTAATTAATTTTTAAAAATAAAATTTTAAAGAAAAAAAAAGAAAACTATATAAAATAAATAAAAAAAAGTACAGAAACTAAACATAAAATATAATACAAAAAATAAATAAATTATAGAATTTTCAAGAAGTGAGACTTCCAAACAAATTTTGTAAAATCTTGTCTATTCATATACTTTTTGTGTATGTTTTTTGTACTTCTAATCCTTAGAACGACATTGAAATAGTTTGTACTTTTTGCATTAGCTCTATCTAATTGTTTTAGCAAATACAGATGTAATAAATTAGAGGTATAACCAGATAAATCGCCACAGAAGAGAAAGACAATCTTTATTTTTTATTACAACAATTATATAACTCAATATATAATTTTAATGTCTCTCACTCTTTCATACGTTCAAGAGATGTGGCTTGAGACCTTTCAATTGTTGAATTCTATTAATTAATAGTTATTAGGTTTTAATAGTAAGGCTTCTAATATTTGTTAGCCATTAAAGCTGAGTCCTTTGGTTTCATCTATATTGACTTGATAATTTGAGAGTGGACACGTGTCAAGCTTTTACACAAATACTTAGCACATTTTTTTAGCATTATTAATGAAATGCAAAGTGTAATTTTTTTCCCTTGTTTTTGCAATTGCAACATCTTGTTTTTTAATAAGAATTTATATTTGTTGTAGATATTTTTTAATACACAAATTATTTTTTACAGTGTAATTTTTTTCTCTTTTTTTTTTCGCAATTACAACATGTTATTTTTTAATGAGAATTTATATTTGTTTTAGATATTTTTTTATATAGAAATTATCTTTTTTTCTATATTTTAATGAAATGTACAATATAATTTTTTTTCTTTTTTTTTTTCCACAATTACAACATGTTATTTTTTAATAAGAATTTATATTTGTTTTAGATATTTTTTAATGAAATGCATAGTGTAATTTTTTTTTTAAGATTTTAATGAAATGTACAGTGTAATTTTTTATTTTATTTTAGGGTTAATTACACTAATAGTCCTTATAGTTTGAGACTTGTGTCACTTTGATCCCTGACTTTTCAATTGTGACACATTTGACCCTGAATTTGAATCTTGTTCCAAATAAGGACAATTGAAAATATCATTAGATTTTTCAAGGGTAAAATCGTCAATTTGATAAAATATAAACGAATTTAAAAAAAATAAATGTCAAAAAAATATTTTTAATTTTTAAAAAATTATTTTTATCCACCAATGATAAAATTATGTAAAATTAATAAAAATTACATGATTAATTTTTTAAAATTAATTTTATATGATCATCATCCAAACACATAATGAAAATTAATTTGGTAAAAAAATAAATAAATGTCTAAAAGATTTATCAATTTTACATAATTTTATTTTTAGTGGGTAGAAATAATTTTTAAAAATTCAAAAATATTTGTTTGACATTTATTTTTGTCAAATTAGTTTATATTTTATCAAATTGACAATTTTACCCTTGAAAAATCTAATGATATCTTCAATTGTCCTTATTTGGAACAAGATTCAAAATCCAAGGTTAAATGTGTCACAATTGAAAAGTTAAGGACCAAAATGACACAAGCCTCAAACTATAGAGACTATTTGTGTAATTTTCCCTTTATTTTATTTTTGTTTGCAATTGCAACCTGTTATTTTTTAATAAAAATTTATATTTGTTTTAGATATTTTTTTAATATACAAATTGTTTTTTACAGTGTAGTTTTTTTCTCTCTCTCTCTCTCTCTCTCTCTTTTTTTTTTTTTTTTTTTTTTTTTTACAATTGCACCCTATTATTTTTTAATAAGAATTTATATTTATTTTAGATATTTTTTTAATATACAAAATATTTTTTTTTTAGATTTTTTATAAAATAATTTAACAATCCCATCATTAACCATAGTGTAAGGGATAAGTTGAAAATAGTGCGACAGTAAGTATGAGAGAAGTCAAAAAAGGCTTATGGGTTGGGAGAAATTCATAAATGCTGAGATTTTTTTTAAATCAAAAAATTAGAAAATTAAGATTGGAATATTGGAGCTCCCACAAGACTTGTGAATTAGAAACCCCCTTTTCCATATATATATATATAATATAGATATAGATATAGATAGATAGATAGATAGATAGATAGATAGATAGATAGATATAGATGGATAGATATCTAAAATAAATATAAATTCTTATTAAAAAATAACAGGCTGCAATTGTGAAAAAAAAAAGAAAAAAAAATTATACCATGCATTTTATTAAAAAAATATCTAAAACAAATATAAATTTTTATTAAAAAATAACAGGTTGCAATTGTGAAAAAAAAAGAGAAAAAAAATTATACTGTGCATTTCATTAAAATCTAAAAAAAAAATTATATATTAAAAAAATATCTAAAACAAATATAAATTCTTATTAAAAAATAACAGGTTGTAATTGCAAAAAAAAAAAAAAAAAAAAAAAGAGAAAAAAATTACACTGTAAAAAATGATTTGTATATTAAAAAATATCTAAAACAAATATAAATTCTTATTAAAAAACAAGATGCTGCAACTGCAAAAAAAAAAAAGAGAAAAAAAAAATTACATTGTGCATTTCATTAATAATGCTCAAAAAATGTGTTAAGTATTTGTGTAAAAGTTTGACACGTGTCCACTCTCAAATTATCAAGTCAATATAGATGAAACCAAAGGACTTGGCTTTAATGGCTAACAAATATTGGCTAACAAATATTGAAACCTAATAACTATTAATTAATAGAATTCAGCAATTGAATGGTCTCAAACCATATATCTTGGACTTGTGGAAGAGTGAGCGACATTGAAATTATATATTGAGTTATGTAATTGTTGTGATAAAATATAAAGGTTATCTTCATCTTCTATGACGATTTAACTAGTTATAGCTTTAATTAAAACGTTAGGTGTGCTTTTACATCATCATTGAACATTGATTTCATTTTTTTTTTTTAAATACTTTGTCACACAATTGTTTGTCTTTTGTGTAATAAAATTTATTACATATGTATTTGTTAAATCTATTAGATGGACCTAATGCAAGAAGTACAAACTATTTCAATGTCATTCTTGGGATTAGAAGTACAAAATACATATACAAAAAATATATGAATATACAAGATTTTACAAAATTTGTTTGTGAGTTTCACTTCTTGAAAGAAGTATCATGCAAAAATAAAGCAATAAGAAAATAAATAAATAAAACAATACGATGAATGTAAAGTAAAGATCAAAGATTAAAACTCCCAAAGTAAGCAAGTAAACAAACAAGCAAGTAGAATAGAATGTTTAACAATAGACATTTAAAAATTTGTAACAAAATTTTATAACTTTCCTTTTTGTTAAGAAAATTCTATTTGGCTCTTTAAATTAGTATTTTTTTTTAAAACTTGAAATTAAAACTATAATAAATTTATGTAAGTATAATTGCTTTTTCCTTAATGTATAATATTTATATTGACTACCTTTTTTAGGTTTATTTTTTTAAGTATTTATATAGAAGTAAAAAAATGTAGTTAGGAATAAATTTTTTCTTAATTTAGTTATAAATTTTGCCCGTACATTATGTTTAAATTTTGAATAAAAGCAAACATAAAATAATTGATTGGAGATATGCTGCATTTGTTATATTTCTTTTTCTGTATTCAAAAAGGAAAAAAAGAAAAAAAATATTTAAAAATCGCAATTCACATATATACAAATAATTGTAAACATAACCCGTGCATAACATGAGTGGAACACTAGTTTCTATAAATGAAAAAAACATTACCTTACCTAAACTTTTTGACTTTTTTTTTTAATTTCTTTTTTGAATTGTTTTTAACTTTGACTCAATATATATATATATTGAGAGGGTAATTTGCGTACAAATTGGGCCGAACTAGGTAGAGTCTCCTTTGCATATTGGGCCGCGTGTTGGGCCGAGGAAAGGGCAGGTGTAGCTCGGTTGACCATGTAGGCATTGAGCTAGGGCTTGAACCAGGCTACCTAGCATAGTCCAAAAACGAACCGAGGTTTTTTCCAGTAAATAGAGCCGAGCTGGAATCAGCCTGGTAGAGTGCCATCTTGGTTTGGTCCAGCACAGAACCGAACCAGATAGCTCGGTTGATTATGTTACCAGCCGAGGTAACAGACTAGAACCATCTCACTGGGTTGTGAGAAAGGCGTGCTCAGGATAGGCTTTATTCTTGGGAGTGTGATTCCTATGATGGCTTTTACTAGGAGAAATTAGAATCCCACTAGGATTGTGCCAGATGGAATCTATAAAAACTCATGACAGGACCTATACTCAAATACACAAAGCTCGTGTCTATTGTCTATTTTTTGCTGACTTAGGCATTAAAGAGGTTTCCGACACACACCCGCCAACTAGCTCACGATTGTGTTTTCAGGTAGTAAAGCGATGACGTTTGGGGGAGTGCAAACTTGATCAACAGGATTATACGAGAAGATTATTTTGTTCTCGGACAATTGGTTCCGTCTGTGGGAAAGCATATAGAGAACAAACCTTTTGATTGATTTTTCCTTCAATCAATGTCAATGGTGCATAACGAGGACTTGCCACATTCTGCTATTGATGGGCAGACCCTCAGAAGGGGGTGGGAGGTGCGAAGGTTTGCCTTTTGTTCTGCCCATAGCAGAATTGGATCCTCAGCGATGAAACCTATGAAGAGACGCGAGAGAATGACGGGGCACAAGTCTGCGTCACTCTCAAAGCCCTGATAAACAGAGGCAGCGGATGGATCCTCAGGTTTTGGAAGATCACGTAAGGGAGCAAGATGAAGTGATAAGGAGAATGACGGCTGACATGGAGACCATAAAGCGCTAGATAAAAGGCAAAGGAGTGGCAGAAGAAGTAATAGGCAAAGACAGGACGCACTCTCGCCACTTAGAAGATCATAACAAGCAAGTCACACCATCATAGACTGAAAGTAGAAGCCTCAGGACAGGCGACACACAATCAAGGACTTCCAGGACTCGTTTCTCCAGGTCTGAGAGAGCGAAGACAGAAAGGTCTTGTACAGGGGAAAGCAATTATCGGCCCTTGCATATGCACCAAACGACATCTAGGCACACAGAGTTGCCTAGGTCAGCAGACCTGCGGGCAGTACTAGAAGAAAGGTCTCGAATGAGAGAAGACACTCAAGCTCGCGACCCCTAAAGGGTCTTTGCTCTATAACGGTTAGCTCCAAGGACACATGGGAGTGTCGAGGTTGGAATGCCAGTACCATGCCTTGCCTACGAACCAGCAGACAAAGCGTTAACAAGGTTGCAGAGATCGCCGTTCGTTCCGGCGATAGAGAACGCACCATTACCCTTAGGCTTTTACTAGCCTAAATTCACAACTTATGAGGGGAAGTTGGACCCCTACATGCACTTTTGCCACTTTCGCCAGGTTATGGCTGTGTATCAACGAAACAAGGCTCTAATGTGTATCTTGTAGCCTGGGCGACCTGGCTTTGGCATGGTTTGAGAGGTTGCCATAAGGCAGCATAGCTTCATGGGCACAACTGGCGGAGGCATTTGTGACCAGGTTTTGAACAAACACCAAGATGCTAGTGGAGATTAACTAGCTGCTCTCCATAGACATGGGCGATAAGGAAATATTGAAGTCTTACAACAATCGGTATTGGGAGACTTTTAATCAAATTGGAGATTGCCCCACAAACCTTGCTATCGCACAATACAAATGAGGTTTGTCAGCAGGCAATAAATTGAGGGATTCAATGACAATGACGCCGCCCCTCACAATGGAGGCCCTAATGAAAAGAGTGCATCAACACATCTGGGTAGAAAAAGATATTGCTCAGGCCAAAGAAAAATCTGGCACAACAACAATGTCAGACAAAAAACCTGTAGCAAAAGTTAACACGGTCGGGCAGGAAGAATGACCTAGCAAAAATGGGCGAGGTAGACGAGCCAACAGTGAGGACTCCTAGGCAAGGAATTTGAGAGTCATCACCACCATCACCACGGTGTTCAATAAACCTATCTATCGGATTCTTAGCAAGATACGCGACGAACCCTTCGTTCGGCGGCCAGTTAAGTTGGGAGAAGCACAGAGGCGCTACGATGATAGGTACTGTTGCACCTTCCATGATGAACAGGGGCACCGAACTGAAAACTGTATACCATTAAGGCAACATTTGGAGGAGTTAGTGGTTTCAAGCCACCTGGACCAATACATTGAAGGAGGAACACAGCCAGCCCCCTAGGGCCATGGCGGACCAGATGGGATGCCAACCGACAGTCCGCCCTAAGGCATAATTAATGTGATACATGGGATCATCGAGCCTAAACGAGTATGTGAACTCAGAGGGATGATCAAGAAGGCTGAGCACATGAGAGAGGTATTGAGTGCACAACCTACCGTAAAAAACAAAAAAACGGAGGCAACAAACTTCATCACATTTTCTGACAAGGACTTAGCAAGGTTACAAAGCCCTCACAATGACGCACTTACTCTACGTGTCAAGAATTTCGACATCAAATGGATCCTGATTAACCAAGGGAGCTCATGCGAGATAATGTACTACGAGACCTTCAAGCAACTCAAGTTAGAGGATAAAGATTTAGCACCCTGTAACATCTCCCTTAGTCGGCTTCAACTCAATGCTAGAGTGGCTGGTTAGCAAGATAATTCTGCTAGTCAAAGCAGGAACAATGACAAAACAAGTGGAATTTTGGGTATTGAAAGTCTAATCCACTTACAACATAATCTTGGAAAGAGCATGGTTGTACGCCATGCGAGCGGTAGCATCAACCTACCACCAGGTGTTACGGTTCCCGAACGAAGCCAGAATGATTGAAGAAGTCTTAGGAGACCATATCATGTCCAAGCAATGCTTCGTCACAGTGAACAGTAGTCGAGCTGCCAAAGGGTTCGTACAAATGGTAGAGGAGCCAAAAGGCAACGAGTTGTTCGCAGACGTCGACAAGGCAGCCGAAAAAAAGACAATAGAAGATCTGGTGGAGGTCAGAATAGACGAGAAGATCCCAGAAAAATTCTTTCTGCTTGGCTCATCTTTATCTAGCACCGAGAGAATAGAGATCATGGAATTTTGATCTCTAACATCGAGGTGTTTGCCTGGACACCATACGACATGCCTGGCATTGACCCAAACTTTATCTGCTATTAACTCAATGTCTACCAAACCGCCAGACCAATTATACAGCGAACTCGCTGATCGGCACTTCACCACGCTGAGGTAGTGGTTGAGAAAGTGGGGAATCTACTGGAAGCAGGGGCAATCAGGGAGGTTCATTATCCTAGGTAGATCTCCAACACCATGGTGGTGCCAAAAAAGAATGGCAAATGGAACGTTTGCGTGGACTACAAGACAGTTAACAAAGCGTGCCCAAAAAACAGTTTTTCTCTACCACGAATAGACTAATTGGTGGACTTAATTACAGGTCACAACCGACTTAGCTTCCTTAATGTGTATCGCAGTTATCATCAGATTACTATACATGAATCAGATCAGGAGGTCATATCGTTTATAACACCCAGAGGATTGTATTGCTACAGGGTCATGCCCTTTGGCTTGAAAAATGCAAGGGCAACATTCCAATGAATGGTCACCAAAATGTTAGAGCCATTGTTAGCCAGAACAATGGAGGCTTACATAGATGACATGGTGGTCAAAAGCAAGAATGAAGGAGACCATCTCAAGGATCTTGCCGAGATGTTCCAAATTTTGAAGACCCACAAGCTACGACTGAACGCATCCAAGTGCGCGTTTGGCGTAGGGTCAAGAAAATTCCTTAGCTTTCTAGTGACCAACCGAGGTATAGAAGCTTATCTGTCTCAAATCAAAGCCATTCAAGATCTCGAGAGGCCCAACACAGTCAAGGAGGTACAGCATCTCATTGGCCTAGCGGTCGCGCTAAACCGATTCATAAGTTGGTCATCGGATAGGTGTTGACCGTTCTTCTAGGCACTGAAGGCCAAGTTTGAGTGGGATGACGAGTGCGACCGTGGTCTGGAAAGCTTGAAAGAGTACATGTATAGCGATTCCAACTTTGACCCGTTATCTATTGTATTCCGGACTCGGATTGGTATGGTTTAGAACAGTTATTCATGTCTTGTCTCCTTGTCTCCCATTTATTTTGGTTATCGGGTTGTAGTTGTGCGTTTGGAACATGTTGGTTGCTTATTTTTTCAAACTTTTGTTGCCTAGATTTTGGCTCCTCCACTCGAGTGGGCATTCTTGAGCTCGAGCGGGCTTCACAAATTTTTCTCCTCCGCTCGAGTGGCCATTCTTGGGCTCGAGTGGGATTCGTCAACTCTCAGTATTTCTTTTGCAGGTCTAAAAATACTGGAAATGTGCATTGGACGCTCGAGTGTCCAGTCTCATGCTCGAGCGGAACCTTGTGTCTGACGCTTGAGCGGGGCTTTCCACGCTCGAGCGGACTGTGTGTATAATAGTCTAAGAAGATGACATTTTGAATCACTTTCTCTTCTCTCTCTCTCTCTCATACACACACACACACACACACTTTCCAAAAAGCTTGTTCTTGAGCCTCTCTCTCTAAAATTCACATTCTCTCTAAGATCTCATCTAGATCCATTGGGATTTCCACTCTAGTTTCTTTGAGAAAAAGGGAGAGCTTGTCAAGATCTTCATTTTGATCCGAATAGAAGTGGGTTTCGACATTCTTGGAGTTTCTCTCTTGTTTGGCTCATCTTCTTTCTTTGAGGTATGGATTCTTTCTACACCTTCATATGATATTTAGCTTAGTTATTGTCTCTTGTGTAACGATGGTGTGATTTGGGGATGTTTTAAACAAACCTAGGGTTTAGGCACAAAAATAGAAAGAGGGGTTTTGGGTGTAGATGAAATACATGCTTGTGGGGTTTGAAAATGATGTTGTGTTATGTCTTATTTGATGATTTTGGCACTTGGCTAAAATTTGGGAAAAATGAAGAAATTGCCCTAATTGGATAAAACTATTATTTTGTACAAATAATGTAAATTGTTATTGAAAATGTGGAATTGGATGATCTTTGATATAAATGGTAGAAGGGAACATGTATTATTTCACACCTTTGGAAGTTTTGAATAAACTATCTGTTTGAGAATGAATATCTGTTTAAAGATAATTGCATTGGGCTATCGGCGGAGGATAGTTTTGATTGTTGTAGAAATTGTATGAGGATTAGGTGAATTGAAACTAATCTTTTGATGGTTGTAATTGAATATGATCGTGTTTATATACATTGTATATGTATGTTTGTTTGGGAGTGGAAAGGGGATGTGCTCCATGTTTGATTATACATTTAAATACATTGGATATGTATAGATGATTGTTTGGGAGGAGTAAGGGGACGGACTCCATTATAACTAAGTTAGCTGAAGTGTCTTGGATGAAAGTCTTGAAATTATATAGGGTGCCTAGCCCAGGGACGAAATATCCGTAAAATGGAAATTGTAGTACTTGTATAGCCTACGTTTACATGGGTCCCGTTTGACGATTTCCCGCGGATGAAATATTCTTGAAATGGAAGTTTAAAGTGTTTGTGCATATGTGTTGTGTGATTTGAAAATTATTAAGTTGTAGCCTCAGTTCGGTTGTTGAGAAATAATGAAATTGACTCATGAATTGAGAAAGATAAGTAATTGGAATGTGAATTGAAAGTAAGTGGATTAAGACTTGAAGTTGATATATTATGAGTATAAAGTTGTGAAAAGTTTTACCACATGCATTGTTTATGTACTTGTACTTATACCTTTGCTAAGTTTCATATACCATGTTAGATGATTTTTACTGGGCGGTGGCTCACCCTATTTGAGAATAACATTTTCAGATGTTGGTGACTTACCTCCACTAAGGCAATAGCTTAGAGGGACATTTTGGGAGCAAGAACTTCTTTATTTGAATTGTATATTTTTGTAAAGCCTAGGGCTAAATGCGTATGAGCTAGTCTTCTTTTGTATACCCAAGTCAAGGCTTGGAAAGATGTAAGCCAATAGGACATTTAATTGTGTTAAACTCTTTTATATTATTAACTTCATGTAATGAAAGGACTATTTACTCTGATTCATGCTGTTATTAATATATGTTTGGGTTGGATTTATTGTATTATTTTGAGGGCATTACAACATGACGTCTCCCTCGTTGTTGGTAACCCCAGTACCAGGAGAGGAACTCTTTTTGTACTTAGCAGTTTCCCAGTATGTAGTTAGTGCAGTGTTGGTACGAGCAGAGGGAATACAACACCTACCTATCTTTTATGTTAGCAAGACATTGCTAGGCGCCAAAACAAGGTACTTGCCGTTAGAAGTTGGCCTTAGCTTTGATGACATGTCATGACCCAAACCCGCCCCTATGGGTTAAGGACATAACCGGCCAATAATCAAGGGATTACCTACGGCCTCAAACCAAACAAGACATAATTCATCAGAGTAAAGGGGCCAAACAGAAGTAAATTCAAACTTTTGTCCATAGAGCTGTGCTGACTTGGCACATCATAACAATCCATGCATATACATGTTAATAACTCACATCAGATTATGTAATAACACATGGTTCTGTACACACAGGATCATTTGAGTCTAAGTCAGCCAATCAAAACTATATACAACCGTAAACCAAAGTTCTCGCCAACATGACAAAATATATCAAACTAGCAAAAGGCGAAAACAAGTCTCGTGCGTGAGACGTATGGGTTGACTCTTCAAAACCTTGGCTGTTTCTCACAAACTTCACTGAGGCGGGGTTTGGACCTCCCTTGGCTCACCTACAGACACATGAATGAGCGTGAGCGAAAGCCTAGTGAATAATATCAAATACGGAAAATACACGAATAGTATTTAGAACAACATGCACCAAATGGCCTTGGGCCCAATTCACATTTCTATCTAGTATATATATATATATATATATCAATTAACTGCGGTTCCAAACACATCAGACGGCCTCGAGCCCAATCCATTCACGTCAAACGGCCTTTGGCCCATTCATTCATCCATTCATGTCAGACTGGCCTTTGGCCCATTCATTCTTTCGTTCATGTCAGACTGGCCTCTGGCCCATTCATTCTTTCGTTCATGTCAGACTGGCCTCTGGCCCATTCATTTGGCATAGCAAACGTTTGTCCACAATTCAATTAACGAGCTTATATGACTCATAGGGAAATAAGGAATTGGACAAATAACATACTTCAAAACATCTTTATTAAGATATTACTCACAGTGATCGGCTGGTTGATTTGCCTTGGAGCTCGACCCTACACATTACATAACACATATGCGTCACAAATGATTCAATCCGTTCTTAATTCATACACCCCTCTTAGGCTTCTTTCTTATCCTTTTAATTCATTCATAATGCTCAATGCATGCCTAAGAGTACTTAGAAGTGTGAGAGAACGGAAAATGAAACACAGAACACCTTTACCAATTTTCTGAAACAGGGGTCCCCGCTCAAGCGTGGACTTCCCCGCTCGAGCGGACCCATTAGGTCTGCAAAAGTACTGGTTACCTCATTTTTACGCTCGAGCGTGAATTCGGACGCTCGGTCTGAAAGTCTCACTACATGGCTCCCCGCTCGAGCGTGAATCTCCCCGCTCGAGCGGACATCCATGGCTGCAAAACTTCTGGGAGCTCGTATTTCCCGCTCGAGCGGCGGTTCCCCCGCTCGAGCGAACTTCATGAATTTTGGGTTTTCTAGAATTGTTCTTGACCTTCAAACACGCATTCAAGTTGATATTTCTTCCATTTTACAGCCCACATTTCTCATATACATATACCAACATGATATAAACACCAAATTACAAGATTGAGAAGCTCAAATCCCATGAATCAAATACAGGCATGCTCCAAATTACCCCAAACTCCTTTCCACATAACAAATTCATGCATTTAAAGCTCATACTCTTATGAATTGTACATGCATGTGAGATATGACTCCCATTTTCAACTTACATGGTGCAAATGGTGATCACAAACATAAACTTTAACCAAAATTCTACATGGATCACATTTCTCATGCTCGACTATACAATTTCATGGCAATTATACACATGCATGCATTCCATGACTTCAAACTCATCAATTACAACACAAATCTTGTTCTTGATCACCATTCAACCTTAAATTCACAAAATTACAATATTAAACTCATGAATTCATAACCAATTACTCACCTAAAGGCTCAATCTTCCCAATTTATGGTCAAATCTTGAGTTGGTCTTCAAATTACTCAAGTTTCTTGCTCAAATCTTCCATTTCCTTCACCCTCTCTCTCTTTAGTCGACCCTCTCTCTTTCTAAGGTACAAAATCTGATTTTGAGCTCAAGTAAAAGTGATTGAGGGTGTACATTGGCCCTTTAAAAGCTTCTTCTCAAACACATTTCTTTAATATTAAATAATTGAGCACCATTTCATTAATTTAATCTATTTAATTTGATCCGAATCAATTTTCAATTAAATTTCACCGTAGGCTCTAAAAATTACGCCAATCACAATGGCGTAGTCAATTTCGGTTTCTGCGGCCGATAAGACCTTCAATTTTCAGTTTATAACAGTAAGTTGAACAGATATTCCTACGGTAAACAGATAGAAATTCAAAGCCACATATATTCATATAAATGGCACTCAAAATCATATCAAACACATAATCACATTCATAATAAAGATCAATTAGCATAATACGGAATAGGGTTATCACATGACAGCTTCAAGAAAATTGTCGCACTACTTCCATGCCCATATTGTGATTATCTTAATGGCCTTCCCCTTAAAAGCGTTGTTTGAAAGGGCAGACTTTTCTAGGCGAATTTTGAAGTGGGCTGTGGAATTAGGGCAATTTGACATTAAGTTTCAACCAAGAACTGCGATAAAGGCCCAAGCTTTAGCAGACTTCCTGGCTGAGTTTGCGCCATATAGTCATTATGTTTGCCCGATCAACAAGCAAATGGGGGACTGCAGTAGGACGTTCAACTGCATATTGAACCGTTCAACCCTGCAGAAGGAGAAGAAAGATTAGACCACACTACTACCAGCAAGGACTCGCCCAAAAGTAAAGTCTGAAGACAGTCAAACAGTATGGATCAAATCCTAATGACGGACAACAACTTAGAAGAAAGCATCATCAAGGCCCCTGATCCCAAGACATCATCAGATCCCTCCACTTGCTGGAAGCTGTTCGTAGGAGAGATGTGGAAGCTCTTTGTGGATGGAGCATCTAATAGGCACGGTGTAAGACTTGGCATAGTCCTCATCTCGCTATGTGGCTTAACAATTGAACAGACAATCAACCTTGGATTTCCAGAATCCAACAACGAGGCGGAGTATGAAGCATTACTAACTGGTTTGAAGTCAGCATTCTGCATGGAGACCATCGAGTTGATGGTATACAGTGACTCCCAACTTGTACTCAACCAAATTTCTGACAACTACGAAACAAAGGATGATAGAATGGCAAAGTACCAAGAGTTGGTCAGAAAGGAGATCATGAAATTCAAAATGGTTAGGATAGACCAAATCGGTCGAGAGGAAAATAGTAAAGCAGATAAGCTGACCGGTTTTGCATCAATGGCAGATACGTCTATCCCACACCCATTGTTAATAGACTTCTTGCCAAAACTAAGTATTGAAAAACCTAAAGTGGCTGAAACATGCTGCGCTGATCTAGGTCCTTCCTGGATGGATCTCATCATAGTATTTTTAAAAGACGACATTTTACCTGAAGAAAAGAAGAAAGCCAACAAAGTTCGCGCCAAATCATAACGGTTTTGGCTTTCCTTATCCCTGACATTGTACAAAAAAGTCCTTCACAGGTCCATACTTGGTGTGTGTCCATCTCAGCAAGGTCAAGGCATTCTTGTTCAAAATTCACAAAGGCGTGTGTGGGAGTCATCAAGAAGGGCGGTCCCTGGCCTACCGAGCTATTTCACAAGGGTATTGGTGGCCATACATGCAAGCGGATGCAGAGAAGTATGTCAAGAAGTGTGAGAAATATTAGAAGTTCACACATAAAATACATCAATCGGCCAGAGAGCTCTTACTTTTGACTAGCCCTTGGCCCTTTGCAATGTGGGGCTTGGATATAGTAAGACCACTCCCGACCACGCCAGGCAACAGGAAGTTCTTTCTCGCGGCAACGGACTACTTCACAAAGTGAGTGAAGGCAGAAGCACTCGCATCCATAAAAGAAAAAGACATCAAGAAATTTGTTTGGCAGAACATCATAACCCGGTTTGGAATCCCCAAGGCTTTGATATCTGACAACAACACTTAGTTTAATGGAAAAATCTTTAGGGGTTTTAGCGAAGAATATAAGATAGAATCTATAACTCTACGCCGGTGTACCCTCAAGCCAATGGCCAGGTTAAAGCATCCAACAAGGTAGTCTTAGATGGTCTAAAAAAGAGGTTGGAAAAAGCAAAAGGCAAATGGGCTGCAGAACATCCCCACGTCTTATGGGCTTACTGAACTACACCTCGGCGATAGACTAGCGAAACACCTTTTTCCTTGGCTTATGGCATGGAGGCAGTAATCCCTCTGGAAGTTGGCCTCCCTACCATTAGAAGCGAAACTTTTGATCTAGACTTGAATGACGAGGCCATAGCCCTAGAACTAGACCTTGCAGAAGAGAGAAGAGAAAAGGCACTGGTACACATCGCCTCATATCAACAGGAGTTGTCCAGGAAATATAATAAAGCGGTGCACCCAAGGCAATTCAAGATTAGAAATTGGGTACTGCGCAAAATAATGGGCAACACTTTGGTGCCTGGAGATAGCAAATTAGAACCAAATTGGGAAGGATCGTACAAAGTGATCGATTTGGCAGAAAAAAATGGCATATCACCTAGAAGATGTGGACGACAGAGCTATTCCAAGGCCATGGAACACGGCCAATATTTTATTTTTAGTTCTTTTTTAAACACTTGTAATTTTTCTTTTAATAAAACAAGTAGACATTTTTTTTCTATAAAAATTCTTTCATCTGTTTGTAAAAATTGTTTGTACTTATTGCCCAACTGGGGGGTAATCAAGAGGGTTAGTAGGTTTAACTAACACCTTTTTCATTCTTCAACCGAGATAAGGATCTAGGCTCAAGAAGGTTGGCAGGTTTGACCAACACTTTTTTATTCTTCAGCCGAGATAAGGATCTAGGCTCAAGAAGGTTGACAGGTTTGACCAACACTTTTCCATTCTTCAGCCGAGATAAGGATCTTGGCTTAAAAAGGTTGGCAGATTTGACAAACACTTTTTTCATTCTTCAGCCGAGATAAGGATCTAGGCTTAAGAAAGTTGGCAGGTTTGACCAACACTTTTTCATTCTTCACCCGAGATAAAGATTTGTGTTCAAGAAGGTTGGCAGGTTTGACCAACACCTTTTTCATTCTTCAGCTGAGATAAGGATTTGAGCTCAAAAAGGTTGGCAGTTTGACCAACACTTTTTTCATTCTTTAGCCGAGATAAGGATCTAGGCTCAAAAAGGTTGGCAGGTTTGACCAATACTTTTTTCATTCTTAAACCGAAATAAGGATCTAGGCTCAAGAAGATTGGTAGGTTTGACCAACACTTTTTCATTCTTCAGTCGAGATAAAGAGCTAGGCTCAAGAAGGTCGGCAGGTTTGACCAACATAAGTCTTTACTCTCTACCCGAGATAAGGACCTAGGCTGAAACAGGGTGGGCAGTTGTGGCCAACAGGTTTTTCCTGTAGCCGAGGTAGATATCTTGGCTAAGAAAGGTTGGCAGGATGAGGCAGAGCTGTTGAGCCCGACCAGGTGCGCAGTTAAAATGATACATAATAAAGGAAAAGCGCAATGATCGAGCCAGAAGTACAAAAAAAAATTTCATTGATTTCACTGATTAAAAGGTGATTATAAGAGGTGGGGCATATAGCCTGGTTATATAACACAGAACAGAAATCAAGCAAGAAAAACAAGAAAAAAGCTTCCTGGTCAAGCAAAAAGGTCATCGAGGTCAGCATCTAGGTCACCACGGTCTCCTTTACTGGGCAGGCTAGCTCGGGCTTCAACATTATGTGTTAGATTGGTTACAGCCACTCTGTCGATTGTATTAGGCACGGTTTCTCTAGGCGGATCAACCCGAGCAGACAACAAAAACTGGCGAACGAGGTTAGTGATTGCAGGAGGTGCATCGTCTGGGTTTGGGATCTTCTCATCCACCTCCTCCTCTTAAGGGAACTTTTGTTGGACGACATTTGCGTAGTCCGTCATATAGATCAGTATGAAGTGAGGATAAGGGTTAAGAAACACCTCGGAGTCAGGTCCATGACCGAGCTTAGCTACTATCGCCTTATAGCCACACTTAAAAAAGATGTCCTTGGCCACCTCGCACTACCGGACATAGGTTTCCTCCCATTATTTAAAACCTCGATCCTTAGCGTCCTCCATCTTCTTTCTCAGCTTTTGGACCTCAGTGTTCTTTTTTTTCTTCAACTTGGCCAACTCGCGCAGATAGCAATCTTTTTTCTTGGCTAGGGCTTTTTGCTTGTCGGCCTCTGCCGTGTTGATTTGTTTGGCTAGCCTTTCATTTTCAGATACCAACTTGGTCAGCTTCACCTTGATCTCCTTTAGTTCGGTTTCCTTGGCGTTTGCATCAGTTACGATAGACCGCACTGTTTTTCGCAATTCTAGCACATGCTTGTGGGCCACGTGGTTTTTTTGCAAGGCCTGCGAATTGAAAAAAGAGTGGTCAGGATAAACCAAGCAATTAGATAGACAATATGGGCATAAATAAATGGGTGGAAGACTTACAAGCACCATTGACTTAGTCACCGAGCAAATGGCTTTAAGCTTAGTCAAGTGATCGTGATGCTCTATATCTGGTGGCAAACAGACGCTCTTTGAGAGGTTAAAAGCAAGCATGTGGTTCTTTTCAGCAATCATAGAATCTTTGGTGGACACAACATGATTTTTGTAAGATACAGACGGTGCCCACGTTGGGAGAGAAGAAGGGCCTGCTCGGCCAAAATGAACGGGCTCTGGGTTCGGTAGCACAGGTTCCGAAGCCACGGTCTCTTTCTCATCTACCAAGCATTGTCGGGGGATGAGGTGCGCACACGCTTGCCCGGCTGAGACGTTGTTACCCTGGTGGTTGGAAGGGCGGCGACTGTTTCGCGCGGTTGGCCAAGGGGTGCTAGTTTGGTTTGAACCGCATCGGAGGTCTGCTTGGTAATAAGAGCTCACACGACCTTCCATTTTGCCATTTTTTGTTCTTCAGTAAGTGGAATTAGATTAATTTGAGGAAGAGTGGGGTCAGGCTCGGGTGAGGGCTCTAGAAGGAAATCGATTACTCTGGTCTTCCTCTTACCACTATAGCGGTAGGTCGGTTGCACATCAAGCAGTTCGACCCAATCTCAATGCCGATAGTGTAGCGCGACTTGAAGTGTGGTTTGATTTGCGCATGCGTAAGTTGATTTAAGATGATTCAAATCTGTAGGAGGGACAAACATCACAAGGGGTAGTACGGTAGCTGTTATGATGGCAAAGAAGATTAAACCGAGCTGTCTTTGCTGACTGTTCCCTTGTTCTAGTTGATGTTGCAGCTCGGTATCTGGGCCTCTTGATCTTCAAAATTTTCTGACACCCAGAGAAAATCATCGTCATTTAGGTTTTTATCTGGTGTATTCTTGATGATTTTCTCTCGGTCCTTTCTTATTCTAAGGTAATAGACCCAACCGTCGTCATTCTGACCGAATGAATATTGGTGGGATAGCTTGGCTAGTCCGAGGTTAAGGCCAAGGTGGCGATTTAGTTCGGCAACGCCGTTTATTATTCTGTACGTGTTGGTGGATAATTGTGTAGGGCATAATCTGGTTTGCCTAAGGAATTTACAAATGTGGGGTTGGACTAGGAATCGGAGTCCACCCTCTACAATGGATAGTAGTGTGAACGGAACAAAGCTCGGTCTGCCCCAGGGTGTGGTGTCCGGCTCGGCTAGTTCAAATTGAACATCGTTGGGGATGTTATAGTCCCTTTGAAACTTGGCTATAGCGCTGGGCGAATTCACGAGGAACCAATATTTGCCCATGGGTGTGGCTTTTGTTTATAAATATTTGCTTGGCTCCTTAGCTTGGCTTTGTAGTGAATGGTGTGCCTAAATAAACCTAGTCAAAGTCTGCACAGTGAAGAACATATGAAGAATCTAGAAATCCGCTAGCTATTGATTTGTGATTGTTAGGTTTTTATTATTGGCAACCCCATTTGACAATGTGGGAGCCGAATATATGGCTAAATCGGAAGGGGCATATTTTAGTAGATTGACATTAACCGGCTGCATCCTGCAAGACTAGGATGAGCCGAATACAATACGTAAGCCGATTAAGAAAGGATCTTTGAGGCCGAATAGAGGAACGGGTAATGATTGAAAAGTAGGCCCAGGCCCCGAGGCCTCAGAAGGAACAGATATAAATAAAGAAGCAGCGTTCTTGGAAGGGCAGGTAAGAATCACTTCACTAAACTTAGTAAACAAGCTTTCTTGAGTATAAGAACTGACTTGTCCGTCGGAGTGCTGACCCCGGCACCCCCGACCGGAGTGTTTGTCTTTGCAGGTGACTAGCTGAGGATCAAAAGCGTCTCCCAGGATCGGAAGAGTATTTCCAGAACCACTTCCCCACAATTGGCGCCATCTGTGGGAATACTCAAGTACATCCATGGAAGGCGTGACGCAAGATCCTCCGATAGCCACCGACGAGACTATACAGAGAGACGACATCACTCCGGCAAATATGCTCGGGAAGGAAATCATCGCTGCGAGACGCGCCTTGAATTTTGACTCGCCAACGACTTCAGCGCAGGAGACGATGCAAGCCATCATAGAACAAGCTAAACAGAATGAACAAAGGCTGGAAAATATGATCGCAGAAAACGAACGCCTCCGTCAAGATTTGGCCCTGGAAGTAGCAAAATCCAAAGAAGCCGCGCGCCAAGACCCCGAACGACCCCTGAGGGCAGGTAGACAACGACCTCAAGCCTGACCAAGGGAAACCGATAGCGACTCCAACTCATTATCCACGGAGCATAACAAGGGACGCTCAGACACTTCCAGCTCCTATGAAAAAAGTCCACACACAAGGGACAAGCGCAGAAGAAGCAGTTCAGACGAAGAGGACCGGCGCGATCCTTTTATCCGATGAATTGCGAGGGCGGCCTTGCCCAAGAAGTTCAAAGCTCCATCATTTACTCTCTACGACGGAAAATCAGACCCCATTGATCATATACGTCACTACAAGCAGGCCCTGACGTTGCATGCAGACAATGAAGCCCTCATGTGCCGAATATTCCCCAACAGCTTGGGGCCATTAGCTGTCAGATGGTATTACAAGCTGGAGCCAGCTTCGATCAGAAGTTTCCATCAATTACAAAAATCCTTCAGGGCCAGGTTCATCACCAATGAGGTACAGCCGAAACAGGCCGACTCTCTCTGGGCTATGCAAATCCAACCAGGAGAAACGCTGAGAGCATATTCGGCGCGATATTGGGAGTGCTTCAATCTCGTTGACGACGCTTGCAACGACTCCATGGCCGTCACCGCCTTCAAAATGGGACAATATCCTGACAGTGCTCTTCGCAACTCCCTGACCAGAAGACCCCCCAAAACAGTCTGGGCGTTGATGAAGAAAGTCGAAGAGTATTGCAAAATGGAAGACGATGCCTTGAGGATTAAAGCCAGACAAGTGTCCACCAAACCGGCACCTCCTGAAATTGCTCAACCGATAAGTTCCGTGCCACCTTCGAGCCCTGAGCCGCGACAACGTGCTAAACGAAACAAAAGGCGGGACACTCGCCGATCGAGTGATCAATGCTCCCACCCGACGAATGAACAATTGCAAGTCGACAATAGACGCTCGAGGCGCGCCGACAAAAAGTACACGGACCTGTCAGAGCCAATCACCGCGGTAATGACCAAAATCCAACACCTTCCATTCTTCAGATGGCCGTCAAAGATGGTGGGGCCACCCGATACACGACGAAGGGATCGGAGGTGCGAATATCACAAAGATCACGGCCACGAAACAGAGAGTTGCTACGCATTAAAAGATCACCTAGAAGAACTGGTGCAAGACGGCCGACTGCAGCAGTATGTGAAACAGGGAAAGCCAATCAAGGCATTAGCATTGAGGCAGGACTCTCCCCCACTTGGCGTGATCCATGTAATTTACAGCCTGCCTACACCCCCAGCCGTGCACACAATTCGACCGCATCCAACTCTACAGGGGCGCCGTATTTCGACTGACCGGTCCGAAGAAGCTCCGACAATTTCCTTCAACGACTCCGACCTCAATGACTCAATGGCTTCCCACATTGATCCGTTGGTCATTGGATTACGCATAAACCGGTTAATCATTGAACGAATTCTCATAGACCTAGGGAGTAGTTCAGAGGTCATGTACTACCAAGCTTTCATCAAGCTAGGCCTCAACGAGTCGGATCTATCTCCGGCGCCTCACCCACTGTTCGGCTTTAATACGAATCCCGAATATCCATTGGGCAAGGTCACATTACCTGTTCGAGCGGGTTCCAGAATGGTCGAAGCGGAATTCCTGGTCGTGAAGCTCCCATCGCCGTATAATGCCATCATGGGAAGAACCTGGCTACATGTCATGAAGGCCGTCCCAAGCACCTACCATTAGATCCTGCGTTTCCCAACAACCCACGGCATTGAAGAAATACGTGGTTTCCCCCAATCGGCACAAGCAGAGTTCTGATGAAAACCCTATCACTGACCCGATCTGTGGGCTCTGATACCTGTAAATATATTTCGCCTCTGCAATACGAACTATTTTTCCTCGTTGCTCAAAGTCATATGTCAACTCCTAGTGGGGCACTCGCCAGGATTGGCCAAATCAAGTCTCCGGATTCGGAGCCCCCTTTGGCGCATGACGCCTTAGGGCCGATTAAGTCTCCGGATTCGAAGCGCCCTTCGTGGATATCACGATCGGCCAAATAAAGTCTCCGGATTCGGAGCCCCCTTTGGCGCATGACGCCTTAGGGCCGATTAAGTCTCCGGATTCGGAGTGCCCTTCGTGGATATCACGATCGGCCAAATCAAGTCTCCGGATTCGGAGCGCCTTTTGTGGATATCACGATTGGCCAAATTAAGTCTCCGGATTCGGAGCCCCCTTTGGCACATGACACCTTAGGGCCGATTAAGTCTCCGGATTCGGAGCGCCCTTCGTGGATATCACGATTGGCCAAATTAAGTCTCCGGATTTGGAGCGCCCTTCGTGGATATCACGATCGGCCAAATCAAGTCTCCGGATTCGGAGCCCCCTTTGGCGCATGACGCCTTAGGGCCGATTAAGTCTGCGGATTCGGAGCGCCCTTCGTGGATATCACGATCGGCCAAATCAAGTCTCCGGATTCGGAGCCCCCTTTGGCGCATGACGCCTTAGGGCCGATTAAGTCTGCGGATTCGGAGCGCCCTTCGTGGATATCACGATTGGCCAAATCAAGTCTCCAGATTCGGAGCCCCCTTTGGCGCATGACACCTTAGGGCCGATTAAGTCTCCGGATTCGGAGCGCCCTTCGTGGATATCGCGATTGGCCAAATCAAGTCTCCGGATTCGGAGCCCCCCTTTGGCGCATGACACCTGAGGGCCGATTAAGTCTCCGGATTCGGAGCGCCCTTCGTGGATATCACGATCGGCCAAATCAAGTCTCCGGATTCGGAGCCCCCCTTGGCGCATGACGCCTTAGGGCCGATTAAGACTTCGGATTCGAGCCGATTAATCTCCTTAAGGCCGAATGGGCCCTGGGTTCAAGCCTCCAAATACGGAGCCCGCTTTAGTGCTTCAGAGGATTATTGCATTAATCCGTTCGGCCATACTAATCGGTCTATAGTGCTAAGCGCTAATTACGTCTCCGAATCCGGAGCAAACGTTGGCACGAACAAAAGATATTGATAATTGATCCTATGTAACACACTAGAACAGATCATACATTCGAAGTAATGTGCTTTAGTACACAAGCAAAATTCATAATAACACGCAAATAGATTTAAAATAAAACCATTTATTTGATTAAACAGTTGTTACATAAACACAACCCGCATTCGAGCATTATAACATCGAAAGCAAAAAAGGAACAAGACGCGCCGGTAAAGCAGCATCGCCGGATCGATGACCGTCGCCCTAAACCCCTCCACGGCATGCAATACCTTGAACCAGTTATGCTTAAGCCCACGACTTGCATAGTGCCAAGCTTCCCCTGACACCACTGACAATGTCAAGGCAAAGATCCAGGACAAGGAAGAATGAACTTGACAGTTGTTGACTTTTCTTTCGGGGTGATCTGCTTCGACGACTTGGAGACTCACTCACGGGTAGGTTTTCTGCTGCAAACCATCTCAACACCAAACTTGACCGAAGTTTGAGCCTCTGTAACCAAAATCACCATCCCACACAAGGAATGATGAGTCAAGTGGGATTATTGGTGCGAAGCGCCTACTCCTTTTATTCTCAGCAACGACCGCGATCTCGAGGTCCCAATCCCAAGAAAATTTTATTAACTCCAAAAAACACATTGGCTGAATAAGACGAGCGTCGATTGACATTCGCCACGACCGCCATCCCGACGGCTGGCCGAAACACGCACTGGCTGGGCCAAAGCGAAATAGATTTATTAAACCGGTCGGCCAAGTCTTCACATGCCGATCACCCTCGACCAGCCCACTAATCCAACTGGCCAAGCATCAATGCGCTGACCCAAGTCAAAGATAAATGACCGTTGAAATAGCCTCAATAAAACCTTAATGGTCGTCACGAATGTGTCGATCCTGCCCATGTGCAGATCCTGCCGATAAGCCCGCGTACCACCAGACAGTTAACAGCTACCTGGCTCGGACAATATTTAGACATTCATTCAAACATTTAAGCAACATGAAATACACATATGCCGAATATGAATGACAACGAAACATTTATAATGAAACGTTCTTTATTCAATAAAACAACAAGTTACATAGTTTCAAACGCGCCCTGCGTTCCAATCTTACAACTATGAAACTCATACGGCATCACCCTCATCCTCACTCTTCTCAACTTCAAAAGCAGAAAACGAAAAATCTTTACTCCTGTAGTGTGGTGATGCCAAATCAATTCCCGACGCTCGAAGAGCTTCTGCGGCTTGAGATGCCTTGATCTAACCGTGCCTAAACCTACGGTTTTCACATCGGCACACTTCTTCGGCCAATTTTTCCCTGGTTTTCTCGATTCCCACTTTTCGGCCCTCATGGAAACCTTTCTCATAGGCCCTCCCTTTCGCACTCTCTATTGCGAACATACTTGCCGTCTCTCGGTCGGCAAGTGTGGAGCTGATAAGCCGACTAGTAACCCTCTCTTCCGCAATTGGGTTCGCGTGCGCGGTGGATTGTGCCTGAGCCGCCTTGGTCTTCCTTAGTTCTCGCTCGGCCGCCTCCACGCGGGCCTCCAAACTTCGAATACGTTTTTCCTTCTTCTCCATCTCTTGACGGGCAACGCGCAGTTGCATGCCGACTTTGTAAGCAGTGTAAAGCCCCTTCACCGCGCCGTGAATGCCCTCACGAAACACCTCGTAGTCCTGTCGACCCAGCATTGATTGCTGAACCTCAGGAGGAAATATTTGTCGGGCAAAGTCGACCGCTACGTCTGGGTCTCGAAAGATCAAGTCCGCCTCCGTCATGGGTCTATTCTTCACAAATATCGCAAAGCTTAATGGGCACGGATTCGCGTCAGACCTCCTCTCGACTCGGGACTGTGGAGATTTACCCTGCGACTGCTTGTCTCGCCTGGGCGATCTAGTGCGACGTCAGGGAGACTGACGCCTCTCTCGACCCCTGGAACTCCTACTTCCTGTACGCGAGGGTTCACCACCTCGATTCATATCTCCGCCCAGCTCAGCTAGGGTCTTCGTTTCCCCCTTACTGTTAAAGAAGAGTCGGTTCGACATTTGCGCAATGAGTCTTCCTCCAGGAGCTCGAGTCAGTTGTCTGCTAAGCTCATAAAGGATGTACCCTTGTTCATTTATCCTTCACAGAGGCAGCACGATTGAGGCAATCTCATTAATTGGAGATCCTGAATCGCCCGACGCCGGCTGAGTCGACGGCAGGGGCACGATTTTACCATCTATTCGAATATCGCGAACCGCCTTGGGCAAAGGTCAGGTTCCCCAGCCGGCTTACAACTCGATTCTTCAAACCTCTGCAGGAACCGCTTGGGGCAGGGGCAGACTCATCAATCTATTCGGCTCACGTACCCCAGCCGGCTCCCGAATCGATTCTAACCTCTGCAGGAACCGCCTGGGGCAGGGGTAGATTCATCAATCTATTCGGCTCAAGTACCCCAGCCGGCTCCCGAATCGATTCTAACCTCTGCAGGAACCGCCTGGGGCAGGGGCAGATTTATCAATCTATTCGGCTCAAGTACCCCAGCCGGCTCCCGAATCGATTCTTCAAACCTCTGCAGGAACCGGCTGGGGCAGGGGTAGAATCATCAATCTATTTGGCTCAAGTACCCCAGCCGGCTCACCACTCGATTCTTCAAACCTCTGCAGGAACCGCCTGGGGCAGGGGCAGATTCATCAATCTATTCGGCTCAAGTACCCCAACCAGCTCCCGAATCGATACTAACCTCTACAGGAACCGCCTGGGGCAGGGGCAGATTCATCAATCTATTTGGCTCAAGTACCCCAGCCGGCTCCCGAATCGATACTAACCTCTGCAGGAACCGCCTGGGGCAAGGGCAAATTCATCAATATATTCGGCTCAAGTACCCCAGCCGGCTCACAAATCGACAGTTCATAATTCGAATCCAGTCGGCATGAGAAAGACGAATCAATATTGCCACAGGATATTCAATCTCTAAAGACGAGTCAATATTGCCACAGGATATTCAATCTCTAAAGACGAATCAAAATGTTTCATTAACATAACCACACAAATTGTGTACGAGTAGTAATGAAATTACAAGGAAATTTTCATTAATAAATTGCGCACAAGATAGTAACCAATTTATACATGAAAACCACCCTGAACCAACAAAACTCTACCAAACAAAAAAAAAATAAAAAAAAAAAAAAAAAAAAAAACTAAATGAATTAGGAAACGCCTCCCAGATCACTCCTCGGTGTCGGATTCAAGGGGCTCAACATCCACTTGCTCGTAAGGAATTGACAAATCCAATGTAATCCCAGCGGCAGCAAGGGCTTTGAGCCACCCGTGTTTGAACCCCCGATTCTCAAATTTGGGAACTTCATCAACGTATTCCGTGGAGGCGGCTCTTTTTCCCGCCTCAAAAGCCTCAGATTCGGCTTTCTCCAGGGCCGCCTTGAGCTCCTCCAACTGACTCTTCGCCTCGGCAAGTTCGTCTTTGGAGAGCTTGAGCGATTCCTCACTCGCACTCGCTCTGGCCTCAGCATCAGAACGAAGTTGTTCAGCAGTGCGAGCCCTCTCCTTCTCCGCTTCGGCTCGTGCGCTCTCCATTGCGGCTCTCATCTTCTCAAACTCGGACCTACTCTTCTGACCGTCCACTTCTGTTTGCAAACGGTCAATTCTGCCAAGAGCATCATGCAGGCGGCGTCCTAAGTCGGCGATCCGGCCGACGGTCTGCAAACAACAAGCGATCGTTAGATACTTCTATAAAAATAGATTTAAGCGAATTTGAAATCACCTACCAAAAGTGCCGACTGCGCAGACAGAGCTACGGCCATAATATCCGGCACGGAGCAAAAGGTTGCATTGTCAGCCGGCAAGGAAATTGAAGCTGCCAGGCTCAATGCAACGGCCGGATACTCCATGGCCGAAGCATTGGAAGGAATCGGCGTATCTCTGATCTTGGGCTGAATAACAAAAGGAGCAACCACGTCCGATTCTTCGAGGCGAGGCCGTTTGTCAATGGGACTAATTTCTGAACTAGCCTCCTCCTCGGCGCTACGTTTTTGGTCGCGTCCCTCCGGAATCAGCCGTTCTTCGCCGGCCTGCTGTTCAACCACTTTTTCCGTTTCGACCGGCGTAACCTGACCCGTTCCTTCAATAATGGGTACAGAGGCCTTAGTCAACCTGGGATCGGATTCGACGGCCTCGGCCTTTTTTCGAGCAGCCATCCACTCGGCATTCCGCTTACACGCCATTTGCGTAAGGCTTTCCTTTGCCATACCTCCGAAGAAATCGCCGGGTAGATCTCCTAAGTTCGCGAAAATATCCCCGGAAGAAAACTCTGCCCGACCCGAAGTGGATGGTGAGGAAGGCTGGTTGAGTCTGGCAGCCTCAAACGCCGAACGCACGGCCTCGTCAACCTCTTCGCCCTCCTCAGTGAATTCTCTAGCCGGGTCGGTAACTACCTCTATCACCGGCTCTGCGTCTTGCCCCGAATCAGAAGCTTCGAGACCAATCTGCCTAAGGTTCTTGTAGCTGGGGAAGATAAGAGCCGAGAGGTGCTGATCGCCGAATGGAATTGGGATGTTGTCCGCAGCCGAGAATGTGGTATAAGTGGGTTTGTACCGGAGTAAAATGTGGGCGGCTCTCCCTTGTTTTTGCACGTTTGGGCGACCGAAGTAGTCGAGTGCAGTCTTAATGTCCCTAAGGACCGCGTCGTCAACTGAAGTCAGAATCTTCTTCAATCTGTTACCTGCAAAAGATAAGGAGAGCTTAAGGAAAGAGAGCCGATTAAAAGACAGATCGACAAACATAAGATACTACATGGTAACCTGGATCACCCTTATGTCTGGGAATGGGGTCTAGGCGATCTTTGCCTTCAGCAAACTCCCAATTACCTCGGACATTGACCATTACATCGTCAACCCTCTTACCAGAACTGGCAAGCATAGTCACCAAATGATGGTCAGTATCCTTGGCCCTGAGGAAGTACCGCCCCAACCGACCAGAGGATTTGGCTAAAGCATAACAGTGCTGAATGGCCGGAATTTCGAGATTGATCCTAAGGCGTCGATTCAACTCTATAACCCCCATAATGATTCGAAAGAAATTTACATTGGGTTGAGAAGGAATCAGACTCTAATAGCGAAGAATGGCCCTAAGCAATGGATGTAAGGGGAAACGAACTCCGCCCTCCGCAATGGACAAGAGGGGGAATACGATCGTATTCTGATCCTCTCTCTCCATATCTAGAGTGTTGTCCGTTACGAGAGACAAATGGACGTCATCGGGAATGGAAAAATGTCGCCGGAATCCGGAAATGCGACTCTCAGAAAGGAGGTCTTTTAAGTGTTTAGCCATTCCAACGGGGACCCAAGGACTCACCGAAAGTAAAAACGATAAACAGAGAATAGGATTACAAAGAAAAGGGAAGAAGACTTACGAAGAGCAGATGAGGCAAAGGCAGACGGACGAAAGTTGCAGAAAATGTGAGTGAGAGGAAAGATGCGCGCTGGCGGTCCAAACGTATCAGATGATCGACGAAATGTGCACCCAAAAGGACTGAAGTTTCAAATCGCAATAAATGCGAGAGACACATGAATGGCGCGGGAAAGTGTAATGATAAACGAAAAGGTGTGCGCCTTCTGACATCCTCTGACGTCTTGGGGAACACGAAGCTGCCTGATCTATGCTAAGCTTTTCGAATTCTAGACCAAACACGCCGATTAACTACCGTCAATAGGGAGTTCGGGGGGCAATTGTGGGAGCCGAATATATGGCTAAATCGAAGGGGCATATTTTAGTAGATTGACATTAACCGGCTGCATCCTGCAGACATTAACCGGCTGCATCCTGCAAGACTAGGATGAGCCGAATACAATACGTAAGCCGATTAAGAAAGGATCTTTGAGGCCGAATAGAGGAACGGGTAATGATTGAAAAGTAGGCCCAGGCCCCGAGGCCTCAGAAAGAACAGATATAAATAAAGAAGCAGCGTTCTTGGAAGGGCAGGTAAGAATCACTTCACTAAACTTAGTAAACAAGCTTTCTTGAGTATAAGAACTGACTTGCCCGTCGGAGTGCTGACTGCGGCACCCCCGACCGGAGTGTTTGTCTTTGCAGGTGACTAGCTGAGGATCAAAAGCGTCTCCCAGGATCGGAAGAGTATTTCCAGAACCACTTCCCCACAGACAAAACTCCTTTGAGTTGTAATTTTATTCGCATTTGTATTTCAGTGAGGCTATAAGTTGTTAGAGGCGAATCCAACCCGAATCGTGCTTTGCAGAGAAGTTTGTGATGTCAATGCTTTCAAGATTGCCACTTCGCTGTAATTATTACGGGGGTCGAGCTGCCCGGTCAGCTTGCGGCCGAAGCAAAATGCAAAATTGCATTCAAAATTGCATGTCCGCCGTTGCTCGCTCGAGCCAAGGAATGCTCGCTTGAGCTAAGGCTTTCTCGCTCGAGCCAGGGAGTGCTCGCTCGAGCTACGGATTGCGTCCACACAAAAACCTAAGAGAATTGATTGGTCGCTCGAGCTAATGATTCGTCGCTCGAGCCAAGGCACTAGTAGAAATCATGAAAACTAAGCTCCTCGCTCGAGCGAGAAAAGCTTCGCTCAAGCGAGCTTCAAAATCCGGATTTCTTAAGGAATTGGTTTTCTTCCAAATCTAGGATTACTTTTGGTTTTCTATAAATACTTGGTTTTCTCCCAAAGCTAAGTGGACTTTTTCCAGATCTTCTTTTTGGATCTTAAGGTTTATATCTGGAGATATTTTGTTAGATTTTCTTTGATGTTTATTCAACTCATGGTTTAAAAGAGAGTACATCAAAGGTTTTGTTTGTTATACAAAAGAGAAAGTTGTTCTTTGGTGGATTCTGAAGAATTCGAGCCTGAAGCTTCGGTGGATTCTGTAGTGGCTCATCGTAAAGACAATTCCGAGGTGAAGACGGGGTTGGAAGAGGCACATAGAGGTTCGTTCAATTAGGCGTGGATTCGCTAGGTAATTGAGAGTATACCTGTGTAATTCCTTTAAATCTTCTTAGTGGATTGTTTTGTGGCAGTTGCGCGTGGTTTTTTAATCACAGTTGGAGGTGTCCAATTGTGGTTTTTCCACGTTAAAATCATTGTGTCGATTTGTCTTGATTGTTTGATTGAGATTGTTATATACTGCTTAAAATTGATACATAATCACAAATCAACATCTAGGGGATTTCTGGATTTTTCAATGATTATGTATGAATTTAAAGCAATAAAACAATCCTAATCAAACAATCAAGACAAATCGACATAACGATTTTAACGTGGAAAAACCACAATTGGAGCACCTCCAATTGTGATAAAAAACCACTGGCAATAGCCACAAAACAATCCACTAAGAAGATATAAAGGAATTACACAGGTATACTCTTAATTACCTAGCGAATCCACGCCCGAATTGAACCAACCCCTATGTGCCTCTTCCAACCCCGTCTTCACCTCAGAATTGTCTTGACGATGAGCCACTCCAGAATCCACCAAAGCTTCAGGCTCGAATTCTTTGGAATCCACCGAAGAATAACTCTCTCTTTTGTGTAGAACAAACAAATAATCCTTTGATGTATACTCTTTAAACCATGAGTTGAATACTCAATCAAAATATCAAAGAAAACTAGCAAAATATCCCTAGATATAAACCTTAATATCCAAAAAGAAGATCTGGAGGAGTAATCCTAGATTTAGAGCAACTTGTCAATTTATAGAATCTGAAATTGCGAGGTCCGCTCGAGCGTGGGAATTGACGCTCGAGCGAGGACTCTATATGACGTGTTCCGCACTAGGGTGTATGCTCGAGCGGGGAAATGGACGCTCGAGCCTGAAAACACGGATCACAGTATATTTGCAGACTCACCAAACTTCTGGAACTCAGCATTCTCTGCTCGAGCGGGGAAATGTCCGCTCGAGCAAACAGGCAACTTTGAATGCATTTTTGCATTTTGCTTCGGGGGCGCTGCCCCTCGACCCAGCGAGCTGACTGGGCAACTCGACCCCCGTCATAGTCAGCGAAGTGGCAATCTTGAAAGCATTAACATCACAAACTTCTCTTCAAGGCACAATTCGGGTTGGATTCGCATCTAAGTACTCATAACCTCACTGAAATAAAAGAGCGAATAAAAGTACAACTGAAAGGAGTTTTGTCAAACGGGATTGCCAAGAATAAAAACCTAACAACATAGAATGTGTTATGGCTAGCTGGTGACCGAGCTAAGGCATCAGTGTAAGTTATTTTGCTCGGTCCTGAGAGAAGGGACGACGTATAGCTCGGCTAAAAACTGAGGCAAGGTTTTTGTTTGGTCTTGGAAAAAGGCGAGATTTTTATCTTGGTCCATGAAATGGGCCAGGTTACAGCCCGGTCATGGTTAGGTGATGTTTTCCTAGTTCTGTGAGGCACATCTAAGTGAACACAAACTGTTTGTAGCCCGGTTTTAGTATGATTTCTAGATCAAAATCAAAGTTCTTGTGTGATTTCAGTCCCAGTTAGGTAGGAGTTCTTCCTAAGGCGTGGGGTTTGGGAAGCTAATTCAGTTCTAAGCTCATTTTTAGCGCATAAACAAAAATGATACATACTCTTGCAGTATCAATATAATGGGTTTATAACATTACAAGAATCAAGAACCTAAAGAGTGTCATGTAAAGTGTTTGAAAGAACAGGGAACTTATGAGTTTTTAGTGGAAGATGTGACGTTAATCAGCAAATGACGTCCCTGTAACAGTTTTGAGCTCAATTTGGCCGATGGTACCAGGGTTTGAATGCGGGCAAATGCAGGATTGAAGTTTTGCTTGTAGGGAGTTGTTTTTATTTTTGGGTTAGAAGATGAATTGTAACGGTAATTGTTTGAAGACTAGGGGGATGAATATGAAATGGAGGCAAAATGGCGGGACTATTCAAATTTCAGAGTAATGATTTACGACTGTCACAGCGATAAAGGCAATCGTGAGGGGCCACGTGTCCCAGTAAGGACGTGGTGTCAGAAACATAGGAGAGCGGGCTGTACGATCTCGAAGACGTGGAAACCGAGTGAGTTTTGGCTCGGTTGGCCTGAGTGTTCCGGTTCAGGTGGTTTGGATATTTTAGCACGGCTTGAGGATAATAATCCCAATCATGCTTCGCAGTGGGAATTAAGGGGCAATTAAGAGGGTAATTTGCCTACAAATTGGGCCGAGGAAAGGGCAGGTTTAGCTCGGTTGACCATGTAGGCATTGAGCTAGGGCCTGAACTAGGCTACCTAGCATAGTCCAGAAACGAACCAATGTTTTTTTTCCAATAAATAGAATCGAGCTGGAATCAGCCTGGTAGAGTGTCATCTTGGTTCTGTCTAGCACAGAACCGAACCAGGATAGCTCGGTTGACTATGCTACTAGCCGAGGTAACAGACTGGAACCATCTCACTTGGTTGTGAGAAGGGCGTGCTCAGGATAGGCTTTATCTTTGGGAGTGTGATTCCTAGGAGGACTCTTATTAGGAGAAATTGGAGTCCTATTAAGATTGTACCAGATGGAATCTGTAAAAGCTCATGATAGGACCTATGTACAGGTATCACTATTCTTATTCTCAAATACACAGAACTTGTATCTATTGTCTATTTTTTGCTGACTTAGGCATCGGAGAGGTTTCTGGCATACACCCACTGGCTAGCTCACGATTGTGTTTTCAGGTAGTAAAGCAACAACTTTTGGGAGAGTGCAAACTTGATCAACAGGATTATACGAGAAGATTATTTTGTGCTCATACATATATATATTTTAATTTTTACATTTTAAGTTCATCTTGACTAATTATTCTAAAAATAAATAAATAAATAATGTCAATTTTGAAGAATGTAAAAAGGAAAATAATCTAAAATTTATCAAATAAATTGCATTAATAATCCGTATATTTTGGTCATTTTATCATTTTGGTCACTGTATTTTTAATTTGCTCAATTTTAATTTTAAATTTATGATTTTGTCTTAATTTGATCCAATTAATTACAATTGTTAGTGTTTTTATTTAGGGAAAAGCACCATTAAATCCCTAATTTTGGAATGTTAAGCCAGTAAGTCCTAACGTTTTTTTCAAGGACTAATAGGTCCTATTTCATTTGTAAAGACATTGGCGCGTGGTTCAACAATGAGGGGGTAAATATGGGTTGGTATTAATGTGCAATTTACCGAAAAGCCTAACGAGGAATTGTAGCATTGTGTGTGATAGAATTCTCAATGTTGGAGAGGGAAGGGTTTGGAATTGGATTTCGATGTTTCATTGATTATTGCCGCGTATTTGGCGAGATTGAGTTTTTAAATTGGAGATGTTGATGTTAATACTGAAAATAACATTCGAGTGCGTTCTGTGAACCCCAGTTGCCAAACTTACCAGTTCATTACAACTCTCCTTGCTAATTCGTTAGGTTGATTGTGAGTTTGGTTGTAAGCACCATTTTTGGCCATTGCTCCAACGTTGGTAGTACATATACACATCGTCGTCTTTGTAGGTCTTTCTCGGATACCATGACGCCAGGTATGGATTGTTAGGGTTTTCGATGTCGTAAAGGGTTTTTTACCCCGTAAGGGTTTAGGTGAAAATACATTTTGCGGTATTGATACTTTACGATTGCTTGTCTGTATGTTTCCAGTACATTGGGCTGATGTTGTTTTGGTAATCAACGTCGCTGTGTGTTGATGTCAGTTGGGGTATGGAGTTTATATTTGTATATTGCGCTGAATGTTAAACTTTATTAGTCTTGTGGTAATGTAGGTTTGGGTATTATTTTGTGTAATCCAAAAATGGGTGTTGTTGTGTGTTTGTTATTATGGTGTGGTGGGCCTGTTATTTGGTGGTTTGGTAAGGTGGTTTTGTAATGTGAGTGGGGGGACCTCTGTTTTTTGGGCATTGAACATTATGGATGGTTGTTATTTTTTTGTGTTGACCAACAATTGGTTTGTGTGCAAAATTTTATGTGTATAGTATGTATTACGAGTTGTATGGATTGTGTTTCCTTGTGTTGAGGATGGGTTTGGATAAGTTAATTTGTTAATGTTTTGGTGTTTATTTATTACAGGTCGTTGCAGTATGTAAAATTCTTGTCGTATGTTTGAGCATAAACGTTAAAGTGAGACGTAATGGCATTTTGTTGGCCGAATGAACGTTTGACCAACGTGTGTTATTGTTTTTATGGGACTGATATGTGTGTATGGGTTGAGTGTAATGGCTAGTATACGTTCGTAGGGGTTATGTGTTTCCGTATTTGATTTTTGGTGGAACGTTGAAGTGAGATGTAGTGGCATTTTTTTGGCCGATTGAACATTTGATTGGCGCATGTTATTGTTTTTATGGGATTAATATGTGTGTATGGGTTAAGTGTAATGGCCAGTATACGTTCGTAGGGGTTATGTGTTTCCGTATTTCATTTTTAATGGGACATTGATGTGAGACATAATGGCATTTAGTAGGCTAAATGAACGCAATATTAGCGTGTGTTATTATTTTTAGGGGACTGTTATGTGTGTATGGGTTGAGTGTAATGGCCGTTATACGTTCATATGGTTTATTTATTTCCGTATTTGATTTCATGTGAATTGAAATGGTACCCGTCCAATATTGTACAAATGTTTGTTTGCAAATTATATCACTCGTTGTTTCTGCTGGCATGAGAGTCATTTTTTGTGTGAAAAACACGTGGTATTCCCCAGTTTTAGGTGTTAGTTTGTTGGTAATTATTATATGTGCTCAAATTAACTGTAGTGATATTAGTGGGTGTGTTTGTGGTATTGTGATCATGTTTGGTAATGTGATTATGTTATTGTTGTTGCAGGCAGTGCAAAGCGGCCAAATGCAAGATGCAATGGCAATGGTAAAAGTCTACAGTCACATTCTGTAGGGCAGACGTCGACCCGTTTGGCAACCAAAAGATAAACACAACTGGCATTCAAGAAATGTAAAATTACGTCAAAGACTTTTAAAAGAAATGTCGTGGACCCATCGAAGTTAATATACCAGTCAAATATTGCCGGGGTCATCAAAACTGTATTGGAGCTTGAGTTTGGTGAAGGGCATGGGAAACAACTGAAAAAAAACACCATTTTGGCTAATGATTGAAGCAATCTGGGGTTCATAAATTAGATCCCAACGCATACAGGAAGTGTGATGCAACCGTTTGTCGTATAATTCAGACATATGATCCAAGTGATGAGAAGTTCCACATTAAGGGGAGAGGGCTGCTGCTCCATAACAGTGACATCCGCTTGCTTTTTGGAATCCAATGTGGAAAGGACAAGTTAGATTTGGCACATGGTGGTAAGGCACCTTCAGATTTTATCCCACGGCAGTGTCCGAACGTTAGCAGAATTTCATCAAAATTAATCAAAGACTTACTCTTGGTGGCAATGCGTGGGAAAACGGAACGTGATGAAGAAGATGTTGCAAAATTAGTGTGCCTGTACATTTGTGCGAAACTATTTTTTGCGATGACATGCGAGTCCATCGGGTCGGCTTTTGTACGGGTGATCGATAAGTTGAACACGTTGCGGTTATACAATTAGACAGCAACGATTCGCAACGCACTGATTGGTTCGTTGAACGAGACGCACAATAGGCCGGAAAAAGTTACCGACTGTGTAGTTGCATTACTGGTATGTTGAAGTTGCATTACTGGTATGTTGTTACTTTAAGAGATTGTAGTGTACATTCAACAGATAACTGTATTTTAAAACGAATTTGATACTGTACTTAACATTATTAATTTGCCTCCATGGTTGCAGTCCCTTCTCTGTGAGCACACAACCATTGTGGACCCGGACAAGTGAAATGTGTTGCCACGGTCTTGTCGGTGGAACCTTGGGATGCTTATAGGCAAACTGAAACACGTGGACCTATCAGCGGATAGATCCATAGATATATGCATTGCGATTTGTGTCTGAGTTTGTTTCCATGTTTGGTTAGCTTGAAGTTATTATTATTATTATTATTTTTTTGTAAATGCAGGTTAATACTTTAAAACTTAGTGGGACTGTTATTGAACGCTATTTTGTGAATGTATTAGCAGACATGTCTGTGCCTATTGAAAATTTTGAAAATGTGTTGGAGGTGGACCTGGTTAGTAGCTGGGCTAGGGGTGTTGGTAATGTGGATAGTGAGGCAATTAACATCATAGAACCCTGTTTGGACTGCTGGCAGTCAGGTGCGCCACACGGGGGTGAGGTCAAATTAACGTCAGCAAAGAAGAGAAAAGACATTACCACGGGGCAAACACGTAGTAGACAGAAAACGGATGGGAAAGTGTTGACAGTAGGGGAGACATGGCCAAATTTGTTCCCTGACCTGCTAGATTTGTCAAGCACACAACCTGGCTGTGACTTTGATGTCGGCGCAATAAATGGAAGTGAATGGTTAAAAAAAGCAATGAGGCGAGTTACTGAGTTGGAGTGTGAAGTCCAAGAGAAAGATGCACATGTGCATAAGTTAGACAGTAAGATTGCAACCAAAGAGAGGATGCTCGGTGCACAAGCCAGTAGCGTATTTGTTGGATTCGACAACGTAATTGTGACAAAAGATGCTGAGATTGAATGGCTAAACACACTAGTTTGGGAACTGGAGGATAGAATAATGACATTAGAGGACGAAGTTGACGATCGCGAGGTACATGTAGTGACCTAATCAGTTGCAAATGATAATTACAAACATTGGACACCACCCGAAAATTGTCCCAACCGAAGTAATGGGTTAGGGTCTGTACCTAGTTGTGACAACATGCAATGTGCCGCATCTAGCGGGGAAAAATATATCCCAGCTTTGAAAGGGCCAGACAAGTACATGGCCAAAATGGATTGGGTAACAAACTTAGTTGATGATCCTGTCGAGTGTGGTAAATGTGAGCATATGGGGGTGTATGCTTTTGTTGAAAATGGAAATATTGATCAGACTGTGGATGACATCGTTGGATTTGATGTTGGTGGTCCAAACGAAGTAGTTAAGGGCAGAGTTAGTAGTCCCAGCCCAAAGGTGTCATTATTGGTCAGAAGAGTGAAGGACAAGGAACGACGTGAATTTAGATTAAGCGACTACGAATATCCGAAGTTTGTTTGTCGTAGCAAGCAAAATTGGAAGAGAGGCAACATGGGGAAAGTGGGGCCATAAGTGATATACATAATTAATGATGTAGGAGCTAAGCAGAAAACGTGGCACGGGTTTGGAATGTCTCGGAAATAGCCTGTGTGGAACATGCTCACATTTGATGAAACAAAGCTGCTGGACAAAGTTTATAGCGTCGACGGTGACGGGTAATCATTAACTCTGCAATATACGACTGTATAAGTATCTATGGTTGTATATGATCGTTAGTGTGAGTAACTTAAACGGTGAAAGATCGAACATGTAGATAGTCAAAAATTTGGTAATAACCGCCGATTGTGTAATGTAACACAAGCAGCGTCAATGTTTCAACTTCTAAATTTGCATATCACCCCAAATTTTTAAAACTTCCTTTGTAAATTAAAACAATTGGCTATGCCATCGTTGATGGTTCAGCTGGTTTAGTTCCACAGTTATAGTAGTACACTGCAAAATGTATTGGATGTAATATCGTATAAATTATAATTTAAGGAATATGCTTACGGCCTAAAATTGGTTGTAGGTCTGTGATATGGGATGGGGGTGATAACGATATACAAGTTCAATTTTCAGATATGCGTGACCTAGTACAGCAGGTATCGGTTCAAGGGAACATAAATAGAGATGTGTCGCTCTGTGCATGTGTATAACAAGTTTGTTTGTCATTGACATTTAATGTGAGTATTTACGTACGACATGAATAACATTATTTTTGTGTTTGTGTAGGTCATCGACGCATATGCAGCCATGCTCATGGACTTATAAAAAAGTGGTGTGCGTTCAAACGAAGATGTAGGCCTGTTGTATGTATTCAGTAGTGTTTGTGCGGTACGTGGGTGTATGATTAAAACGATGACCTTGAACATACACAGTCACTTACCATTAAAAAATGTCTCATGCAGCAAATGGTTTGATATTGTTTATGGGTTTTGTGTAGAAAATTGCAACAGGATGTGATGCAAAATCCAAGTACAGTGTCCCGGACGAAGTACCTGAATGTGCAAACAAAAGCTTTGAGAGGGCATAGATACACACATTATCCGGTGTATTATACCAAACATTGGACGTTGATGGTGAATGATTTGGCAACCAGAATGTGGAAGCATTACAATGAAACGTTGAAAGTGGTAAGTCATTGGGTTTGAATGTACTTTTAAACAGTGTTGGTGGTATTGTTTGTTGTTTAACGACGTGTAGGTGAAATACTTGTGGTTACACCAATTTTGTTAACTGTACATTGTGTTTGAAGTTTATTTGCTTGTTTGTGTTATAACGTGTGTGAACATTGATTTTGCAGAAGTAGTGGGTAGAAGACCATTACAACAGAGTCATTAAACCACGATTGGCACCGGGTAGTGGTAAAATGTCAGATTTTGACGACCCACTTGTTCCAGTTGTTGATTGCCCACAGCAGAATCCGAATACGTAAGTTGTTAATTTTTTTTGGCAATATTTTCACGAATTACGTGACTATGGTTGATTGGATTTGTATATTATTTGCTACGTATATCTTTGATTGTTTGAATGAATCATGTAACTGTGTGGTTAATTGCACTAATTAATTTGTTCTCCTTTTGTAGGGTGTGGAAAATATGTGTGAAATGTGCATGTGTTTTGAATTATTATAATATGTTTCGTTTATGGGTGTACAATTTTTCATAAAATTATATCATACTTTGGTAGCAGCATTATGGCGTGCTGCTATGTTAAATTAATTAGTGGTACATCAATTGTTAAACATATGCGCAGAGTTTTGAATTCCGAAAATGATGTATTGGGTGTTAGAATCTGTCCTGATGTTGTTGGGTTATTGTTTGTGTACATAACAACTGAATTTGGTCCCCAAATATTATGGTGTCTAAAATAGTTGTTTTATTGGACTTTACCAAGACGGATTGTGCAATTTTTGTGTGCTACATTATTTGGTAATACATAGAGGGTGGCGATATTGGGAAGACGATTGATGGGCAAATGCTAGACGAATTACGTGCGGCAATGGTAAAGATGTTTTTGAATGACTCAATCAGAGGACTCTATGCTTTGACACATTACTAAGGTTGTCCCCAGTCACCACATCACTACCATTTTATTTACACAGGTTTTGGTTTTAGAAATTTGTTCGTCTTCCAGCCACTTATTGGACAACTGAATTTGGTCCCCAAATATTATGGTGTCTAAAATAGTTGTTTTATTGGACTTTACCAAAACGGATTGTGCAATTTTTGTGTGCTACATTATCTGGTAATACATGGAGGGTGGCGATATTGGCACTACAACAAGTTGGGTCTTGGATGATGAATTTTTTTTGTCTCCAAAGAGCTAATTTCGTCACTATAGATATTTGTGAGGAAATATTTTCGTCATCGAGTTCGTCATTGAATGTTTGTCATTAAAAAGTATCATGACAAAAAATAATTTCGTCACCAATGAAATTACTTCAGTGACGAAACTTTTTGTCACCAATAAAACAACATTTTGTCACCAAAAATCCTCATTTTCGTAACCAAATAGTTATTCAGTACCACATTTATAACTTTAGTTGACGAATAAATTTGTCACACATGTTGATCATTGATGAAGAAATAATTTCGTCACAGTAAGATGTAAAGCTGACGAAATTTTTCGTCTCCAAAAGTTAGACATGGGTAACGAAATATATTTCGTGGCAAAAATATGTATACGTGACGAAATATTTAGCCACCAAACAACAAAATCAATGAAAACTTTCATATATAAGTTGTAATAAATTTTGTCACAAAAAATATTTATTAGCGACGAATAATCACTTTGTCATAATAACAAGTACAAATGACGAAAAATTCATCACTAGACTTGTCTCATATTTTATATTTCAATTTAAATTATTATTTCACAAATATTCCTGCTCATATCCCAGTTGCCTTTTAAATGTACTAAAAAATCCACGAGCTGTTATACACAGTCCACACAAAAAATTCACTAAACAATTTATATTATAAATCAAAATATATCAACCAAAGAAATTTAATAATAATCCATTAAGTATAACCAAAAAAAAAAAAAAAAACTGTCATAGCAAATCCCAAATTGAACTAACGTGGAGTTCACACAAAAAATCAACTCTAGATCTGGATTTTCAACTAGAACTTAATATCAGTTCAGGAAAAAAAAATTCAACACTTGATCTTGATTTGCAAGTATGCTGCCAAACGTCATCAAAAACTAATCTGCAAAGAAAATAAACAAGGAAAACATTAATATATTAGTAATTACATCTAAACTCATATTTAAATAATTTATTTTATAAACCAATTTAGTAGAAATGCATATAACAATCCAAAACTTCGAAGAGTTGAAGTGATCCTTGATGATAAGCAACATGGATAACAAATTTCATAACAAAAGATTGCAGGAATAAAAGCAAATTTCATGTTAGGAACAAGGGACAAGAAAGCAATTACTAACAATTAACAATAGAGGACTTAAATTAGTACTGAAAAAAGTCATTGTAAATAAATTAATTCTTCAGGGCAATAGCTGTGTAGGTGTTATATGAGAGGAGGGAGAGGAATGATATCAGACAGACCCTAGGACAAGAAAGGGAAGAAAAACAAAAGAAAAAAAAAAACTAGAGAGACAAAGTTATAAATGATGTGGTAGTGATGTCATAGACAATGAAATTTGATAGAAAATTAAGGGTAATATTGATTTGGTGGTTTGATTATGTGACTTTGATTTCAATTATCTTGCAAGACTTGTGGTCATTTGTTGTTGCTTTACGGTTTTGGTGGTTTGATTATGTGACTTTGATTTCCCTCGACATGCACTTAATTAATTTCCCATGGCTGTTTGTGTAAGTTATTATACGTCAATTCTTGCTTATCTTTTCTCACGTGTACATACATTCCAATAGTAGCAGATTGGCACAAAGGTTCATATTTGGCAATATGAAAGAAAATACTTGTGTGGATTTTTTGATACCATAGTGGGGTATATTACACACTCCTTGAATGCATTTCTTTATTTTAAAAAGCTATTATGTTATTGTTTCATTCTAGGTAAATCATCATTCACTACTATCATGTGCAGGAACAAGAAAGAAACAAGCAGTTATGTTGAAATATCGGAATCTATGGGAGTAAATAGGCCATCGGAGATCTTATTTGTGACTGATGTCTATTAAGAAGCTATAGCTGCCAAGGCAACATGTAAGATGCTTAACTTTTGATCTTTTGGAAATGTTTGAATGATGCAAACCATTGATTAGGCAGAATGTAAGGAGAATAAGACTTGATGACAGAGGAAGACAATGTATAAAATGTAAAAAGATCCTACTATGCATTTTCATAAATCAATGACATTTACATTCTAGGTGGGTTAAAAAGTCTCTCTCTCTCTCTCTCTTTTTTTTTTTTTTTTTTTTGGCCTGTCTTATAAGTCTATAGAAGTTATGTTAGTGCTAACTTTCAAAGTAAAATTGCAGTTCACTAATGAAACAGTCAGGCTCACGAATATAGTTCCAGCAATTTTCAGAAAAGCACTAAAAGAAATCAATTATAAAGGTATGTCCATATACAATTAAATGGTCAATTTCTATCAATGCCAACAGCTTTGAATTTATTCCTACAAAGAAAAATACATCCAATTTGACATACCTTAGCATAAAAGTTGGGATAAATGCAGGTTATACCATGCCAGTTGGTTGGGTGGTTACAGTCTGTCCTCCATCTATACACTTGAACCCTGTCAAATATAAAGATCCCCTTGACTTCAATCCATGGCGATGGGAGGTAAATTGATTATTCCAGAATTACATGCTTTCTATTTTATTTACTATTTGATTTTTATCCACAATCCGTTAATTGCTAACAGCATATTGAATTCTCATATCTTATTAAAAAAATGAATAAATGAATGATATAGAGGGAATGGAATTTAATGGTGCATCCAAACATTTCATGGCTTTTGGGGTGCTATGAGATTTTGTGTCAGAACAGATTTCACCAAAGTCCAAATGGCTGTCTTTCTCCACTGCTTGGTCACTAAGTACAGGTAAAAAATTCATATATTGAATCTCTAAGCAACCACATATCTGAAATTGTCAGGTGGCGAGGGATCAAAAGAGGAAACATTGTCCGAACTCTTGGTCTACAATTTCCAAATGGTTTTCATGTTCAGATCTCTGAGAAAAATGAATCAAAGGAAGAGCCAAAAAATAATTCTATTTAGACAAACCAGTTGATGCATAGGCAAGCCATTTGTATGCTTAAAGGCAGACACACCTAGCCAGATAGCTAATCTCAAGCAGTGAAATACATGATTATCAATAATACATTTAAACAGTGGAGAAAGAAATTACAGTGGTCTCTCCCCAAACTACGAAAAAGATGAAAATATTTTTGCTTTCCCAACATTTTTTATGGCATTGATCTAACTACCTCAATTGAACAAGAGAGCCGTTGAGATAGTACCAAACTACATTTTTTATAGGAGTTGAGAAAGTAGAAGATATGAAAAAAGATTTATGCACCACACTTCAACCAAAAGAGAATAAGGCACAACTCTTTGCCAAGAGCTCTTCATCTAATTAATGCAAGAGTCACTGTAAAAGCATAAAGCATGTTTAAATATTGGTTAAGGTGTGTTAACAAAAAGCACAGATTGGACCAAGTTTTTGATCTAGATTATATGAGTGGGCCCAAGTGTATGTCCTGAAATATTCCATCATGACTAGATAAGAGTTCTACAACTTTACAATTTCTAGGAAAGCCCAGCAGGTTCTGCATATTTTGGAGTACTTTTAACTAAGGCTGCAAATTAACCGAACAAATGCTTTTGGTCAGCTCATAAGTTGGTTTGTTCACTCAGCAGACAACCCAAACTTGAGAACTATCTTTAAGCTAGCTTCATTAATAACATGTGTCCAATTTTATAATGTTATTATATATACATACGATTGGTTACATCATTTTCTATATTTTGCACTTAATCTTAACCATTCTCGATTCAATTCGATTTACGATTCACCAAATTAGGATTTCAATTCATGATGCAATTTCCAATTTCACAACTATGTGTGTGAACAATAATACATGTTGAAGAAGTTTAGTTGATGTACTAACTCAACATTATTCATCTAGGTGGAAAAATCTAAAGCACTACTCATAACAAGTGGACCAATAAGAAGTACATCAAACATAAGAATATAAAACAGGAACCAACAACAAAATCTATAATAAAAATAAATAAATAATAAAATTTATAATACGGATCGTAAAAACCATATACAATTCACAAACAAAACCCATATCCCACAATCCAAATCGAACCAAATTTGAGAAAAATCAAAGCAATTGAGAAGAAAGAGAAGTGATTACCAAGTGATGAGGCTCCTCAAAACTTCGAGTCTAAGTGACCAATCTGATTTGAACTGAAAAAAGCCCTAGACGGAGATTATTAGGAGATACAGAGTCAGAATTGGGAGATTTGGGAACGATGATCGATCGAGGTTTGTCTGCGAAAATTGGATTTTCCAAAGAGGGGAATTAGATTTTCCGATTGGGAAAAGGAATTGGATTTGGATTTGGATTAGGTTTATTATATATATATATATTTTTTTTCTTGATGAAGATTTCAAATTCTTCCCTTCAGCGAGATGATCGTGTTTGGGGAAGAACAAAGAATATCTAGAAAAATCAATCAAAGGTTTAGATAGGATGTCAAAAACATACGGAGAAATGAGTAGTACCCATCTCCGACCCATTCCACGATGGAGAATTTTTAGATCACCCACTGACCCGATGGATAGAAAAATAGGGGAAACCACGTATTTTGGGTAGGGTCTCCATGGGTAACTATTGACTATGATTTTTATTGCCATCCCTATGAGGGAGAATTAGTAAGGTCTTTTTTTCATTCCTGTCAATATCTCAAAGTTCTCCCTTTAAAATTGGTGATTAAATAATTTTTTCATCAAAAATTTTAAAATATTAAAATTATTGATAACAAAAATATATTATTTATTAAATAGTTTTAAAATATTTAAAATCAAATTTTTTTATTAAAAAATATTTAAAATTATTGGTGACGAAAATATATTCTTCACTAATAATTTTAGGATAAATTACAAACACACCCCTTGAGGTTTATTTAAAATACATATTGTCCTTTGTGATTCTAAAAATTATATCCCACCCCCTAAGGTTTTTAATTTCATAACGAATAACCCCTTTTAATATCAAATTAATTAATAGTTTTTAATAATGTTAAAATTTTATTTCAAGTAATAATTCAGGTAATTTTATTATTATATTGGACATCGGTTAAGAATTTTATTTTTTCACAAGAGGATATTTCTAAGTTTTCAAACCACAAGGAGCAATCCGTATTTTAAGTAAATCTCAGGGGGTGCATTTGTAATTTACCCATAATTTTATAATTGATGACAATTTTTTTTCTCACCAAAAGTCTCAAAATTTTGGTACCATCCAAAAAAATTAGAGAGAAAATCTTTAGTAACGAAATTTAATTTTTCCTCACATAAAAATAAATATTTATTGACGAAAATAAATTTTGACACCTAATATTTATACTTTTTTATTATATGCGACAAAATTTTATAATTCGTCACGGATTATTATTATGTAGTGACGAAATTTATTTTCTTCACTACTTTTCATCACCATAGGTTATTTAAAGAGCTAATTAACTTGTATTTTGTTCTGAGAGAGAGGGGGAAAACTGATAACAAAAAAAAAAAAAAAAAAAAAGGAAAAAAGGTTAATAATCTATTTTTTTCATTACCGCCCAACATGTCAAAATTTTTCCTAAAAAATTAGTGACAAAGTAATTTCCTCACTAAAAAGTCTCAAAATATTAAAAATTATTAGTGATAAAAATATATTTCTCACCAAATGGTCTTAAAATATTTAAAATCAAGTTTCTCAAAAAATATATATATAAAACTATTGGTGACAAAAATATATTCCTCACTAATAATTTTATAATTTGTGACAAATTTTTTTCTCACCAAAAGTCTCAAAATTTTGGCACCACCCAAAAAAAATTAGCGGGAAAACCTTCGGTGACGAAACTTAATTTTTTCTCACCTAAAAAGAAGTATTTGTTGACGAAAATAAATTTCATCACCTATTATTTTTATTTTTTTATTATATGTGACAAAATTTTATAATTCGTCAGGGATTATTCTTATTTTGTGACGAAATTTATTTTCTTCACAATTTTTCATCACCATAGGTTACTTTTGTTGTAGTGTGGGAAGACGATGGATGGGCAAACACCAGACGAATTACGTGCGGCAATGGTAAAGATGTTTTTGAATGACTCAATCAAAGGACTCTGTGCTTTGACACGTTACTAAGGTTGTCCCCAGTCACCACATCACCACCATTTTATTTACACAGGTTTTGGTTTTAGAAATTTGTTCGTCTTCCAGCCACTTATTGGACAATCGAAAATAGATAGTTAGGGCTCTTTTGGGGAAGGTAGAAAAACGCCAGGTTGCGTTTTGGAGTAAAACGCCAAGCTGCCTTTTGTTGCTCATTTGGGAAGGCAAAAAAGTAGGTTAAAAAATTACGGAATTATTCTCAATGTTTACATTTTGTGAGTTTGACTAAAATGTAATTTTTTTAAGTTGGGTGAGGATATTTTAGTCATTTTAGTGTGATGTGACACCATAGATAAATATTAATCCAAAAAAAAAAAGCAGCTTTTTACCAACTTCCCAAATCACTTCCAAAAAGCTTGGTTAAAAGCAAAAAAGCTGCTTTTTACCATCTTCCCAAAATACCACTTAATGTTTTTTACTTGTTAGTTTTGGGTACGATTTTTTTTCGGCCTGTGTATGATGACGGTTTTATTTGGTGTACGTATTTTTTGACGAATGTTTTAAAGTTCAAAGATTGACAAATGTGTTTTTGTGGCATTGAGCAGTAGGTGTGGGTTTTGTCTATAATGTTTGGGTTTTTGGAATAAAATTGGCCATGGTTTTGAATGGTCGTTTGGTTTGAAGTTCATTAAAATAATAAAAGATTCATGGTAGAGTATGTAATTGGTTTTAGGAAATTAGCATGTATTTTGAGTGTCTGAAGTTGGTGTACGATAACGGCATGGTAGCAACGATATTGTATCAAATATTAGTAAGTATGCGACTATGCTAGAATATGCGAAAAGCGAGTAGTAGCACCATAATATATGTTGTATTACGAATTCTTAGTTCATGAAACGTCTTGGCGAACATGATGTGGACGGGACTGTCAAGTGATTAAAATCGGTAATGAACAAAACTAGATTAGGTATCCCGAATGCTTAATGTGTAAAATTAAACATCGAACGTCCTGATCCCTTCATCCAAAAAATATGATGTAAGGGCATTGAACAGTCCCAAATACCATGTTTTCCAAATGCCTTTGCAGCAAATGCACAAATGTTGATATAAGTTAAGAAAAACTTTCCACCGACTACATGTATTACTCAAATTGGTCCAAATTTTGTAAATAAATATATTAAGTTTGGAAAACATCCAATAATGTAGAAGCATAAGAAGGTAAAATGTTGCTGAGCCACAATGTCGTTAAAAAAAAAAAAAAAAGTGTTCAGCCATTATTTGAGCAATGGGTTGGGAACAAAAATTGGACAAAGTAGATCATTTTGCACGCTACATGGGTTCTTTGCATGTTTTCCTATTGTGATGACCCATTTTGCCACAACGTCCACACCAAATGCATTGAATAACCTCACCATTCAATGTAATTCTTTTCCTCTTGGGCCTACCGGGAGGACGCTTGTGCACAGGTGGCGTAATGAGATAGTCTGCTACAGTGAACTTCGGTTTTCCCGTAGTGGGAATTGTGTGGATAGACCCCCCATATGCTACCTTACAATCCTCAACGTGATAAAACGATTCTATGGCATCGTAAATGTTCTTTCCACTATTTCAGAAAGTAACAACCGCATGTGAATACGGGAACCCATTCAGTTGCCACTGGAAATAAGAACATGAGCAGATGCCAATGTCGACTAAAACTGATGGGTGGGACGAACCTCGAACACATTATCATCTGACTGACTAATTATCCATGACCTGTTATCTTCGTACGCAGCAACCAAATTTTTTTTTCCATTTTTAGGCAAATTTCGCCAACCTACCTCATTGATTTGATTTTACGCTTTGACCTTTATTCTATGATCTTCCCCCTAACTACATCCAGCAACTGAGTAATGGAAAGGTAATGAGCTTTCCTGAATCCAGTTGTTGAAAGACTCGGCAACGTTAGACCATATTTTGCCATACCTATGTCCTCTATGGAGACTAAAAACTTAAATCAGTTACATTCATAAGATGCAATGGTTGGAATACATTGTATAGTGTATATGTAACTGGCATCATACCCAAAGTACGTATTAGACCAATGTTCAGGATCCAAATCTTTCAGAAAATTTCCAACCACTGCTGGGCTACACTGTAACAAAATATCTATTTTTTGGTTAAAGGAATTTACTATAAGGGCGTAAGCGCATTTACGTAACTTCTGCATGAGTCTGATTTTCTGATCAGTATTAACATATTTCATGTAGTCTCGAAGATTCATCTGCAGATGTAGCAAGAAAAATGCATGGTGTGCGGTTGGGAAGACGGTACGCATCGATTGTACCAACCCCGCATTATAGTCAGACACAAAAGTTAAAGCCCTGGAATAATCTACAACTTCGGACAAATGACGTAAGAACCATTCCCAATTACATGTATTTTCAAAATTGACAATAGCGAAAGCGACGAGGAATAAGCTTGCATATGATGTGTTTATGTAATGTATAAGCCAATAATAAGTTCGTACTGGATTGCAAAATTAAAAATAAATTTAAATAGAAATATGAAATCCATGTTGTGATGTGTGACAATAGTGTAACACAACTATGAAACTGTACAACGAACCATTACAAAAATAAACGGCATACCTTGGTTCCCATCCTTAGCGGTAGCCGCGAGCAACGTCCCCTTGAACCTTCCCTTTAGAAATGTACCATCCAAAAATAGAAGCGGGCGACAATTGTTGAACCCATTGATGCATGCACGAAAAGATATGAAATACTTGACAAAACGTCCAATTTGTTGATCGCAATCCAAATTGATATAACTATTTTGGTTGTTTTACATTATAGCATCGCTATACCACCTGAGTTGGATGAACGACATATTGTGATCACCGAATACTTCACTCAACGTTTTTTCAACGCCTAACCAAGAAACCCGGTAACTAATGTCTAACCCATAGCCATCTTTCATGTCAAATACCACATTCGTTGGGCGTGTGAATGGTTGTTCACACACACGACATGCGATAACGTCTAATACTAAATCTGAACCTGTTCGTGGGTTTTTGTATGTCTGTACAATAGCCCCACAAGAATGCACGGGATTGAACCTTTTCAAACAAAAAATCTCATTCTAAGCAGACACCCTTGAGTGTATCAACCACTCACACCTAATGGACGTTGCAAACTTGCATATAGCAGTGACATGGACGGAGTTGTTTTTCACGTACTTAAATTGAAAACCGCATTCAATAGCATACTTGCAAAGTACAGTCTAGAATTCATGCTTACCCCCCAAAAAAGATTGGCCGACATTTGTAATATCGAACGCCCATCCAGCAGACAAGAACGTCTTCTTCTTATGGGGACAATAATCCGATAACAAATCAGTATGGTCCTCTATATCGGGCGTTTGCCAATCTGTTGGCTCGCTCAGCCCATCATCAGGGGGCGCTGCTACACCAAGTTGACTACCCGACACATTATTTCGCATTTGAATTAACGCGTCAATATGATCAAGACCAAATGACTTTGCAAGTGACAACATGTTTTGCACATCATTGTCGAACTCAACCTTAAACTTATTGTAACCAGGAATGGTGAACAAGAAATAAACCAATCTCCGCTCACATATATCAAATTTGTGGCAAACAGTGTTAACCAACCGAGCATATGTGAATGTTTGGTGAATACGAAACACCGCGTTTGTCTGCCCAAATGTATACAACAACAACAACAACGTGAACTCCATGCCTGGAAAAAGAAACACAGTAATACTTTAGAAAAAATCCCACACATATTTATAACAACACGGCTATGACTACGTACAACCAATCGACCATTTGTAACCACAGTTTTATATGATTGCACAGCCACTTAAAAACAATGTTCTATCGTAAACGACAATCCAGAGAGATTAATAAAACAACAACAAAATACCAAACTCCATAAATTGTTTGTGTTTTTAAATATATAATGTTAATGTTAATTCAAAAAATAACATTGGAACATTGGGACAGCAAGCAGCAACAAAAGTATCAACACATTACAAACCCAACCACCATTGACAACTCCGTCAGCACATTCGAACATTACCATTACCAAAAAGAACAAAACGGGGGGAAACCAACGGTAATGTTGATGGCATGGCATTACACCATTGGCAAACAATATAAAATTTGGCACACTACCAAGGCAGCCGTCGACCCAAACAATAAACAAATAAACAATTAGACAATCAAAACATAAAATCTATCATATCCACATCACCAAACACCAAACCCCATAACCAGCCGAGTTACCCCATATCAACATCACCCACCACACTTATGTGGAACACATCCAAACCCAATTCAGAAAACACATTACACCCAATAATAGAAAAAATCAAATAAACAATACCTGAATCAAACTCGTAGAACACATCCACCGTAAACCCAGAAGAAGATTCAATCAGTAACACCCAAATCCCCCACCTACAAAAATGTATTCAAACACAATGAATACCAACTGAGAAACACCTCAGCCTCCCTCTCCTTCGCAGTCCACGCAACCCCTCCTTCAAAAAAGGCACTCATAGAAGAGATTTGATAATTTATTTAGGATCTCTAAGATAACTCTTTACTAATAATAAACCCCAAAGGACTTTACGAATTGAACCAATGGTACACTTTGAAAACGCCGTCGTTTAAGATAGGAAAAACTCCTGATCTTTCAACCGGAGATATATAATTCAGAAACAGATTGTAAATTTGCTGTGTGGGTGAGATAAAATGTAGATCTTCGTGAAAACCCTAACCAGGTAGACCATAAACCCTGGAGGTCGAGTCGAGCGACACGATTGACAATGTCAAGGCCAAGATTCAGGACAAAGAAGGTATTTTTGTGCACTTGAAAGTGTGTTATCGAATTCGAAAATCATAATTCTTTTCCTCGATTATGGATGTGATTGATTTCAGGTATTCCAACAACGTCTGATATTCACCGGTAAACAGCTCGAAGATGGCCGTACACTCGCCGATTACAACATTCAGAAAGGTTTTATTTGAAAAACTTATATTTGTTTATATATTTATGAATCACTCTCGTGGTGTATTGTGATAAGAATGGAATGTGATTATGCAGAGTCAACTCTGCATCTTGTTTTGAGGCTTCGTGGCGGTGTATCATAGAGCCTTCTTTGATGGCATTGGCTCGAAAGTATAACCAGGACAAGATGATCTGCTGCACGTAAGTTCGAATTGATCTTTATTATTGTGTTCCATTTGGATGACTATATTTTGAAAATTTGAGATTTGACTAAAATTTTTAAAAAAAGAAAAGAAAAGAAAAGAAAAGAAAAGAAAAAAAATTGTAGAAAGAGTTATGTAGATAATCAGAGTGGAAGATTGGATATAGTTACGAAATATGAATTTTGTTAAGATTATTGTTATGGTAGAATCATTGGATTTGAAATAACTTTATTTTAGGGTTTGGGGTTTGGGGTTTAGGGGTTTAGGGTTATGAATTTCAAGTGATGCTCTTTAGGACTAAGTTCAAAGCTGTGCAAACTCTTGTCTTGAATTCTTTCTTGCCTCATTTAAAATCTGTTGAAGATAATCAGTGCCTGTTGGGATCGACCATTTCACTTTAGTTCTTTAAATGAATTTGAAGTCAGTCTACTGGTTTCTCAAACTTGTTTAGTTCACTTGTAATTTACTCGTTAATTGAAAAACTTTTGCAACTCAACTTAAGGATTTTTGCAAGCCTAATGTATTAATAGTGTGGATATGATTGGCAAATCTCACATTATGATTTCTCTCTCTCTCTCTCTCTCTTTCTCTCTCTCTCTATATATATATATATTAATTTTATTAGAGCATGGAGCTTTCAACTACACCATTACTGCTACTCCCTCTGTCTCTTTTTAATCTTTCTATGCACATCTTGACAACACCCCCCTTCAGGTGCTAGATGATAACAAGTCTAGCCATAATAGCTCCAGCTCCAGCTCCAGCTAGCAATCAACTTCTTCATCAGCAGCACCTGCAACTTCATCAGCAGCACCTGTAACTGCTGTGGCTAAATCAGTTAGACAGTTGCAGAGTAGTTAGACAGTTACAGAGTAGTTAGGCAGTTACAGAATAACTAGAGTTAATTAGTTGTTACGTGTTAGTTAGCTTGAACTAGAGTTAGTTTGTATAGTTTATAAATACTCTGTATCTCTGCAATTGTAATTCATTGAGTAATATTGAAAAGATTCTGATCTCTGCAAAATATCTTTTATGGTATCAGAGCCATCATCTCTTACGAGCATTAGTTCTTGAAGATTCATTAGTTCTTGAGGATTAGTCAATGGCGTCTGCACAGCCATCTCTGAATCTGTCCGCTTCTGCTGTATCATCTACTTCGTCTTCCATACCTCCAAATCTTGCATTACTCATTACGAATCTGAATGCCTTCGTAACTGTCAAACTTGATGCTACAAACTTTATTATCTGGAAGAATCAAGTTCACAACATACTAAAAGCTACACAGCTTCTCAGTTTTGTTGATGGCACACTTGTATGTCCATCATCCACTATCATTGATGAACACAATCATGAGATTCCAAATCCAGACTACACAAATTGGATGCTGATTGACTCTCATCTTCTCAGTTGCTTAACAGCAACTCTCTCACCATCTATCTTCACCTCTGTGTTACATTGTGCCACAAGTCATGAAGTATGGAGTGTGCTTCTCAAACGGTTCACATCTTTGTCCCGGTCACATATTCATCAGTTAAAGAATAAACTTGGTCAAATTGTGAAAAAAGGCAACACAATGGACACCTATTTGACTCAGATCAAGTCCATTGCTGACCAGTTGGCTTTGGCTGCATCACCTGTGGATGATGAGGATCTTGTTCTCCTGATTCTTAATGGATTGCCTGACGAATATAATGCATTCAAAACAGCAATCAGAACTCGAGTTGAAACCATTTCCATTGGAGAGCTATGTTCTCTATTAAATTCTGAATCCATTCATGTTGAATCTTCATCTAAACAAGTTCATGCTTCAGAATTACCTTTTGCTTATCATGTTTCAAGCACTGCTTCTAGAGGTGGCTTTAGAAGTGGTTCTTACAGAGGTCGAGGAGGAGGAAGAACTGGTAGCAGGTTTTTCAAAGAAAATTCTAGTTCTAGTAATGCTTCTTTTCGAGGTCGAGGCAGATCTTCTACTTCAAGCCAAGGTCACACAGGATATCAGTCCTCTCCATCACATTCTGCTGTGCACTCTGTTGCATCTCATCCTCATTCTTCTCAAGTGATTTGCCAGATCTGTGGGAAACCAAATCACTCAGCATTAGAGTGTTGGTACAGATTGGACACATCTTCTTTTCACTCTTCAAGGCCTCAAACTCATCAAGCCTATCTTACCAACACAAATCAGTCTGCTTCTGGTTCTCCTGGTGACAGTTCTCCCACCACTACAAACTGGTTTTTAGATTCAGCAGCAACTAGTCATATCACAAATGACTTGAACAATCTCTCCTCTTATCAACCATATCATGGACATGACCAGGTCACTATTGGTGATGGAACTGTCTTACCTATTCACCACACTGGTCAAGGTCTTCTTCCTACTCCATCCTTTCCTTTTCATCTTTCAAACATGCTTCATGTACCTTCCATTTCTTCCAACTTAATTTCTGTCCATCAGCTTATTTCTGATAATCATTGCACTATTACTTTTGACAAAGATATGTTCATTATACAGGACAAGAGTACCAAGAAGGTGCTATATAAAGGCTTTCATTCCCATGGTCTCTATCATCTTCCTAGTGCTGCTCCATCTTCTGCATCTGCATCACCCGCTTGTTTCAGTCCACTGTTAATTCTTCTCATTGGCATTTTAGATTAGGCCATCCTTCTTCAAGGAAACTTCAGCACATTGTTACACATCATTTGTTACCTTCTTCATCTGTAAATGTTCCACCTATTCTTGATAATAAAATGTGCTCACATTGTTGTGTTTCCAAAAGTCATAGACTTCCTTTTAGCTTGTCTAATTCTACAGTTAATAAACCATTGGCTCTTATTCATTCTGATGTCTGGGGGCCATTTACTTCATCTGTTTCTTCCTACAAATATTATGTGTTGTTTATTGATGACTATAGCAAATTCAAATGGTTGTTTCCTCTCCATTATAAAAGTGAGGTTTTTCATAAGTTTTTGGAATTTAAAGCATTTGTTGAAACCCAATTCTCTACTCAGTTACAAGTGTTAAGAAGTGACAATGGGGGTGAGTATCTTAGCACTAAGTTTCATGATTTCTTAAAGAGTCATGGCATCCAACATCAGTTAAGTTGTCCTCACACTCCTGCTCAAAATGGAGTTGCAGAGAGGAAACATAGACATCTCATAGAAACCACCATTGCTCTTATGCACCACTCTTCATTGCCTCTTTCTTATTGGTTTGATGCCCTTGTCACATCTGTGTTTCTCATTAATAGACTTCCTACTGCTAAGATCAATTTTCTAACTCCTTTTGAAATGTTGTATCATCATCCTCCTGATTATACATTGCTCAGAACTTTTGGTTGCAGATGCTATCCATGGCTTAAACCTTATGTTTCACATAAACTTCAACCTAGGTCTGTACCTTGTGTATTTCTTGGTTACATTCCATCTACCAAGGGCTACAGATGCCTTGATCCTGCTACTGGACAAATTCATGTTTCCAGACATGTTTTTGATGAAGATGTCTTTCCTTTTGCCTCTTCTCCATCAGTTCAGTCTGCCTCTCCTTCTTTGTCCCAACTAAGCTCCTTTTTTTGGTCTGAACAATCTTTATCTGTGCCTTCCCCTGCAGTTATTCCTGCTCCAGCTCAGTCCCAAATTTCCCCACAGTCACATATTCCCATTTCTGCTTCAGCTCAATTACCACAAATGTCACCAGAGTCCCATGTTCCATCACAGTCCCATTTTCCAGCTCAGTCACCACAAATGTCACCACAGTTCCATCTTCTATCACAGTCCCATATTCCAGCTCAGTCACCACAAATGTCACCACAGTCCCATATTCCATCACAGTCACACATTCCAATTGTTTTTGGTCAATTTGATTCTGTTCCAGCTGCTGTTGCTCCTCTTGGCAGTCTGCCTTCTATTTCAGCTTCATCTGCTGGATTGTCTCAATCTGCTGCTGCTGATTTACCTCAATCTGCTGCTGCTCTATCTCAGTCTGCTTGTTTGCCTCCTTCTTCTTCTATCTCCAAGCCTACTTCTGAGGCTCAAATTCCCATATCTTCCTTGTCTGTTCTTTTACCTCATATTCCTTCCTCTCATTCTATACCCTCTATTTCTCCTCCTAACATTCATCCCATGATCACTCGGTCGAAATCTCTGCATCAGTGTTTTCTCACTTCTTCTGATCCTACTGAGCCTCAGTCCTATCAAGAGGCCTCTCAATCCAGTGCTTGGACTGCTGCCATGAAGGAGGAATACACTGCCTTGATCAAACAAGGTACTTGGACTTTGGTCCATCTTCCTCCAACCAAAAGGGCTATTGGTTGCAAGTGGGTATTTCGCCTTAAGAAAAATTCTGACGGTACTATTGCTCGGCATAAAGCCCGTTTGGTTGCAAAAGGGTTTCTCCAAACTGAGGGCATTGATTACTTTGAAACCTTTAGTCCCGTAGCAAAACAATCCACTATCTGAATTCTCCTCTGTTTGGCTCTTCATTTTCAGTGGTCTATCAAACAATTGGATATTTCTAATGCATTCCTTCATGGTATTTTAGAGGAGGAGGTGTACATGCATCAACCTATTGGTTTTGTTGATCAAAATAATCCTTCCTTAGTTTGCAAACTCAATAAAGCCTTGTATGGCCTCAAGCAAGCACCTAGGGCCTGGTTCTCTACTTTTTCCTCTTTTCTTCTTACTCATGGTTTTCAGGCCAGTCATTGTGATTCTTCTCTGTTTGTTAAAAAGACTTCTCACTCTATCACTATCCTTTTAATCTATGTTGATGACATTTTACTTACAGGCAGTGATTCTTCCTATATTTCTACTCTCATTACTCAGATGCATTCTACCTTCTCTATGAAGGAATTGGGGCTGCTCAATTATTTTCTGGGCATCTCTGTTACTACTTCTTCTTCAGGGTATTTTTTGTCCCAAAGCAAGTATGCTACTGAAATTTTGGTTAAAGCTGGGATGACAAATTGTAAATCTTCTCCTTCCCCTTTGCCTCTCAAATCTTCTACTGATTCAGGTTCAGTTGATTGACCCTTTTCTCAGCCTTCTCTCTATCGTAGTCTTGTTGGTGCCTTACAATATCTTACTATTACGCGTCCTGATTTAGCCTTTGCTGTTAATCACGCATGCCAATTTCTTCAAACTCCTCTTACCAGCCATTTTGCTTTGGTTAAAAGAATTCTCCGATATTTGAAGGGCACTCTTCATCAAGGTCTCCAATTTAGTTCTGGTCCTCTTACCTTGCATGCCTTTTCTGACTCAGATTGGGCCGGTTGTTCCTTTGACCGCAGATCCACAACTGGTTATTTTGTATTCTTGGGTCCTAATTTGATTTCTTGGTCAGCCAAGAAGCAACCTACCGTGTCTAGATCTTCCACAGAAGCTGAGTATAGAGCCCTTGCTCAAACTGCTGCTGAATTAAGCTGGCTGGGCATGCTGTTGTCTGATCTTCATGTTACAGTTCTAGCTCCCATACTTTGGTGTGATAATCTGTCGGCAATTTCTTTATCCAGCAATCCTGTGTTTCATGCCAGATCTAAACATATTGAAGTTGATTACCATTATGTTCGAGAACGAGTTGCCGCCAAGAAGCTTCTTATTCAGCATGTTTCATCCATGGATCAGCTTGCTGATTTATTCACCAAGCCACTGCCATCTCCTCGGTTTTTGTATCTTCAGAACAAGCTTCTAAGCTCTTTCATCCCTTTCAGCTTGAGGGGGCATGATAACAAGTCTAGCCATAATAGCTCCAGCTCCAGCCAGCAATCAACTTCTTCATCAGCAGCACCTGCAACTTCATCAGCAGCACCTGCAACTGCTGTGGCTAAATCAGTTAGACAGTTGCAGAGTAGTTAGACAGTTACAGAGTAGTTAGGCAGTTACAGAATAACTAGAGTTAATTAGTTGTTACGTGTTAGTTAGCTTGAACTAGAGTTAGTTTGTCTAGTTTATAAATACTCTGTATCTCTGCAATTGTAATTCATTGAGTAATATTGAAAAGATTCTGATCTCTGCAAAATATCTTTTACTAGACACACAAGTGTAATCTTGTGCACACGCATTATCTCTCCTGGTCTCCTATTGTCCCTGAACAAAATCATTGACACAATTTATTGTTTTACTTTTTATTTTTTTATTTTATGTAATTATCAATACCTAAGAATTCCATTAGACAACTATAAGATAGTGTTTGGTTCACTGGAATGGAGTAGAATGAAATGATGATTCCATCACAATATTCATTCCCATATTTTGTTGACTAAAAAAAATAATGAAAAATACATTACAAATAGAATCATCATTCACCATAGTAAGAGAATGATCATTCTATCGAAGATCTTAAGGAATGACCATTCAATTTCATTCCGTTCCATCTCATTCAATATCATTCAATAGAACATAAGGAAGAGGCATTGAAATCTGTTGACTTTTTTGCCACATTTTCTTCTATATTTTTATCTTTTTCCATAGTGTGATACTTAACCATTTTACTTTATTTACAAAGCAGATCAATTTTGTGTGAGTTTTATTCATACTTCTGAGTGTTGAAATGTGTTTCAGATGTTATGCTCGTCGCATCCTCGTGCTGTCAACTGCAAGAAAAAGAAGTGTGTGGGCACAGCAACAAGGTATATTGCTTTTGTCTATAATCCATCAATTGATATTATTTTTTTCTTCTTCTTGATATGAATTAATTTCCTTGATCTATGTACCTGAATTGCGGCTGAGGCCAAAGAAGAAGATCAAGTAGAGCACGGAGTACCAGAAATGTTTTACACGTAATTGTCATTGGGAGCAATTTATGGGTCAGTTATTAGAGTTTTTAGGGGATTGGTTGTTGATTTAGACCCTTGTCTATGGGCAATGAAATGTTTCTTTGTTTCATTATGGATTTTGACAATTCAGGTTTTTGTGTTTTTGGTGCATGTTGACAGCCATTTTAGCAATGCATGTTTTTGATACATTTAACTCTTTGATCTTAATAGTCAGGTTATTAATGATTTATAGAAGCTTTTTTTTTAGTCTCTCGTTGGGATGAAATTTGTGTTACTGAGTTCCATGGTTCTGCAATTCAAATCAAACATTTCAAGAAATTGCAAAATTTTTTATGGATTTCTGTACGAGGGCCTTACTGTTTGTTGCTTTCGAAGTCCTATATCATAATCATACAATGCCTTGTTAATGTACAGTGCAAAGCACCCCGACTAGGATGAATCGATATGGGAAGATTGCTTTCCTTTTGAAATTTAAATGGAAATTGGGCATTATCATGTCATTGCTTTACCTGAAGAAGTTTGAATTGCCTGTGAAACACGGTTGGCTTGCCAGTTGATGAGGTTGAATTGTGCGAGAAATATGCTTTGCCTTACTGATTGAATTTCAGGCTGAATACACACTTTCTTGACAGTGATGAGCAGCTGTGTCAACCTGCAAAAGCCTAGGATTAAGACAATCTTGCTTCATTAGTTTGTATATCTAGGTTTTAATTTCCAATAATTATTTAATAGCAGGTGCCAATTAATACTTGTGTTGTTTGACGAAACCAATCTGATTAAAATTTGGTTCTTCTTCTTCTTTTTCTTATTATAATCTGAAAAGTTTATTTTAATCTGCTGTATGCAATGAATATGTGACCGAAGGTAATAAGCACAGTAAACACAAAGGAGTAGATGTGAGCAAAATCATTTGCCCATTAGTTTCATGTGAAAGACTATAGATATACCCTCCTTAAGAGTGTGTATTATATGTATCTTATAATTAAAAAAAAAAAAGAGTTGTGCTACGCTTCAGGAAAACAAAATCAAGAAAAGCTTCAGGAAATGAGGAGGAGGAGGAGGAGGAGGAGGAGGAGGAGGAGGGAGGGGAGGGGGAGGAGGAGGAACTGGAGGGGGCCATCAAAATGGGCGGAGGCGGAGGCGGGGCTAGGTAGAGGCAGAGGCGAGCCTGGGTGACGGCGGGGCTGGGCAGACGACCGGGGCTGGGTAGACGACCGACGGCGGAGGCTGCGACGATCCTCCTTCTCCTCCTCCTCCTCCTCCCCTCCTCTTCCTCCTTTCCTGAAGCTTTTCCTGTTTTTTTTTTTCCTGAAGCATAGCATTTTTCAAAAAAAAAAAATAACATAACTCTATACTTTATAAATCAGGACCCAAAAAAAAAAAAATAAAAAAAAATAAATCATAACTAAATATCACATGAGTTATAACTAAAGATCTCATGAGTTTAAATTAAAAAAAATATCATAATTAAAGAAGAAAACAACATAGTGGGTGTTTGGAAAGTGGGTTTTTATGTAGGTTTTTTTAGTTGTTGGATATTATTAAAGAAAATATTTTTTGTGTTTGGAAAGATAGTTGATTTTTTTGTGGTTAGATGTGACGTTTATGAGAGAAAAAGTGAAATGATTATGGGGTTTGATGTGATATTTTGTTTGAATTTATTTTTTTTGGTTTTGCAAAAAAATTATCTTTTAGTGAAAAAAAAAAAAAAAAAAAAAACTCAAAAAAAAATTGTTGCCAAACACCACCATAATTAGAAGAGCATATGGCATGCCTCTTTTAAGGAGTATGTATAGTAGAATTTCTTTAGTTTCATAGATGTTCCAATTATTATTCAAGAAATTTATCGAATTTATTTTATTTTTTTCAAATCTCAAAAGTAGTTTACGTATAAATAATAATTTGTTTTTCGTTTTGAAGAATAAAATAAAAAATAAAAATAAAAGTAAAAACTAGATTGACAGCTGTGGGATTTGAACCCACGCCCTTTCGGACCAGAGCCTAAATCTGGCGCCTTAGACCACTCGGCCAAACCGTCATAATTGGAAAAATTTAATAAAGATAATATTATTATATTATATTATTTAATAAAGATAATATTATTATATTATATTCTTTAAGTTGGTGTATTTTTAACTGAACGTATTATTGTAGTTTAATTAGGCTGCAATGTTTTTTTTGGTCAAACAATCAACAAATTTTAAAATGTGATTTTGTGAATGGTTTAGTCTTCATTTTTTTTTTTTTTTTTTTTATAAATTCAAAATTTTTATTAAAGTAGAAATTATATAAAAATGTAGTTATGTTTGAGTTTAATTTTTTAGGAATAAAAGTGATTTTTTCAAAAAACGAAATTACACGTTTGGGCAATTTGTATTATAGAAGCTTTAGATTTTCCCTTATTCTAGAATAAATCACACATTACGAACAAAAACCCAAACTCTAATATAACACTTCAATAACGTAACACTTCAATGTAATATACTAAAAAACTTATTGGTGTACTTTTTTCAAACGTAACAGCTTAACACTAAAAAAAAAAATTCTTTAGTGTGCTTTTTTCAAACATAACTCTTCAATGTAAAAAAAATCCTTAGTGTACTTTTCCTAAACGTAATACTTCAATTAGTATATTCCCAAATGTAATACTTCAATGTAACATATTCCAATGTAACACACAAAAATACTAAAAAAATTCTTTAGTGTACTTTTTTCAAACGTAACACTCACCGTTTAAAATTATACATTTGTTTAAAACTTACTAAGGAATATTTGTACTCCTTTCGGAATGGTTTGAAGAATCTCACAATTTTTTTTAGAGTTACATTAGAGTGTTATGTTTAAAAAAATTACACTAAGATATATTTTTTTATTTTATTTTTTTGGTGTGTGTGTGTGTTACATTGAACCGTTACGTTTGGGAAAAATACACCAAAGAGATTTTTTTTGTGTACATTAAAGTATTACACTAAGAAATTTTATTGGAATGTTATATGGAAGTGTTACGTTTGGAAAAAGTTCACTAAAGATTTTTTTTTTTTTTTGGTTACATTAGAATGTTACACTACGGAGTTTTTGTGTGTTACATTAGAGTGTTACATTAATGAGTTTTTTAGAGTATTATATTAGAATGTTGCATTTGGAAAAAGTACATCAAGAAGTTTTTTTGTACGTTATATTAGAGTGTTACACTAAGGAGTTTTTGTATGTTATATTAGAGTGTTACATTAAGGAGTTTTTTTGTGTATTATATTAGAATGTTACGTTTGAAAAAAATATATTAAGGAATTTTGTTGTGTGTTACAATAAGAAATTTTTTTGTGTGTTACTTTAGAATGTTACACTAAGGAGTTTTTTTTTTTTTTGAGTGTTATATTGGAGTGTTACGTTTGAAAAAAGTACAACAAGGAGTTTTTTATTTTTATTTTTTTTTATGTGTTACATTAGTATTACGTTTAGATGTTAATAAATGTCAATATTACAATAGGGACAAACATCACAAAAAGGAACAAGCACTAAACTAATAACACCACAAACGGGATAACATCATTTATCTAGAAATCACTCCACTAAATCTCCCCCCCCCCTCCCAAAAAAAAAAAAAAAAAAAAAAAACCAAAAAACTTACTTTACCCACACACACCCAACATTAGGAAAAAAATTTAAACAAAATTACACGCAATGACAAACAAGTAAACTTTTAAATTCCCAAATCAAGGTAATACAACATACCCAAAATATAAAGGACTAATTGATTTGAAAGAAAATATTTAAAACTAAATGAAATAACTTTTCCCAAATTAGATTTATGAATAATTTTTCCTTTTTTTTTTTTCCTTTGATGTTTAATTCCATGAACTTTGTTTGCGTATTAGCATTTAATGGCTTTATATATGTACATTCACCATTTCAGTTTCACTTGTTATTCACATTGATGAATTGCAAAACAAAAAATGGACCCAAATTATTATTATTATTTTTATATAAAAAATAGTACTTTCTTTTCATATCTCATGAGAAACAAATAATGGATAATCTTTTTGTTTGCCAAATCATTGATTAATTGGTCAATTTCTGAAACAAGACAGAAGCATTAGCATTTAGCATAGGGTGTGTGATGCTTTGTTATTGGTAGTTGCTTCAACATTGGGCAATTTTAAGTGTCAGCATCACTCAAAAGCACTATCAATTTTATTTTATTTTTTAAAAAAAAGAATTTTTGTTGCAGGGGTCTTAGTTGTTTATGACAATGAAAATAAGAATAGTTGGTTCTCAATATACGCGTTTAAGTATCTTCAACTTACTCATACAAGTTATTATAAGTTTACTTTGTTTCATATGAATTTGTAGAAAGATGGAAATGGTTGGTAGAAACTCTGCTTTTGTCTTGCTCGTCTTGTTTTCCATGAAAACCGGTCCAAATGTCCAATGTAAGGAAGAGGATTGTGGTAGTTTATATGTTCTTTTTCAAGGAGGGAGTGAAATTCAAAGTATGGCGTGTCTTGGAAAAAATAACAACTTCAAATCAATTGTTAGTGATAGTTTGATTCAAATTCAGTTAAAAGTTGCATTGTTGTGTATATAATTTCTTGGTGTCAGCATTCATGGTAACATGTTAAAACTTCTGGGATGACTAAAAGCCTCGTTTGGGAACAGGCTATTTTAGTAACTTTTTGGCTTTTTACGAAAAGATGTGCAGAAAAGTAGAGAGGTGATATGACAACTTTTAGTAACTTTTTGACTTTTTGGCTAAAATAGCCACTCCCCAAACGAGGCATAAATTGTATCTTTGGGGAAATATTTTCTGGGTACGAACACGTGGCAAGGTGACGCCGACGTGTCAGTCGAGGTGCCACGTGTCGTGGTAGTTACACCGAGGTGATCCCGGAGGTGCCGAGGTTATCTCCGAAGATATCGGAATCCGAGATAAGCGGATAAGGGACAAGAGTCCTAGATTGAGGGAAGACTTCAGTTTGGGTAAAGATAAAACTCTTAGAGGGTTTTATCCTAATCCCACTGGGAGTTCTAAATTAGCAGTAATCCTGAGTTCATTGGAGTTAGGCTCCTATTGGGACTAGGATTGTATTGGCTATAAAAGAGAGGCACCCCCATGGGTCTAAGGTATGTTTTATATATTCAAGCTTGTGAGTTGAATACTTGATTATCTTTTGAAAGATATACTGACTTGATCGTCGGAGTACCCCCTGGTGAGAGAACCACCGTCGGAGATTTCTCTTTCTGTGCAGGACAGCAGGGTGCCATCTATTCTGACCGTGTTCTACGGCTGATTTACTAAGAAGGGCAGTGTGATCGGAAATTCACTCACACAATTTGGCGCCGTCTGTGGGAAGGAAAGACGAATAGATGGCCAGTAACGCACAACAAGAAAAGGTTGGGGACGACGCTCCCGCTGGGAGTGGCAGACCTATCGACCTTGACATTGAAGGAGACAACCACAACAAAGAAGCCCGTGACCAGGGGCGCGGAGGAAAAGACGTCGGCCAGCAGGGCGACACTTCAAAGAAGCCAGACCAGGACAGATACTACAACGAAGATAACCTCCAAGTATGGAGGGATAGGTGCCTACAGAGGGATGAGGAAGTGAAAGAACTGGCGGACAAGTTGGCAGACCTACAGTCGGTCGTCAACTTCATGATGCAAAACAATGTCATGCAGCCACCCTTCCCACTGCATGACACACCAGTTCCAGCAGCCAACACCCAGAAGGGGGGACAGATCCCTTTAGCACCTCGGCACACCAGGAGTGGAAGACACTCCCACCAGACCTCTAGGGAGGTCGGACGGGAAGAGCCGAGAAAAGAGAAGTCCCAAAGGACATATCACATGAAGGACCCACAGCCCATAGAACATCGGCATGTCCAAGGACAGGCACTCTGCTTTGACACGACCCATGGAGAAAGATCAAAACGGGCCCATCACGAGGCCGAAAGTAGTGCGCCGAAAAGACTGAAGTCAAAAGATAGCCGAGCTCCGGGGAGGAGTAAAGAAGACTTGAGAAACTACCTCAAGAGGAAGGAACAGAATGCGGAAGCCGAGGTTACCTCGCCTGCCAAGCCGAGAACACCGTTCTCGATAGAACTGGACAAGTTTGAGGCACCAAAGAGATTCAGTATGCCGAGGTTTCAAATCTACGATGGTAAGTCAGACCTTAACTTCCACGTTGGATTATTCTTGAACTCAATGGCATTATACAGTGGAAACGAGCCGTTGCTCTGCAAAGTGTTCCCCTCATCCTTTGGGGAGATTGCATCAGATTGGTTCCACAAACTGCCAAAGGGAAGCGTGAGGACTTGGGAAGGCCTGGCCGAGATGTTTGTGGCCAGGTTCGTGACAAACAAGCTGCAGCCATTAAGGGTGGACGCATTAATGGCTCTAAAGATCAGCAAGGATGAAGGCCTTAGGGCCTATGCAAAAAGATACTACGAGGTGTTCAATCGAATACCCGAATGCAACCAAGAAGTGGCGGTCGTGTCCTTCAAGAACGGCCTGAAGGATGATTGTTCATTGCGAAAATCTTTGGCGAAGACATTACCGAAGAGCATGGAGGAGCTCATGGCAAGAATCGAGAAGTACACCAGAGCCGATGAGGATACATCGGGGAATAAGGAGGTAAAATAGGAAAAAAGGAACGGCTCGCCGAAGCAAGGCCGAAGTAACAACGGGTTCAGCAAAGCAGAGACAGAATTGAGGGGCAAACAGGCAGTGACGACCGTGTTCCGAATCTCGGCCCACAAAGTTCCGGATCAAATCCGAAATCAACCCTATTTCAGAGCACCAGCAAAGGCCCCAGGGGAATACATGGGCGGGAACGTCGGTAGGCGTTGTGCTTACCACAATAAAGAAAGGCACCCAACTCAGGGCTGCAGAGCCCTAAAAGCATACTTAGAGGACTTAGTAAGACAAGGTCATCTGAGGGATCTTATCGACGGAGCAAGGACCAGAGAGGAGCAGGCAAGGTTGCCTCAAGCACCAGCAGCCCCGTCTCCCCCAGCACAGCAACCACAGGGAGGGGGACCTAGGGTGGTCAACGTAATTCACTCCAAGGTGAACGAAAACGACATACGGGGGGAAACCCAAAGAGTAAAACACCTGCAACACGTGAACCAGGTCAGACAGAAAAGACATCGGCCTGAAGAATACCCAGGCCCAATGATATCCTTCACCGAAGCCGACCTAGAGATGGTCCAGCACCCACATAATGATGCTCTGGTAATATCCCTCCAGGTCGGGGAGTGCCAAGTGAAACGCATCCTGATAGATCAAGGAAGCTCTTGTGACATCATGTATGTTAGATGTTACAAGGAGCTGGGCCTTCACCCAGACGACATGGAGCAATCGAGCGGACCGATGGTCGGCTTCAATGGAACGCTGACATGGCCACTGGGAGCTACAAACCTGGAAGTACAAGCTGGCACTAAGAAGATCAGTATAGAGTTCATCGTGATCGACACACATTCACCATACAACATCATCTTGGGAAGGCCATGGTTGCATGCAATGGGGGCAGTTCCCTCAACGTTGCATCAGCTATTTCGGTTCCCAACAGAACATGGAATCGAAGAAGTCAGAGGAGACCAGCTGCAGGCAAAAAATTGCTCCATGGCAGCAATGAAAATAACCTGCAACATACAAGAACCAGGGAAGGCAGAGATTGAAGATGAGGACATGGAGGTCCTAGATGATGTCGACAAATAGCCGACCGAGAAGAGTGAGGAAACACTAAAGAAAATCCTCGTCCAGGAGGGAGATAAAGAGCGCTGCTTTCTTCTCGGCTTAGCCTTAGCCGAAGAAGAAAAAAAGGAACTGGAAGCCTTTTTGAGATCGAACATAGAGGTGTTCGCCTGGACACCTTATGAAATGCTTGGCATTGACCCCGAGGTCACATGTCACAGACTGAACGTTGACAGGTCGGCCAAGCCTGTAATACAAGGAGCCAGAAGACCGACGTTGATGCACGTCGAAGCAGTGGAAGAGGAAGTAGACAGACTTCTAGAGGCCAGGGCCATCAGAGAAGTCAATTATCCGACATGGCTATCAAACACTGTGGTAGTAAAGAAGAAAAACGGTAAATGGAGGGTATGCGTAGATTTTACAAGCCTGAACAAAGCCTGTCCCAAAGACAGCTTCCCTCAGCCCAAAATTGACCAGTTGGTGGACGCCACATCTGGACATGGAAGGATGAGCTTCCTGGATGCTTATAGGGGTTACCACCAGATAGCCATGTACCCCCCAGACGAAGAGAAGACAACGTTCATCACCCCAAAAGGCCTGTACTGTTACAGGGTGATGCCTTTTGGGCTGAAAAACGCAGGAGCAACCTATCAAAGGCTGGTAACCAAAATGTTCAAGCACTTGATCGGCCAAACAGTAGAAGTCTACATCGATGATATGGTCGTGAAGACCAAGGACCCAAAGGGCCATCTTGCCGACCTAAAAGAGGTGTTTGAGATACTCAAAACATATCGGCTCCGACTCAACGCATCAAAGTGCGCGTTTGGAGTTGGATCTGGTAAATTCTTGGGGTACCTGGTGACAAGAAGGGGCATTGAGGCCAGCCCAGATCAGATCAAGGCCATCCTAGATTTACAGAGCCCGACATCGGCAAAACAAGTACAGAAACTTACCGGAAGGGCCGCAGCCCTAAACAGATTCATAAGCCGAAGCTCAAACAAATGTAAACCTTTCTTCAATCTAGTGAAGAAAGCCACAGATTTCCTTTGGACAGAGGAATGTGAGGCCGCGTTGGCCGACCTCAAAAAATATCTGACTACAGCTCCAGTCCTCTCAACACCTGAACCTGGGGAAGAACTGTTTTTATACTTAGATGTTTCAGAACACGCAGTAAGCGCGGTGTTAATCCGAGAAGAAAAAGGGGAGCAAAAAGCTGTTTACTATGTAAGCAAAACCTTGGCCAGCGCAGAAACAAGGTATCTACCACTGGAGAAATTAATGCTAGCCTTGGTGATGGCCTCAAAAAAGTTGAACCATTACTTTCAGGCACACAAGATTGTGGTACTAACAGAACACCCACTGAAGTCCCTATTACAACAAGGAGACTTGACAGGAAGAATTGCAAGATGGGCAGTGGCCCTGGGCCAGTATGACCTGGAGTTCAAGCCGAGAACAGCAATTAAGGGACAAGTTTTGGCCGACTTCGTGGCCGAATTCACGCCAGAATCAATCGAACATCGGGCTCCGTTGAGCCATGATGAACGATGTCCAAGCAAGCAAGGAAAAGCCTATCCAAAGACAAAAGAACAAAGGGAGGAAAGGCTTAGACCCTGCAGCATTTACATCGGAGACTCCTTTAGATTGTTTGTCGATGGAAGTTCAAACCGGCAAGGGGCGGGGGCAGGAGTACTGCTCATATCTCCAAACGGAGAAATAATAGAACAGTCCATCCGTTTGGGGTTCAAGGCCTCAAACAATGAAGCAGAATACGAAGCATTAATTGCAGGGCTAAAGCTGGCAGCAGCAGCAGAAGCAGACGAGGTAATAGTTTTTTGTGACTCACAATTAATTGTTAATCAGTCAACAGGAGAATTTGCAGCCAGAGACAAGAGGATGTCCGCATATGCAAAAGAGGTCATCAGATTGGCCGCCTTATTTCAGAACTGCCGACTTCTCCAAGTTAGCCGAGATGATAATGTCCACGCTGACGCATTGGCCAACCTGGCAAGTTCAATGCAGACTGGAAAAACAAGAACTATTATGATCGAATATATGTCGGGCCCAAGTATAGAACCACAGAACGTAAAGCAGGAAGCAATGTGTGTGGACATGGGTCCAAGCTGGATGGACGCAATTGTTGTATTCCTGAAAGAAGGAAAACTGCTAGAAGACCGCAAGGAGGCACACAAAGTCAGATTGAAGTCGGCAAGATTCATTCTAACAGAAGACGGACATCTCTACAGAAGGTCCTTCACTGGACCCCTTTTAAGGTGCGTACATCCTTTGCAGATTGAGGATTTCTTGTATGAAATTCATGAAGGAATTTGCAGAAGCCATGCTGGGGGCAGATCATTAGCTCACAGGGCCATTACCCAGGGGCATTGGTGGCCCTACATGCAAAAAGACACAGAAGCATACGTGAAGAAGTGCGAACAATGCCAAAGGTTTGCACCTTTGATTCATCAGCCAGCTGCCGACCTGAACCCAGTATCCAGCCCCTGGCCGTTTGCCCAGTGGGGCATGGATCTTGTTGGACAACTTCCCCAGGCAACTGGGCAGAGAAAATACTTGCTAGTAGCAACAGATTATTTCACAAAGTGGATAGAGGCAGAACCTCTTGCCAAAATCCGAGATGTGGATGTCAAGAATTTCATATGGAAAAACATTATCACCAGATTTGGGATTCCAAGAGCAATCGTTGCCGACAACGGGACGCAGTTCGACAGCAAACTCATCAAGAACTTCTGTGCAAAATTCAAGATCAAGAATTACTTTTCAACACCAAGCTTTCCCCAAAGCAATGGGCAAGCAGAAGCATCCAACAAAGTAATTTTGGATGGAATAAAGAAGAGGCTGCAGACAGCAAAAGGGAAATGGGTAGACGAATTACCCAACATGCTTTGGGCATACCGGACTACACTGAGAAGATCAACAGGGGAATCCCCCTTTGCCATGGCTTATGGCACAGAAGCAGTTATTCCACTGGAAGTCGGCATCCCGGGGATCCGAACCCAGGGAGTTGAGAATGGGACTAATGATATACTCTTAGCCCGAGATCTGGATCTTTTGGAAGAATGAAGAGAGAAGGCTGCAATCCAGCTTGCAGTATACCAGCAACAGCTTGCCAGAGCTTATAACAAGAAGGTCAATCCAAGAGATTTTCAAGTCGGTGACTTAGTCCTGAGAAAAGTGGTCGGCAACAAGAAGGATCCCAGAGAGGGCAAGCTTGGCCCAAATTGGGAAGGACCCTACAGAATTACTTCGGTATTAGGCAATAGAGTTTACCGGCTTCAAGATAATGAAGGCAAAGCATTACCTAGACCTTGGAACACTTGTAATTTGAAATTTTTCTATCATTAGATGTGCATTATTTTTGGCCGATGTCATCAATAAAATCTTCTTGGAATTCTTCACACACATATGATTGTTAAAGACATATAATGTTGTTTCTGAGAGACATGAATAATGAGAACCCAAGTGGAACTCAGGTTTACATTGGGGGCAGAGAAGAGACAAAGACGCTTAACACTTGTTAAAATTTGTAGCAATTTACAAGTTGAAGTTAAGCCGAAATGGTTCCTTATCTTCACTTGTTAAAATTTGTAGCAATTTACAAGTTGAAGATAAGCCGAGATGGTTCCTTAGCTTCACTTGTTGAAATTTGTAGCAATTTACAAGTTGAAGTTAAGCTGAAATGGTTCCTTATCTTCGCTTGTTGAAATTTGTAGCAATTTACAAGTTGAAGATAAGCCGAGATGGTTCCTTAGCTTCACTTGTTGAAATTTGTAGCAATTTACAAGTTGAAGTTAAGCTGAAATGGTTTCTTATCTTCACTTGTTGAAATTTGTAGCAATTTACAAGTTGAAGATAAGCCGAGATGGTTCCTTAGCTTCACTTATTGAAATTTGTAGCAATTTACAAGTTGAAGTTAAGCTGAAATGGTTCCTTATCTTCACTTGTTGAAATTTGTAGCAATTTACAAGTTGAAGATAAGCCGAGATGGTTCCTTGGCTTCACTTGTTGAAATTTGTAGCAATTTACAAGTTGAAGTTAAGCCGAGATTACTGTTTCTCTTCGCTTGTTGAAATTTGTAGCAATTTACAAGTTGATGTTAAGCCGAGATTTGTAGCAATTTACAAGTCGAAGTGAAGCCAAGGTTATTGCTTTACACTTGTAGCAATTTACAAGATGACGTTAAGCCGACATATGATCATCTGTTGAAATTTGCAAGCAATTTACAGGTTGAAGCAAAGCTAAGTATACTGTTTAAACCCTTGTTGAAATTTGTAGCAATTTACAAGTAGATCACTGTTTAACACTTGTTATAACTTGAGAAAAATTGGCAAAGTTAACATTAAATAGTATATGTTTTACACTTGTTGAAATTCATGACAAGCTTGCAGGACAGAATCTTGCTGAAGTAAAACTTGTAGTTACTATACCCGAGGTATGTAACCCCGAGAAGATTGCACAAAGGAGGCAAAGTTTGAAAGGCATGCCAAATATTCTAAGTATAGAACCATGCAGAAGCAATCAATAGAAATTAAAGACTAAAACGTTCAGAGAAAAAGAGTTGCAATTTTGTACAAAGAAGGCACTACGGCTTAACTAAAAGAAAATTGTTTCGAAACAACAAAGAAAGGCACACCGGCCACGAAAGGAAGCATACATTGTCCAGAAAACCAAAAAGGTACAAAAAAAGAAAAGAGGGAACATCAAAGTTAAGATTCTTCAGTTTTAGGTGCAGTCTGGGTCTGGACATCGGCCGATTCTTGGAGAACTACCTCGGCAGATTCTTGCAAAACCACCTCGGCATCCTTCTCTGCCGCAACCTCGGCATCGATCTCCGCAAGTGTTTTATCAAGACTTCTTTCAGCTAGAAGAAGGTCGGATGATAAATGCCCTGGATCAGCTTCCTTGGGCACCTCCTCAGTCTCCTCATCTTGGGTTAAGTCCAGGACTTGATCACCCTGAGGAAGAGACTTGGTCTCATTGGCATCCTTGGGCTTCCTTACCAGAGCATCATCGTCATCCTTATCCACATCCTCGGCTTCAGACTCAGATTCATCTTCATCTGGAGGTTGACTTGGGGAAGGAGGAGGAGGGAATGGCAGAGAAATAGCATCAGCCTTGCGCAATGGCGAGTCATCTGGGATGTTAAGCTTTTTGGCAAGGGACATCCAACCAAGGGAGAAGCCCCTGTTGCATGCCTGCCTAACCTGTAGTTTGTATTCCTCAGTAACGTCGGCCATACCCTGGGCGTATCCCTTTTCATCAGCCTCCTTGATCTCGGCATCCTTGGTGGCCAGCGCCCCCTGGAGCTCCTTTTCGGCCTGGTTCTTTTTATCCTCGGCTTCCCTCTTCTCAGCCTCAGCAACCTTCCTTATAGCTTCAGCAGACTCAGCCTTTTCCTCGGCTATCTGTTGGGCCTTAGTAGCAGCCTCAGCTTGATCTTCCAGCTTCTTCATTTTTTGTTGAAGACTTTTGTTGGCCTTCTGAAGGGAAGTAAACTCCCTCTTCATCTCAGCCAACTTTTCTCGATTTTTGAATGACTGCATTGAAAAGGAATGGGCGTGCTGGATGGCCTGAAAGAAAACAGAAGTGTTAGAAAATATTCTAAGTATGAAATAGAAAGAAATAACAAGTACCAAACTGGAAACACTTACTTGAACTGAGTGTTGGAGCATTAAAGCGTAGTTCTCATATTCACTATATCTAGCATTTCGCTCCAAATCACCAGGAAGAAGCAGCGCAGTGCTGAGAGCTACGCCGACATTTATGTCGTCGGCATTCTCACTAGCCATTATTGGCCTGTCTTCCAAAGTAATTTGGGGGGCCCAAGGAACATCTGGTTTTTTGGATTCCGATGTAGTTGCCGAAGACGACCTCGGCTTCTTCGATTTTGTGGACTCAGAAGGTTGAGCTTCAGCAGACCTTTTTACAGAAGTAGAAGCAGCCTTCTTACTCTCTGCCAATTGTGCAATAGGCAGGGTATCTTCAGTCTCAGCCACAATGGCTTTGACCATTGGCTGGGCCTTCTTGGTTCTCTTTGGCTTTGGTGGGGGCATAATTTGAGTCGGAGCAGCATCGACGTCGGTAGGAAGATCGGCTAGCAAGTCTTGAACAACAGGCTTTGGGCAAACCATTTCGGCAGTTTTGACGAGTCGTCGCCGACGTTTCCTTTCTGGTATTGGGATTAAGTATGGGGCTGAAGTTGATGGTTGATCGGCTGGATCAGAGGTTGACCCTTGGTCAGCCCGAGATGTTGATGCGGTCTGTAGAGTGGTAGCAGAGGGAGGAGATAAGCTCTTCTTCTTTGTTTTCGGGACGTCGGGCAAAACTGATTTGTATGTAGGGATGAAGTTGAGTAGAAGAGGGGCTTTTCGTTTATGAACTGGCAAGTCCAGGAGCTTTTTCAGATCTTTACTGGGAACGTAAGATTGGCGAAAATTCTTTGGTGGCTTATGAACATCTGCAAAGAGAGCAAGACGTTAGAAACAGGCAACATTTTGAGGATTTAAAAAGAAACAACTAAGTGATTGATACTGGGCTCTTACCCTTGCCCTCTTTTACTGTTCGGGGAAGAGGGTAAAGATGAACATCTTCGTCTGGGCCAAACTCCCAATTTCTAGAAGCAATGACGTAGTCATCTCCAGCCCCCTTGTTGGAGTCTGGGAGGTCGGCTACGATTTTGAATTCAGTAGACCTCGGCTTGAGGTAATAGACGTAGCCTTTTTCCTTCAGGTTAAGGGCACACATGGTGTAACAATATTGTATGTCGGCAAGAGTAATTCTAACGTTCTCCTGCCTAGCTAAGGTTATGATACCATTAACCACTCGATAGGAGTTGATGGTAAGTTGCATAGGGTTCAACGTGTAGTAGTGGAGAACTTCACGGAAAAGGGGATCAAGTGGAAGCCGGAGTCCACATTCAACAAAAGCTACAATAGGGAAAGGCATTGTATTGTCTGTAGGCATGATAGAATCATCATCCCCAGCTAGCCTAAGGTGAACATCATCAGGAATAGAGAACTCTTGCCTAAAAAATTCAAGTTTTGTTGAGATGTTTACCCTATGTCTCCACATACCCATGATTCTGGTGTAAAGGTACTTGACTACAGAAAGAAGGTGCTCTTAAAGGGTTACTGGGACCTCGGCTTAAACCTAGGTATATATTGGTAAGGATTGTTTTAGTTCTTTCCTAAAGAATTGGTAGGTTCTATATGCAAATCCCAAACCTAAATCTATAAAAGCAAAGATTGGAGGTTTGAATTTGGGAAAAACACAGAAAAACAAGACACAAGACGAAGTTTCAGAATCAAGAACAGAAGTGGGGCTCTCAGAAGCATAAAGAAAACAAGAAATAGAGGCTCAAGAACAGGGGCAAAATGGTGAAAAAGTGCAAATATTCAAGACATGGGCAAGGGCAAAATCATGAGTAAAATGCATTTAAATGCATGATTCACAAGTTGGAAGTTTCAACGAAGCAGTAAAGGCAGCAAGTAATAAAAGGGAAACAACAGAGTTGAAAACACAAAGAAAAGTGGCTTACCAGAAAAATTGAAGCCGGAATGAGTGTCGCCAATAAGACAGAATCTCAAAAGCTTTCACTGGAGTGGGAGAAAGAGAACAGTTGCAGACCCTGGAGCTTGAACAATGGCGGATTCAAAGGAACGAGTTTAGAGAGAGAGAAAACAAGAGAAAATTGATATGCAAAAGTGAAGAAAAAAAGAAAGGTGGAAAAGTTTTGTTAAAAATTTGAAACGGCGGCAAACAGAAGCATTTATTGCGCCTGGAGTAACGCAGACGTCAGACGGCGCAGACAGATGAAAGACGGCTTGCAAGCGCGTCATAGACACGAGCCAATGAAAACGAAACGCGTAAGTGAAACGGTTGAGAAGTGATGCATGACAGCTCATGCGCGTGGGAGACTTCATTTGAGTTCTTGTTCTTGACAGAAGACATGTTGGCCTGAGATGAGCGACCTCGGCTTAAGAGTTCTTGTGCCGAAGTACTGGAAAGAGGAACAATATAGGTTCCATCACCTCAGAATGCCGAGGTAATAGAACTTAGGGGGCAGTTGTGGGGAGATATTTTCTAGGTACGAACACGTGGCAAGGTGACGCCGAGGTGTCAGCCGAGGTGCCACGTGTCGTGGTAGTTACGCCGAGGTGATCCCGGAGGTGCCGAGGTTATCTCCGAAGATATCGGAATCCGAGATAGGCGGATAAGGGACAAGAGTCCTAGATTGAGGGAAGACTTCAGTTTGGGTAAAGATAAAACTCTTAGAGGGTTTTATCCTAATCCCACTGGGAGTTCTAAATTAGCAGTAATCCTGAGTTCATTGGAGTTAGGCTCCTATTGGGACTAGGATTGTATTGGCTATAAAAGAGAGGCACCCCCATGGGTCTAAGGTATGTTTTATATACTCAAGCTTGTGAGTTGAATACTTGATTATCTTTTGAGAGATATACTGACTTGATCGTCAGAGTACCCCCGGGTGGGAGAACCACCGCCGGAGATTTCTCTTTCTGTGCAGGACAGCAGGGTGCCATCTATTCTGCCCGTGTTCTACAGCTGATTTACTAAGAAGGGCAGTGTGATCGGAAATTCACTCACACAGTATCTTTCGTTTTCTGTCGAATGATACATATTAGAATTGTTCAAGTGTTTGACAATCCTATTGTCTTCCTTGTAATAATTTCATGGAGAAAAGAAAGTGGACTTAGCATATAAATGAATGGAAAATGTGGGTGCTGATTTTTGACCACACAACTAAACAGGGAATTTGGCTGGAGAGCACGTGGCAGAATAGATTAAGCCAACCACCTGCCAACAAGAAGATGAGAATACCGTGGCGGTTCGTCCACTCAGAGACACTCCGACGATCAAGTCAGTCAAACAATCTCTCAAAGATATCACACAAGTACTAAATTCAACAAATAAAGCGTCTCAAAATAAAAGCATACCTTAGACCCACGGGGTGCCTCACTTTTATAATGATCAGTGTCTAACTTTCCCTAGAAGTCTTACTTCAAAGATCATTTTCAAGGATAACATTTATCACAACTCACACTATTCAAATTAATATGAACTTCCTCAGAGTCCCATCTCTATCCAAATAAGTAGCTTGATGTCATCTAAGACTCCTACCCTCTATTCGAATATCTAGGATTTCGGCATTACCGCACTGAACCTCGGCAAACATGACTTGCCCACGTGCCACCTCGGCTGACATCTTGAAGGTACCTTGACCACGTGGCGTCATTCTCAAAATACTCACAATTGCCCCTTTGGTTCTATTATCTCGGCAATCTGAGGTAATGAAACCTATATCATCTAATCTTCCAACATGTCAACTAAATAACATCCTAGAAATACTCCTCTGATTGAGGTCATGACTCGTCAGCGTCAAGAAACAAGGACTGAAGTGTTCACTCATCAAGAATCAAGAACATACATGTTCTTTCATCCAAGATTAACATGTCAACCGAGATCGCATTACTAGCTGAGATTGTAACTTGTTAGTTCAAGAACGTCAAGATTCGAAATCTATCATCTCAAAACAAACTCAACCGTTATACCAACATCATGACGTGTCACCTCTTTATTGGTTCCCAATATTTCCCATAATTGACACACACCATCCCATTAGACGTCATCTAACATCAGCCATTACACGTCTCCTAAGAAATTTGAATCATTACAATTTGTCACCTATGTCCATTCCAACAAAACCTTTTCATTTTTCCATTTCGTTTTTCTCTGTGTCCTTAGACTCTCTTTCTCTCTCTCTCTCTCTGCCTCTGTAAACCATCATCGTTGTTCTTGAAGCATTCATTGCTATGAATACTCTATTCGTGCCCAAAGTTCAAACTCTACCAGTTGAACCAAACTAGTAGCTAAACACTTCAACAGTTGCTCCATACATCAACCCTCCATCTCAATGGTAGTGCAAATGCCGACATAGTGACAATCTTGCAGCTAGAACCAAGAACAGGAAACACCGAAGTCCTAAGCTCCCTGCCTTAGACCTTGGCAATCCTTTAATTGCCCTATCTGCGAGTAACCATCGAAGTAACCAATGACGACATGTTTCGCCGAACTCTTGTCGTAGGAGACTTTCTTGCTGACATCCCTGATGTCATAACTATGCGATCCACTACATCTTATTATAGTCAATCTAACATGCTTATGTCCCTAGAAATTCAGTATCTCAGAAGAGAAACACATGAAGCAAAAGGACCAAGTTATTACTGCCAAAGCTGAGGCATAGAAAGCCGAGGCCATTCCTAAGGCCGCCGAAAAGAAAGCTATTGAAGTTTGAGAAGAAACTAGCAAAGGCACTAACCAGTAAGGAGTAGACGCCAAGGCCTATCAAGAAGGCCAAGACTCTGTTCGAGATTAATATAATGAATATGTCAACATCTTGGATAAAACCATCATCTCGGGTATAAGTGTTATCCCGGATACCTTCATCTGACTATTTTTTTTTTGAAAATTTCACCAAGTATCACTTTCAAATCATTGACTTAGTCTTCAGTAACTCATCTCTACTTTTGCCCCATAATGTGAATGTAAATACAAATTAGGTTCACATTAGGAATACATCATCTGAATTTTGTCTAAGTCTGACTTAGACATCCATGACCAGAGTCATCATGTTTAGCTCGTCTAAATAGAACACTTAAGGCTTAACCTTAGTGCACTGAGAGTATTACCTACCTTGGCTTTTGGTACAAACTACCCAGATCATGACCGGTTTCATCTTGTTTCTCATTGAAACATCACTTTAACTTGGTTCAGCTCTGCTTTTCCGACAAGCCTAAGTTAAACACATAGTTTCTCGTTGGAACATCTTTTAGTTTCAACTCTATCATCTTGGCAAGACTAAGATAACTCGTTCAGGGGTCGTTTCTCGCTCAGGGGTCGTTTCCCGCTCAAGGGTCATTCTTTCGGTTTCATTTTAATGGTCATTTCCTTCGATTTATTCTTAACTTCGACTGAGGTTATTGACATCATTAGAGCCGAGCTCCAATTTCGTCAAGCCACATTCCAAGGCCTCGACAATCTCTTACCGTCAAGATTTTCTAATCTCGGGTATGCTTTGTTTTATCTCAACTCTGTTCGCCTCCGGTAAGTTCTGATTTTTTGTTCACCTAAGTCGAACTCCTTTCATATTGGATCTGCCAACCTAAGCTGAGGCCTTCTCCTCTTGAATCTGTACACTTAGGTTGAGCTCTTGTCTTCTCGAACCTACTTATGTAGATCTGGGATCTGCTCACTTAAGCTGAGCCCTTGTCTTCTCGGACCTACTCATCTAGGTCGAGATCTTGTCTTCTCGGATCTGGGATCTGTTCACATAGGTTGAGCTCTTGTCTTATCAGGCCTACTCATCTAGGCTGAGATCTTGTCTTCTTGGATCTGGGATCTACTCACTTAGGTTGAGCTCTTGTTTTCTTGGACCTACTTATCTAGGACGAGATTTTGTCTTCTCGGATCTGGGATCTACTGCTGAGATCTTGTTTTCTGAGATCTGGGCTCTGTTCACTTAGGCTGAGCTCTTGTCTTTTCGGACCTACTCATCTAGGCCAAGATCTCATCTTTTGAGATCTGGGATCTGCTCACTTAGACTGAACTCTTCTATCTGGGATTTGCTTTACCTAAGCCATGCTCTTTCATCTTGGATCTGTTTCACCTAGGCCATGCTCTTCTATCTGGGATCTGCTCCACCTAGGTCGATGTCTTTTCTACTTGAAGGTCATCTTCATCTCTTTTGGAGCGCTCATGCCCCCTTATCTTTGCATTCATCCCTTCTAAAAGTGTCTTCATTCTGTCAATGTTAATACATTCTCCATCTTTGCTGAACTCGTTGTCCCCGACACGTTGATCTTGCATGATGATGGCCATCTATTCTAACTAAGTTCTTACAGACGACACTAAATTGTGGGTGTTGATTTTTGACCACACAACCAAACATGAAACTTACCTGGAGAGCAAGGGACATAATAGATTAAGCTAACCACCTGCTAACAAGAATATGAGAATAGCGCGGTGGTGTAACAACCCTCACTACTGCTTACCGATTAATTACTGTTTACTGCTAAACTGAGACTGAGTATGAGAAGTAATTGAACTGATTAAAAGACTGGACTGACTGACTGAGATCTGAAACTGAATCGATTGACTGTATCTGTTTAATTGCATGTTTATCTGTTTGACTGTTTAATTATCTGTTCAGTTTTTATGCTTAAACTGTTAATTGAAGGCCTTATCGGCGACCGAATCCAAAATTGATTGAAGTTCTATGGTCGTTAGAATTAATGTGATTTTATGGTGTAATTATCTAAAATGTGATTTGGTATGATTAAGTTAGAATAAAATAAGCTAAATGAAACAAGTTGTCTTATTTACAGAATTGCCATTGTTAGTGGGCCATGTAGACTATACACATTTGAGCCTTATACACTTGAATCAAAACTTTTCCTCAGCTCATTTTGAGAGCATAACCGGCCATAGAGAGAGAGAAAGTGAGAGTTGAATTGTTCTTGTGAATTGCTTGGTGATCTTGAAGAAATTGTAGGAGATTTGCCTTTTTGAGCTTCTAGTCTTGTGATTGAAGACTTAGGTATGAATTTCAACCACCCTTTATTGTATTTAAGGTTGTTCTTGCATGATTCATGCCAAATTAGAGAGCTAAGTCATGTTTTAGTCTTAGCATGTTAAATTGAAGCTCATACCACGCATGCATGTTTGAATTGTTGAGTTTTAAGTTTATTTCATGGATGATTGTTGCATGCATGTACAAGTTCTAGCTAAGATCCATGAAACCATCATGTCTTGAAAGAAATGAGCTCAAGTGAGCAAGCATTTGAAGTTTTGATTTGATTTAATCTCATGCATGTCACATTGTAGCATGTTCATGCATGTTCTTGAAAAATTGGTTTGAAAATGAGTTTAATTGAAACACCCTTGGGCCTTGATTTCTCAAATTGAGCTTTAAAACATGTCATACTATGTTTTTGCAAGTGTTTTCCAGGTTTTCAGCCCAAGAGGATCGATTTTAGTGCATTTAAACTTGATTTGAGCTTGGAAGTTCAAATCTGGAAATTCCAGATTTCGGACTCCCGCTCGAGCGGGGAGAGTGGCGCTCGAGCGGCAAATTCGTGCTCCTAGTACTTTGTTATGTTTTGCAGTCCGCTCGAGCGGGGTATTGGACGCTCGAGCGGGACCTTGTGTCTTACGCTCGAGCGGCTATCGAGCGCCCTATCGAGCGTGATTTTCACACATCCAGTACTTTTGACTGTTTTACAGACCGCTCGAGCATGGGAAGTGACGCTCGAGCGGGAACCTTTGTCTGCACGTCCGCTTGAGCGGAGTAACCTACGCTCGAGCGGGACTCTATTTTCTGAAAATTCTAAAAATGATTTTAAAGTGCAGCTTTGCATCCTCATTCCATCCTAGGCATTCTTAGGCCTAGTTTAAGACATCGTAATGAGGATATAGATGTAGAACACACCAAGGCAAATTAGGGATTAAGTCATTATTATCTTTCCCAACTGTGTAGCTTAGTGTGTGTTCAATCTGTTAACTGTGTAGGGTTAGTTTCCGAGGAGACGCTCTAGCTTACTGTAGCCCAGAACTCTGTGAGTAACAATTGTGTAAAGATATGTTCAACTGTGAATATTTCTGACTGTTTAACCGAATTGCTTTTTGAACTGAAACTGCTAATTGAATGAATGTATGTCCTGTATTCTGAACTGTATTGTGGCATCCTTAGCAAATACTGTTACTGTTACAGAGATCTCTGTCGGTTCCCTTGTTGGAACCACTACCGTTTACTGATTGATGGCCATCATTTACTGTCCGGTCTTTTAAGACCTATTGTTTACTGTACTGCTATGCTGATGGATGTACCACATATGATTGAATGACTGATATACTGAATCAATGAACTGCTTTCATTACTATAAGGACATTCATTCTTAATCTCTTTACGCATTGTGTTATTCACTGGGCTTTACCTCACTGCTCATATATATATGTAGGTGTACAGGCACCAGACCGGAGCTAGGAGCGTGGGGTAGATTTCCTTTTTTGTCAAGCCAACCACCGTGCCTCACTGCGAGCTTCCGAACCTGTTAAGCTTTGGCTTAGGGGTGTTTTAATTTCCCCCGTCTGTCTCTGTAAATGTTTTGTAATGACCGCTTAGACTGATAAACTGTACTGTACTGCTTAATAGGGATTAAGTCCCTGCTCTGAATGATTGTATATAATGTACATACTGTTTTATCACTGACTGTATATATGTATGAGAAGTGTTTTTGCATACAGACTGTTACAGCTCATTGGACATTATTTACTTACTGTATTGGCTTCCGCCAGCCCCTGTACTCTGTTTTACTGTCTTATTGTTAAGTAGGCCTTCGGTAATCTCGGATTACTGGCCGGTTACGGTGCTAAACCCATAGGCGCGGGTTTGGATCGTGACAGAGTGGTATCAGAGCGATACTTAATCACGAGTTATACCGCACACACGTATCCAAATGAGCTATATGGTGTCCTAGAAAAGTAATAGGGCATTACATGAGCATGATAAGTGTGTGGTTATGACATGACTGAATATGTGCTAATGTGATAAACTATTTCAGTATGCAACTGCTTATGTTTATAATTGCTATAACTGCCTATAGTGAAATGGATTACGCAAGAACTACAAATGAATCCTCATCCTCATCCTCTGAGGCAAGAATGGCAAGACTGGAAAGAATGATGGAACTGATAACCAAAAGACTAGATCAACAATAGAATCAACAGCCCCCACCTCCTCCTCCGGTACAGCCGGAACAGAATGTGAATGTTAATGATGGAGACATAATTGCTCTCACCCAGAAGTTCAGCAAAATGAAACCGCCATCCTTTCAGGGAGGCCTTGAACCGTTAAAGCTGAAGCATGGGTCTTGGAGACAGAAAAGTTGTTTGAAGTATTTCCGTGCTCTTAGGCGCACAAAGTGTTGCTAGCTACCTTCACCCTACAAGAAGAAGCTAGAAGGTGGTGGATGTTGATCCGTGATACAAATACTGTTATAACTTGGGCTCAATTCAAAGGAGCCTTCTTTGAAAAGTATTTTCCCCAGTGTGTCAGGGACAGAAAAGTAACTGAATTTGAACAGTTGAGACAGGGTACAATGTCTGTCGCTGAATATGAAACAAAGTTCACCGAGCTTGCTAGATATGCACCACATATGGTGGACACTGATTACAAGAAGGCCAGAAAATTTGAAGGCGGCCTGAATGTTGCAATACTCGACCGAATAAATGTTTTAAAGTTACCAAACTATGTAGGTGTTCTTGACCGAGCATTGATGGCTGAGTCGAACATCGAAGCAGTGAAACAATCTGAAACACCAGCATCTGAATGGCATGGTAAGAGGCAGGGTTTCAAGTTCAAGAAAGGCAAAAACAACCCATTGAACAAGAAACAGAATACAGGATCAACGACTACTTCTAGTCAAGGGAACCGTTCCATTCCGCCCTGTTCTGAATGTGGTAAGAACCCTAAAGGAGTTTGTTATAAAATTTCTAGTGCTTGTTACAAGTGTGGCAAGGTGGGCCACATGGTTAAAGATTGCCCTTCCATTGCTCCGGGCAATAGTAAAGTGGCAGGCAGCACCGCAACGTCAACTGTTACACCGAAACCGAACCCTAAAGCTACCGGGAAAGAGCCTATGAGGCAGGGCCGAGTGTTCGCCCTAGTACCAGGAGACGTACAAAATACCGAGACCGTAGTGTCAGGTATTCTTTCTATTTGTGCTCAAAATGCATATGTACTGATCGATTCGGGGTTTACACATTCTTATGTATTGCATGCTTTTTCGTGAAAATTGAATAGACCCTTAGAACCTATGAATTATCTGTTAGCTATATCATCACCTGTTGGGGGATCCATGACTTGTGCATACATGTACCCTGCTTGTGAAATTATTATTGGAGATGCACATTTGTTTATTGATTTACTGCCTCTGAATATTGATCATTTTGATGTAATATTGGGGATGGACTGGTTAACGAAATATCATGCCACCATAGACTGTGTAACGAAACGAGTAGTTTTCCGTTCACTAGGTTTGCCTGAATTTGTGTTTAATGGAAGTGGAGTAGTACCTCCTCCGTATTTAATTTCATCTGTGAAAGCTGTTAAATTAATTAGAAAGGGGTGTAAAGGATATCTGTATTCTGTATTGACTGTATCTACTGATGATAATGCTAATGTGAACAGTATTCCCATAGTCAGAGAATTCCCAGATGTTTTCCCAGATAATCTGCCAGGGGATTTGATTGACAGGGAGATCGAATTCACCGTTGATGTGATTCCGGGAACACAGCCAGTATTTAAAACTCCTTACCGAATGGCTCCAACTGAACTGAAAGAACTAAAAATGCAACTACAGGAACTGTTAGATAAGAAGTTCATCAGGCCCAGTACTTCACCGTGGGGCGCTGCTGTTTTGTTTGTGAAAAAGAAAGACGGCTCACTGAGACTTTGTATTGACTACCGTGAACTGAATAAGGTAACTGTGAAAAATAAATACCCATTGCCTCGTATTGATGACTTGTTTGATCAGTTACAGGGTGCTCAGGTGTTTTCTAAGATTGATCTCAGATCCGGATATCATCAACTGAAAGTTAAACCAGAAGACATTGATAAAACTGCTTTTCGAACGAGGTATGGACATTATGAATTTTTAGTTATGCCTTTCGGAGTTACCAATGCACCTGCTGCATTTATGGACCTCATGAACAGAATCTTTAAACCATACCTTGATGACTTTATTGTTGTATTCATTGATGACATTCTGATTTACTCCAAGACTAGAGAAGAACATGAACATCATCTGAGACTTGCCCTACAGACCTTAAGAGAACAGAAACTTTATGCTAAACTGTCTAAATGCGAATTCTGGCTTGATCATGTTATGTTTTTGGGGCATGTTGTTAGCAAAGATGGAATTTCTGTTGATCCGCAGAAAATTGAAGCTGTAGTAAACTAGCCTAGACCGACAAATGTGACAGAAGTCCGAAACTTTTTGGGACTAGCTGGATATTACAGAAGATTTGTCAAAGATTTCTCCAAAATTGCCTTACCGTTGACATAATTGACTCAGAAGGGGGTATCATTTGACTGGACTGACCAAAGGGAATCAGCATTCCAAGAGTTGAAAACTCGACTTGTGACTGCACCTGTTCTTACCCTACCTTCAGGTACGGATGGTTATACTGTTTTTAGTGATGCTTCTCATAAGGGTTTGGGGTGTGTTTTAATGCAGAATGGGAGAGTTATTGCCTATGCTTCCCGACAACTGAGACCGCATGAAAAGAACTACCCGACCCATGATCTGGAACTTGCTGTAGTGGTATTTGCTCTAAAAATCTGGCGTCACTACCTATATGGGGCAGCATGTGAAGTATATACCGACCACAAGAGTCTGAAATACTTCTTCACTCAGAAAGAACTGAACATGAGACAGCGGAGATGGCTAGAACTGATTATAGATTATGACCTACAGATTTTGTACCATCCGGGGAAAGCCAACACCGTTGCCGATGCATTGAGTCGAAAATCGATTGGGAACTTAGCCTGTTTGCTTACTGGACAGAAAGAGTTGCTTGGTGACCTTGAAAAATCTGAAATTGAAATTGTTTTGCGAGAACAAGGTGGAACCTTAGCTGCTATTTCTGCTCAACCGGCATTGATTGAAGAAATTAAAGAGAAACAACAACAGGATGACTTCTTGAAGAAGATCATCGATGAATGAGAATCTAAACCGAGACTGGGGTTCAAATTTGAAAATGATGTATTGAAATTTCAAGAAAGACTGTGTGTACCGAATGATACCGAACTGAAAAGAAGAGTTCTGCAAGAGGGCCACAATTCAAAATTTTCTATCCACCCGGGGAATACGAAAATGTATCAAGATTTGAAACTGAATTTCTGGTGGCCGGGAATGAAGAAAGAAATTGCTGACTTTGTATCAAAATGTCTTCATTGCTAACAAGTCAAAGCTGAACATCAACGACCCGCAGGCTTATTGCAGCCCTTACCAATACCGGAGTGGAAATGGGAACATATTATCATGGATTTTATTGTGGGATTGCCTTGCTCCGGTAAAGGTATTGACTCAATTTGGGTTATTGTTGATAGACTGACTCAATCTGCTCACTTCTTACCTGTTAAGACAATTTATAATGCGGACAAATTGGCTATACTCTATATTGATGAAATTGTTAGACTGCATGGAGTGCCCGTGTCCATTGTTTCTGACAGGGATTCGAAGTTTACATCGAGATTTTGGCAAAGCTTACAGACTGCATTAGGTACTGAACTGAGACTGAGTAGTGCCTATCATCCTCAGACAGATGGCCAGTCTGAACGGACCATCCAAACTCTGGAGGATTTATTGAGAATGTGTGTCCTTGATTTTCAGGGAAACTGGGAAAGCCATTTGCCCTTAGCTGAATTCGTCTACAACAACAGCTATCATTCAAGTATTGGTATGGCGCCTTTCGAGGCATTGTATGGCAGAAAATGTAGATCTCCAATTTGCTGGGCAGAAGTTGAAGATGGGCTTTTGCTTGGGCTCGAGATTGTATATGAAACGACCGAAAAAGTGAAACTGATACAACAGAGACTGAAAACTGCCCAGAGCCGACTGAAAAGTTATGCAGATGTCAGAAGACGAGACAGAGAATACGAAGTGGGTGATCACGTTTTTGTGAAAGTGACACCGATGAAAGGCCAGACTCGTTTTGGAGTCAAGGGCAAGTTAGCACCAAGATATGTCGGACCGTATAAGATTATTGAGAAAATCAATCCGGTGGCGTATCAAGTTGCGCTCCCTCCTGAAATGGAGCATATGCACAACGTATTCCACATTTCTATGTTGAGGGACTACCTCCGGGATCCTTTCCATGTGATTGAAACGACTCGTGTAGTACTGAGTGATGACTACACTTACGAGGAACGGCCCATACAGATTGTAAACAGACGGATCAAGAAATTGAGAAACAAAGAGATCCCGTTAGTGAAAGTTGATTGGCAAAACCATGGTGGCGTGTATGCCACTTGGGAAAGGGAAGATGACATGGCTAAGAGATATCCAGAAATGTTTCCACTGAACCCTGTTTTCTTCCAGAATGAAGGTAACTCGAGTTTAGAGGACTAAACTCTTTTTAAGGAGGGGAGACTGTAACAACCCTCACTACTGCTTACCGATTAATTACTGTTTACCGCTAAACTGAGACTGAGTATGAGAAGTAATTGGACTGATTAAAAGACTGGACTGACTGACTGAGATCTGAAACTGAATCGATTGACTGTATCTGTTTAATTGCATATTTATCTGTTTGACTGTTTAATTATCTGTTCAGTTTTTATGCTTAAACTGTTAATTGAAGGCCTTATCGGCGGCCGAATTCAAAATTGATTGAAGTTCTATGGTCGTTAGAATTAATGTGATTTTATGTTGTAATTATCTAAAATGCGATTTGGTATGATTAAGTTAGAATAAAATAAGCTAAATGAAACAAGTTGCCTTATTTACAGAATTGCCATTGTTAGTGGGCCATGTAGACTATACACATTTGAGCCTTGTACACTTGAATCAAAACTTTTCCTCAGCTCATTTTGAGAGCATAACTGGCCATAGAGAGAGAGAAAGTGAGAGTTGAATTGTTCTTGTGAATTGATTGGTGATCTTGAAGAAATTGTAGGAGATTTGCCTTTTTGAGCTTCTAGTCTTGTGATTGAAGACTTAGGGCTCGTTTGGCAAGTGTCCCCTTTAGCCAAAAAGCCAAAAAGTTACTCAAAAAACCAGAAAGCCAACAACCCATATCAAAAATTCAAAGATTCCTTTTTCTCTCTACTTTTTGCATATCTTTTCGTAAAAAATTAAAAAGTCATCCAGAACATACTAGTTTTTTTTACATTACATTTTAGCCAAAAAGTTACTAAAAAAGCCTGTTCCCAAACGAGGCCTTAGGTATGAATTTCAACCACCCATTGTTGTATTTAAGGTTGTTCTTGCATGATTCATGCCAAATTAGAGAGCTAAGTCATGTTTTAGTCTTAGCATGTTAAATTGAAGCTCATACCACGCATGCATGTTTGAATTGTTGAGTTTTAAGTTGATTTCATGGATAATTGTTGCATGCATGTACAAGTTCTAGCTAAGATCCATGAAACCATCATGTCTTGAAAGAAAGGAGCTCAAGTGAGCAAGCATTTGAAGCTTTGATTTGATTTAATCTCATGCATGTCACATTGTAGCATGTTCATGCATGTTCTTGAAAAATTGGTTTGAAAATGAGTTTAATTGAAACACTCTTGGGCCTTGATTTCTCAAATTGAGCTTTAAAATATGTCATACTATGTTTTTACAAGTGTTTTCCAGGTTTTCAGCCCAAGAGGATCGATTTTAGTGCATTTAAACTTGATTTGAGCTTGGAAGTTCAAATCTGGAAATTCCAGATTTCGGACTCCTGCTCGAGCGGGAAATTCGTGCTCCCAGTACTTTGTTATGTTTTGCAGTCCACTCGAGCGGGGTATTGGACGCTCGAGCGGGACCTTGTGTCTTACGCTCGAGCAGCTATCGAGCGTGATTTTCACACATCCAGTACTTTTGACTGTTTTACAGACCGCTCGAGCGTGGGAAGTGATGCTCGAGCGGGAACCTTTGTCTGCACGTCCGCTCAAGCGGAGTAACCTACGCTCGAGCGGGACTCTGTTTTTCTGAAAATTCTGAAAATGTTTTTAAAGTGCATCTTTGCATCCTCATTCCATCCTAGGCATTCTTAGGCCTAGTTTAAGACATCGTAATGAGGATATAGATGTAGAACACACCAAGGCAAATTAGGGATTAAGTCATTATTATCTTTCCCAACTGTGTAGCTTAGTGTGTGTTCAATCTGTTAACTGTGTAGGGTTGGTTTCCGAGGAGACGCCAGAACTCTGTGAGTAACAATTGTGTAAAGATATGTTCAACTGTGAATATTTCTGACTGTTTAACCGAATTGCTTTTTGAATTGAAACTGTTAATTGAATGAATGTATGTCCTGTATTCTCAACTGTATTGTGGCATCCTTAGCAACTACTATTACTGACTGTTACTGTTACAGAGATCTCTGTCGGTTCCCTTGTGGGAACCACTACTGTTTACTGATTGATGGCCATCATTTACTGTTCGGTCTTTTAAGACCTACTGTTTACTGTACTGCTATGCTGATGGATGTACCACATATGATTGAATGACTGATATACTGAATCAATGAACTGTTTTCATTACTGTAAGGACATTCATTCTTAATCTCTTTACGCATTGTGTTATTCACTAGGCTTTACCTCACTGCTCATATATATATGTAGGTGTACAGGCACCAGACCGAAGCTAGGAGCGTGGGGTAGATTTCCTTTTTTGTCAAGCCAACCACCGTGCCTCACTGCGACGTTCCGAACCTGTCAAGCTTTGGCTTAGGGGTGTTTTAATTTCTCCCGTCTGTCTCTGTAAATGTTTTGTAATGACCGCTTAGACTGATAAACTGTACTGTACTGCTTAATAGGGATTAAGTCCTTGCTCTGAATGATTGTATATAATGTACATACTGTTTTATCACTGACTGTATATATGTATGAGAAGTCTTTTTGCATACAGACTGTCACAGCTCATTTGACATTGTTTACTTACTGTATTAGCTTCCGCCCGCCCCTGTACTCTGTTTTACTGTCTTATTGTTAAGCAGGCTTTCGGTAATCTCGGATTACTGGTCGATTACGTTGCTAAACCCATAGGGGCGGGTTAAGGTCGTGACAGTTGGTTTGTCTACCGGGGGGCACTCAGACAATCAAGACAATTGAACAATCTCTCAAAGATATCACACAAGTACTAAATTCACCAAATAAAGCGTCTCAAAATAAAAGCATACCTTAGACCCATATGGGTGCCTCACTTTTATAATGATCAGTGTTCAATTTTCCCTTGAAAGTCTTACTTGATGAGACTCTATCCTTTATAAGGATAACATCTATCACAACTCATACTATTTCCTTAAGAGTTCCACTTTTATCCAAATAGGTAGCTTGATGTCATCTAGGATTCTTGTCCTCTATCCGAATATCTAGAATTCCAGCATTACCACACTGAACCTCGGCAAACATGACTCGCCTACGTGACACCTCGACCAACATCTTGAAGGCACCTTAACCATGTGGCGTCATTCTCAAAAACACAAGAAAAGTAAGAATAATATAGAAAGGAAAAATCTTTCTCTGAATTTTATTACTCGAAACAACAACTGAATAGACTCAAAGGCTTGCAATGCATTTTATAGCAAACATTGTTTGGTGAGCAAGCCACACAATCTATGCCCCAAATCAAGCCAATATTACACGAAGTAAAAAAAATTAAAAAAAATAGCAGACTTACTGAAAGAATATAAAAGAAACCTCCTACAAAAAAAAAAGGGTGAAAATGGATTTATTTAGACCCTGAAATCAAGCATTCAAAATCTTTCAAAATATTGTAAATTTCCTAAACGATCGGGTTGAATATAGTAAAATCCTACAAAATCTTTATGTTTTTTTTTTTTTTTTTTTTTTTTTTTTGTTTGGACTTGACCTGACCTGACAGCTCGGGAAAATCAGCAAAATTTCTGTTTTGCCATGAAACTGTCAAACTGCTCCATAAACTTGCTGCCAATCACCATTGTACAAGCTAGTGTTGAGATACATCTTTAGCTCTAGTTGAAATCTTTGATTGACATTACTGTCATCATTAAAGCAGCCTACTATTCAATCCTTTCTTTCCTCTTGGTCTCTTGAAGCTCATCATCCTCCATAAGCAACAAGTCTTCAATCTTCATACAGACCTTCCACAATTCTTCAAGGTGAAGTGCATTTTCTTAACTCCAGAAGTCCCACCAGTTTGAACTGCCACATGACCTATCAAAAAGACCACTCGACTCAAAATTGCTCCATTTTTCGGGCAATGCCAGAGAACCATCTACTTGGCCACCCATGTTGTGAAGTTCTGGTTCACGACGTGTATCTTTACTATCAGAGCCACCAGATGTGATATTTTCCTTCGAATCCTTGCTTTTAATACCTTGATCATGAGGTTTTCCTAGCAGATCAGTCAAATTCTGCAGCTGTATAACACAAAAATGAGACATTTAAGACATCTTTGCAGTAAGAAGAGGAAAAAAGAATTAGATGGGTACACCTACCTGTATGAGCAAGGACTGTTTCTCTATCTTCAAAGACTCGAACTTAGAATGTAGATTGTCATAATTGGCTTTAAGTACTCTGTATTCTTGCTCCATTTGCTTTGACTTCCATCTGGCTCTTCTGTTCTGAAACCATATAGCTATCTGCCGAGGTTGCAGTCCAAGCTCTCTAGCCAGTTGCACCTTCTTCCTTGGTTCAAGCTTCGTCTCTGATTCAAACATGGACTCTAATGACCTTATTTGTTCATCACTAAACCTCCTCTTGTTCTTGTTTTTCTTTTTCCTTAAATTTTGGAGCGGCTTTGGGAATGGTAAAGATTCGATTTTGGTGGCTTCTAGTGGTTGTGGTGCACAATAATACTCTTCTCCTTCCATAATTCTGTTGCGTTCAATATTTTTATGTTCTAGATGAAGAGTTTTGGCTTTTAAGATATATAGTTAGCCATGTTGAACCTATTTAGCATAGCTGCTTACAAGTCATTGGGGCTTTTGTTTGATGGGTTAGTTCTAGCCAATCGAATTGGATTTCGTATGGCGTTTGCTCTCCTATCCCTTGTGCATATCTCAATCTTTTTTGTTTTATTTTATTTTATTTTATTTTTTATTTTTATTTTTCTAATTGTGAACTAAAGCTTCGTTTGATAAGTGATTTTTTTAGTTAAAAAGTCAAAAAATTATTAAAAAAATTAAAAAGTTAACAGTTTATACCAAAAAGTTAAAATTTTCTTTTTTCTGCATATCTTTTCGTAAAAAATTAAAACGTCATTCAAAACATATTAATTTTTTTTACATCATATTTTAACTAAAAAATTATTAAAAAAAATCTATTCCCAAACGAGACCTAAATGTTCATCTATCTGTTGCTTTTTCCCAACGGCTATGTAGCCAAACTGAGTAAGTAATTTGGATTAAGACTTTGAATTGAATTGAGTTAGGTTGAAAAGGGAAGAAGACAATAATTCAAAAGAGAATTTTCTGTAACATATTTTCATTTATTTATTTAATTCGATGATCCCTTAGATAGAAAAGTTAAAAATTAAATTCCTTCAAAGTTGTCACTCGGTTTAGTTGTTTGGATTCATGTGACATGAATAGTTTACAAGTCCTGTGATGTGCTGTCACATAGGTCTTTTTTGACAGCAAATGATTATTTCTATCTATGAATTCCACGAGAAGTAAGGTGTGTTTGGTTTGTGTTTGTAAAGTAATTTTTGAGATAAAAAGTATGAAAATTTATTTGATTTGTTTTTTTTCAGAAATAATTTTGAAAAATTATTTTGAAAAAAGAGTTTTAAAAAAAGTGATTGATTTGATGTGTGTGAGAGAGATTGTGATTTTGAAAAGTAGGTAACCAAACAAAATTTTAAGAATTTTTTTGAAAAAATTTATTTGGTTTGATTACTCTTAAAATTTTGTTTATAGAGAATTTTTCTCAAAAATTTTTCTCAAAATTTTTCTTTATAATTAAATGATTCATTTGCTGTCACATCGGTATTTTTGACATGGATATTTCTGTCAATGAACTTCTACAACTGATAATTTATTTTTATCTTTATTGAAAATGAAACTTTCCTCCAAATTTATTCCAATGTTTGGCGTTACCAATAAAGCACGGGTGCAGATGTGAATATGGGTATAAGTACGATATGAGTATGTTGATACGAAAAGTTTTTTTAAGATATAGATATGATTAGGATACGTCAATAATTTTTTTAATTTTTTTTTTATATAATTTATAGTTTGAGATTTAATCTACAAATTAAAATTTAATATCAAAATTAAAAGGAGAAATTACAAAAGCAAAAGAGAAATCATAGTTCAACAATATTGTGAAATCCTGTATTTTTGAGATATTAATATTTTAGTGAAAGATATTGGTACTAGTTTGGTAGTTAGATTTTAGATGAGAATCTAACTTATTTTCTCTATCTGTTTTATCTCTTTTTACCTCCATTTCATTATTATCATTATTCAACCCTTTTATTTATTTATTTATTTTTGTTAGCTTGCTTAGGCTCCAAGCAAATGTTCTTTTCTTTCCCTCCAAGCAACCTTTATTTGCCTCAAAGACAATTATCTTTCTTTTCTTCCAAGTTTACTTGGAGACTACTCTTTATTTTGTCTGTAAATTTGAACTTATCCTTTCAACTTCTTTCTATGATTATTCTTCTTGGTCCATCCGTATCTCTCTCTCTCTTTCTTTATGATCAAAATTTAGAGTTTAGATTAAGAGTATTTAGAGTGAGAGTTAGCATTTTATTGAAGAGGAGAGTTGTTGATTTTGTTAAATTTTACATAATTTTTCGATCCACAACCTTTGGAGATTTATGGTAATATAGTAGATAATTAAAAATATTGGTATTTGAGGGATTTTGCATCAAGTGGTCATGGAATTGTTTTGAAGTAATTCGGGTAGTATACAATATGTTTCCTCTAAATCTCTTTGCAAAGAGTTTTTATCTTAATTACTTCACATTTGTACTTCTCTTGATTATCATGGTCATATGTTAAATTCTGTGGAATCATTCTTGTTGATACGCTTGATTATTCTAGTTATTTGATAAATTCTATGAAGTTGTATTGTGTAGTTAGTGTTGATTTGTCTGGCTAAATGACGTGGAAATGCTTCGTACATAGATCGAGTGGACCTTGTCGATAGCTTGGACTAATAGCTCGGATAAGCGGTTGTGCTTGGGTGAGGTGGCTGAGACCAGTCATTGGTCATGTATTGAGTAGAACCGGGTATTTGGTATTGGATAAATTATCATATGTCGAGTTGACTTGTCTATACAATTTGGTAAATTACTTGGTATCTCAAATCGAATCGTTTGTGCCATGTCGTAAATTGTTGGATCCTTATTGATTTATTCTCTATCCGAACATTGGTATTTCTGTCATATCATATAGTTTCTGAATTAATTTATTTTTTAGGTGTGGAGCAAATTTAGTACCGATAGGAGTTGAAGTATTTAAAGGATTATTCAGTCGGAAAATTTTTGGGCCCACCACTATATATTGTTTTTGGAGATTTGTATAAATTATAAATTATAGACATTTGTGTAACTATTTTGGAGCCAATTTGTATTTTTGAGGTTATTAATTAGTTAGAATTTTAAATTTGAGGTTGATTTGATTTATTAACGGCCTGGAAGTTTAAGTCTATAATCTATTTTAATGCCATTAAATATGAAAAATTACAAAATAAAATTTCATTCTAAAAGTAAGTTAAGTGAAATTTGAAAACATGAAACTTTAGTTTTTACTTCTATCAACTTCATCATTGAATAATACATCTTTCATCTCTGGTACATCAAGTAAATGATTTACAATTTCAAGTAAATCAGAGCTCTTTAATAAATTAAACGTATCTCTACCAATGTCTGATAGTTTGGTGCACTCCGGATGTACCCATCTTGTACTCATGAAGTACCCAACTGTCAAAGAATGTATAAAAAGTATCCGATACATATTTTGAGTACTCGGTACATATGCTGCCCTATCGATATGAATACCAATACTCAATAAATATTCAGTATTTACGACAATATTTTTGGAACGACAATATTTTTGGAATATCTGTCCTTCATAAGGCATCATCATGTTGAATGTATTAAAGGTGGATGACAATCTTACATTTGTGACGATTATATGAAAGTGAAAAGACTAGTTGGAAAGGATCTAATCGAGAAACACCCCTTTTATCACCATCTTCAGCCTCACTATCTTTTATTCATCCTGTTTTTATTTGGGGAAATATTTTATATTTTTATTTTTTTTGATGATGAGGAACCTCCCCAACCTAAGTCGACATTGGACTCACCCTGCAGAATAAATCCCGAATACTTGCAGTCACCCGTGGAGAAATATTGCTTATGTGTTCACTGTTCAAACTACACAGAAATCTTTTGTGAGACAAAAAGTAATAGCAAAGGAAAGGTACATAATCTTCAAAATTTCATTGTAAAGTGAAGATAGTGGCATGATTTTAAGAAGAGTTTTGAGAAAGAATCTTGACTGTTGAACATTGTGCTCATCATGTTGACAGTGAAAAGATTGCCATGAAATTCCTGGTATATTTGTTTATTTGCTACATTCTAGTAAGGTTGTTTGAAAAAAGGAGAGTGTGGCCTAACAGTGAGGCTTGCCGTCTTTGATGGTGTATGTTCGAGTAATAGTTTCACCAAAAGTAAGTGCAAAATTGTGTATATTTTTTCTCATCAAATTCCGCTTCTAATAGAAGTTTTGTGCACTGAGTTTTTATTTTTTATTTTTATTTATTTATTTTTTTACTTTCTAGGGCAGTTGGCTATATGGGCCTGTCTTTGTATAAGGATAAGATGGTGTGTGGTGGCCATGGCTCAATCGAAAGGGACAGGACGATGTGAGGGGACTGTTTGTTGCCTAATAACAACAAAAGAAAGGAAATTTTGGATTCTTAAATTAATCATGAGAGAGAGATGGTCAAAAACGTTTTCACATTTTACTTACATAAGATAATAATCATCAAACTTTGGCTAAAGTAAGGTACAAGAATCTCTTTGTTTTGTGGCTTCATTCATTCTTGCAGACCCTACTCTCTTTCTTTATAATAACTTGAACCTCACAAACAAGAAGGGGAGAGTTCATTTGTCTGGTCTTCTTCATTGTTGCCCGTGACGTGTCATCATCTTATTATCCGACATGGCACCCCTCACACACTCTGCCATGTCCATGTCAGGGTGGGTGGGTGTGGATGAAGATTGAAGAGTCTTTTTGGATGTGTACACAAATGCAGGTGTTGGCATTAAAGCTTAATCCTACACGCCTCAATGTCATGGAGGGTCCATTGCACTATTGGCATTCTTGTGGGAAAGGTCCTATTCTACTACTATGATGTGAGAGAAGGCAGCTCCAAATATATGCTATGTAACCCGAAATTTATGTAACCCGAAATTAAGGTATACGCTGTAGATTTAAAATTAGTATGATACCAAGGTGCATTTATAAATTTTATAATCCATATATATATTGTTATTATTCCCTTGGATTTTTTTGGATAATTCACTCTTTGTGCAAAAATTTTATTCAAAAAATTATTTAGAAATATCAATGCGTGGTTCAGATTTATGACACAAATCTCCACCACACACTTCAATTCATGACATAAATCTAGATCTAAATTCTAAAGTACACAAATCTCCACCACACACTTCAATTCATGGCATAAATCTAGATCTAAATTCTAAAATGTTAGACTTAGACTGAGAAAAAGCCCCTTTTATCATCCTAAGCAGGACGAAAACAAGGGAAATTTTATGGTACACATCCCTTTAAAGGTATGTACCATATGCACCTTGTTACGTGTTTTTGTAGTATGTTACGTATTTTTATGATAAATGTTATGCATTTTTTTTTTTATAGGAGTCACACCAATTTATGGTTGAGAAATGAAATTATATATATATATTTTTTGTAGTATTATTATGTATTTTGTGGTATTATTATACATTTTTTGTTTTAAAAAAGTTTGAATAAAAAAATATATAATATTACCACAAAATGCGTAATTTAATTTCTTAACCACAAATTATTGTAATACCTATAAAAAAATACATAATATTTACTATAAAAATACATAATATTTATCATAAAAATACGTAACAGGTGAACCATAATATTTTCCAACAATGCATAAATAACTCTTTTGCAACACTCTCTCCCTCTCATGTTTCCACTCAGAAGTGTGTCTAATTCCAACTTTGAGCATTATCATTGAAACCAATTTTACTACTGAAGAATTGGATGCCTCTTTTAAAAAAGACGAATACTGAAATATCTAGAATTTTAGGAAACACTATCATGCATACTTCAAAAAGTAGAAAAAATATTCGATATAATAATAATAATATTATATCATTACCAATCCATAATATTACTATTTAGTAACAGATTATCATGTAGGCACATTAATTTCACTATGCAAATATGTTAGAAATTGGGCGTCCATGTGGCATGACCCATGAATCTTTTGAACCTTATCCATGTAAGTTTGAATTTCAATTCAAAACTTATTTGGATAACAACTCATGATAACTATATTTATGAATCTTTTGAACCTTATCCATGTAAGTTTGAATTTCAATTCAAAACTTATTTGGATAACAACTCATGATAACTATATTTATCATATCAACTGATATGGATAGATTGATTATGGTTATATATCGGATTATATATTTTATATAATACATTGATATCAGATACCTTATGTGATTTTTTTATCCATAACATTTTTTATATACTTTCTCTCTAACTCTCTCCCATTAAGAGAACAATCCAGCCTTTGCACTGTGACTTGTGTGGGTGATACTCATATTGTGGTATCACTCCACTGCTGGGAGTTCGTTGTTCGCATTTTAGAAGTACGCGATTTACCCACGAGATTACTTGCTTCATGTTCTATTACCTAAAGGTATGATCTGAATGTTTTACTCGCTACATTATACTTTGATTTACAAAATATAAAAATTATTGTATCATTAATTACATTGGAGTAGTGAGATTCATCCATCTATTTATTTATTTATTATTATTTGATAACGATGTGACCATTATAAGAAAGTTTAATCATAATGTGCAAGCAAAATGGTGCGTAAGTGTGAAGAGAGAGGTCCACCCACTACTCTTTGTGAAAATGACAAGTTTGTCTTAAACGGCCATGATTAACATTTCTTATGATTATGGATGACCAATTTTTTCTAGTCTTAAGGCTCAAACATCTTGTTAAATCATATATGGCAACCGTTGGTTGGTTTCTAAAGAGGATACTTGTGCATATCTTATTGGTGTCATATGGGTTACAGTACAGTAAAATATAAAAAAGATAAATTTATAAAGATAAGTGCAGTGCAAGAAGCACCGGCTCTAAACATTCAAGGACCTAAAACAAACACTTAACATGGAACTCTATATTTCTTCATGTCACTCAAAAAAAAAAAAAGGGCGACTTAAAAAATTATTACAAAAATTTTAAAGGAAAAACTTTAGTATTATTGTTTATATCTAACCATTTGCACAAGAAAAAAAAAATACTAAAGAGGATACTTGTACAGATCTTACTGGTGCCATATGGGTTACAGTACAATAAGATATAAAAAAATAAAAATTACAAAGATAAGTAACTGCAAGAAGCGCCGGCTCTGAACATTCACGGACTTGAAACGAACAATTAACATGGCACTCTATATTTCCTCATGTCACTCAAAAAAAAAAATAAATAAATAAAAAATTATTACAAAAATTTTAAAGGATAAAATTTAGTATTATTATTTATATCTAACCATTTGCACAAGAAAAAAAAAAATACTAAAGAGGATACTTGTACAGATCTTACTGGTGCCATATTGGTTACAGTACAATAAGATATAAAAAAATAAAAAAATGAAAATTACAAAGATAAGTGGAGTGCAAGAAGCGCCGGCTCTGAACATTCACGGACCTGAAACGAACACTTAACATGGCACTCTATATTATATTTCTTCATGTCACTCATTAAAATTTTTTTTTTTTATTATTATTACAAAAATTTTAAAAGATAAAATTTAGTATTATTGTTTATATCTAACCATTTGCACAAGAAAAAAAAATACTATACAAAAATCTAGAACTATAATATAAAAAAAAAGAATGAATTATATTACTATATAACTTAAGCATTACACTTCCTGCATTTTTAGTTACAAAATTGGGAGGAGGATCCCCCTTAGTCACTGTTTTGGACTCGACGGGGCTGTTTTGACTCCTGGGTCTTATTTTGATAATTCAAACTATTTATTTTGTTAGGTATTTTATGTATTTCATTCATATAAAAAATTAAGTCAATATGATAATTGTAACTAGTTGAATTTATCACATTTTTCACAAAAAAATAGACGACATTAAACTAGTTACAATTATCGGATCGACTTAATTTCTTTTATAAATGAAATATACGAAATATCCAACAAAATGAACGATTTGAATTATCAAAATGGGACCCGTGGTGGGCCCCATGGGCCGGAACAGCCCCGTCCAGTCCAAAACAGTGACTGGAGCGGATCCTCCTCCCAAAATTGAACCAAGAGCTCGTAATTGTGATTCAATTAATTCTTCTATACGTTCTTACAAATATGATTAAATAAATAAATAATGCATTCCATTATTCAACAATCAACAATCAATTCAATTTTAGAGATTTCAGTTTTTAAGTACAGCTAATAAACAATTGAACTAAAACTTGAAATGATACAAAATCTAAATACATCGTGCAGGTGATTATATAATAGGGTGCAAGTGAAAAACTATAAGGGTACAAGTGTGATTTTAACCCTTCTATGTTTGTGTAAAAAATAAAAAATTCTATCCCACTCCCTTAATCAAAATTCTAATAACTTGCGCTTCATTTGGTTCACTGAAATGAGTAGAAATTGAATGGAATAATCATTCCTTAGATTTCATATGAATTGTTTATTTTCTTGAAATAGTGAATTTTGATTCCATTTGTAATGCATTTTGCCAATATTTTATTAGTCAACCAAAAATGAAAATGAACATTTTGATGGAATGATCATTCTATTCTATTTTATTTCAATGAACCAAATACTATTTGATAAGAGTGAACATAATTTATGTCGGCATAAGAAATGAAAAATCTCATCAAAACTGATATAAATATGCATGTTTTCCAATATCTAACTAATACATATTTTCTTATATTAATGGCATCTATGTCAAGTTATTACTTTATGACATAGTTTAATTAATGACTTTAAATAATTATTATCGTGTTGAACATAATCACCTATAAACACCTAATTGTTTCGTTTACAAAAATTATAAACAATTTTTAAAATTTTTGAAAAATTAAAAAAAAAACGTATTTTTGCTTGCTTTCAAAGCAAATATCATTTCCTCTTCCCTCCCCCGTCTAATCCTACCTCCTTAGGCCACCAACTTTGGTAAACCTAGAGCTGCAAACGAACCGAGTCGTTCATGAACAAACTCGAGTTCGGCTCGTTAAGGCTCGTTCGAACTCGGCTCGTTTAATAAACGAACCAAGCTCGAGCTTAAATTTCAAGCTCGATTAATAAACGAGCCGAGCTCGAGCTTAACAATGCTCGACTCGACTAGGCTCGCGAGCTTATATATATATATATATATTTTTAATTATATTATATATAATATAAAATTATATATAATATAACATATAGGTTATATATTATGTCATAAAACTTTGAACTTTTTACTATAAAACTTTGAACTTTATATTTTTTTGCTTGCATAATATTTTATGTTTTATATATTTGTATATACATATATTACATTGCATGTCCCAAAGCTTGACTTCGTTGACCACCAATGCTGCCAGCAGCTTGACTTTATAAGCAGATTCCCTTAGCATGCTCCTTCCTTTGAGCGATGTGGGACCTTTTCTTGCAAAGGATAAAACGACACCCCATTTTATCAATGGTGAACCTTTAGCATGCTCTTTCCTTTAAGCGATGTGGGACTTTTGGGCAAAGGATAAAACGACGTCGTTTGATAGTAATGTTTCAAAAAACTTGGAGTCCCACATCGTTTACATCATGCATTTCAAAGACAAATAGATCTCTATTTAAGTGAGAGTGGCTGCTAGCCTTTGGTGATTTTACTCAGCTAACGAGCCGAGCTCGAGCCATGTAAATTTTAGGCGAGCCGAGCTCGAGCTGACATATTTAGGCTCGTTTCGAACTCGAGCTGAGCCTGAACACCTTTGTAATAGGACGAGCCGAGCTCGAACATAGTGAAACTCGGCTCGGCTCGGCTCGGCTCGGCTCGATTACACCTCTAGGTAAACCCATCAACTCTCTACTTGTCACCTCCGATAACTCCCACCATTCAACAGTCCATCAAATATATATATATTATACTTTTATTAATTTTAAAAATATGTATGCATATCTAAAATATTTTTATTTTAGCAAAAATAAACATAAAATATATTTTCTATTTTCCATAAACAAAAAGATCTAGACCATGCTTGGTTTGTATTTGTAAAACAATTTTAAAAAATAATTTTTTGAAAAAAGTTTATAAAATTTTAAAATTTATTTGGTTGCATGTTTTGAAAATAGTTTTGGAGTTTTGGAATTTGAGATGATTTAATTTTTTATTTTTTATTTTATTTTTGTAGTTTAATAGATGGATATGAAAGAAAAATGATTGATTGATGTGCAGAATATGAGAGAATGAGAGAAGAGCAAAAAAAAATAATTGATTAATATGCAGTAGAGAGAACAATGATCTCAAAATTTTTTTTTTCAAAAAATTTCAATCAAACAAAAATTTAAAATATTTTCTCAAAAATTTTCTCTCAAGAGACAAACCAAACTAAACCATAAGCTCTTATTGTTACACACACTACTGTAAATTAAGCACATTTGACCATTTTGTGGGAGAGCAATATTTCTAGTAAGAAAATGATTTAATATGTGACACTTTCATACATCAAATCTATACTGTGACTGATAATTTTACAATTATGAATAAAATTTTTTATTTTCTAATATGAATGTGCTACCTCATATCCATTCACATAAATCTTGTTTGTATAGCATCACCCTTTCAAGTATGAAGGACATAAACCTTATACATATGCAAAATTTTCAACACTACAAAAGCTGTAAGGTCAACATTAACAAATACAAGTGAAACTTACATTTTCGTGTGCAGTGAGAGAAGAGAATCAAGTAAAAAATCCTTTTATATATAATAATTTTTTATTATTTTTATCGTCGGATCTTTGTTTAAGTATTTTATTAGAACATACTTTTTTAGTGGGATATAGGTTTAGAAAATAAAGTATAAAAATAGAGGAGGCACTGACTGAAAAATTCTGTCACTAATAAATACTTATGATTTTTTGATGCACCAAAAAGTCTTATTCATTTTTAATTGTTATTAATAAGTCCTTATGCTCCACTGTCACTCTCGTTGTCTTATCCACCACCTTCAAACTTTTGTCTTGCTAGAGATTAGTTGAAATGTTCAAAACATCATCAAAAAATTGTTGAAAAATCGCTGTAATGTTTTGAACGTTATCGGAAGTTGCCGGAATGTCCAGAATATTGCCGGATGTCGAGAACACTAGAATGTCCAGAATATCACTGGGAAAAAAAAGAAGAATAAAAGAAGAAATTAGAGCGAAAGTATAACAAAATTTAACCACATTTTCTCTAACACCAAAAAACACAAAAGAAAACTCTTTATCATACAGAACACATAATTTTCAGTTCACAAAATTATAAAAATTTGGAGTTTAAATTTATTGCTGATCAAACTGCATAAATTTGTAGTTTCAAAACTGTATAAATTATCAGTTTGCTCGTTATCAAAACACAATTTCACATTGCAACAATGGTGGAAATTTTAGATCAGTAGTTTCTAAGAGTTTGTAACTTTTTAGTTTGTCAATATTTATTATATATTTTTTTTGTTTTAATAAAGGGAAAAAAAAAAGGCTGAGTCATAGACAAAAGCGAAACATATCTTTAAAACTGTAAAATTTTTCAGTCAACAATGACAGTAGAGAAAGACGAGGGGTGTGTAAGAGGACACGAAGAGGGGTTCGTTGACAGTGAAACAGATAAGGCAGAGGAGTGGCCACAGCAAGCTATTGATGGTTTAGCTTGATGGTTAGTAGTCAGTTGTTTTCTTGTCAAAAACAAGAAAAAGAAAGAGGAGAATGAAGGAGTCTTTTATTATGCAAAATGACTTTCTAATTTACATAAACACTTGTGGGACTAAATGATACACGTCTTCATGACCGGACCTATGAGTAATAAACCCAAAATGGAGCCGCAACTGGGCCATGGGCCCAAAAGTCCATAAAATAAGGCCTATCCTATGTTCTCTATTTTAACACTTGAAATGAGAGGTTATTAAATTCATTTATTTAGACTCTGTTTATTTTGTTATAAAATATTTTAAACAAAATAAAATAAATTTTTTTTTTTATCATAGTTTCCAAAATGACTTACCAGTAAAAATTTTGTAAATCAATTTTTGTAAAGTTGACTCCCAGTGAACACCCCTTTCAACACATTTGATATTTTCGAATAAGTATTGTAACTCACAAATTATTTGATAAAAATCCATTAACGGACATTTTATTGAATTAGAATTCTGTGTCAAGGCGATAGAAAATTTGTAATTTGTGTTTTGTGTATCAAACACAAATTAGCTTTTGTGCAAAAGCCAAACTCCGAAAAATAAAAAGAAAAATATGATTTTGTGCAAAATTAGTTTCTAATAAAAATTATATTTCGACATAAAATATTTATATTGAAACAAATAGAGTTTTAAAAAAAGAAAAAGATGCTTTAGGTTTTTTCGGTCTGAATGCTTTGGGTTGAGAGCCTCAATAGTATTAGCTTGGCCATTTTCAAATTGTACTAAAACAAACTTTGCTCCCTGTACCTCAGTCTATAAAAATGGCTAGAAAATGAAGTGCTTGTGGCTAACTACAACATATAAGATTTTAGTAATAAATTATTTTGGTCCTTAAAATTATTATTTTGATCTTTGAATATTTTTTGTGACAAAAATAAATTTATCACTCAAAACGTCGCTAAAAGTGCATCCAGGAAAGTCAAAATTGACTTTTAGCAACTAATTTTCAAGTGTCGTTGAAAATGACAATAAGCAATGAAATTTATATGGTCACATAATGTTTGATTTTACAGAACTAAATATTTATCGCTAATACTTTGTCGCAAAATGTCCCAATTTAGTCAAAAAAAAACAAGGTAATGGCATATTTAACAACAATTATATTTGGTTGCTAAAGAACAAATTTCTCTACCATATTTTTGTCGCTAAAAGTCAAAGTTGGAAAATGTTTTCTACCCATTCAATTTCATAGCTTAAAGGACACAAAAATTATTTGCCATCCAATCGTATAAAAAAAATAAAAAATTGACATGCACACATCAAAAGCACTCTATTCCCAAATCATAATAAGTATATAGAAAGTGAAATTTTACATAAGTTAAAACTCAATGTTTCCAAATTCACTTCAACATTGTTCATAATATTAGTTAAAACTCAAAATAGGATCAAAATAGTTTAACACAGTTCACTATATGAGTTAAAACCCTATGAAGATAGCACCCACAGTTGACTTCAACTTTGCCTCTCTCTTGCCTGACCTGTTCATATGTTCAATTACAAGAGCAACTGTACGTGATCCAAATCACACCATCAGAGGCAATAATAAAGTTTCATTTCAGAACATTAAATTTGTCAAAATTTTGTTTTGACTTCTTTTCCAGTTCCATATTAAGTAATAAAAATACTTCGAAAAAAAATAAAATCAGAAAGATAGGATAGGGTAAAACGAAATTGCAAATTCTCAATGGAAAAACATTTCAAAATTCAACACCGGAGCAAAACATAATAAAAAAATATGGGAAGCAATCTGGACTTTATCATTTAAACAGTTTTTTTTATTGCCCATATTAAAGAATCTTGCACCATAATTCAATCAAACTAAGCAATCTGTCTTTAAAAATATTTATAAAAAAAAAAAAAAAAAAAAAATTGATCCGTGAAAAATTGGGAGTAAAAATCATTCCAGTTGAAGAACTCACAAAAAAGATCATTTTCTGGATCACTATCATCTTCATCATCAATCATATCATCATCAACTTGATAATTTGTATATTTGTTTCTATTGCACTGCATCTAAAACCACGCTTGTACAGGAAAGCTTTCATGTTCTAGAGTTTAGGGATTAAAATCCTTTTCATTTTACACTCGGCAACCAACCAAAGTGTCTAGAAAATACAAACGGAAGAGGAGTGCATACCTTGGTTAGAATGATGTCAAGAAGCTCCACCCCTGCTTTTAGAGTCGGAAATCTCAATTTGATGATAAAAACAACAAAAACAGATTTTTTATGCAGAAATTGAGAGTAAATTTAACAAAAATCCAATACATTAAAGAAAAAACAGAAACAGTTAGAAAAAAAACCAAAATCAGATTTGATGACTGCAATTTATTCAGTAAAAACAACAAAATCAGATTTTGTCATCAGATTTTTCATTGTGGCAATTCAATAAACACATGCTTTCTAAAAATGTTAATCATAAAAAGCAGCTCAGAAATTGCTAGTATACCCAGTAATTCTATCTAAACCATCATCACATAGTACAAGGCATGAAAGCATTCAAAAACAAAAATTTCCAGTATCACATACACGAATGCGAGGACTAAAATCAGTGTCTGCTCCCAAAATGCATCTTTATCAGTATGCATTCCAAGGATTGAGCTACTCCAAAACACTCTAAATCATTGAAGACATTAGCCAGCAACAACAATTGGGGGGGGGGGGGGGGGGAAAGAGATAATGACAACAAGAACACAATGAAGATATATTACTTCATCAAATACTGCTTTTCAGCCACAACCTGCAACACCAGTAACTATTTGTTAGTAAAAATTGAAACAGGACATGGTGTTGCTATGCACTAAAAGTTACAAAAATATGTGAGGGAAAAAGAGTCAATCATAATTACAATGAAAGGTACGAAAATCTCACCTTCGCCAAATCACTCGAAACCCAATAAATAAACGAAGCCCAAATTCAAAGTGGACCCACCAAACCAAATCAATCGATTCATACAATCTACAACAAGTGTGTTTTGAGGTATTTTGTGTAGGGCTGATGATATAGATGGGCTTAATTCTATTGGTAATTATAGAATGTAAAACAACTACATAGTAGTACTGAATAGTGAGGGCAATTATATATATGTTTCAAGGTTGTTTCTTCTATACATAGAACAATATATAATTAAAATTCAAATCAAAAGAATGAAGTAAACAAAATTAAATTAATTTTATTAATTGAACATTAAAACTAATTTTTGGCAATAGTTATTTATTTTCTCTATCTTCACGTCCGTCATTTTGTCTAGAAATCTCAATTAAATGTTCTCTCAACTTGCTCTATTGACAGATTTACACAATAAGAACTTAATGAAGTATATTCATTCTTCCATCACCTACCATCATTACAAAAGTCAACAACTATATGTTCCAATTGGGTAAAGTTAGGGATCATGAAAATTTTGTCATGAAAATGATCATGAAAAATTTATGATTCTTGGATTAACTTGATTAGTGTGTGGTACTTTATTCTAAGTGTAATCCAAGGGTCACAAAACTTTCATGATTATTTTCATGAAAGGTTTTTCATGATACCTAACATTGCTGGTTCCAATTACCTGGGGCCTCCAATTGGTTCTATTAAAAATAATCTAAACCAAGTAAACCAATGCACTAGGAAAATGAATGATCACAAATAACTCTGCTAAGAAACTCACATCAGCAGTTGCAGCGCACATACCATTTGCTTAATGCCTAATTGAGCCAAGCTGATTCATGAGAATCAGCACTCACATTTTTTTCCCCATTTTCTTTATGTTTTTCTCAAAGAAAAAATATGTAGTGAATATATGTAGATAATAATGTTACACTGATCACATTAATATACCACATTGAGTTTTCTATATCATTTATGTGTGTATGTGTGTGTGTTTGTGTGTTTGTGTGTGTATCTCTGTGTGTGTTTGTGTGATAGAGAGTGAATACCAGCCGATGTCTTCAAATATATGCAAGAACCAAAAGTGCTGTCAAGAAATGCCATACCTATTTTGCTAAAAATTGTCAGCTTCATGCAGTGAAAATCAAAATTACACCACCACAAATGATGATGATGAACAAAATTCAAACAAGATTCATCCATAAATTAAGGCACTAGTATATTACATATTGCTATTCCATAGTTACAGATTGGTAAAAAGCAACTCAAAAGCAATGCATAAATGATGCTGATGCACAAAGTAATAGTAAATACGAACAATATGATGCTTATCCTCTGGATCAAATTTCCTATTTAACTGCAAACAGAAAATAAGCAAGAACAAAAATATTCATAATCATTATATATGATAGAACCCAGCTGAATAAGAATTAATTACCGTTGTCAGAATAGAAACTTCAACAAGTGCCTGTTGATAGTATGCATGTTGATTTTTAATGATTTTTACAGAAGCAAGATATGTTTCTGCAACCCAGCATTTAGCAACAAAACTCTTTGACAATGTATTTGCAACACAAAGCCATGAAACTAATTACTCAATTTAGAGATCACTAAAGTAGAGAAAGAACACACAACTTGTAAATAAATTTTTCAATAAATCAGACACCTTTTAACTGATACAACAAGCAAGTGAAGCTTACAATACAGAGCTTGGAGATATACAATCAAGATTACCAAACAAAGTGAGTCCCAAAACTCTCAGAATCCAAGTCAAAACAACAAAATATAAAAAATAAATAAAAATGTAGGGAGATTTAACAGCATAAAATAGAAAAACTGCATTCATAGAATAATTTGAATCTGAAATCCAGCATACAAGAACAAACTTACATGGGGAACTAGAACAAGTTTTACAAGAGGGAATTTTACATGAGAATAACCCAAGTCCCAATAATTTAACTACCCATTATTGTAATCTTAAAAAAAATGTAGGGTTTATTATGTCAATTTGCTTCTTGACATAGATTCAACACCAAAAAATACATCTAAAATAATTTAAATGCACAAAATTGAAACCTCAATTTTTGAAATGAACTAACTTCAAGATAATTTGGACTTTTGCTTGGCTGAAAATATGAAATTCATATATTTTTCTCTAAGAATTGGATCACATACATTAGCCACAACTCTTAGGGAACAAAGAAGATAAAACAAAATAGAATGTTTCGAGTGAATAACAGTTACCTAAAATTCACTAACAAAAAAGATGATAAGCAAAACCTTTGCTCCAAAGCTTTTGTAGCAAAGTAAAACATAACTAATATAAATTGAAAAGGCATGTATATTTCTATATATGTTCCTATACAAACACACAATGGCAATTAGTCTCTAAAAAACAATCACATAACTCAAATTCCAAGCAAAAATTCTAGCAGGCAAATAACCTTATCATGTACGAGGATTAATTGTGACATGGTTTTCTCAAGCGACAGTGACGAGTTGTTGCTTAGTGGAATCAAGATTCTTGTTCAATGAATAGTCGATGAAATCTTCCATTGATTGAAGCTGTAAATGAAAGTGATGTAGAAAATTATGAAGAGAAAGGGAAAGTATTAAAAGTCGTAACCAAGTCATAAACTTTTATAATATCAACCACGAAATTGTGGACATTTTTTTTATAGCAATTTGTGGTGATATTATGCATTTTGTAGTTAATATTATGAAATTTTATAGTAAAATTACATATCTTTGTAGTAGGTGCATATGTTATACACCGCTAAAGGGATGCACACCATAACATTTTTCAAAAAAAAAAAAAGAGGAGAAAGGAGAACTAAAACAAATAAGAAGAATATATAAGAGAGAAAGAAACACGTGTAGAGATAAAGTGTGAAGATTACAACTTCAAAATGAGAACTGTGTTATCCAAGTTGATAAAAGTCCTTTCACTTGCCTTTATGTTTCAAATGTTTGCTTTAAATGATTTTTTTTCATATGGGTAACTATCCATTTTCAGCTATAGACATGAGAATATCTTAGGAGGCAAGTATTAAATTTTTTTAAAAAATCTTCGGATGACAAACCTATATAATTTAAGCATTTTCTTGACTAATCCTACTATACTGAAATAGCAGTCCACCCACGGAAATTCATTTTAGAGAAAAAAAAATAGACATAATTTTTAACTTATTAATGATAGAAAACTTTGCGGAAGGTAAATTAAAAACCATTAAGGATTCAATTCTATACATGAAAACTATATGAATTTCTATTATATAAATAAGTGTATACATACCTTGATCCATGATAGTATGAAAACATTTTTTGAGAAAAAGAAACCTTGAATAGAAGACCTTGATCTTCAAGTTCTTTATTTGTCTAAGATCTTCAAACCACTTCTCTCTCTCTAGGCGATGAGAGCTTTCTTGTGGTGACAACTTGAGTTTTTGTGATGGAGGGTGTGGTTTGGGACCTTACACTATTTATACTAGTATTCTTTTCATCAAAGAATCCATTTATTCAATAAACCTTTTTTGAGAAAAAGAAACCTTGAATAGAAGACCTTGATCTTCAAGTTCTTTATTTGTCTAAGATCTTCAAACCACTTCTCTCTCTCTAGGCGATGAGAGCTTTCTTGTGGTGACAACTTGAGTTTTTGTGATGGAGGGTGTGGTTTGGGACCTTACACTATTTATACTAGTATTCTTCTCATCAAAGAATCCATTTATTCAATGAACTTCATTAAATAGATTAATGTATCTTTTCCCATTCATGATACATAATGCATCTTCTATATTAATGAACTCATTAGATAGATTAATGTATTTTCTACATTCATAATAGATACATAATGCATCTCTAAGATTCATTCATAATGAATCTATCACATTCAATGCATTGACACTATCTCCATTAGTCTTCTATACATTACGTATATACAGGTGCATTCAATTGATGTACATGTATGTTACTTAATGAGATGAATCTAATATAATCATGTATAAGCCACATTAAGCCATATTTAGGAAAAATTCTTACAATTAAAATATATCTGTCTTAGGCCTTGTTTGTCATCCCCTAAAAAAGTCAAAAAGCCAAAAAGTCACTATCCTATTTAAGTTACATCATCTTATTTAAGTCACATTACCTCTCTAACACATCACTTCAAAACTAATCCATACCCAACCCATATTTCATAAAAAGTCAAAAAGTGCACTTATTTAGATCATTCCAAACCATCCCTTAATTTTTTGAGCTTTATAATAGTAAAAGTTGTAGATGTGTGTGTATGATTTGAGAGGGAGATTTAAGATCCGAATTGGGCTGTGGTAATGGCCGGGCAGATTTGGGCCGAACAAGATTGGGCCGTGGAAGCACGGCCTGTCCTGACAGGTTTTGCTCGGTTTAGGGAGGCATGGATGGACCGGGCTATTTCGGCCGAGATGTCCGGAGCCAGGCAAGGCGTGTTTGTTCCACGGTTCATGAGTTAGCTCGGCAGGAAGGCCGACGACAAACCAGCATGAGCTGCCCGAGTTCGGCTATGCCGGGATGCAACCGAGCTCGGTCGTTATTGAGCACGGCGAGTGGGCGCTCAAGCTAGCTGGACAGCACGGTCGTTGATAGCCGAGAAGTTACAGCCCGGTTGCCGAGTTCCCAGTAGAGTGGGTTGGCAGTTTGGTTAGGTGGTGTTCAGCAAAATTTGTGCTGACAGATGGGATAGCAGCACCACGTGTCAAGAGACTAACGGGAGTAGATTTGGGGCGCAGAAGGTATATAAGTGAGTCTGCGCCCCGCATGTTGGGACAGATGAACATTTGGTGAGATAAACACTAATCACTCTCCATTCTCTCTATCTATCCCCTGTGTGTGTGTTCTAACTTGATCGTCGGAGGGGTTTTCCAACCATACACCGCCGGGTAGCTTACCGCCGTTGTGCTCGCAGGTCGATCAGACTGACAAGAGCTTGGAAGAAAGGAGTACAGGCTCGCCTGGATATTTGCCGCCCGTACAATTGGCGCCGTCTGTGGGAAACTTGACAGACAAAACCTTGTCTTCCAGACTCATCTGATCGCCGTCCATGGCGAACAACGACGAAATTCCGTTGTTTGCCATCGATGGAGTTACCCCGGAGTCAGGCAGACGGAGAAAAGGACATCCTGCCATTCCTCCAAAGGCGGACCTGGAGACATCCCCAGGAGGACACTCAAGAGACACACGAGATAAGCGGGGAAGAAGCTTTGGTCATTCTCGGAGTCCAGACGGTCACCGGCGGCGGAGAGAATCGCACGCCAGACGATTGGAACACAGGCTAAGGGACCAAGACGCCGTCATCAGGAGAATGGCGGCGGAGATGGAGGATCTCAAGCGGCATGTTAAAGGGAAGGGTGTAGCTGGAGTGGGAGACCACAGTGAGCGCACCCAACCCCGCCGTTCATGCAGCCAGAGCCAGCGGCAAACTCTGTCCATCTCAATCACCAGAAGTTACAAGGTTGGAGATTCCGACGCACACGCACAGAGGTCCAGTGCGCAAGACAGCACCTATCAACCCTCACGTCCGGCGATGACGTTGAGGTATTCTTATTCCGTTTGCTCAGAGGACTTGCGGGCAGTCTTGAAGGAACGGGCTCGCCGGCGGGAAGCTCAGAGAGTGCCAGCTTTCCAGCGGCTATCCTATGGGGGACATGCCAGTGAAGAGGTCGGAATGCCTCCACCCCACCTAGCTGCGCCTCCCTTGCTAGACACAGACTTAGCAAGGCTGAGCGCCACCACTTTCTCCCTGGAGATAGAAACAACATCGCTTCCGGCAGGGTTCCACCAGCCAAAGTTCACGCTCTATGATGGAAAGACCGATCCCTATATGCATGTAAGCCACTTCCGACAGGTCATGGCCGGACATAGGCGAAATGACGCCCTTATATGCCTTATCTTCTCGTCAAGTTTGGGTGTGCTGGGCTTGAAATTGTTTGAGAGGCTGCCGGAGGGGAGCATAGAAAGGTGGCATCAGTTGGCGGAAGCCTTTGTGACGCGCTTCAAAACCAATACCAAGACGCCAAAGGAAGTTGACCACCTTCTCAGTGTCAAGATGGAGCCGAGCGACACGCTCAAGGCATACAACTCCAGATACTGGGAAACCTTCAACGAGATCTTGGATTGCCCGGTCAACCTTGCAATCACACAGTACAAGCGTGGTCTCCCGGTCGGACATAGACTGTGGGACTCGCTTACTATGCACCAGCCGACATCCATGGGCCAACTAATGCAACGCATCAATGAACACATCTGAGTAGAAGATGATGCCACAGTAACTACCGCGAAGGCAACTCTGGTAGCAACATACAAGAGGTCGGCTGGCAAGGTGCACGCGATCGGACAGGAGACCAACCGTCCAAATGATCACTTTGAGGATTCAGACCATGGTCCAGGTCGCAAAAACCGGGGAAGGGGGCGTCGAAATGACCGAGATGACTACTCCCAGGATGACGTAGCCGATGCAAATAGAAGGTTGAAGACCAGGACAGACATCACCACGGTTTTTAAGATTCTAATTTATCGCATACTTAGTGAAATCCGTGACGAGGACTACGTCCGGTTTTCTGCTAAGTTGGGCGACGAACAGAGGGGCTTCAATCTGCGGTACCGTTGCACATTTCACCGAGAGCGCAGCCACCGGACAGAGGACTGTTTGCCTTTGAGGCAGCACTTGGAAGAGCTAGTCGCAGCCGGACACCTAGACCTTTACATTGACGGGGGCGTGAAGGCAAACCAAGCCTCGGTTGATCCGCGTGCACCGGGTGACTTGGAACTGCCCCCACAAGGAGTTGTTAATGTCATCCACGGCATAGTGGAGCTGGCGCGTATATGCGAGCTCCGAGGCATTATTAAGAAGGCCGAACACATGAGGGAAGTTTTATCGGTCCAGCCTGCCATCAAGAAGGGGAAGACCGAAGAAAAAGACGTGATCAGTTTCTCTACAAGGGATTTGGAGCGCATTCAGACGCCACACAACGATGCCTTAGTAGTGACACTCCGCATCAAGGAATTTGATGTCAAGCGTATCTTGATCGATCAGGGAAGCTCGGTCGAGATCATGTATTATAACGTATTCAAGCAGCTCAAACTCCGAGATACAGACTTGGCTCCAGCAACTTTGCCACTGGTCGGTTTCAACTCGCAACCGGAGTGGCCCTTGGGAAAAATTATCCTGTCGGTCAAAGCGGGATCCGTGGTCAAGCAAGTGGAGTTCTGGGTGTTGTAGGTGCCATCTATTTACAACCTGATCCTTGGAAGGGGATGACTTTATGCTATGCAAGCCGTGGCGTCAACCTTCCATCAGGTGATAAGATTTCCCTCTGCTATGGGAGCAATTGAGGAGATTTTGGGCGATCAAGTCATGTCGAAGCAATGCTTCGTGGCAGTCAACGGGAGTCGAGCTGCCAAAGGCTTCGTCCAAATGATAGAGGGACCGGAAGACCGAGGAGTCCTTGACGATGTGGGAACTAGGGCGGAGGACAAAGCCGTTGAAGAATTGGTCGAAGTACGAATTGATACAGAGCGTCCGGACAAGTTCTTCTTGCTCGGCTCAAGCCTTACCGCACAAGAAAGGACCAAGATGGTTGAGTTCTTGATGGCCAATATCGAAGTCTTCGCATGGTCGCCTTATGACATGCCCGACTTCGATTCGAGTTTTATTTGCCATCACCTGAACGTCTTCCCCGGAGCCAAGTCGGTCATTTAGCGAACAAGGAGATCGGCCCTGCATCACGCCGAGGTAGTTGCAGAGGAAGTGAAGAACTTGCTTGAGGCACGAGCTATTCAGGAAGTGCACTACCCTCGGTAGATTTTAAACACAGTTGTTGTACCAAAGAAGAATGGGAAGTGGCGAGTTTGTGTCGACTATAAGACCGTCAACCGGGCTTGCCCTAAAGACAGCTTTCCACTGCCCAGAATAGACCAGCTCGTGGACTTAACGGCTGGACATAACAGGCTCAGTTTCTTGGATGCCTACCGCGGTTATCATCAGATTACCATGCATGGCCCCGACCGCGAGATCACCTCCTTCACTACACTGAGGGGACTCTTTTGCTACCGAGTCATGCCTTTTGGTTTGAAGAACGCCAGGGCAACTTTCCAAAGGATGGTGACCAAGATGTTCGCTCCTCTGCTAGGTCGGACAATGGAGGTTTACATTGATGATATGGTGGTTAAGAGCCGGCATCAAGCAGACCACTTGTCTGACTTGGCCGAGATGTTCGCCATTCTCAAACAACACAAGCTACGCCTGAATGCGTCTAAGTGTGCCTTTGGTGTGGGATCCAGAAAATTCTTAGGTTTCCTAGTCACAAACCGAGGCATCGAAGCAGACCCCACCCAGATCAGAGCCATACAAGAATTAAAGCAGCCTAGCTCGGCTAAGGAGGTGCAGCATCTGGCCGGAATGGCCGCCGCGCTTAACCAATTTATAAGCCGGTCATCAGATCGCTGCCGCCCTTTCTTTCAAGCTCTGAAATCAAAGTTCTCATGGGATGAAGAATATGACCATGCTTTGGCCGAGCTCAAGAAGTATCTGTCTACAGCGCCCTTGTTGGTCACACCGAAACCCAGCGAAGAACTTACCTTTACTTGGTCGTTTCCCAGCATGCCGTCAGTGCGGTGCTTGTTCGGTCAGAAGGAATCAAGCACCTCCCCATCTTCTACGTCAGCAAAACCTTGCTACCAGCAGAGTCGAGATACTTGCCGCTGGAAAAACTTGCATTGGCATTGATGATGGCCTCTAGGAAGTTGGCGCACTACTTCCATGCCCATACAATCATCATTTTGACCGAGTTCCCCCTCAAAGCTTTGTTCAAACGGGCGGACTTCTCCGGTCGAATCCTCAAGTGGGCGGTTGAATTGGGACAATTCGACGTCAAATTCCAGCTACGAACTGCCATAAAAGCTCAAACATTGGCCGACTTCGTTGCTGAATTCTCACCAGGAACTCATCCGGTATGCCCGGTGGATATTGCCGCGGCAAATGAGGAGGTGAATGCAGGCCAGACCGCAATAACACAGCTAGGCGATGACAGCGACGCGGAACTTGCGCGCCCCTCCGAAGTACCTTTGGTTAGTACAATACCACGGCCCGGCGATGCGATGACGGAGTTGGGTATCACCGACCAACCTACTTCGTCCGATACCGCATCACCAAGGGGGGAAGACGTGGAACCGCTCAGCACAGAGCCTACAGCCGACATAATACTGCAACCCGGCGATTCGCCTGCGGACTTAGGCATTATCGATCAACTTGCTGAGTCCGGCGCCGAATCGCCGAGGGGGGCTGAAGTGGAACCGCTCAGCACAGAACTTGAAGCCGAACAGCCAAACAACCGTGATCCCATCAACCTTCAAGCCTCTCAGGACCCCTCCGACTGTTGGAAGCTCTTTGTTGGTGAAATGTGGAAATTTTTTGTTGATGGAGCCTCGAACCGTCACAGTGCCAGGCTAGGTGTAGTTTTGATCTCGCCAGACGGGCTGACTATCGAACATTCTATCACCCTCGGATTCCCTGCCTCAAATAACGAGGTTGAGTACGAAGCACTTTTGGCCGGGCTCAAGAGCGTGCTTCAAATGCACGCATCCGAGCTAATGGTTTACAGTGATTCCCAGCTTGTGGTTAACCAAGTTTCTAGGGTTTACGAAGCTAAGGATGACAGAATGGTGAAGTACCAGACTCTGGTTAGAGACCATATCACGCGTTTTCAGGCGATAAGGGTCCAACAGATTGGCCGACAAGAAAACGGCTGAGTAGATGAGTTGGCCGGCCTTGCTTCCATGGTCGATAGCACATCTCCCAACCCTCTCTTGATTGAATTCCTTCCAAGGCCCATTATTGAAGAAGCCGGGCAGACAGAAGTACTCTGTGCCGAGCTAGGTCCTTCTTGGATGGATCCTATTATCCTCTTCCTCAGAAACCGGACCCTTCCAGCCGAGAAGAAGGAAGTACATAAAGTACGGGTGAAGTCAGAGCGGTTTTGGCTCTATCTGTCAGGCGCTTTATACAAGAAGTCTTTTACCGGTCCGTATCTAAAGTGTGTGCACCCGAGCAGCGTGGACGCCTTCCTGTACGAAATTCACGAACCCATCTGTGGCAGTCACATAGGGGGCCGATCTCTGGCCTTCCGGGCTATATCGCAAGGCTACTGGTAGCCGTGCATGCAAGCCGACGTGCAAAAGTATGTTCGCAAATGTGAGAAGTGCCAGAAGTTTGCCCACCAAATCCACCAACCGGCCAGAGAACTTCTCCCTCTCACCAGCCCATGGCCCTTTGCAATGTGGGGGCTGGATATAGTGGGACCACTCCCAACGGCACTAGGCAACCATAAGTTCTTCATCGCGGCTACAGACTACTTCACCAAGTGGGTTGAAGCTGAGCCTTTGGCAACAATCAAGGAGAAAGACGTCAAGCGGTTTGTCTGGCAAAATGTGGTAACACTGTTTGGCCTCCCCAAAATTCTGATCTTGGATAACGGCACCCAATTTGACGGCCGCCTATTCAGGGGATTTTGTGAAGACTTGAAGATTGAATTCTACAATTCTACCCCGGCTTACCCGCAGTTTAATGGTCAAGCCGAAGCATTAAACAAGACCATTCTGGATGGGTTGAAGAAAAGGCTTGAGAAAACCAAGGGAAAGTGGGCAGAGGAACTTCCAAGTGTCCTTTGGGCATACCGAACAACCCCACGGCGCTCTACTGAGGAGACTCCTTTTGCCTTGGCATATGGCATGGAGGCGGTCATCCCTTTGGAAGTTGGTATGCCCACCCTTAGAAGTGAAAGTTTTGAGCCCGAGCTGAACGCCAAAGCCATTGCCCTGGAATTGGACCTAGTGGAAGAACGCCGGGAAAAGGCTCTCATCCATGTGGCCACCTACCAACAAGAGCTTTCAAGAAAATACAACAAAACGGTGCACCCCAGACCGTTCAAAGTAGGTGACTGGGTCTTAAGGAAGGTCATGGGCAATACCCGGGTGCCAGGTGAAGGCAAACTAGGGGCAAACTGGGAAGGACCTTACAAGATCACCGGTCTGGCGGGCAAGGGGACATAGCACTTGGAGGACTTGGAGGGACGAGGAATACCCCGACCATGGAATGCGGCCAACTTGAAACTATATTATTTCTACCTTTTGTTTTCTTTTAGTTGATGATTTGCTCAACTGAGATTGCAACCGAGATGATTTACTCCGATTGAACGAGTTGATGATTTGCTCAACTATAAGATTGCAACTGAGATGATTTACTCCGGTTGAACGAGTTGATGATTTGCTCAACTCTGAGATGGCAACCGAGATGATTTACTCCGATTGAACGAGTTGATGATTTGCTCAACTTTAAGATTCTCAACCGAGATGTTTACGCCGGTTGAATGAGTTGATGTTTTGTTCAACTTTAAGTTTAACAACCGAGATGTTTTATTCCGGTTGACTCTATTAATGATTTGCATAACTTTTGTATTTAAGCCGAGATGTATTGTTCCGGTTAAAACAGTTGACGATTTACTCAACTATAGGCTTGAAACCGAGATGTCTTTTTCGGTTAATTAAGTTTAGCAAGATGGTTAGCCTTGCTGAGGTATTTTGTTCGGTTGAAGTTATTTCGATTGAAGACCGTGCAAACACTTGAAGGAAATTGAGTTTTTTCATTGATATGGAAAGTAAGTACAAAAGCTGGGGCACTTAGCTCGGTTACATGTGCAACTCAAAAGGAAGAAAAAGAAAACTACTCCAAGGGAGATAGATCGGTGAATTCATCCCCGACTGGTTCCTGGTTGATTGTTGCTGCGTTGTCTTGAGCACCAGGCTCAGTTTGACCAGGCTGCTCTACGCGGTTTTCCTTCTCAGCATTTTCCACGGCCTCTTCTTCGCCTTCTGCCTCGGCCTCAACCTCAGCTTGTAGTGCACTGAAGACATCGTTGGCGTATGGCACAAGATAAGTTGGCAAGAAGACAGCTGGAGGAGAGGAAAATATGTCGGTCCCAGCTCCTTGGCCGAGCTGTTCACAAGCAGCCTTCCAACCCGCCTTGAAGTAGATATCTTGGGTGGCGTGAACCTGTTTTGTGTAGCTCACCTCGGCCTCCTTGAAGCCGGCATTATTGGCGTCCTCCAGCTCCTTCTCCTTGGACTGTTTCAAGACCTCCAGTTCAGCCTTTATTGCATCTCTTTCCTGCTCGGCGGCGCCAAGCTGACCAAGCAACTTGGTGTTGTCAGCATTAGCAATTTAAAGTGAAGACTTGGCCTGCCTAAGCTCGGTTTGGAGGCTGGTAACCTGACTTGCAGAATCATTCGCCTTCTGCCGCAGTCGGTGAATGCGCTCCATGACCAACTGTTACTTCTGGATAGCCTGCAAGAAGAGATTGATTAGAAAGGAAACCAAACAAACACTTGGTGAAATTTTGAGCACTAATTTGAGACTCTTACCCTGGTCATGGATTTGACCGATGACTTCACCAACCGGGTGTCTGGAACATGGTCGCTGCCGACCATGTCGCTTGGTAGGAGAAGGGCCTTGGAGAGGTCAAAGGCAAGAAGGTGTTCTTTGTCTCCCTTCATGGAAGCTGTCGCCGGGATCTCCTTGCCCCGATGTTTAAGCTGGGCCTCCATGCCGGTGTTGGGTCGACGGTGGCGGTAGGCTGCTCGGTGCTGAGCTCGACAACCAGCTTGGCAGAAGGATCTGCACGAGGTCTTTTGCCAGCCCGACGAGTGTCTTGGCTTGCTTGCCCGGCAGCGGGAGATGCCAGCGCAACCACGGCCCCGCTGGATTAACCGGCAGCAGGAGAGCGGGTTAGGATGGTTGGTGTCTCGGTGGAAGTTGTTGTGAGGAGGTTCTTGAGACGGCTTCTCTTGGCCATCTCTTCTGCCTCGGTTAATCGGATTAGAGACACGTCTGGTAGTGTTGGGTCTGGAGGAGGCGACGGAGCACAGAGAAAGTCTGTGACCTTACTCCGGCGTGGAGCTGAGTATCTGTATGTAGGAACGTAACCGAGGAGTTCGTTACAATCCCGGTTACGGTAACGGAGCACGGTCTTGATGGCTGCTTCGTTGGGATAGTGGTAGTTGGCTTGCAAGGCTTGGATCGCTGCAAAGGAAAGAAGAAGTGTTAAGTGCAGAATATTGAAGAAAAGCAATTGACCGAGCAAGTTAGCGCGGCTTACATGTTTCACCGAAATTCTTGCTAATGAACTAGCCTGGTACGTCGGCTGTTTCATAGTTGCCAGACATCCAGAAAAAGTCGTCATCGTGTAAGTCCTTATCTGGGGTGCCAGTCACTATCTTTTCTTTGCTCGGTCGAATTTTTAAGTAATAGGCGAGGCCGTCGCCCGTGTGCCCAAGGGTGTACTGACGGAGTATCTCGGCTAAACCTAAGTTGGTTCCTAGCTGGTTGTTCAACTTGTGGACCCCGTTGATTATTTGGTAAGTGTTGGTTGAGACTTGGGTGGGTGCTAGCCCGGTGCAGCGCAGGAATTCGGTCATCAGTGGGTTGACCGGGAAGTGGAGGCCTCCTTCAATTATGGACAGCACGGTGAAGGGGCACTGGTCTAATCTGCCCCAAGGGGTTGTCTCAATCTCGGCGAGCTCTAAGTGAACATCGGCCGGGATACCGTACTCTTCTCGGAACGCGGCCAAGCGAGCCGGAGTGTCAACAAGGAAGCGGAAGCACCCCATGTATAGCCGGCTGGATTAGCTCAGCTGGGGTGGTTTGGAACAGATTGGTGTTTTGATGGCTGCTCGGTCTTTGAGAGCCTCAATATTTGGTCAGTGGTCCCCTTGGACTCTGCAGGAAAAGGATGGCAACTGTAAGTGTGAGCGCGGTCGTGCAAAATGAGCTTGACTTTAGCTCGGTCGTGAAGAGTGCCAACCACCTCGGTCGTGAAGGTAAACCAAGGAGCTCGGTCGCTCAAGCGGACTAGATGTTAGCCCGGTCGAGCGGCCAAGTTCTCTACCTACCCCAGTTTCTGCTAAGGTTTTGATAAACTAGTAAATTGCTTGGTCTTATTGAATTTTGGGATCAAAAAGTGACCTGGAGCCCGGTCCGCTCCAGTTCTTCGTGTATTCATGTGTTCATCACTGGGATTGAAGAACAACGAAGAGAATAGGGGCAAATGTGGGTTTTGGGAGGGGTATGTCCTAAAACCTACGGGTTTTGTGCCCTAGGGTGAGAAATATCAAATGAAATAGCAAAAAAGGGGGCTCGAAGAACTTACCAGTTGAGGGCAGTGGCTCCTTCTTTAAACACGAACTCAGAAACGGCAAGGAAGGAAGGGCAGGAGCTCTGGGTCGTTGAAGAGAAAGGAGAGTTAGGAAGATTGGAATGGAGGAGGCTGAGCATGCTTATAAGGAAGAAAAACCGCCAAAATTTGAATATGAAGGGATGGTTGGCTGCTCGAGGACAATCAACACGCTACACGTGTCCCCCATTAATGGCAGCGTTAGAGTTGAAGAGACAGGAAGGTCAGACGAGGCGTCGACTGAGCAAGACAAGAAACCGAGCGCGGAAATTAACCCAGTTGACCTCTTGCAAAACTGAGGACCGAGGAAGTGTTTACCCTGGTCATAATAGGTAATCCCAGTCACGCTTTGGCGGACGGAATTAAAGAGCAATTGAGAGGGAGATTTATGATCTGAATTGGGCTGTGGTAATGGCCGGGCAGATTTGGGTCGAACAAGATTGGGCCGTGGAAGCACGGCCTGTCCTGACAGGTTTTGCTCGGTTTAGGGAGGCATGGATGGACTAGGCTATTTCGGCCGAGATGTCCGGAGCCAGGCAAGGCGTGTTTGTTCCACGGTTCATGAGTCAGCTCGGCAGGAAGGCCGACGACAAACCAGCATGAGCTGCCCGAGTTCGGCTATGCCAGGATGCAACCGAGCTTGGTCGTTATTGAGCACGGTGAGTGGGCGCTCAGGCTAGCTGCACAGCACGATCGTTGATAGCCGAGAAGTTGCAGCCCGGCTGTCGAGTTCCCAGTAGAGTGGGCTGGCAGTTTGGTTAGGTGGTGTTCAGCAAGATTTGTGCTGACAGATGAGATAGCAGCACCACGTGTCGAGAGACTAATGGGAGTAGATTTGGGGCGCAGAAGGTATATAACCAAGTCTGCGCCCCGCATGTTGGGACAGATGAACATTTGGTGAGATAAATACTCAACACTCTCCCTTCTCTCTATCTATCCCCTGTGTGTGTGTTCTAACTTGATCGTCGGAGGGGTTTTCTGGCCACACACCGCTGGGTAGCTCACCCCCGTTGTGCTCGCAGGTCAATCGGACTGACAGGAGCTTGGAAGAAAGGAGTACGGGCTCGCCTGGATATTTGCCCCCCGTACAATCGGTACTTGAAAACCATGACTTACATGATTTTGAAATTATTGTGATATTGATTAAAGGGTCATATGTATATTAATATTTCATAAATTTAAAATTATAAGAAAAATGAATTGAAATTTTTAATTGTTAAAAAAAAAAAAAAGTCTATTTGTATATAATAGTATCTATAGGTCCTGTTTGGTGTAACTGTTAAAACAGATTATAGATTATAACTTAACAGATTATAGATTATGACTTTAATCAGAAGTTGCTAATCTGTTTGGTATAGCTGTTGGATTATAAATTTAAGTTACTGAGTAGTGTTTGTTAAATAAGCTGTGAAGTAGCTTTTCAATTAACTTTTATTTTTTATTGTTCACTATTTGTCTACATTTCTCATAAAAAATAATAATAATATTTTATAATCCATTTGTGTCTTTTTCTATTTTTAAAAAAATAAAAAAAAAAATCTAGAAATATAACCGTGAATTAATATGTCCACAGCAAAAGCTGATAATCAGAAATAAGGGGTGAGCAGTTTCTCAGAATTAGTTTTTTTGACTTAAAATAAGCTGTTAGAATTAGAAGTTGTTTGAAATAAGTTTAACTAAACAGTCTAAAATAACTTTTTAAAAGTCAGAAGCCATAAGTTGGCTCAAAAAAGCTCCATCAAACACCCCTATAGATTTAATCGGGTTAGCACGCAAACTTAATTTCTTTGCTCAAGTTCTAGTTTGAAATTGTGCCAAACCATTGGCCTAACTTGTGGATAAGAATTCTGATTTAAACTCGATATATATATATATATATATATTTTGGGACCAAATTGTTAGATCCCTTAGTTTTGTCAATACCACTATTAAACATTGTTTATCGAGTTGTAAGTTTTCTAGTTGTTTTGCCTTGCTGGCTCGAGCGAAGAAGTCCTGGCTCGAGCGAAGAAGTTATGCTCCTAAAAGTTTTCTTGTTTGCAAATATTCTGGGAAGGAAGATTGTACGCTTGAGCGACGCCACTTAAGGAATACACGCGTACTTGGTTCCTCACTCGAGCGAGAGAGTCTTCGCTCGAGCGATCTTCGCGGCCCCTATTTTCTATGAGTATTTGTTTAAGTTAGTTTTACGGTTAAGTTTTTCAAATTTGTTTTGAGGGCTCTAGGGTTTTCTTTTGGGGCTATTTTGCTTGTTTTCATTTGATGTTTGCTTGAGTATTAAATTCACATGGTTTGATAATTCACATCAAAGGGTTGTTTGAGTGATCATCTTTAAGAGTGTTCTTCTTCAGTGGAATCCGAAGATTCAAGCATGGAGTGTTCGAAGGTGTTCGAAGTTGTGCATGGTCGTTGAGTTGATGTGGATGTTGTGGAATCAATATCAATCTAATCAATTCTAAGACGAAGGTTGTGGTGGAAGACATACAAGTCGTTGAAGACAAATTGTCAAAGTTTGGGTAATTTGTTTGGGTATTTTGTATTCTTTCTTTCCTTCATAGTGGATTGATTTGTGATGTTTCGTCCGTGGTTTTTTAATCACAATTGGAGGTGCTCCAATAGTGATTTTTTCCATGTAAAAATTGTTTATGTCAATTTATTGTTTTTGAAACAACAATCTAAATCATTGTTGTACGTGCTTGGTGATTTAGATTGTTAGTGTTAATTGTTTGGGAATTGGTACAATTAAATCTTGTTCTAATCACGAATCACTTAGGTTTTTTAATTGGTATCAGAGCGGGCTACTCTTTGTTTTTATCAAAACTTTAGGAGTGTGATTTTGTGTGATTGGTGATATGGATTCAATTCGCGAAGGTAACTCGACCCATAGACCTCCGTTACTTGATGGTACAAACTATCCTTATTGGAAAGCTTGTATGAGAGCGTTTTTAAAATCCATCGATGAGAAAGTTTGGCACTGTGTGATCTATGGGTGGAAGAACCTGTTGTCACCATTGATGGTGTTGATATTCCCAAACCTCTTGATAAATGGGATGCATTTGACTATTAAAACTCGAGTGGAACAGTAAGGCTCTCAATTCCCTCTTTTGCTCCGTCACACCTGAAGAGTTTTGTTGTATTTGCATGTGTGAGGTAGCAAAAGAGGCTTAGGGCATCCTTGAAATTATTCACGAGGGTACTACTTCTGTTAAAAGGTCAAAACTTCAACGTCTCACATCTTCTTTTGAAACTCTTTTTATGCGTGATGATGAGACACTTGATGATTTTTATACTAAACTCAGTGACATGGTGAATTCTTGTTTCACACTCGGCGAAAAAATCATTGAAGTTAAGGTTGTTGGAAAATTTTTGAGATCTTTACCTGAGAGGTTCCAATCAAAAGTTACAGCTATTGAGGAGGCTCGAATGTTGATACCCTCAAGCTTAATCAATTGGTTGGAAACTTGCAGACTTATGAAGCCCACCAGATTTCTACGACAAAAACAAAAAGATAGTGTGGCTTTTACTAGTACTTATGAGATTGCAAAGACCCTTGAGATTGAGTTTGATCTAGAGTCCGAAATGACGACTATGTTTACTAAACAGTTCAAAAAAATTTTAAAGAAAAAGAAGCCTAATTTTAAGGACTCTATTTCAAAAAATAGGAGTAATGAAAAACCCAAAACTTTTCCACCAAAAATTGCTCCAAAAATTGAAAAGAAGACTGTGAAGGGGCAAGGTGTCAAGTGTTATGAATGTCAAGGGTTTGGACATTTTGCTCTTGAATGTCCATCAAAAAAGAACCAGAAGAAAGTCTATACAGTGATTTGGGATGATGAAAGCGGGTCAGAGCAAGAACCTGAAGAAACCGAATCTGGTGAAGACGGAGATAGTACTTACATGGCATTCTGGTCTACTGTCACTCAACCTCCTCCAAAGCTAGTGGAATTTGCTCATGGTCAGAATCTGCACCGTGCTCCTATCTTTGATGAGAGTAATTACATGTTCTAGAAGATCAGAATGAGGATGTTTCTGAGAGCTCACGACCCTAAGGGCTGGCAAGCCATTGAAGAGGATGTTGAAAGTGCTAACAATCCGAGCAATCAAAGAGTTCTGACTACTATTCGTGAAGCAATTTTTGACGAAAAACAGCAAGGGATTGCTCACTGCACAAAGGCTAAAGATGCATGGGACATTCTGAGTCAATTTCATGAAAGAGGAGAGTCATCTTCACCACTATCCATCAATTTTCATGCCTTAGTTGCTTGACTGGATGAGGTCTAGGAAAAAGAGGAGCAAAAAGAAGATGATAAAACTTCAGAAGACAATGATGAGATTGATGGTGATGACCTACAACAAGCTTATGAAAAGCTTTACGATGAATCTCTGAATTTGTCCAAGATCAATGACAAACTCACTCTCAAGCTCAAAGCATGTGAAAGCGAGAATGTCAAGCTAAAATGAGAGATTGAAGATGCAAAAAAGGATGTCATCAAGATCTCCAATGAAAGACAAGACCTCTGTAGAAAGCTCCTAGCTTGTGAAACCGAAAGGAATGAACTTTTGAGCATCTATGCCACATTTGAAGAGAAGATTGGAATCCTTGAGATGTCACAAGCCACGTTGAAAGAGTTGATTGGTCAGAAAGAGAAAGAACTCAAAGTTGCTAAAGCCATGAATGCTATGTGGAACAAAGGGTCAAAGAGACTTGGAGGCATCATCGGGTCTCAACAAATGAGTGGTGATAAAAGTAGGATAGGCTACTTCAAAAGGGACAGGCTTCTACATCACATGACCTGAAGACTCAAGCAAAGGAAGGGCTCAAGGGTGATACTTCTCTTCATCAACCCAAAGGGGGTAAGATCGACAAACTAGAGGTAAAACCTATGTTTGTTTGTCATCATTGTGGGAGGTATGGCCACATTCGTCCTTATTGTTTTGAGTTGTTTGGTAAAGTGTCTAAAAAAGGTAGAAATTCTAATACTTCTTGGGTTAGGAGACAACCTTACATGTCTAGGTGGAACACCAAGATTCATGAGGGTGTTCACAACGCTAAGACATCTACCAAGACTGCCAGTCCTGCTTCCACTAAGACCAAAAAGATATGGGTTAGAAAGAGTGACTTAACGTGTTTCATTGTTCACACTGCATTGAAAGCACGTGACTCACACATGTGGTATTTTGATAGTGGGTGCTCTCGTCACATGTCTAGTGACAAACCCTATTTCACATCTCTTGATAAATATGAAGGAGGAATTGTTATCTTTGGAGATGGTGACACTTCTAGAGTCATTGGTAAGGGCTCTATAAGTATTGCTAATCTTCCTAAACTTGAAAATGTTTTGCTTGTTGACGGCTGTAGACGTCCCCGAACGTCCCCGGGAGGATGAGTCCCCGTTCTGTTCACTTTGGGCTCACTACAGTTCGGACTCAAATTGTCACGGTTCTCAATCTGAACCAAAGAGTCCAAATCCAGCAAATTGTTTTGAGAAAACAGATTTTTGAAAGAAGTGCCAAACATGGACTGCTTTGCCAGATACAGAGTCGCCACCTAAATATTTTATTTTGGGAAATTTAGGAAATCCTGACTCGTTGCCTAAGGCCACGTGTTCGTCATCACCAAAGTTGCCTCGGCTCGAGAACTTGGGTACGATTGGGGAAGGTCACTTCGTGAGCACCCCCGCTCGCCCGATCAAAGATCGGCCTCTACTAACCATGATATCTATTTTTGAAAACATTATGTGTTCTTATTCCGGTTATTAGCCTAGATTTACTATGTGATGCGCACAGCATACAAGTATAGACTGGGTCGCCTGAATTAGAACAAAACATTTCCTGTTTTCTTTTTAAAAGTGGTTTGCTACTCGCAAGTAGGCTTAAAATGCAGATTTTGCCACCCTCAGGTGGGCTTTAGAAAAGATGGTTTTGCCACTATCTAGTGGGCTTAAAACTCACAGTCGATGAATTGTTCCAATCCAAATAACCCAACCTTCACCCACAGGCATTCAGGCAGTTATATCACATAAACAAATAGCCTCATGGTAAACATGCTATCATGGCAGTCACTCACACGCATGCAAGGATGCTAAAGCATAAAACTTACCGAGTACTCCAAGCCAAAACAGAAGCTATGTTAGAAATCCATGCATGATCCTAACTATATAGAAATGCCTAATGCAACACATGCAAAATGCAACTAAGATAGGCTTGGCTATTCTAAACAAGGCAGATGAAATGCTACAGCTAACATGTATTCAACTCGGAATTGAAATACAATGCAGTGGGTATGATGCGCCGAGCCCGGTGCATGCAAAACAGATGAATGAATGCAAACATGCTATCATACTGTATACTAATTGAAACATGCCCTAATCTAACCATCATAAGTTGGTAAATAAAAGAGAGAAAGACGTGGGGTTGGAAGACATACATCACACACACGCACACTTATTACAACATTGCCCTCGCGCGGAGGGTCCGAGTAAATAATACAGTCCCAAATAAATAATACAGTCCGAATGAATACAAAATCCTAATTAATTCACAAATTAATCTAGGAAAGCAGGTAAATTGGCACGCAAATCCATGGACCGCCTCAGCTCTGTTCCAAATGATGAATGATGCATGCTTGAGTTGCCTTGCGCGGAAATCCATTGCTATGCCCCGGTTTGCCTCTGTTTGCAACTGTTCTCGGGATTTGTGCAAAGCTCCAGAAGGCTATTGATTCCTGATTTGCTACAACAGAGAGCAACAAAGGGGCATGGCAAAGTATTTTCACATATGTATGCATGACTACTCTTCAGGGAGTGTAGTCCTCGATCCTCGTGCCACCAATCACGCATGTCGATGCATGATGGCCGATGAGTCGAATTGCACGACTCGATGTGGAATGAATGCACATGTAAACACAATAAGACCTAAACTCCATCATGGGTAATCCGGAGTGTCGGCGACTGGGAATTGAGACACGTTCCGTCACTCAGAGTACGAAACGTCCCTCGTTTCTCGTGCTCGGGCTAACTCCTATCCCAAACACAATGCAGATGAGATGGCATGCACGATGCGACTAACATACAACCTAGCATACGCAATGCTATGAAATGGCATACACAATGCTCGATGTGACATGGCATATACGATGCTCTATCATGCAACCTAGCATACGCAATGCTATGAACTGAAATGGTATACACAATGCATGATGGACTTATACCAATATGAGTGGACCTCAGCCACACTCACATCAGTGGCCATTAGATGAAAATGAGGCAACCGAAATGCGTGCACACATACACGCATACCGAGGACCGAACCTAAGGCATAAAATGCCACTCTACCAAAGCATGGCAAGGGATGCAAGATGGCATACAAACATGTAATTTCCAGCACTAAAACATGATGCTAAATGGTTCCGAAACATGGAAACATGGCATCCGATGCATGAGATGAGCCCCGAAACTCAAAACTAGGCACATGTATTGACTTATAGCTATACAAAGCATGCATTATTTGACCATGAGGCACAAAGACAGAGTCAAGGCAGTCCCAAAACATGAACATTTCTAGTTCAAAGCATGACCAAAAGATGTTAGCATGATGGACTAAAATAGCATGCAACTTTGACTAGCAAACACGGTTTACATGGCATGTATATGAAGCATGTGAGAACTCATCAAACCAGTAAAAATTAGTGAATAAAACATGCCAAAATATGCCCAAATAATCTCTGAAATGCAGCCAACATATGCAAAAATGAGGAGTTCCTTTAAGGGGCCATACAAGGGGTTATTAAGCACATACAAGATGGACACTTAGCATGGAAAAACCAACTCTGAAATGGAATATGACAGCCCTAAAACTCACAAAATGGGCCCTGAAATCAGTCTCGGAAGCATGCAAAGAAAGGCCTCTTTGAAAGGCCTTGAATGGGATTTCTCTACACATGCAACATAGACATAAAATATGGCCGAGAGGGCCTCGGACAGAGCCGAGGCAGACCTCAAAACCCTCAGAATAAAGCCTGAAAAGTGACTTCGATGCATGCAAAGTAGGGTCCCTTTGGATGGCCAAACATGCTAGTAAAGAGAATGAGGGGTGAGAGGGTCACCCCTCCATGATTTCAAAGCTCAAATCCTCATCAAAGCCACTGAAAATCCACTGGATTTCAGTGGCTAAGAGGCCAAAACAAGACTTATGCAAATGCTCGAATGCATGGCTCAAAGCATGTGGAAATGAAGCATGCAAGGAAGGAGATGGCTCCAAACAGAAAAGTGACCTCAAACAAACTTAAAGAGGAGGTCAAAAAAAGACTTTTTCAAGTTTATATCAAGCCTAAAAAATATTCAAAAGTAAGGCTAAAATATGATGCAAAAAAATGACCCTAAAAGAGGGATAGGGGACAAGAGGTAGAAGATGGCCTCAAACAGCAAAGAGCCCTTCAACAAAGTTGAAGAGGGGCTCAAAATAAGACACTTTACAGTTTGGCTCGAAGCCCAGAAATGCTCACAAGTAAGGCTAATGTATCATGCAAGATAAGCCCTAAAAGAGAGATAAAGCACAAAGGGGGAGTAGAAGACCTTAAACAGGGAAAATTCCTTGATCTAACATGAAGATGAGCTCAAAATAAGACTATTTCTAGTACAGGTCGAAGCCCAAAAATGCAAGCAAAAGGGGCTAAGATATAGAGTAAAAATATGCCAAAAAGAGGGAAATAGGAGCTTACCCTTGTAGAACTGAACTCCAGCAGCTTTTGGTCCAAGTTGATGAGCTTTCAACCTCTGCAAATGAGCCTCAAAGTGTTGGAATGGAGGATGGAGGTGGTAGGCTATGAGTTGGTGTGTAAATGGTGCAAGAACAAAGGGGGTTTGGAGCCTTGAAGTATAGATATAGGGAGTGTATGTATACAATAGCCTCAGCTGGTTTCTAACCTTTAGAAATGGAGGTGGGGTGCTGGTTATATAGAGGGAGGGGAGTGAAAGAAAATGGGGGAAAAATCAATTCAAATTTCCCCTCAAAAGGGCAGACCCTCGGGCAGGGGGTCTAGTGCAAAACAGCTGGCACAGCTGGAATGCACCAGGAGGGACAAGTTTGGCCGGCCAGGTTCAAGAGGTTCAGGTGGCCGGCCGGCCACCTCCCTTGGCCGGCCGGCTAGGGGTCAAAAGGGTCAGAAGAATTGTTGGCCAGCCTCCCCCAAAAGGTGGCCTCTCAAATGAGTGCAACACAGCTGTATGGTCAAAACCCAGAAAATGTGAACCAGGAGAGAGAAAAACCAATTTTTTAGAGGGGTTCAAAAGGGTCAGGAATAATTGTTGGCCGGCCTGCTCATATTGGTGGCCTCCCAGGTGTGTACAACACAATGGTGTGGTGGAAAGTCAGAAAAAGTGGCCCGGGAGTGGGAAGAACCAGCTTTCTAGCGAAGAAAACGGGCGATGAAGAAATAGAACTGGCTTTCAGAACAATTGCTAGCCTCCCACCTTCCTATAACCTTTCTAACAATGAAAATAAGGTCCCTGCCAAAAATAGATCAAGACGGATGCAAAACAAAGGTTTGGGGGCCGAAACACGCAGTTCGGGGACCTGAAAACAGGCTGTTAGGCACCGGAAGTGGCGTTCGACCACGGAGTTGGTCTCTCGGGCCACAGTGTCCCTCAAAAGGGAGGAAACAAGGTGTGTGCTAAAAACCGGAGCAAACGGAGGTAGTTAAGCGGTCCCGAACTGAGGCACACGGCCAACGGCTCCGACAACCAGAGACCGGGCTCCAAACGGGAAAAATGGCCTACGACCACAAAACGTAGCCTACGGCCACTGAGAGATGGTCTACGAGACCTCTCCCTCCCTTCGGGAAGAGAAAACGGAGAAAACGGGACCTGGTTCGCAAACCGAGGCGAAGTACAAAAGAGTCCGGAAGTCCGGAGGCAAGGCTCGCAGCCGAGACTCTGAAACCTTAGAACGAGCACAATATGCAACATCACCGAGCGCTCAATTGGTGACGTCTGAGTCTTAAGGTCGGTCAAAAATGGGGTGTCTACAACGGCCTTAAAGCTAATCTGTTGAGCATTAGTCAAATGTGCGATTTCCATCATGAAGTATTATTTTCAAAAAATAAATGTGAAATTTTGGATAAGAAAGGACATACTGTCATGCATGGGGTTCGCACATCTGACAATTGTTATGGGATTGTTATCACTAATGATCTTACTTGTCACTTGGCCGTCATAAGTAACATTGACCTGTGGCATCGAAGATTAGGTCACTTGAATTTCAAAGACCTAACTAAGATTGCCAACAAAGAGCTTGTGAGAAGAGTACCCAAAATGGGTAAGAATGTGAACCATGTGTGTGGTCCGTGTCAACTTGGGAAGCAAACTCATGCTCCTAATAAAAAGGTGAACAGTTTCACAAATGTCCTCTTGAACTGGTTCATATGAATCTTATGGGACCCACTTGCATTGAAAGCATTGGAGGTAAAAGATACATTTTTTTAACCTTTGATGATTATACTCGTTTTTCATGGGTAAATTTTTTAAGAGAAAAATTCGATACGTTTGATACTTTCCAGGTCTTAGTCTTTAAAATCCAAAATGAACAGGGTGTTTCTACTAGGCGTATCATAAGAATCCGAACTGATCATGGTCATGAGTTTGAAAATAGTTCGTTTTTGGATTTTTTGTGATATGCATGGAATTAAGCATGAATTTTTTGCACCAATTACTTCATAACAAATTGGAGTTGTTGAGAGGAAGAACATGGTTGTTCAAGAGATGGCTAGGGTCATGCTCTTTAGTAAGAAAGTTCCTCCAAAGTTTTGGGCTGAAGCCTTAAATACCGCTGTTTATGTTGTAAATCATGTGTATTTAAGGCCCAGCACTTTACAAACTCCATATGAATTGTGGAAGGGATTGAAACCTAATGTAAAATACTTCAAAACTTTTGGGAGTAAATGTTACATTTTCAAAGATAGAGAGCCCTTGGGAAAATTTGACTCCCGAAGTGATGAAGGTATTTTTCTAGGGTATTCAACCTCTAGTAGAGCTTTCCGTGTCTATAACCTGTGTACTTTGTCTTTACTGGAATCGATCAATGTGGTTATAGATGACACAGGTTCTCCTACTTCAGTGTTAAATGAGAAAGAAAATGGTGAGTCTCCAATCCTAGATACTGAACCACAAAGTCAAGGAGAAGCAGACGACCAAGCTCAAGAAGGTGAGCCAGCACCAACTTCTAAGGTAAGTCTAAGTCCAAAGAGTGCACAAAGAGACACCACCACTGATGCTTCTGTTACTACAAGTCCAGAATTCAAACCATCAGCAAGGGTGAAACTGAATCATCCGGCTTAATAGGTGATTGGAAGTGTCTCAGATCGAATGAAAATCCGAAGACAAATTTGGGAGGAGGTATCTCATATGTGTTATGTTTCATTAATTGAACCTAAGAATATAAAAGAGGCCTTACTAGATGATAGTTGGGTCAATGCTATGCATGAAGAATTAGATCAATTTGAACGTAACAATGTTTGGACTCTTGTCCCCAGACCTAGAGACATGAATGTGATAGGTATCAAGTGAATCTTCAAGAATAAATCTGATGAGAATGGTACTGTAGTTAGAAATAAAGCTAGGTTGGTTGCTCAAGGCTATATTCAAGTAGAGGGTGTTGACTATGATGAGACGTTTGCCCCAGTTGCACGTCTTGAATCTATTTGTATTTTACTTCGTGTTGCATGCTTTCTTGGGTTCAAATTGTTTTAAATGGATGTGAAAAGTGCCTTTCTGAATGGGTACTTGAAAGAAGACGCTTATGTCGAGCAACCAAAAGGGTTTGAGGACCCAAAATGTCCAAACCATGTCTATAAGTTAGACAAGGCTTTGTATGGGTTGAAACAAGCCCCTCGGGCTTGGTATGATAGACTTACTACCTTTCTTCTCGATAATGATTTTCAAAAGGGTAGTGTGGACAAGACTTTATTTGTGAAACATACTAAGTCTCATATACTTGTTGCTCAAATTTATGTTGATGATATTATGTTTGGATCCACTACTGATCATCTTGTGAAATATTTTTAAGATTGCATGACACATGAGTTTAAGATGAGCATGATAGGAGAGTTGTCTTGTTTCTTGGGTCTTCAAATTAAACAGTCTCCTTTGGGTATGTTTGTCTCTTAGACTAAGTATGCCAAAAACCTTGTGTCAAAGTTCGGTCTAGAGTCGGCCAAACATGCCCGTACTCCCATGAGCACTAGTCTTCACCTTTCCAAAGATTCATCTGGTACTGATGTTGATCCTACCCTTTATAGGAGTATGATAGGGAGTCTTCTTTACCTCACAGCCAGTTGACTTGATATTGCATTCAGTGTAGGTGTCTGTGCTCGTTACCAAGCCAGTCCTAAAGAGTCTCATTTTTTTGCGATCAAACGCATCATTAAGTATGTTAATGAGACACTGGGGTATGGGGTTTTGTTTTCTATCGACACTACAGCCGAAATTATTGATTTTTTTGATGTCGACTGGGCATGGGTGTGCTAATGATAGGAAGAGTACATCCGGGGGGTGTTTTTACCTTGGGAATAATCTGGTTACATGGCATAGCAAAAAGCAAAATGCTATTTCTCTCTCGACCGCTGAGGCCAAGTACATTGCTGCAGGGAGTTGTTGTGCACAAATATTGTGAATGAAGCAAATGCTTCATGATTATGGTATAGACCAGGACACCCTTTTCTGTGATAACACAAGTGCCATCAACATTTCTAAAAATCCGGTCCAACACTCTCGCACCAAACACATTGACATTCGTCATCATTTCTTTTGAGAGTTAGTGGAAGAGGGCCTTGTCATTCTTGAACATGTTCCCATTGAGCATCAAAAGGTTGATATTTTTACAAAACCCCTTGATCTTCGTAGGTTTGAGTTTCTTAGAAAGACCTTGGGTGTTGTGCTAAGTCACTAGGGTGTGTCCTGTTACTTGAATGGGTGAGAGTGATTGGCTTTATGTGTACTTGAATGCTATAATCTCATTGTCATTGATTCCTGTCATCTCTGCGTTTAGACTCATATGAACACCTCTCATGCTACTTGAAAGATTTCATTCTTCTTTGATCATAGCTTATTGTGAATGCTCATGCTCATTAACTTTATGACCTCATTCTGTACACATCCTTGAGATATACTGTTGCAGGGGTTTCCACACAAGTGATCAAAGTTCTCTATGGACCACTAACAGTGTCTCTTTTACATTTTCAGAGGAATTGACTTATACTGGCATATCATGGGTGATGTTGAGTCTCTTAACCATCTACTATTATTTTTTCACTTCCACGGTTCCTTCCTCAGTTCATTGATGTCCAGGCATTAGGAAAAGGCTACCTCAGAGGCACCAACTAGGCCATCCTCATTAATTCCATGCTTCTCTGGTTTGGTCTTTATACTCTTGAGCGTGCATGCCACTAGTGAGTGCCCATAGGAAAGAAAATTCAAAAATAAAATAATAATAAAAAAAAAGGGACTCATTGATTGAGGGGGAGCCTCTTCGTTTACTCAACAAATACCCCTTGATTCTTAGTGGTTTGACTTTTCTCAGTGATGTTTAGTTACTCTTGCAGGAGGTCCAGCCATCCGATCACTACGAGGATTAACTCTAGCTCTGTGGTTTCTCAAGGATTACACACACACACACACACACACACACATTCATTATGTGAGCTCTCATGATTGTCTTTGAGTTGTATATTCTCATGTTGCTTATGCTCATTGATTGATGTTTATCTAATTTGCTCATGAATATTGTGCTTCAGATTGTCAAAATTGCGATTCGTGGGCTTCATGGTTTGTGGATTATCTCATCTTAGTATTACATTCTTGCTATTTTGCTAACCTCCTTTTGTTCCAAGTTCCACTTGATAGTGTTAGTGTCTTTATTATGCTCAGAAGGGTGTTTAATTTGGGAGCCTTGTTTTTTATTACTCGCTCGAGCGAGGGTATTTTCGCTCAAGCGATAAATTCTTCAATCCAATACTTTTGCAGGTTTCTCAGATTCTGAGAGTTTACCTTCCTGGCTTGAGCGACAATGTTTTGGCTCGAGCATGTTCGTGGGCGTAAGTGTCTTAGCTCGAGTGAAACACTTCTCGCTCGAGCTACCCGTCGTGGTTTAAATACTTCCACTCCGTCCCTTTAGTCCATTTTCCCCATTTTGCTCGTTTCATCTCTCTCTCCTAGGGTTTTTTCCTCTCCATTGATGTTCGTCCCTTGGTCTTCACTCGATTTTGGGGGGCATCTCTCTTCAATCCGTCTTGCATTTTCATTTTTGGTAAGTCTTTCTCTCTATTTTTCGTTTTTTTCCTTGTCCTTCTTATTGTGTGTTGCTCTGCTCCATCTGTGTTGTCTAGGGTTTCTGTTCTCTCTCTTCCTCAGATGCTGACTTTAGGGTTCGTTTATGACCTTATTGTTTGCTTTGTCTCTTTATTTAATTTGGTTTAGAAGTTTGGTGCATCATTGCTAGGGTTTTGCTAAGGTTCATTGTTAGGGTTTTTTTTTTAGGGCTTTAATTTTTGTCTTACCTTTGTTTTGCCATGAGTTTTAATTACTGATTTATGCTGTTTTTAGTGAATTGTGTTGCTGTTGGTTTCCTTATTATACTTTTCATATCTCTCATTTTGCTGCAACACTTATTTTCTACTTCTGCATTTATTTGGTTTTGGGACTTGACCTAGCACTGCATCTATGCTTTTCGTGATCTTACAGTCTTTGATACAATGCTTTGGTTATGTGAATTTTGGTTTTTCTAACCCTGTTGGACTAATGATTTGTGCTGTGCTCTTATGTTTGTTTTTGGGGGTTGCTAATGGGCTTTGGGTGTTCCTTAGTCCTGTCTTGGTGGGTTGGGGTTTTGTGGTGGTCTTTTCTTATTGTCAGACAGTCACGGCTGAGTCCTCTAAACACCGAAAAACCACCGTGTCTCGCCCCGATTTCAATATCGAAAAATTCTAATCCAAGGAAAAATCCAACCTTTATCGGGATTTCTATGTTTCTCGGAAAGTTCACTTAGAACGTAATGTCCACCCTAGTTCCTTTGAGTCTATTCCGACCCGGTCTCTGTTTGATGCTTTAGAGGGGTGACCAGGTCCTGCTTTTCTCTGGTCCACAAAATCTTAGCTAGGTCCAGGAATTCTATTGCAATATGCACTCCATTAGCAAGGAAATAGCCCCATCTTTTCACACTTGGGTTCGTAACAAAGCCTTGGTCATTGATGATGAAGTCATTAGGCAGTTTCTTAATCTTTCTGAAGTTCAGAACTGTCACTATCCTTTTATTACCCGCAACTTTGTTGATTTTGATCAGATTGCCACTAAACTTTGTGGCACTCCCCGGACTTGGGTCACCGGGGCTCTCATTTAGCAAAATGAGTTTCTTTACCGTTTCCATCTCCTAAACATCATTGTTTGTGCCAACATCCATGTTACTTTTCATTCTTTTCACATTACCCAAGATCAGGGTTATGTGTTGTATTATATTGACCACCGCCTTCCCATCGACCTGCCTGAAATGATAGTATCCAAAATGATTAGTGTGTTTGAGGGTCGTAAGTCTTTGGGTCTCCCTTATGGGTTTTTCCTCACTCGATTTCTTACATCTCTTGGTGTTCCCACCTTTGATGATGACGAGTTTGCCTCTCCTATTAAACCTATCACCAAACAGACTGTCTCATAGAGTCAAGCCCATGTCAATGGGGGTTTGTCGGGAGTCGGGGTGTCTAATGTAGGTGATGATCCACTTGCTGAGGAGGCCGAGATTGTTGCAGCCACTATCGGTGCACCTGAGTTGCATCATTGTTCATTTCGTGGACAGCTGCAGCAGTTCAAGCAGTCTGTCACCCATTACCTTGATCAGCTGGATGCCGTGCTCGATACGCTTGATGGCAATCTCGATTAGCAGACCACAATGCTTGCTCAGATCCTTTCTTTGTTACAGCCGCAGCCGCAGCCTCCACCAAACTTGCAGTGATGTTTTTTTTCTTGTGTTTTTTGTGTTTGGGCTGTATATTCTTTTTCTTGTGTCTCTCCCGAACAAAAAAGGGGAGTATTTTTGCATGCTGGTTGGGGTATATATCTTTTTGCATGATGATTGGGGTATATAGTCTTGGGGGATACTGTTTGATTTTGGGATATAGTCTTCCTAGTATACTTTATGCCACCTGTATTATTACCCCATGAATTTGTCTAAGAGCCACTAACCCTTTGTCCTTTTTACCACCCACTAAATCCTTGACCTTTTTACCATTCTAATAGTTATTACTCTTCGGTAAAGTTGTGTTATTTTATTTATTTTATTATATATATATATATTGCCTACTTATGAGTGGTTGATATCATCACGGTGTTGAATTAAACTAAACACATTTCTCCCCTCCTTAAAAGAAGTTTATCCTCAAACTTGTCATACCTTGTTTTTCGAAGAGGTGTGGGTACTTGATTCGCATTTGGCTTTCAGTTTCCCATGTTGCTTCTTCGACACGATGGTTTCTCCATAAGACTTTTACAAGAGGTATGGTCTTATTTCGAAGGACCTGATCACGACGATCAAGAATCTATATAGGTTGTTCTTCATAAGAGAGGTCTTCTTGAACTTCCAGGTTCTCATAATCGACAACATGCTCTGGATCCCGAAGATATCGACGAAGCATCAAAACGTGAAACACATTGTGGACATTGGACAGTTCGGGTGGAAGCGTAAGGCGATATGCCACAGGACCAATCCTTTCTAGTATCTGTAACAAGTCCGCGAGGGACCTCACTACAGTTCGGACTCAATTTTGTTGTCGCGGTTCTTAATCTTGAACCAAAGAGTCCAAATCCGGCAAATCGTTTCGAGAAAAACAGATTTTTAAAAGAAGTGCCAAACATGGACTGCTTTGCCAGATACAGAGTCGCCACCTAAATATTTTTTATGGGGAATTTAGGAAACCCTGACTCGGTGCCAAAGGCCACGTGTCCGTCATCACCAAAGTTGCCTCGGCTCGGGAGCTTGGGTACGATTGGGGAAGGTCAGCTATGAGCACCCCCTCTCGCCCGATCCGAAGATCGGCCTCTACTAACCGTGATATCCGATTTTCAAAACGTTATGTGTTCTTATCCCAGTTAATTAGCCTAGAATTACTATGTTGTGCGCGCAGCAAAAAAGTATAGACTAGATCGCCTAACTTGGAACGAAACATTGCATATCCGTTTGTTTGGAAAATGCTTTGGAATTTGCTACTCGCAAGTAGGCTAAAACACGGATTTCAATGAATTGCTCCAACTCAAACAATCCAACCTTCACCCACGGGCATTCAAGCAGTTTTATCACATAAGCATCTAGCCACATGGTAAGCATGCTGTCATGTTAACATTCACACTCGTGCGAGATGCTAAAGCATAAAATACTTACAATGTACTCCGAGCCAAAACAAAGAACACGTTAGCAATCATGCATGATCCAAGTCCATGTTAAGTGGCTAATGCGACGCATACAGAATGTCACTAGAATAGGCTCGGCTAATCTAAGAATGACATATGAAAATGTACAGATAGCATGTATTCAAGTTAGATTTGAAATACTTATGCAGTTAGCATGATGCGCCGAGCCCGGTGCATGCAATACTGATGAATGATGCACGCATGCATAGCATAAGGTATGCTAAATTAAACATGTCCTAATACTAACCATCAAAGCAGGTAAGTAAAAGGGAGAAATAAGTGGGGATTGGAAGACATGCACACACGCACCCACACTTATTACAAATTTGCCCTCGCCCGGAGGGACTGAAAGAATAATACAATTAATTAACCTACAAGCTAATTAATATTACAAACCACCTAATTAATTAACAAATCAATTAAGTATTGAAAGCAGTAAACAGTAGCCTCGGGAAGAGGGTCCAATGCATGCGCGCTTGGTTCCGCTCAGAAAGTCACTGCTATGCGCAAGTTGCCTCTGCTTTGGCTGTCCTGCTCCTCTGAAGACTTCAAAAGTCTCAAGGTGTGCTCTCTGGATGCTGGGGAACACCACCGGCTGAGGGAATTGATCACCGGCCATGGGAAATGCTCACCGGCTACAAAGTTTCTCCATTGGCCAAAAATGATGGCCGGTCGGCACTGAAGATGGCCGGCCAGCCAAATCTTCCTGCAAAAACTAGTTTGACAGCAACAGAGGGAAAAACTTGGCATGGCAATGCATTTCAAGCTATGTATGCACCAACCACACCCCTTATCATGTGAATGACTCAAAGGAGGATGTGCCTCGATTCTCGAACCACCAATCGCGCATTTCCATGCATGATGGCCCAAAGAATCAAGTATGCATCTTGATATGGAATGCAATGCATATAATCAAGCAAATTGAACTCAACCTCTATCACAAGCAATTCAAGAGGCAAAGCATGCATGCCGATGCAATGCAATCTTAAGCATGCCAACTAGTATGCAACATGGGCAATGCTATGTGCACATGCAAGCATGCAAGCAAACATACAAGGTGAGCATGCAAACAAGCAAAGGGAATGGACTTAAACTAACATGGATAGCTCACGAGCATGCCAAAATCAGTGGCCAATGCTATGGAAGTGAGGTCCAACACACACACACACACACACACATGCACATGTTAATAGGCCAACATTTAAGCACATAAAAGCAACTTTTAAGCACACTTAAAAGAGACTAAACATGGACAATTAGAATGCACATTAAGCTCTGAAATCATGTTAAATATGATGCCAAATCAATTAAACAGGATAAGCCAAGACATGCAACCAAGATCCAAAACCCAAGGTAAGCTAAGGGAGGCATTAAACTACCCTTAACAAAACTAAACATGGCATGAATTAAATGATCAAAACAGAGTTTTAATATATTAAAAAAAAGCCAACAACACATCTAGATGGCATCTAAATGGCTCAAATCCAAAAGCATGCATAGTTGCCAAAACATGGAGCATACAACACAAGCTTTCAAGGTATCAAAGGCAAGCATACAAGCATGTTTTAAGGACTGAAATAACATGGTAAGTGGTTCCAAACCACTGAAAGAATGCAAGTGATGCATGCTACACACTCACACACCTAAGGCTAACAAGCCAAAATGCAAGGTAGCTATACTAAGCATGCTATGGTCGACCAAGACAACCAAAAACAGAGCTTAAGCATGCTAAAACAAACACAAAAGCTTCACAAAGTTGGCCAAAATCATGCTAGAACAAGGGTTAAAACCTAAAGCATGTTAAGGCCTAAACATGGCATTACAAGGCATGTATGCTAAGCAAGCATGGTGTACCAAAACCAAGCAAAAACAGAGCTATATTATGGCATAATAAGCACAAAAATTAGTTAAGGCATGGCCAACATGAACCTAAACAATATGCTCACATATGAGGCAAAAATGGTCCTTTTCAAGGACAACAAGGAGAGGGGGTGGCCCTCTCCTTCTTGGGACCTCAAGGCACCATCCTCACCTCTGAAATCCCTCAAGATTTCAGTGGTGAGGAGGCGCAAGCACAATGGTCCTGGAGCTCAACCCAAAATGGCACAAAACAAGGGCCAAACAAGCCTTAAGAGGGGTCAAACAACCCCAAAGCTTGAAACACCCTTAAGCAACTATTTAGAGCACGCAAAAACAGAACTTTTCTATGTTATATGTTAAGCTTCAAAAACAGTTGTAAGGTAGGCAAAAATACAATGCAAAAATGGGGTAAAAAAGGACAAAAGTCTTACCCTTGTAGACCCATTCAAGGATGGAGTTCCAGCTGCTTTCCTTAGCTCAAAACCAGCTCAAATCCTCTGAAAATAGCTCCTTAGTACCTCAGTAGCTCAAGGAAGGTGTAACTCTAGGTGTTTGTGTGCAAAAATAAGACTAAAACACCTTAAGGCAAAAAAGAGAGGGAGATAGAGATAGAAATAGATACAACTATGCTAACCCTAAAAACCAAAGCTCTCCTCTCTATTTTTGCTAACCCTCAAACAAAAGAGAAGAGGCTCCCTCTTATAGAGCTCAATCTTGTAAGCTTACAAGACAAGCCAAACAAGAGGGAGATCCCTCCATACACGTGTATGGAGGGGAGCCAAGTGCATGCCAGCTGCACAAAAATATCTGCAAAAGCAGATGCATAGTAGTCGGCCGGCCAAAAGTGCAATTGACCAAAAAAAGATAGCCGGTCGGCCATCTATAGTGCCAGCCGGCCAAACATTTGGCCGGTGGCAACAAAACACAGCCGATGGCCTCAAGCCATGGCCGGTGGAGTGTGAGGATGGCCCACAAGCCATTCCCTGCCCCTCCAAGGCAAAGCACAAGTGTTTGGTGCAAAACGAGACACGGAACAATCGAGTCGAGAGATCCTAAGGCCAGGCGCATAGCCAAGACCTCCGGGAACTCAGGACGAACACAGACATGGATGATCACCGAGTGTTCAAGCGGTGACGTCCAAGTCTTGAGGACGGTCAAAAATGGGGTGTCTACAGTATCTCGAATGGCCCGATGTAACGTGGGTTTAACTTTCCTCATTTTCCAAATCAGATAACCCCCCTTGTTGGTGAAATCTTTAGAAACAGATGATCTCTTATTTGAAATTCTAAGTCCTGTCTCCGTGTATCTGCATAGCTTTTCTGGCGACTCTAGGCAGTGGGAATTCGTTGTTGGATGAGTTGAATTTTATCGCTCGTTATTTGCACAAATCTCGGGGCCTAACAGTTTCTTGTCTTCGACTTCCATCCAACACAAAGGTGATCGACATTTTCTTTCGTATAGTGCCCCGTATGATGCCATTCCAATGCTTGCATGGTAGTTATTATTATAGGCGAAGTCCACCAAAGGTAGGTGATCATCCTAATTACTTTTGAGCTCTAGCACACACACACGTAACATATCTTCCAAAGTCTGGATTATTCTTTCAGATTTCCCATCAGTTTGCGGGTGATAAGTTGTGCTAAACTTCAAAATGGTTCCCAAAGCTTCTTGTAATTTGTTCCAGAAGTGAGACACGAAGCGGGGGTCTCTATCGGATACGATTGAAATTGGGGTGCCGTGCAAACGAATGATTTCCTTATTGTATAGAGTGGCGAACTTAGAGAGGGAATATATGATTCTGATTTGTAGAAAATATGCCGACTTCATCAATTGATCTACGATAACCCATATTGCATCATTCTTCGAGATTGCTTGCGGTAGCCCGACCACGAAGTCCATAGTAATGTGCTCCTATTTCCATTTAGGAATGGGGAGTGGTTGCAACATTCCTGCAGGTCTCTGATGTTCTGCTTTAACCTGTTGACAATGCAAGCATTTGGAGACGTGGCTTGCTATGTCTTTCTTTATTCTTGTCCACCAGAAGTGTTCCTTCAAATCGTGATACATTTTCGTATTGCTAGGGTGGATCACAAACTTCGAGTTATGAGCTTCTACCAATATCTTTTTCTTGAGTTCTAGAAGGTCAGGTACGCAAATTCAATTCCAAAATTTTAGCATCCCATTACTTATTGTGATGCCAGGATCGGGCGTGCCTGCTTGTTCCCCATGCTTTTTCTTCAAAAGTTTATCTTCACATTGGCGGACTCTAATTTCTTCAATCAGCTCGGGTTTCATGATTATGTTGGCAAGTAGTCCATTGATTTTCTGAGGAACAAGAGTACATGCCAAACTTCTGGTAATCTTTCGACTCAACGCGTCTGCTGACACGTTAGCTTTGCCTGGATAGTATGAATCTCCACATTGCAGTTCTTCATAAATTGTAGCCATCATTGTTGCCTCATATTTAATTTTTTCTGTGTAAACAGATATTTGAGACTCTTGTGATCTGTGTAAATTTCGCAGGTTACTCCATAGAGATAATGATGCCAGATTTTCAGGGCAAATATTACTGCGGCTAATTCCAGATCGTGGGTCGGGTAGTTCTTCTTGTGGGTCTTTAGTTAACGTGAGGCGTATGCAATGACCTTCCCATTTTGCATAAGAACGCAATCCAAACCATTGTATGAGACATCTCTATAAATTACGAACCCTTCTGTTTCCGTGGGAAGTGCTAGTATAGGAGCCGTCACGAGTCTGTTCTTCAATTCTTGGAAGCAATGTTCCTACTTGTTGGTCCATTCAAAGGGTGTGTTCTTTTGAGTTAGCTGGGTCAAGGATGACGCTATCTTTGAGAAATCTTACACGAAGCGCTGGTAATAGCCAGCTTGACCCAAGAAGCTTCGAATCTCGGACACGTTAGTAGGTCGTGGCCAATCCACGATTGCTGCAACCTTTTGGGGTCAACGGAGATGCCATCTTTGTTGATGATGTAACCGAGGAAGTGTACACTAGTGATCCAGAAGTCGCATTTCTTCAACTTGGCATAAAGCTTGTGATCACGTAGTGTCTGTAGAACTCTTCACAAGTGGTGCTCATGATCTTCTGGCGATTTGGAGTATATGAGAATGTCGTTAATGAAGACAATGACGAACTCGTTAAGATAGGGTTTGAACACTCGATTCATGAGGTCCATGAAGGTTGCTAGAGCATTTGTGACACCAAATGGCATGACAAGAAACTCGTAGTGCCCGTAATGAGTTCTGAAAGTAGTCTTTTCAATACTTTCTGTTTTGACTTTTAGTTGATGGTAGCCAAAACGCAAGTCAATTTTTGAGAATAATTGAGCGCCTTGCAGTTGATCGAACAATTCGACAATTCGTGGCATTAGGTACCGATTTTTGATGGCGACTTTGTTTAGTTCACGGTAATCAATGTATAACCTTATCGTGCCATCCTTTTTCTTTACGAATAGTACTAGAGATCTCCATGGTGAGGTACTTGGTCGAATGAAACCTTTTTCCAAAAGTTCATGGAGTTGAGTTTTCAACTCTTCTAATTCTGTCATGGACATGCGGTAAGGGGCTTTTGAGATTGGTTGTGTACCAGGTTGGGTTTCAATGCTGAATTCGATTTCTTGGTCAATTGGGGTACCAGGTAGGTCTTCAGGAAATACATCCGAGAATTCTCGTACCACAAGGATTTCATCAAGTATGGGGGCGTCTTGTTGAGTATTGATAATATAACGGATACAACTATAATAACCCTTTCTTAGAAGCCGTTGGGCTGTTATGAAGGATATAAAATATGGAAGGGGAGAGACTCCAGTTCCATCAAAGACAAGCTTGAGTTCGTTTGGTGACCGGAGGAAGACCTTTCTGGCTTCATAATCAATAGAGGCATGGTTGGCAGCTAGCCAGTCCATTCCTAAGATCACATCAAAGGTACTAATGCAGAGGGGAATCAAGTCTACGTGTAAGGTTTCCCCTTTTAAGGATACAATATAAGATTTGTACACATCAGTAACAAGGGCGGAGTTACCAGAAACAAAAGACACAGATAGTACATATCCTAAGGGTTCAGGTGTTGATGCCAACTTGGTAACAAAGTGTGGTGTAACAAAAGAATGAGTTGAACAAGAGTCAAAGAGAACATGAGCTATGTGACCATAAATAGAAAGTGTACCTGACATAACATTCTCAGTAACTTCTGAGTTTCCAGGCACCAGGGCAAAGGCTCTTTCTTGGCGTTTTTGGTCCTTCCTCACTCCTCTAGGTACCGCGGGTTTTCGAACTGGTACAGAGGGGCCGGCTGTAGCATTGGTAAGCTTTGGACAATCTCTCAGGAAGTGGCCAACTTGGCCACATCTAAAGCATGCTCCCATGTCTCGACGACATTGTCCCCAATGAGTTCTTCCACAAGTAGAGCAAGTTGGAATGGTGCCACCTCTGGGATTCGTAGGACCTTGATCTCTTGAACTGGTTGTGCCCGTATTTACCCTCTTGGAAGGCGTGACACCGGGTCTTCTGTTATCTTTTTTCCAAAATTGATTCCTTTGGTTTGGTTCCCCGGAGCGCAAGGCTTTAATCCCTTTTTCAGTAATGTATGCTCGATCTACCACCTCTGCATAGTTTGGTTGTTTCAAAACCTCTAGCCTGTCCTTGATTTCAGTATCCAATCTTGCTTCGAATTTCCTGGCTTTTTGAGTTTCGGTAGGGATGACGTATGTCGCAAATTGAGCCAGTTGCGTGAACTTACTCTCGTATTCGGCCACCGTCATGGTTCCTTGCCTTAGATATATGAATTTTGCAGCCTTTTGTTCCCACAACGAATCTAGAAAGTATTTTTCAGAGAATACCTCCAAGAATCTGGCCCAAGTCACAATATCTTCTTTTTCCAAGGTAAGAAGCCACCATTCTTGTGCATCGTCTATGATTCACAAGATACTATAACAATACATATCACGATATCATATCTATGATTCACAAGATACTATAACAGTACATATATCATTTTTACTTATGCAAAAGAAAACATATAGTACAACGTACTTAAAATACAGTCAAGAGTTAGTGTCTAATCCTATTAATACAAAAACATAAGGATTAGACTAATTATGGTCAGGTCACAAAAAAAGGATCTCCTGGTCAGATGTCTAGAAGGGACTGTTAGGCCATCATGAGAACTGACTCTGGAAAATTGGCCGATGAAATAACCCTGCGAACTTACTTTGCACGAGGGGCTCAAACTCCCACCCACTAAGCTCTACTCCAAAGCACCGCCATACTACCCGGACCAAGTAGACAGGACTACCGTGATCATAACCCCAAAACTCCTGTCCGGTAATCCGCACCGATATCTCCAAGTATGATACACTGTCAGTGAAGTCCACAGCTGGGGTCTGGACAATGTGCTGTGGAGGAGGAGAGTGCAAATGTGGCTGCTAGGATCTGCATGTCCTCTCCTCTTAGCAAAGCCCAGGGGTAGAGGTGCGATCAGAAAATGTGGCTGTCCTAGGTCCAGAGCAAGACCAACAACGTAGGTCGGCCCTATGTAACTCTTACGAGTGTTGCCTTGGCTAAGCCTCTAAAATAAGAAATCCTCATCGGGGTCGGCCTGCAAATACACGGGTCGCTCCATGAGTCGGTCAAGCGTCGAGTGAGCTTGCCTGACAAGACTCTCCAAATCACCCCAGCCTTCTAATAAGTTCGGGATAAGATGAGCTCCTGGGGGCTCGAACCAAAATAACTCCATTAGGTTTACCATTCCTACACTATGGGAAAACTTAGCCCAGAAATATTTATAACACGGTTTACTTGTGTTAGACAATTTAATTAATTAATTTATTTATTTATGTTTTGGAAAACACATACCATAATATCAAATAATAATACGAAGTTAAATTTATTATTAGTATTTTTTTTTGTGCCCAAAACTATTGCTCTGATACCACTTTTGTCACGACCCAAACCCGGTACCCAAAGGCTCGGCGTCGTAACAAGATAAAAATAAAATAATTCTAATAATTTTGTAGTTGTAGCGCAAGCAGATAAATTAAATAAATTAAAATAAAATAATTGGGTACCAAATGTTTATTAAAAAGAAACAAACATAGTCATTTGGGTTTTTATTTTATTCCAGGTGTCCAATTAGAAATACAGATAGTACAAAAAAAAAAGAAAGAAAAGACACTGTGGTTTATCCCCCCATCTTGATCCTGCTAAATCTCGTCACCTGAAAGGGGTAACAACTATAAGCACATAGCAGAGTGAGAAATATTATACTGTGAGTATATGGGCACAAAATAGCCATAGATAATTATTTAAGCTAAAACATTAATATAATTTAAGTTGAATAAACAAATTAATTAAGTGGCAAAAACTGAAATACAGAAATTACGTAAATAACTATAACTATGGTACAAGACAGAACAGAACAAGGGTTACTAGAGTGACAATCAGAACATGGGTCAATGGATCCATGACAAATAGAGAACCACAAGGTGGCCAAATAGGGGCCAATAGTTTATTTAAGCCCCTTAAGGCGTGGGACTCCCGTGATGGTACTTACAGAACATAATTGTTTATAAAATCTTTGTCAAATAATTTATAAAATTTAAACAAACATATCCATAGGTTTCAATTTAAGCAAATAAAGTTCAGAAAATAATCCATCTAATTGAAACATTAACATAACCATAAAATATAAATTATATAAAATAAATTGTGGTAATTCAAAACATACATAAAATATATGATAGTAACACAAGTTATAATAAAACTCACATTAAGATTGATCCTTAACTTTGAGTTTTCTACTACAACTCCCAGCAATACTCTTTCACTTCTCGAAGCTCACTGGTACCTCACTACGAATGGGTTCTAATTTTTCGTTCTTACTTTTTCGAAGCTTACTGCACTGATACTTCGCTATTTATAGGCCCATTCTCTTGCTTGCTACGCAAGTCCTCAGCTCTATGATTGCCACGTTGTTCCCTTTCTCGACCACGTTTCTACTCTGTTGGTTAGGGGAAGTGATGCCACCTGTATGATTACCCCATGAATTTGTTTAAGAGCCACTAACCTCTTGTCCTTTTTACCAACCACTAAATCCTTGACCTTTTTACCATTCTAAGAGTTATTACTCTTCGGTAAAGTTGTGTTTTTATTTTATATTATATATATATTGCCTACGTATGAGTGATTGATATCATCACGGTATTGAATTAAATTAAAAATTCGGATGCCACAGTTAGGTCCCTTAGTTTTGTCAATATCACGAACAAACATTGTTTATCGAGTTGTAAGTTTCCTGGTTGTTTTGCCTTGCTCGGTCGAGCGAAGAAGTCCTGGCTCGAGTGAAGAAGTTGTGCTCCCAGAAGTTTTCTTGTCTGCAAATATTCTGGGAAGGAAGATTGTATGCTCGAGCAAAGGAAGCTTGGCTCGAGTGACGCCACTTAACGAATACACGCGTACTTGGTTCCTCGCTTGAGCAAGAGAGTCTTCGCTCGAGCGACCTTCGCGGCCCCTGTTTTCTATAAGTATTTGTTTAAGTCAATTTTAGGGTTAAGTTTTTTAGATCTGTTTTGAGGGCTCTAGTGTTTTTTTTTTGGGTTATTTTGCTAGTTTTCCTTTGATGTTTGCTTGAGTATTAAACTCACATAGTTTGATAATTCACATCAAAGGGTTGTTTGAGTGATCATCTTCGAGAGTGTTCTTCTTCGGTGGAATCCGGAGACTCAAACGTAGAGTATTCGAAGGTGTTTGAAGTTGTGCGCGGTCGTTGAGTCGACATGGATGTTGTGGAATCAACATCAATCTAATCAATTCTGAGACGAAGGTTGGGGTGGAAGACATACAAGTTGTTGAAGACAAATTATCAGAGTTTGGGTAATTTGTTTGGGTATTTTGTGTTATTTCCTTCCTTCATTGTGGATTGATTTGTGACGTTTCGCCCGTGGTTTTTTAATCACAAGTGGAAGCGCTCCATTAGTGATTTTTTTTCACATAAAAATCGTTTGTGTCAATTTATTATTTTTGAAATAACAATCTAAATCACTTTCGTACGTGTTTGATGATTTAGTTGTTAGTTTTAATTATTTTGGAATTGGTATAATTAAATCTTATTCCAATCACGAATCACTTAGGTTTTTCACAAATTATTTAGTTTGGATAGATTGTTCAACCATGGCTAGAATTAGAATAGATCAAGTCTACTTATAGTTTATTTTAAAATAGTTTCGTAGGGGACGTTTGGGAAGTGGTGTTGGGCTAAAATAGCCCACTAAATGCCAAAAGAGGCTAATTTAGCCACAAAATGCCAAAAGCTCCACAGTTGCTTGGCGCCAAGAAATGGTAAGGAGAATTTACGGAACTACCCCTCATGAAGAGGGGGCATGCGGCACAGCAAAATTCAAAAAAAAAAAAAATTCAAAAAAACACATTTTTCCAGAAAAAACAAAGTTGAAAAAAAAAGTAAAAACATTTTTTTGTTTTTTGTTAAAATATTTTATAAAAATAAATTCAAACTCTATTTTATAAAAATAGTTTTAAATATTTCAATTTTTTTATTTTATGTATTTGGTTATGATTTGAGTGTAAAGTTATGAAAGTAGTATAGAGTTTCAAGTTATGTGTTTGGTTATGAGTTTTATAAATAATTTATTACTTGAGTTTTATTTTATGTGTTTGGCTACGATTTGAGTGTAGAGTTGTTTTTAAATTTAAAATATTAACATTTTAAATTATTTAAATTTTTTGAATATTTAAATTATTTAAATTTTTTTGTTAAAACAATTTTTTACATATTTAAATTATTTAAATTTTTACAAGTTAAATTTTCTGAATATTTATTTTAAATTTTTGCTTATGAAATTTTTTAGATTATTTACATTATTTAAATATTTAAAATAAAATTAAAATTAAAATAAAAAATTAAATTAAATTAAATTAAATTAAATATTTAAAATTAAATTATTTAAAATACACAGGACAATAAAATAAAACCTCACTTTTTATCATTTCAGAGAAAATGAACAAAAAATAAAAATAAAAAACACATGAAAAAACCATTTGCAAAAAAAAAAGAAAATTAAAATACAGGCTGTATTTAAAAAAATACGCGTCATTCAAAAATATTTAAGAATATTTAAAAAATTAAAAAAACGTAAATTCAAAAAAATAAAAAAATAAAAATACGCCTCATCCAAAAAGGAAAAAAAAAAAACCAGAAATTACCATGTGGCATGTAATTTACAAGTAAATAAAACACATGAAAATTCATTTTTCAAATATAAAAACAAATTAATGTGGGTGAATAAAAAAATGAGAATATCGTAAAGTAAAAAAAATTAACGACAAAAATACGCTTCATTGAAAAAAAATTTTTTTAAAAAATATGAAAACATAAATTACCATTCGCCACGTAATTTATAAATAAATGAAACACATAAAAAAAATTATTGTATACCAATAAAAATAAATAAGGAAAAAAACGTAAATTAAAGAATAAGAACTAATTAATGTATAAAAAAATAAAAATGACAAAAACATAAATTCAAAAAAAATACGCCAAATACACCCTCGAAATAAAAAAATAAAAATAAATAAATATTTGATCAAAATACGCCAACATAAACAAATAAAAAAAATTATGCAAAATACCCAAATCCAAACCCCCCAAAAAAAATAATAATAAAAGCTAAAAACAGCAAATCAAAACCAAAAATAAGAAAAAAATTATAAAAAAAATTAAAAAAAGGGCAATTTGGTCTTTTAACAAAATTGTAAAAAAAAATACCGAAAAAAAAACATACCAAAAAATTTTTGATTTCAGCAAAAAGCCAAAATTGAAAAAAAAAAAAAAAAAAAAAAACGGAAATAATGCCAAATGCGAACCCAAATTAAAAAATAAAGAAAATGGAAAAGGGCAATTTGGTCTTTTAACAATATGACACCTCACCAAAAAGCCAAAAAGCCAAAAAAGTCAAAAAGTCCTTCCCAAACCAGGCTTTTTAGCCCCAGGCTAAAATAGCCAAAAAAGTCAAAAAGCCAAAAAGTCAACCCACTTCCCAAACCTACCCGTAATCTACTTAAAATTTTAAATATATATATATTTTTATCTTATTATGTATAATTGATACTTCAAATAATAACTTTCATAGATTTTTAAGATGGGCAATGTTAGAATAATCATATTTTGATACTATACTTGAGTAACCATGTAAGGTGACACCTTACAAAACATTAACCACATGTAGTTAGTGTTTAAGGCGCCCTAGATAATACCAAATGTAGTCATTATAGCATTACTAAAATTTTATTTTTAATTTTTTAAATTCAAATATTCTAAAATTCAAATTAGATAATTAAAATTTTATTTTAGATTTTTTTATCTAAATATTTTCAAATGAGATGTGGCTAAAATATGAATTAGATTCGATTTTAGACTTCCCATTAAAGGGTCTTCAAAATTTCAATTTAGATACATGGCTAGATGGACCAATAGTTTCACATATGTTTCTTAATTTTCAAAAAAAAAATAAATAAATAAATTTAAATGAGATGTAATTTAATAGTTAAGATTCGACAATATAATTGGACTGGCCAATAATTATATGGTACATATATTTTATAATTAAAAAAAAAAATTTTGATTTATATTTTTCATAACAATGTCATGAACTAAAGAATATTTTTTTATTACTACAAATCAAGGATTTTGAAAGGTAATAAGAATTAAGGAATATGAAATATATTATTATAATAATCAAATAGTCAATAATTATAATTAAAGTGAAAACGCCAAATGATTTTATGACACATATTTTTCAGCCGAGGAAAACCCAAATATCACTTTTTCTTTTCACTACAAGGAAAAACACTTTTGGTGACCACTTATTTTTTTTGGTCACAAATAATTCACTTTCTGCGTCTAAAATTTAACTTTTGGCAACCACAATTTTTTGGTCGCAGAAAATCACCTTTTGGCGACCAAAAAAAAAGTTGGTAGCAAAAAGTATACCTATTGGCGACCAAAGGTTTTTTTGGTCAGGGAAGATCACCTTTTGGCGACCAAAAAAAAAGTTGGTCACAGAAAGTATACCCTTTGGCGACAAAAAAAAAAAGTTGGTCGCAGAAAGTATACTATTGGCGACCAAAGGCTTTTTTGGTCGCGGAAGATTATCCTTTGGCAACCAAAAAAAAAAGTTGGTCGCGGAAAGTGTACTATTGGCTACCAAAGGCTTTTTTGGTCGCGGAAGATCACCTTATGGTGACAAAAAAAAAAAGTTGGTCGCGGAAAGTTATGGCGGGATAAATTTTTAAAAAAATAATACTACTGTAATTAGATGTTATTTTTCTGTTTAGGTATTAAAAGTTTTATAAAATAATATATAACCCAATTTTTATGGATTATATATATTTTTTGCCAAATATGATTAAGAAGCATGTTATTGGCAGAGTGGATTGGGTGCATGGTGACTCCTTGGTCAAGAGTTCAAGTTCCAGGCAGCACAACAGAATTATTTTTTTGGGTCAAAGCGCTAACTTTTGGCGACCAACTTATCTTTGGTCGCTAAAAGTTTACTTTTGGCTAATATGAATTTGACTTTCCGCGACAAAAAACGTTGGTCGCGAATGGTCACTTTTAGCGACCAAAGGCTTTTTTGGTCGCAGAAAACTATCTGTGACGAAGCTTTAGTGACCAACTCGCGACCAACATATTTTGGTCACGAAAAGGTTTTAGCGACCAAATATGGTACTTTTCGCGACCAAAATGTTGGTCCCGGAAAGTGTTTTTTCTTATAGTGTTTTTTGGGTTATCATTTCGTATTACTGTTTACCTAGATTCTTGTGATTTTTTTTATTCAAAGAAATCAATAATTAAATAATAAAGATAAAATAAAATACCTCAAATAACCTACTAATTTTTTTTAGTAAACCTCTCATAAGTACGAGATCCACATAAGCCCTGTTTGGTGCAGTTTAAAAGTTACTTATTTCAGCTTTCAGTTTAATTTAAGTTATTTTGATGTGTTTGGTTTAGCTTATAGTTTATAGCTTATAGCTTTTTGAAAGTCAGAAATCAGCTTATTCTTTAAGTGGGGCAGGAGATGCTTAATTTATAAGTCAGAAATCAGCTTATGTTCATAGTTATAAGCTATAAGCTGTTTAGGCATAAGCTATAAGTACTTTCCCACAATTCTACCAAACAGGGCCATAATCCATCGCGTATAGATCCAGTAACGTAATACAAGTCAATAAAAAATCCGAAGATATATAAATTGCTCATCTAAAAATAACACATCATAAAATTATTCTCCAAATTTCACCGTGTATTTAATATATATAGTATTATAAGGTGCGTATTTATAAAATATTATAATACTAAAAAATAATATTTAAATAGTACATATTAATATATATTTAGGATATTAATGTGTGTTTGGAAGGAAAAAGATTAGATACACACTTATATTCAAATAGTACGGGATATTAATGTGTGTTTAGGAAGAAAAAGATTGGGTACACACCCATATATTTAATATGTATAGTATTACAAGGTATGTATCATATGTGCGTTATAAAATATTATAATACTAAAAATAATGTCCAAATAATATATATTAATGTGTATTTGGGAGAGAATAGTACATATTAATGTGAAAGAAAAGATTGGGTACACACCTTATTTTTGACATAATGCACAAAATAATTATTCCAAGACTTGAACTCATAATTTCAAAATTATTAAGCCAAAATTTTACTATTAAACCAATGATCGTCCATTATGAAATAGAGTAAATTACAAACACAGCCTTGAAGTTTACTTAAATTACAAATTACAAATTACTTCTTGTGGTTTTAGAAATTACATTATGCTACTTAAGGTTTTTAATTTCATAACAAATAGTTCATTTTATTAATAAATTATCAAATTAATTAACAGTTTTTAATAATGTTAAAATTTTATTTCAATTAATAATTCAGATAATTTTATTATTATATAGGTGAACAGTTAGAAATTTTACCTTTTCAATTAATTCTGTTAAATGAAAAATTTTGATAGAAAAGTATTTGTAATTTTTTAAACCATAAAAAATAGTTCATATTTTAAACAAATCTTAAAAAATGTATTTATAATTGATCTTATAAAATATTATAATACTATATATATATAATATTAGAGTTTTCTATTCATTTATTATTATTATTTTTTTTCACCGACCGCAGTCATCACGTGGGTTCTTTGAAAGCGAAAAATAAAATAAATTGTATTAGTAAAAAATTGCAGTTTAGTTAGCCTCTTCTTTTTTATTTACTTGAGAGTCTGAAATAGACAAAAAAGGTGCTTCGTTACTTTAATTTTTTTCCCTTTTTCCTTTCACCCACTCCAATACTTTTCTCAAATTTCCATAAATCGATTAAAAAATCATTGAGAGAAAGTTCCAATCATCCTATATTCAGATTATTTGTATGGGTTGGAATTAAAACCCATAAAAAGTATAAAAAAATAAATTATGAGAGGTGCTTGTTTCAAAAAAAAAAATTACATGTATTTAGTTAAAAGGAAAAATATTATAAAATTAAATATCATACGTACAACCAATTTTAACCCATAACCCTTAATCAACAACCACGTACGATTACATTCATAACAATTACCTCCCCTCCCCTCCGCTCCAAAAAACAAAAAAAACCAACCATTATGAATTCTAACGAAAAACAATTATGTGTTAAGACAAAACAACATTAGATATTTATTTGCCCATAAATTACCTATCTATATTATCAATTTGTCCACTTACTATACCAATTTGTCTATCTTACTTACCACACTACCTGCCATCGCTAGTCATTGCATCCGACTACCTTTGGTGACTTTTTTGACCAATTTCAAAGTGATTGCTTTTTACGATGAAGACTTTTCCAGTGGTCGGTGGCTGTTTGGCGGTGGTCTGATAAGATTGGGTAAAAATGGAATGAATTATCTTTCAAAACATTAAATTGTCATTTTCACTAAATAATTTTACGAATCATATCATTACAACTAAACTAAAATAATTCTTGAATCTAATGCCATACACAGTGTGAAAAAATCAAATGTAAAATTGATACAATTAAAATTATAAATTAAATTAATAGAAGAAAAAATTACATAAATCACGAGTGTAATTTATCAAATTAATAAACTAAGTAGACCAAACAAGAATGACTTCGATAAATAGGCTTACTGGTAAAATTTGAACCTTAAGTTATATTAACTTGGAGAAACCACTTTCAGCACGGGTTTGGCATACAAAATTTTGTGACTAAAAGACTATTTTAGTTACAACAAGACAAAATATATTAAAAAGTTAATAAGATAAAATGTCACATTCAAACCATAATTATTTTATTTTTTCTCTCACAAAAGTTAAAAAAAAAAAAAAAGTCAATCTCAAATGAGACTTTTTAGCCCTATGCTAAAATAGTAAAAAAACTAAAAATCAACTCACATCCCAAACGAACCCGCTAAAAGCTGTTTTTTTCTAGGGGAAATATTACATCAGTCGGTATTTGAAAAAATGATTATAAATTAGAATGATAGTACATAAATATTAATAGTTAAATTTGTAATTTTTTTCATTAATTTGAATTTTTCTTTCTGCCTCCCACAGGGTGTTTTACCTCTTTTTTCTATTACAATTTATGGCTACAATAAATCAATAATTATAATAAAATTTAAATATAATATAAATTATAATGACATGCAAACTCTCAAACTAAATGAGAGAATTCAAACAATAATAAGAAATAAACCAACTCCTAACTGAAAGAATTCGAATTCTTGACTGGGCTGACAGTGATACTATTTAACAGATAAAAACAGACGAGACCTATGTCACCAAATTTTCATATCTAAGAGCATCTTCAATAGTTTATCAAAATTTTCATTAAATTTGAGTAAAAAAAAAATGATCATTTTCTCAATCTGATAGAGACTGCTCCAATGGTTGTCATCAAAGCAGGGGTCGACCGGTTGGTTGACCGGCCGGTCAATCGGCTGGTTGACCGGTTAGTGTAATTTTTTATTTATTTTTTTATTTTTTTATTTTTTTACCTCTTTGAACCTTTTGACTTGTTTGAACCAAAATATTTGCAAGGAAACCGGTCCACCGGTTGGTCAACCGACCAGTCAACCGGCTGGTCGACCATTGGTCTCTCCCAATGATAATGCACAGTGAAATGGTGAAATCTGGAGCCTGTTCTCATTTTGGTGAAACTTTTGGTGAATTCTCGATTTGATATTGATTTGGTGAAACCGTTGGAGTACCAAAAAGCCACTTTTTTACTAAAATTTAAATTTGATGCCAAGTTTGATGAAGCGTTGGAGATGGTCTAATAATGTCATAATAATTACATTTTTCTAGTTATATTTTTTTTATGATCTTAGGTGAAAAAAGTATAGGCAAATTACAAAAAATAAAAAATGCTAGAGTTTGACCCTTACAAATTTAATGTAGGTCTATATAAAATGTTTAAAATATTATTTTTTATTGAGTTTAATGAGTAAATTATTTTTTTTCCTGTCACTTTTACTTAACAAACATATACTGATGGTTTAGATTGAAAATAAATTAAAAAAAAAAGATTTAAATTGTTAAAATTAAAAATTCAAGTTTATATTTGGATCAAACCTTAGAGGTTTATTTATTTATTTAATTATAACTTTCCAAAAAATTTAGGCAATTATAATGTATAAAGTATGTGTCATTGCTTACACTGACAAGTAAAAAATTAAAAAACACACTATGTGGGTTCATCCTTTGTCTTTAAATAAAAGTGAGTGAGAATTGTCTGTATAGTTTTTCGCTACGTTATGGAGACAGTGTTATATGATACAACAGAATTGCTCAATAATTATATTTTCACGTCATCAAAAATTATTAGATATTTTAAAATATCATATGGTATTGCTTATGTGTTGTTCCTTCCTAATGAGAAATTGCAATACATACTAAGGTTTCGTTTAGGGACAGACTTTTTTAGTAATTATTTTATTTTTTGGCTAAAATATAATGTAAAAAAAAAACTAGTATGTTTGGGATTACTTTTTGATTTTTTATAAAAAGTTATGCAAAAAGTAGAGAGAAAATAAAATCTTTAAGGCTCTGTTTGGTTGTGCTCTGTAATCAATTTTCTACCCGTGTGTTGGAGCATGATGTTTGGTTTCGTTTTCAAATCAATTTTCTACACTCTGCAAAGAGAACTCTGATGCACAGGCGCCTTTTTTGTCCACCGGGTTGTCCACCCGGTAGACCACCCGGATGTCCGGCTGATTTCCAGATTTTTTTTTTTTTTTTGCAATTGATTTACATAATCGGGACAAATATTTTCTGAAATTTTTTATATGCTTTAAAATAATTTTGAGTTGTATGTTTAGTTATGAGTTGTAAATTTTTGTATCACATATCAAATGTCACATCAATAATTCTCCATTCAAATCAAACCTCTTTCCCAAAACTATTTTCAAAACTCTTTACCAAACAAATTTTCTACACTCAAATCATAATTCCATAACACACAAACTCAAAATACAACTCATACTCTCAAATCACATTTACAAAACACAACCAAACGCTACCTAACTTTTTGGTATAGGTTGTTGGCTTTTAGATTTTTATACGGGGGTGAAATATCCTCAGTTCTCCGTATTCCTTGAACCTAAGCTTCACGTAACGTCGTTTAACCTGAAAATAGAAAGATGGTGAGCTGCCCAACGATGTGCTGCCAGATAAACCCTCTGACGATCAAGTCAGCACACTTGGAGAAGAAGAAGAAGAATGGGAATAGAGCACTTTAGAGAGAGAGAGAGAGAGAGAGAGAGAGAGAGAGAGAGAGAGTTGTGAATTCCTTCATGTTGCTTATCTCTAACGTTCCCCAATTCCCTCTTTTTCTAGGCTGGCCATGCAGCCTCAGAGATTGTGGGTGCACTACCTTTGCTGTCCTTCTCTGGACAGGCGGCTGTACTCCCCTCTACCTTCCTTACACGTGTAGAGGCCAAAACCTCAAAACAGTGTTTGTCGAACCGCCAAACGGTATTGACGCATATCGGGAGTGGATTTTCCCTTCTTCATATCATTGGTCCAGGTGGCTCACACAATCGGGCTGTCACAACCGACCTATCACTTGGGGAGAAACACCACAATGACTAGGACGGCCGAACTATAATAAATCGGTCTATCTGACTGATCGGTCGTGAGGCGCGCAGTTTGACATCTCGGTGTCGTCCCACTACCTTGTAAAGCATCTCGGCCCAAATTCAATCTGGATTGTTCGTGGCTCGGCCCAACACATTACTGCGGATCTAACCGACTATCAGGTCGAATCATAGCTCAGTTGAGCACCTGCGTGTCTTCCCATTCTGGTATCTATATCATACAGAATTCCTAGGGCTTCAAATTGCCCTTTCTAGTAAAAAGGGAGAATCTAGCCAAACTGCTAAGGATGTCCTCTTTACTCCTCCAGAACCATATTACAGAATACAATCATTGAGGAAACAGTCCGACGGTCTGCTAGGCCCAACATAATGGGCCAGGGAGCCGCGTTGGTTCAATTCGGTCAGACACAAGGTCTGGCCCTCGCAGGGCCCAACGCCGTACCTCGCGTTACCATAGCTCGGCCTTATTGTTCGGCGCAAATCCCCCTCTCAATTGCCCTTTAATTCCATCCGAGCTGAGCGTGATTGGGATTATTATTCTGACCGAGCTACCTGATTTGGTCGGTCATTGAGGATTGCGCCAGTAGTCTTGTCATCGATCATTCAGTCGTACTGACAAACCGTCTTTTCGATGCCACATGGCTTCGCTCCATTGGTTCCATGCAACCCCACAGCTGTCTACATTATTCCAAGGATTTGAAAAGTTATCGCCCATTCGTTTTCCCCCATATATACACACTAGAAGCCCAAAGACCCTTAACACTGTTCATCTCTCTTCTTCAGAAACCCTAAGCTTCCAACCTCCATGCTCCTGCTACCACTGCCATCGCTGTCGTCACTGCTTTTCGAGTCGTTTTCAACTATCTCTATCCTCACGAAGGCTTCAGACAGGGTCGTGGTCGACTGGGTCTTAACTTGGCATCCATACCCGTAAGTTTTTCTGTCCTTCCTTTGTGTTCTCCATTAATGTTCTTTGTGTTCTTGTCTGGAACTGTTAATACCCTCTGCCAGTGCCCCTTCTGTGGGGTAAAACTGGTAGGTAAGCAGACATTAGGTAGAACTAGAATTGAAGAGGCAGATGGGGCTATCGTGCCCCTTGTTTCCCTTAGTTTCAATGCATGAACTTCACATTTAGGATGAATAGCATAAACCCTAGATAGGACCGAGCAAAATCCCATTTTTAGATTAAAAATAGGATTTAGCCGAGCAAAAACTGGTTTGTGTTCCTCCCTTGAGGCTGAGACCGAGCTGTAAGTTGTAGGGAGCTAGAACCGAGATAGGAAGACTGAACCGACATAGATAGTTGAACCGAGATAGGAAAATCGAACCGGTCAAATGCCCCAGGATCCTTTACTGAGCTAAACACTTCCTCATAAGAGTTGTGCAATTTATACCGCGCTAATACTTGGACTTATTTTTTAATAATGTAGAACAAACTAGGACCGACTAAGCTCACTCAGTATTACTATCGGTGAGGCTTAAAGTCCAAGTAAACAATCACCAAATTTTGACCAAGATATAACCAAAATTACCTAACTAAATAAAATTGGGATAGATGGGGAAGTACCGGTTCATGGTTAATTCGCCTGGGGCAATGGCTGAGTTCTATAGAGAGTACAATATTCCAGACGATGTCCATTTGGAGCTGGCCAAGAAATGAGACACTCCCTGGGCGAACAAGACAAATGCCTCTTCATGGTGGTATCCATTGTAGAAGGCAGCCTGCGCTTCCCGGTCCAACCCCTGGTCTGCGAATTTTTAAGGCAGACTAGGCTGTGCCCGACCTAAGTTTCCAAAAACACATACAAAATAATAAATGGCGTGGCCACGCTGAATAGGATACTCGGTTTGAATCTCAGCCTCGCCGAGATATTCCAACAATACACACTTAGCAAAAATAAAGGAGGGTTTTGCTGGTATCTCAAGGTCAGGAAAAGCCGAGCAAAACTTATCGAAGGTAACCTGGACAAAGAGACCAACGATGATGATTTCCTGTGGGTGTCCGGTAATTATGAGGACACCAAAGTGCCCATACCGGGCTGGTACATAAGAAAAGATTTTGGGAGTGCTGGTGAGCACCTCTGCATGTTTTTTTTTTTTTTTACTATTATTGTTTTTGCCGATCTAATCCTTTCTTTCCTGTTGCAGACTACAGACTCTTGGCGGAAGATTACTCCCGCGCAAACCAAGAGGCCATAAGGATTGTATTGCGGCATCCAGCTAAGGAGCGAGAGCCTCACAAGTTGTTCGGTTTTGAACCGAGCTACCGCTACACTGCGCCACGTAGGAGCAGGGTGATCAACTTTCTTCAAGCCCCTTTTCTAGAGCCAGATCTAAACCTTCCTCCAATCAAACTAGTTCCTTTGATCACTGAGCAAGAAATGGCCAAGATTCAGATTATCAAGTCAATGATCACTGGCGAGCCAAGCGACTCTCAGCCGCCAAAAATAGCTGGAGGACAATCCTCCACGCCGACCGTTCAAGAAAAGGGGGCGGTGCTGGCTCTGGCCAGCGAACAAGCTGCCGGTCGGTCTAAGAAAAGGCCGAGAAAAGATCAGGCCGAACAACATTTGGTGGACGAAGATTCCACCGAGCATCCATCTACCAATTCGGGAGAGCAGACTGATTAAGCAATCACCGAGCCATCTACCCGCTCTAGTGCCTCACCAATCTGGTCGCCCGAGATGAAATACAAAGGCCGAGCAGTTACTACCGCCTACTCGGTCTATGCCGACAAGGACTACTCACTCGGCTTCAACATGACCAAGGGATTGCTCCTCCCTGTCGACATGAAGAATTACTAAGAGTTGTCCAACCTAAAAGTTATCTGCTCGGCAGCAAAGTTGATCGTGCTGGTAAGTTGGCAAGCCTCCTTGTCGTGAACTTGTTGCTCGGTTTTGGCGTGCTGACATTTCTCTTTTGTTTGCAAGCTGCGCAGAAGAACTATCTGGCCCACGAGTGAATGATCGTAGTGCGGCAAAGTCTGCGGGAGGCCATCACCAATAACAAGGCCAAGATCGCTGAGCTGGAAAAGTTGAAGGCCGCATAGGAAGAGGCCGTAACCGAGCGCGACAGGCTTGCTGAGCGGCTGGCGAGGGTGGATGAGGATAAGAAAAATGCCCTCCAAGTGACCAAGGCCAAATACATCGCCGAGCTGCACAAACTACGTAAATCCCACAAAGTCGAGCTGGACAAGCTTGTCGATGATACTTAAGACCGCGGCTATGCGGAGGGAAAAAAAGCTTACGAAATGCAGGTGTAGGGGACCAAGGACATTTTTTTCCAGTGTAGTTGGAAAGCCATCGTAGAAAAACTTGGCCTTGGTCAACACTCCGACATGTTCCAAAACCCCCATGCCGCCTTCATATCGGTCTACAAGCAAGCTTATGCCAGTGCCATGCAGAAGAAGCTAATAGAAGAAGCGAAGCTGGCGACTGCAGTAGAAGCTTCCCCTGCGCAACTTACCGATCAGAATCCTGCTTCTGAGTTGTCCGAGAAAGGAGGCCAAGAATGTGAGGAGCCCGAACAGGAGGTGGACGCGGTGGTTGGCGCTCAAGAGGGAGATGCCAAGATAGGGGCGACCGACCAAGCGAACACCGTTGACCTTGATTGAACTTTGTCTATTTTTTTTTTGGTTTTGATGTAACCAGACCAGGCCCCACTTTTGTAATCACACTTTATGATAAATGAAAAGTTCTACTTTTTGCTCGCCATATTATGCAAATTTTTCGTTTGCCTTGTGTGGTTGTCATTTTCTTTGGTTTGGTCGAGATAAAATTGCCTTGGTCTAACGAGCAATCTCATTTTGGTTTAAAATATTAGTTGAACGTAACACCAACTCTATTAAGAACTAGACAAAGACATCAACATTTTAAGCAAGCGAACAATGTCAGCTCGGCTACAATATAAGTTGAACGAATTTGATATCAAAATCAGCTCTACATTAGTGAGCAAGATACATCTCGGGTGAGCACGAGCGAAATATGCTCTTTGATCGGCAAGCAAAAATCAGCTCGGTGAATGACGAGCACAATCAGCCTCACAATCCGAGCAAAAATCAGCCCGAATAATTACGAACGAAATTGGCTTGCCCCTAGCTTGAGTTGGGCAAAATGCCAAACTGTTTGCATGGGTGAGCAATGTCAACTCGGCCCTAACACGAGCTGGGCAAAATGCCGCTGTCTGTACTGGCGAGCAATGTCAGCTCGGTCCTAACACAAGTTGGGCAAAACACCAATTGTTTGCACAGCCAAAGTTAAGCCGTTGTTGACTACTTGCACCTGGCACTATAGTAGCTTAATATCCTTGCATGATCTTTGTACAGAAACGCATAGTATAAGAAAAAGGTGGGGCTGTCTTCCATTACACGTCATTGATTTACATCCAATGCAAAAGGCCAAGTTATAAGAAGTAAAGGAATAGAAAAGATTACATTTCAAAAGTAAAACATCTTGAGATTGGCTGCATTCCACAGTCTGGGGACAACTTTACCATCTAAGTCTTCCAGGTGGTATGCCTTTTTGCCTGCAAGGCCAGTTACCTTGTATGGCCCTTTCCAATTTGCTCATAATTTGCCTTCGCTAGGGATCACTGTGTTTCCTATTACCTTCCTCAAGACCCATTCTCCGATCTTGAATAGCCTAGGATGCATGGTCTTGTTGTATTTTCTGGAGAGCTTTTGCTGGTATGTTGCTATGCGGATTAGAGCCCATTTCCTTCTTTCTTCAGCTAGGTCAAGTTTTAGGGCCACAGCTTCATTGTTCAAGTCTGGCTAAAACTTTCAGATCGGATGGTTGGCATGCCGATTTCCAATGGTATGACCACCTCCATGCCGTAGGCCAAGGCAAATGGAGTTTTCTCGGTTGAGCGCCTTGGTGTAGTTCGGTATGCCTAGAGCACATTGGGGAGTTTTTCAGCCCACTTCCCTTTGGCCTTCTCCAGTCGCTTCTTCAGCCCGCCCAGGATGGTCTTGTTTGAAGTTTCTGCTTGATCATTTGACTAAGGGTAGGCTGGTGTGGAGTTGTAAAACTCAATCTTTAACTCTTCACAAAATCCGCGAAAGAGTTTCCCATTGAACCGAGTACCATTATCCGAAATGAGGGCCTTTGGGATATCGAAGCGAGTGATGACATTCTGCCAAACGAACTTTTTTACATCTTTTTCCTTGATGGTTGACAACGGCTCGGCCTTTACCCACTTAGTGAAGTAGTCGGTAGCAGCGATGAAAAACTTGCGGTTGCCCAGAGCTGTTGGAAACGGTCCTACAATATCTAGCCTCCAAAGCACAAATGGCCAAGGATTTGTAAGGGGGAGCAACTCTCTGGCCGGCTGGTGGATTTAGTGAGCAAATTTTTGACATTTTTCACACCTGCAAACGTATTTCTGTGCGTCCATCTGCATGCATGGCCACCAATAACCCTAGGAAATTGCTCGGTAAGCCGAAGATCTACCCTCAATATGAGTCCTGCAGATGCCTTCATGAATCTCGAAGGGGAAAGCTTCTACCTTGCTGGGGTGGACGTACTTCAGGTATGGCCTAGTAAAAGACTTCTTGTAGAAGGCGCCAGATGGGGAGAGGCAAAATCGCTCTGATTTGGCCTTGATCTTGTTGGCCTCCTTTTTTTAGTGGGTAGAATTCCATCCTTTAGGAAGGCGATGGTGAGATCCATCTAGGGCGGTCCCAAGTCGGCACAGAGTACTTCGGGCACCTCTGGTTCCTCCATGCTGGGTCGAGGTAAGAATTCTATCATCAAATGATTAGAAAACGTCATTTGCATGGATGCTAGGCCAGCCAGTTCGTCGGCTGCATTGTTTTCTTCATGGTTAATTTGTTCCATTCTTATTACGGCAAACTTTTTGATTTCTGCATGTACTAGTGCTTGATACTTGGCCATCATTTCATCCTTGGCCTCATATTTCCCAGAGACTTGATTGACTACTAGCTTGGAGTTGCTGAATACCATAAGTTCTGTTGCTTTCATCCTCAATGCACTCTTCAATCCGGTGAGGAGGGCTTCATATTCCGCCTCATTGTTGGATGTTGGGAAACCAAGTGTGATCGCGTGCTCGATGGTCAGCCCATCCAGGGATGTTAGTACGACCCCTAGCCCGATGCCATGTTTGTTGGAGGCCCCATTGACAAAGAGCTTCCACATCTCGCCAATGAACAACTTCCAGCAATCGGAGGGATTTTGAGAGTTCCTCAACTCCAAGTTACTGGTCAGCTCATTCTGGTCTCTTTCTATATCTCCGTCGAGCTTGTATTTTGGCAAGCTGGCCGGTTTTTTCATTTCTTTCTCAGCTTTCTCTTGCCCTTCTGCCACTTGTTGTCCACCATTTGTTTTTGCTGGCTGAGTCGCGGTTTGCGCCAAATCTGCGCTAGCCAAATTGACAAGGTAAACAGGGTGTGTTTCAGGGGCAAATTCTGCCACGAAGTCGGCAAGAGATTGAGCTTTGATAGCAGTGTGCGGCTAGAACTTGATATCGTATTTCCCTAACTCCACGGCCCACTTCAAAATTCTACCGGTAAAATCTACCTTCTCAAAGAGCACCTTAAGTGGAAATTCGGTTAGCATGACTATTGTGTGGGCATGAAAATAGTGCGTCAGCTTTCTGGAAGCCATTATGAGGGCCATAGTCAATTTTTCTAGCGGCAGATATCTTGATTCAGCTGGGGGCAGCATCTTGCTTACGTAGAAGATGGGGAGGTGCTGGATCCCCTCAGTGCGGACGAGGACGGCGCTTACCACGTGTTGAAAAACTGCCAAGTAGAGATACAGTTCTTCGCCCAGTTTTGGTGTGACCAGGATTGGGGCCGAGGAAAGGTACATTTTTAGATCCGCCAATGCACGGTCGCATTCATCATCCCAAAAGAACTTGGCCTTCAACGTTTTGAAGAAGGGCCTGTAATGATCTGAAGACCGGCTAATAAATCGATTCAGCGCGGTTGCCATTTCGGCGAGATGTTGCACGTCCTTCATGGAGTTTGGACATGCAAGATTATAACAAAACTAACATGAACCTAAAATAAATAAAAAAAGGAGCAAATATGAGGTAGAACATGTAAGATTATAACAAAACTAATATGAGAAAAATATAAGCTAGGAAGTGCAAGATTACAACACAATTATTATGAAACTAAAACAAGAAAGCAAATATGAAGTAGAACATGCAAGATTATAACAAAACTAATATGAAATTAAAGTAAGTGAATAAAAATAAATAAATAAATAAATAAATAATTATGAGCTAAACAAACCATTTAGATTATAACAACACACTATGAAATATAATGTAAGAAAATAAATATGAGATAAACAAACCACTTGGATTATGACAAAACACTATGAAATAAGAAACATGAAAATAAATATGAGATAGAAAATATAAGAAAATGAAAGACGAGAAATTCACCTTCCAAAGAAAGGTTGAACTTCTTGATTTCCAAACTTTCTTTTGATCACTCTCAAGTTTAGGAAGTATGTTCTCAATCCTCAATTTGAAACTAGAATGGAACTCTGGGTATGTATGGTGGAAAAGTGGTTAACTCTCTTGTTTTTTTTTACTTTCAACAACACTCATTATTTCCTTTGATCAATCATTACTGAAATTTAGTTATTTTAGAATTTTTGGAGGAGTTTTGGGTGTAGGAAAGATGGAATTTCAGTTTGTATGGAAGGTATGGGGTGTATATGGAAGTTAGGAATGTTTTTGGCTCAAAAACTCAAATTTTCTCTCTTTTTTCACCATTGTCTCACTCTTTTCTCTTCAATTTTGTGGTCCTCCCTCTCTCTTACAATATGATCATTATATATAGGCAATGAAGGAGAGTAAAGGTCAAAAAGAAGGTGGAAGACAAGAATGTGATAGGAGGGCAGATTTTCAAGGTGGTTGCATGGGATGCTCCTTTATGGATGCAAACAAAATCTCTTTTTGACAATGGGGGATGATTAGGTATAATTGAGGATGAGTGGGTGCACTTGAATGGATTAGAAAATAGGTAAATGGAGTGTCCTAACCGAACCAAAACCAAGAAAAATGGGCTGTTGCTATTTTGGGCCGAGTCAACAAAATCTGCTATTAAGCCCAACTTCAAACGGGCATATCTCCTTTATATAGACTTGGTTTTAGGTGGTTATTGGGTCTAAATTGAAGCCCCTGAAGTCTAATTTCCAATGATGGTGTCCTCACATCTAAATTCCAAGTGTACAAAGAGATATGCCTAATTTAGTGAATGCTGTTCATTTTCCTCGGGCCAGGTTAACAAAATCTGTTCTTAAGCCCAACTTCAAATGGGCATATCTCCCTTATCTGGACTTGGTTTTAGGTGATTCTTGGGTTTAAATTGATGCCTCAAAAGTCTCATTTCCAATGGTGGTGGCCTCACATTTAAAATCCAAGTGTACAAAGAGATATTCCTAATTTAGTGAAGGCTGTTCATTTCCTTATTAACAATTTGATGCTCATCCTTTCCCTATTTCTTTCAACTCCAAACCTATAAAGAAGATTTTTTTTAAAAAAAATATATATATTTTTCAAAAACTTCACATCTTTTCAATTTATTTCCACTTTGTCTGTACTCGGTTTACTAAAAGTACAATATTTTAATCAAAATGGGAGTCTCAGAATATCGTAGAAACATTAACATTAAAAAAAATATTTTGAAAAGAGAGATTTAAGGTCTAAAATAGTTCGGCCAAAATAGGGTATAAGGTTGGGATTAAAACTCAAATTCCATCTCTCTTCTGAGGATTCTATGAGAAACACATTCTGATTGTCATCATCAGGTAATCAACAGAAAGTGCTCAAGTCTTAGAGCTGGTCAAAATGGAGTGTCTACAAAATGGAGGAAGGTTGAACATAAAATCTAGGAAGCAATTCCTTTGGTAGTCCTATGGTCTGTGTGGAAGTTGCTAAATGAGTGTATTTTTAATAGGAAACAACCTTTGTTAGAGGAGGTTTGTGAATTGATTAAAACTCGAGTTGCCTTGTGGATTATATCTACGTCTAGTGAGTTTCAGTACTCCGTGTATGATGTGGTAGCCAATTTGGAACAGATAAGATATCCACTACAGTGAGGATTGATTGGGCCAATTTGGAACTGGCTTTGTTTTCTCAGTGCAAGCTTGTTTTCTTGTGCTTGTTGGTTCCTTACCAAGTTGAGGGTGTGTTTTGAGAAAAGTCAGGAAGTGCTTGGGTGGATTTGTAGTTGATTGATATGGTTGTGTTTTCTCACTTCATGATTGGTTTTGCTTGTGCCTTGTTTTCATTTAGTGTTGTATCCTCATCAGTTTAAGGGGTGGCTCAGGGGTTTAGTGGCTGCTGTAAAGATATCTTTGGCCTGAGGTTTTCTAAAGTATCATATACGGGTGGTTCCATAATGCTGCTAGTGTCACAAAAGGGATGCTATAGGCATGGATAATGCTATTAGTGGCTGTTTGTTTTTGTTTTGGTTGGTTGCTCACCAACTGGACGCGATGCTGCAAATGATTGGGATTGTTTTATGGTGCCAACCTAGTTGGGATCATATTTATTTGCTATGATGCTTGTGCATCCATTCCTTTTATTGATGTATGTCTTTCATTATTCATTAATAACATTTCTCTTTTACTGATAAAAAATAATAATAATAATAATAATAACATTTTATTTTTATAAAATTTTGCATTCAATATTGGCATTGTTTGATGGATCTTATTGTGTGGACTCCAAAAATATAATTTTTATTAGAAATAAATGTGTATAATAAAAGTTATGAAAATTTTAAGTTTTGAAATAACAAAATAAAAGTAAATGCCACATTAGCGGTACCCATTTGAACTAGAAGAAATTACCTAGTGCTTTTGGATTATGGTCAAGTGGTTACTTTGAGATTTGTAATTGGTCACTACAGGAAAAATGGCCTACTGCAACGTTTCTTTTATGGCGTTTTGGGAAACGCCATTATAGATGGATGAAAGATAACGTTTTCAAAACGTTGTCTTAGAGCTCAGTTGAACGGCGTCGTATTGGGTGTATACATTGACACCGTCCATACTCCGTCTCTCACTTTCTGTCTCTCACTTTCTGTCTCTCACTTTCTCTCTGTATCTTCCATAGCTCGGTCTCTCTCCCTCTCTCTTTCTCTCTCTCTTCCAAAGCCCTTGACTGATATTCATCGAACCAGATCAAAGACACACACACACACACTCTCTCTCTCTCGCTCGCTCGATTGCAACTTTTGCATTGTATATTCGTCGAACTCTCGATCTCTGTTGCTCTTTATCGATCTATCGCTGGAGAGCTTTGATCAGTCTCTTCATCGAACTTGAACTCAAACTCGATTTGTTCTTCATCAAATCGCAGATCCAAAATCGATATCATTCTTGAACCAAATCGATCTCTGTTGCTCTTATCTTAGGTACAATTTTCATTCTTTTAATCGGTGTTCGAGTTTGAACCAGTTCGATCTCTGTTGATCTCAGAATGACAATGTATGAGAGTATTTGGATGTTTGCAATTGATTATCTGTTTGGCAAGTGTGCTTGGTCTATATTTTTTGTGCTTATAATTTTCATTAGAATCTTCATTAGAACGTAAAACGTGAACTTCCAACACTAGTTTCAGCACATCCAAGTTTTCATCTCTAAGAGCTGCTTCATTCTTGTCCTGAATCTGGTTTGTAACTATTCGTTTGTGAGAACATATTCCTCATCATATTTACATAAGAAGCATAAAATACTAGTTATGACATTGCAGTACAGGTAATTTTAAACATTTCAGATCTAGCCCTTACAGGGGAGTGAAAATGATGCAACTGAGGAATATAATGAACTTTCCATTTCGTTTTTTATTTCTGAGGTGGTGGATTAAATTTTCTGTGAATTTTATGTAAGATTGTAAAGAGGTTCAGTAACATAGCCAAAAAAGAAAAAGAAAAAGAAAAGAAAAGAAAAGACAGAGAAGGTTTTATTGGCATATATATATAAGCATGGTAAGATCTTACACACACATATGTAAGTATATCTGTGCATATGTACATCAAGCTTCTAAATTTGATATTTTTTTGGATCGTTTGGTGCTGGAATTTTTTTAATTTTTATTTATTGAAATTTTTGTACAAAGAAGTAGAAAAAGTTGTACTGATTTTGAGTCTGCTTCATATTTGTTTCATTTCAGTTATAGTTTTGACCAAAATTCAAAGAACATAACTTTTGTAATTAACTATTCAGTTAGAATTTTTTGTCCTTGATTTTTTATTTTCCTTGATGATCTAAGTAACTAGCTTAAAAGTTGTTAATAACTACTAAGATAGACACTGTAGCTGAAAAGCTTGAACCAAAAATACTGATTCAATTTTCCCATCAAGGCTCTTTGATTACTTTTGAGCATAGGATTCTTTGCAAAATTTTGTGATTTCTGTGATGTGTTGTGGAAATCAAGCTCTTCATCACGTGTCAAAAAAGACTGAGAGGGCAAAGTCTGATTTACCTTGGTATGGTTTGAGAGATGAATTACCGACAAGTGATAGACTAAAGGGATGAAGACCAAGGGATAATCTTATTACAAGAGAGAAATCAAATAAAGGATTGAGAAAAGAAACTAGAGAGAAATTTGAAAGAGTTTCGAATGATTTTAACAGAATTTGTTTTGATTCATCAAAAGACTTTCAAGGAAGTGAGATTGTTCAGATTGGAGTGGAAGATGGTAAGGGTTATAAAGATACATATTCAAACGAAATGTATAGCCCTGGGAGAAGTAAAAGTAAAGCCCTGGGAGAAGTAAAAGTAAATATTCTGGTGGCGTTAGGGAAAGGGAGAGGCCCAAAAGCAAGTCAGGGAAGGATATAGAGGTAGATAAGGGGTATGCAAATTCATGAATGTCGCATATTCATGAAGAAATAAGGCATCATTAGATGCTCACAGAAAATTTGTGCTTATAATTTTCATTAGAATCTTCGTTGCCTCTTTCGTCATTTACAGCTGTTATGTTTACCATTACACTAGCTTAAAAGAGTTTCATTTTTCATTTTTTTGGTGTTTTATTACATCTTATCCAGTAATATTCTGCTTTTTAGATCATAATTAATTTAATTTTTTGTATTACAAAATATTCTATTTGAGGTGCGATAATTGATATACTGGTTTCACAGATAGTTGAACCAGATCGATCTCTCTTGCTCTTCATCTCAGGTACATTTTTCAAAGCAATTAATTCTTTGGTAGTTTTGTTTGTTTTTCATTACTTTCTTTGTTTTTCAAATCAATTAACTCTCTAATTTAAGATTTTGTAGATTTGTTTGTTTTCATTACTTTTGAGAGGGGGTGGTAATTGATTTGCAAGACAGTTTGGGATTAGATAGCTTATACTATAGATGGTCTCATGATCTCAGAGTGACAATGTATGAGATTATTTGGATGTTTGCAATTAATTATCTATTTGGCAAGTGTGCTTGGTCTATATTTTTTGTGCTTATATTTTTTTTGTAACATTATGATTTTGAATTTCTAATGTTTATCATATTTTTTGCTAAGTAATTTGAAATCTACCCTCGTCTGCACAGTTTTCTTTTTGGGCTTTGATAGGGACACAAAAATGGTGCTATACAAATGAAATAGAACACTACTAAGATATATTGGTATGTGTGGGTGTTCATGTAGTAGTGAGAACTTGTTGTTTACTTGTGAGTACAAGAACAAACTAAATGAAGCATACCTAATATCTAGTACTTGCCATTGTAATGTGCTATGAACTACAATCATGGAATTTTTTACTTTGTGATCAATCAGGATAATCTGGTTGTTCTTGTAGAATCTTCATTAGAGATACTCAGTCATCTTGATGCAGTTCTATATCATAATCTATCAAGAGCATTGTAGAAACTTTTAGTTTCTTCATTAACATGCTTCATGCTAGAAATGCTTCTAGTATGCTTGGTAGTGTTGATTCAAGTTGCACCACCGGGATGTAAAAATCATGACAGTTGTTAATTTAGCAAGTAATTATCCATGCATGCATAAATTGCCGTAGACTCGTCCAAGAATCTTCATCAGAGATACCTAGTCATCTTTGATAAGGCTCTTCTTGGATTGTCCAGTTTGGACAGTTCAGGAGCACAAGTCTATGTTGTAATTAGTAGTTCTACTGCTTAAATATAGTCCATGTCGTAGAGATTTCGTGTAGTAGCTCCTCATGTTCTCCGGGTGTAGTAGCTCCTCATGTTCTCCGGGTGCATACACCCAGTCTGTGTAGTGTACTTGGAGAACCATGGGGAGATGCTGCCGAAATTTCGTTAGAGATGGATAGAGCGGTATGAGCTACTTTTTACAATATAGACTGTGCATTCCTGAATGGGAAAGTAGGATGAACCAACCTATTAGAGAAGAGTTAGAGGTGAATGGTGTCATGTCGCATGCATTATAAGGTACTTAATTGAGGTTAAGAATAATTAAAATGAAATGAAAATTTTGAACCTTGTTGATTTGACAGTGACATTTGTAATGTAAGATGAAGTCAGATGGATAAAAGTTGGATAAATCAGCATAGGTTGCATGCATAATATATAGAAGGGGTTAAGGAATTCGTTAAACTTGCATGCCAAAATAATTTTCTATCCAATGAAGTCACATGTCCATGTAAACGGTGTCGGAATGTCAAACTAGTAAAGAAAGACCTTTTGGGGGAACATTTAATGGTCAATGGGTTTATTCCAAGCTACACTAGATGGATTTTTCACGGGGAAGATTTATCGGCGTCTGTGCCATTGAATGAGAATGTTAGTGATTCGAATGATGGCGATGAAGTCAATGAAATGATATATGAGGGGTTCAGACTTCCTCCACCAAGCTTGGTTTAAGGTATAAAACACTTTCTTGTAATTGTGGTTTTCCTGTAATTGTGGTTTTTGGGAATCTCAATTGTTGCTGATTTTAATCATCAAGTTAGTACCTTTTATATGAAATTTTAGCATCCTTCATATGTTTTGTTGTTGGATAACTATCGACTTTGCTGAAAATGCCTTATGATTCAACTGATGCCCTTCATGTGTGAGTATGGAGACATATACATATGCTTCAATTCCTTTCATTATTCAACTGAATCTCAATTACTTTGGTTGCTTTTGAGAAATGCTTTGAGCTTGCTGTTTGACAAACTGAGAATTTTGGAAGAGAGAAGCTTATTTAACACTTTAAAGAGAGAAAAAGAAAAGAAAAGAAAAGAAAACACCAGAGACAGCTTCAGGACCTCAATGATTTTATGGTTTTCATTTCTATGCTGCTTCGTTTTAGTCTTTAGATGTTGTCATGGAAGTTAAGTGGTCGTTATTATGTCTTGCTTGTAGGTTGAATTTTATTAGTGGCTAATTAACTAATTAACAATCGCAGACACAAATAAAGGAGCTTGGGGCGCAATCCAATGCTACAGATGAAGAGATTATTACACAGGTTCTAGGGCCTGAGCGACCTGATCGTGTTCGAACATATGGATTGGGTCCTTCTCCGACTGATGTCTTTGGAGGCGGATACAGGCAATCACAAGAACAAACTCGTATCATCCAAACACAAGTCCAAAAACAACTTAACCAATATAAAGCACAAATGGAGATGCAAATGAAGGAGACGATGGATGTTATGCTTAATCAACAGAAAGTACAAATGGAGATGCAAAGCACAATCCAAGCTCAACAAGCACGAATAGAGCAATTGGAGTCTCAACAGGCCATGGGTGGGCCTGTTGCACCAGCTGCTACGCATGTGCATTCACAACAACAATCCCATGCATACACTTCCTCGTTTAATTGCCATCGTTCGTCCAAGGAAGTGAGTAAATAGTTAATTATGAAATTTTCAATATGACATTTTATTCATGTTATTTGTTCTTCTCAAATGCAGGTTCACATATCAAAGAAATAAAAGAAGAAGAAGAAGAAGTAGATATGACAAATTATACCTTGAAAAGGTATATTCTGTCTCCACCCTTTTTAAAATTTTTTTTTTTTATGGTGGCAATAAATGTAGGCTTTTCTATTTCTTTTTCTTCATGATAATGTTTGCAAGCTTAATATGTTAGAATGCATAGAGAGAAAGGTCTGGAGTGATCCAGACACATTTAGGGTTCAAAGATATGTTTATTTGCAGAAAAAATTCTTATTATTATGCTACAAATCCTTAGAGTGTGAGCACCCAAAAATTCCTAAAAATTTTTAGTTGTAAATGCAGGACAAGTAGCAGACTTTTGCAATTCTCTATAGCATGGATATTTTCAATATTTTCATGAAATTTCATTTAGTTCATCCATTTCTGACTGATAGTAAAGTAAATCCCTTAATTCTAATTTCTGGTATATCGAACATGGGGCCTCCCTGGGTGTTGGTCTCGTGGTGTGTCTGTACATCCTTCAATATTATTAGCAATACTCAGAAAGTAACTTCAATCAATTCAATAAAGTGTGAGGTGAAATTGCTATGGCCTTCGTAGGTAATTATATCTATCCATATCAAGTTGATTCTATCTGTATCCAGTCGAATTGCCATTTATTTACACACTCCACTACATAATAATGTGGAAATAACAGGGAATGTTCATGCCGGTAAAGCTAAGGCCTCAAACCTAACTCTTATTGTAGCGTTATGATTTCTCTACTAGAAAAAATGTAGGTTAGGCCTTCAGATAAGAAAATTATGTACTGTGGCGAACAACCAATGTCTTTATGCCCATCAAAAGGACCTCAAGATGCTATCCAAAAGAAATGAGATGAAAAAAATTTGAAATAACACATCTACAAAAAAGGGCACCATGTGGAAATACATTAGTTTCTCATCATACAAAGGAACTATTTCTTGGCAACCTACACAACTTATAACAATGCTTGTGTTGTATATCACCAGGTTGATCGAGATTTATATACACATTGATAAGAAAGGAACATCAGGATCTTTACAAAAGTATTATGAAGTTTTTGTCTCAAGTCATATTTAGCCTAAGCAATCTATCTTTTTTATCTTGTGTATTTTACTTCTTTGACATCTTAATGATTCCCCCTTTGTTTTGCGAAAAGCTACTCAATAGAACTAAAGTCTCATCTTGGGTGTTGGCTGAAATGACAGTAGTCACAATGAACCCTGAATATTTTTGATGATCTCTGTATATTTCTAAACTTGAAGGATAACAAAAGTAGGATCAAAATGTAGTTTTAAGGATTTACGGGGGACTAAGAAGAAATGAATGAATAACGACAATGTCAAAAACCATATAGAATGCTTGGAAAAATTTCTAATTAAAATTAAACTGTTATTTAGAACCTTAAGGAATGGTTTGGCCCAATGGTAAAGACGTGCCATTACCGTCTTACTCCGGACCCCATTTTAGCGAGAGCCTCTATATTTGATAACCTTTTTATTTATTTATTAATGCTGGTGGATTCAAGTTAGTTGTGTGTTTCACAACTTCCGATCCATAGTCTATCATTGGTCCCCATCATCATCATCATCATCATCATTCTCACTAGGTAGCATATCTAATCCATGTAAATGTGGTCTAGTCTTTTCTTCAATCTGGATTTTCTCACTTTTGTAGAATTCACTAAGTTACCAATGAGGTGATTTCTTTACAGAACAACAGGTTTGCACGTGACATGGTTTGAGCATTAAAGTTGTTATGGTGTCATTTTGAGTCATAAATTATTGTTCTTAACATGTTTATATCGAGGTATATATATATCTAATATAAGAACATGGACACATTGGAGGCACAAACTAGACTTCTCAGTAGAACTGGCCTTTCATTGATGAAAATGGGCAGAGTTTCAGTTATGGAGGAGAGAAGGAAGGTGAGAGTGAAGGCAAAGAGGCCTAGTCTCTTCTCAATCCCTTTCTTGTCAAAACCGATATTGATGTATATAGTTCCTAAAACCAGACCCACCCTAAGAGCTTGCAATGGGTTTGTCAGTGTAGACACCCCATTTTTGACCGACCTTAAGACTCAGACGTCACCGATTGAGCGCTCGGTGATGTTGCATATTGTGCTCGTTCAGAAGTCTCAGAGTCACGGCCGTGCGCCCTGCCTCCGGACTTCCGAACTCTCTTTTATGCCTTGCCTCGGTTTGCGAACCGGACTCGGTTTTCTCTGTTTTCTTTCCTGAGGGGAGGGAGTGGTCCTGTAGGCTATCTCTCAGTGGCCGTGAGCTACTTTTCGTGGCCGTAGGCCATTTTGCCCATTTCGGAGCCCGGTTCCCGGTTTTCGGAGCCGTCAGGCCGTGCGCCTCGGTTCGGGACCGCCCAACCATCTCCGATTTCTCCGATTTTTGGCAAGTACCTCTGTTTTATCATATTGAGGAACACTGGGGCCTCAGATACCCACTTCATGGCCGAATGCCACTTTCGGTGCCTGCAGCCTTTTTTTTCGGGACCCCGAACTGCGTGATTTGGGCCCTGAGCATTCATTTCGCATCGGTTTTTGTTCATTTTCGGCGGGGACCTCTGTTTTATCATATTGAGGAACACTGGGGCCTCAGATACCCACTTCGTGGCCGAACACCACTTTCGGTGCCTGCAGCCTATTTTCGGGACCCCGAACTGCGTGATTTGGGCCCCGAGCATTCATTTTGCATCGGTTTTTGTTCAATTTTGGCAGGTACCTCTGTTTTAGCACCAGGAAGATCACTGGAGGGTGGAAGGCCAGCAATTGTTCCAGAAAACCAGTTTCGCTCCTCCGGCGCCCGTTTTGCTCACTTCCGGGCCAATGTTGAACACCCTAGGGGTATTTTCTTCGAGCCGAGACTACATATTTGTGATGAGGGGACATGGGAGGACCCTAAAAAGTGCTGGTCGGCCAGTAATTGTTACTTTCATTTTTGAGCCTCTCCTTCAAGTTCAATGTTGTGACTCCTGTTTCAGAGTTGCCAAATTCCAACCTTGGGGCCTTGTTCTACACACATGGGAGGACCCTAAAAAGTACTGGTCGGCCAGTAATTGTTACTTTCATTTTTGAGCCTCTCCTTCAAGTTCAATGTTGTGACTCCTGTTTCAGAGTTGCCAAATTCCAACCTTGGAACCTTGTTCTACACACCTGGGAGGACACCAAAACATGGTGGTTGGCCAGCAATTGTTTAGTTCATTTTTTGGCCATGGCCGGCCGGCCAAGGGGAGTGGCTGGCTGTCACGACCCAAACCCGGCCCTATGGGTTTAGCACCGTAACTGGCCAGTAATCCGAGATTACCGAAGGCCTGCTGAACAGTAACACAGTAAAACAGAGTACAGGGCCTGGCGGAAGCCAATACAGTAAATAACTAGTGTCCATTGAGCTGTGAAAATCTGTATGCCCAAAAACATTTTTCATGCATTCATTCAGTTCAAACAGTACAGTCTATATACAATCATATACATCATTCGGTACGGGAATCAAATCCCTCGATAACAGTACAGTAAACAGTAGACGGTCTATACAGTAGGGGACACAAAAACACCCCAAGCCATAGCATGGCAACACGGAACCTCGCGGTGAGGCACATGGGCTGGCTTGACAAAACTGGGGGACTAACCCACGCTCCTAGCTCCGGTCTGGCTGCTGAGAACCTACATATATATATAAACAGTGAGCTAAAGCCCAGTGAATAACAATAAGTGTAAAGAGGTTATGAATGAATGTCCTTACAATAATGAAAACAGTTCATTAAACAGTATTTCAGTCTTTCAGTATGTCAGTCAATCAATTATATGTGGTACATCCATTAGCCTATAAACAGTAGGTCCAAAAGGACCGGGCCTCAACGGACCCAACAGTAGTGATGGCCATCAGTCAGTAAACAGTATGGTTCCACAAGGGAACCGACAGAGCTCTGTAACAGTAACAGTCAATGCTAAGGATGCCACAATACAGTTCACAATACAGGACATACATTCATTCAATAAACAATATCAGTTCAATAAACAATTCAGTTCAGTATTCAAAAGATAACCATTTTGAACATATCTTTACACAATCTGTTACTCACAGAGATTGGGCTACAGTATGCTAGAGCGCGTCCCCGAGTGCCAACCCTAAACAGTAAACAAATCGAACACACTCTAAGTTTAACAGTTGGGGAAGTATAATAATTAACTTCCTATTATGCCTCGGTGTGTTCTACATCTAAATCCTCATTAAGATGCCTTAAACTAGGCCTAAGAATGCCTAGGATGAGATGAGGATGCAAAAATACACTTGGAAGGCATTTGCAGAATTTTCAGTCAAACAGAGCCCCGCTCGAGCGCAGGTTTCCCCGCTCGAGCGTACAGGCAAACAAAGGTCCCCGCTCGAGCGCAACATACCCCACTCGAGCGGACCAAAAAGTACTGGATAGGTGAAATCTCCGCTCGACGCCCGCTCGAGCGCATCACCCAGTCCTCCGCTCGAGCGCCCAATTCTCCGCTCGAGCGGACTGATGCACAATGCAAGATGCTGGGAGCTCGACTTCTCCGCTCGAGCGCTACTTCCTCCGCTCGAGCGGACAACAGAAATCTGGAAATCCCAGATTTGAGTCCCAAGCTCAAAACCAAGTTCAAAAGCACTATTTTCGATCCTCTTGGGTTATTTTCTGGAAAAACTCTTTTAAACACATAGAATAACATGTGTCAAGACTCAATTTAAGAAATCAAAGCCCAATGGTGTTTAATCAAACTCATTTCCAAACCAATTTTCAAGAACATGCATGAACAACATTCAAATATGACATGCATGAGTTTCAAACCAATTTCAAGCTTCAAATCTTGCTCTCAAGAGCTCAATAGTTGGAAAACAAAGTGAAAACATGGACTTTAACTTAAACATGGACATGCATGTACAATTTTCCAAGAATTCAACTTCAAATTACACTAAAATGGCCATGCATTCATGAGTTCAAACATAATTCAACCTCTATGCACTAAAACATGGCTTGATTCTACAATGGAGCCTAGAACATGCAAGATGAACTTCAAGACCACAAGAAGAAGATGAATTCACTTACCTAGAGTTTCAATTACAAGTCTTGCTAGCTCAATTTGCCAATCTATGTTACAAATCTTCAAGGTTCAAGCTAAATTCCCAAAGTTGAGTTCAAATCTCTTCCTCTCTCTCTAATTCTCTTTTTTGGACGGTAGAAACAAGAGGGATGGCTGATCAAAATGTGTCTCTAAGTGTATAAGGCACAATAGAATTGAATAAACAAAGGTCCACTATGGTGGCAATGTGGTAAATAAGTCAATCTTGGTAATTAACTCGTTTTAATCTAATTTAATCATTCCTAATCAATCTTCAGATAAATATACCACTAAATCATAAATATTCTACTGACTCCAAAACACTAAACGGTTCCCAGTTCGGCCGCCGATAAGGCCTTCAATTAATAGTTCAAACATATGAATTCAAACAGATATTCAATCAATCAAACAGATGCAATATGCAATTCAATAGATAACTTATTCAATTTCAATTCCGATTTCAATCAGTTCATTCAGTACTTCAGTTAATCCAATTATCAGTCATTATCAGTTCGGTTTAACAGAAATCAGTACGTAATTCAGTAATCAGTACGAGGGTTGTTACAGTCTCCCCTCCTTATAAGGAGTTTAGTCCTCTAAACTCGAGTTACCTTCAGTCTGGAAGAAAACAGGGTTCAGTGGAAACAGTTCTGGGTATCTTTTAGCCATGTCATCTTCCCTTTCCCAAGTGGCATACACACCACCATGGTTCTGCCAATCAATTTTCACTAGCGGGATCTCTTTGTTTCTCAGTTTCTTGATCCGTCTATTTACAATCTGTATAGGCCTCTCCTCGTAAGTGTAGTCATCACTCAACACTATCCGAGTAGGCTCAATCACATGGAATGGATCCCGAAGATAATCTCTCAACATCGAAATGTGGAAGACGTTATGCATATGCTCCATTTCAGGAGGAAGTGCAACTTGATACGCCACCGGATTGATTTTCTCAACAATCTCATAAGGTCCAACGTATCTCGGCGCTAACTTGCCTTTGACTCCAAAACGAGTCTGGCCTTTCATTGGTGTCACTTTCACAAAAACGTGATCACCCACTTCATACTCTCGGTCTCGTCTTCTAACATCTGCATAACTCTTCTGTCTACTCTGTGCAGTTTTCAATCTTTGCTGTATCAGTTTCACTTTCTCAGTCGTTTCATAAACAATTTCGGGCCCAAGCAACGGCCCATCTCCAACTTCTGCCCAGCAGATTGGAGATCTACACTTTCTGCCATACAATGCCTCGAAAGGCGCCATACCAATACTCGAATGGTAGTTGTTGTTGTAGGCGAATTCAGCCAATGGCAAATGACTTTCCCAGTTTCCCTGAAAATCAAGGACACACATTCTCAATAGATCCTCCAGAGTCTGTATGGTCCTTTCTGACTGTCCATCTGTCTGAGGATGATAGGCACTACTCAGCCTCAATTCAGTACCCAATGCAGTCTGTAGGCTTTGCCAGAACCTCGATGTAAACTTCGAATCCCTGTCAGAAACAATAGACACAGGCACTCCGTGCAGTCTAACAATTTCATCAATATAGATAACAGCCAATTTGTCCGCATTATAAATTGTCTTGACAGGTAAGAAGTGAGCAGATTTAGTCAGTCTATCAACAATAACCCAAATTGAATCCATACCTTTTCTGGAGCGAGGTAACCCAACGATAAAATCCATCGTGATATGCTCCCATTTCCATTCTGGTATGGGTAAGGGTTGCAATAATCCAACAGGTCGTTGATGTTCCGCTTTGACTTGTTGGCAATGAAGACATTTGGATACAAAGTCGGCAATTTCTTTCTTCATTCCCGGCCACCAGAAATTCAATTTCAAGTCTTGATACATTTTCGTATTTCCCGGATGGATAGAAAATTTTGAATTGTGGCCCTCTTTCAGAATTCTCCTTTTCAGTTCAGTGTCATTCGGCACACACAGTCTTTCTTGAAATTTCAGTACATTGTTCTCAAATTTGTATCCCGGTCTCGGTTTTGAATTTCTTTCTTCAATAATCTTCTTCAAGAAACCATCCAGTTGCTGTTTCTCTTTAATCTCTTCAATCAAGGCTGGTTGAGCAGAAATAGCAGCTAAGGTTCCACCTTGTTCCTTCAAAACAATTTCAATTTCAGACTTTTCAAGTTCACAAAGCAACTCTTTCTGTCCAGTCAGTAAACAGGCTAAGTTCCCAATCGATTTTCGGCTCAAAGCATCGGCAACGGTGTTGGCTTTTCCCGGATGGTACAAAATCTGTAGGTCATAATCTTTTATCAGTTCAAGCCATCTCCGCTTCATATTCAGTTCTTTCTGAGTGAAAAAGTACTTCAGGCTCTTGTGGTCAGTATACACTTCACATGTCGCCCCATAAAGATAGTGACGCCAGATTTTCAATGCAAATACCACTGCAGCAAGTTCTAGGTCATGGGTTGGGTAATTCTTTTCATGTGGTCTCAACTGTCGGGAAGCATAAGCAATAACTCTCCCATTCTGCATTAAAACACACCCCAAACCCTTATGAGAAGCATCACTAAATACAGTATAACCATCCGTACCTGAAGGTAGAGTCAGAATTGGTGCAGTCACAAGTCTAGTTTTCAACTCCTGAAATGCTGATTCCCGTTGGTCAGTCCAGTCAAATGATATCCCTTTCTGTGTCAACTGAGTCAGTGGTAAGGCAATTTTGGAGAAATCTTTGACAAATCTTCTGTAATATCCAGCCAATCCCAAAAAGTTTCGGACTTCAGTCACATTTGTTGGTCTAGGCCAGTTTACTACAGCTTCAATTTTCTGCGGATCAACAGAAATTCCATCTTTGCTAACAACATGCCCCAAAAACATAACATGATCAAGCCAAAATTCACATTTAGACAGTTTACCATACAGTTTCTGTTCTCTTAAGGTTTGCAGGGCAAGTCTCAGATGGTGTTCATGTTCTTCTACAGTCTTAGAATAGATCAATATGTCATCAATGAATACCACAATAAAATCATCAAGGTATGGTTTAAAAATTCTGTTCATGAGGTCCATAAATGCAGCTGGGGCATTCGTGACTCCGAACGGCATGACTAAAAATTCATAGTGGCCATACCTCGTTCTAAAAGCAGTTTTATCAATGTCTTCTGGTTTAACTTTCAGTTGATGGTATCCCGATCTGAGATCAATCTTGGAAAACACTTGTGCACCCTGTAACTGGTCAAATAAATCATCAATACGCGGTAGTGGATATTTGTTCTTTACAGTTACCTTATTCAATTCGCGGTAATCAATGCACAGTCTCAGTGAGCCATCTTTCTTCTTTACAAACAAAACAGGTGCACCCCACGGTGAAGTACTGGGTCTGATAAACTTCTTGTCTAACAGTTCCTGCAATTGTACTTTCAATTCTTTCAGTTCAGTTGGAGCCATTCTGTAGGGAGCTTTAGACACTGGCTGTGTACCCGGAATTACATCAACGGTGAATTCAATCTCCCTATCAATCAAATCCCCTGGCAAATCATCTGGAAATACATCTGGAATTCTCTAACTATAGGAATACAATTCACATCAGTTTTAACACAATCATCAGTAGATACAGTCAGTACGGAACACAAATATCCTTTACACCCCTTCCTAATCAGCTTAACAGCCTTTACAGAAGAAATCAAATACGGAGGAGGTACTACTCCACTCCCATTAAACACAAATTCAGGCAAACCAGGTGGACGGAAAACTACTTGTTTTGTTACACAATCTATAGTGGCATGATATTTTTGTAGCCAATCCATCCCCAATATCATATCAAAATGATCTATGTTCAACGGTAGTAAGTCAATAAATAGATGCATATCCCCAACAATAATTTCACAAGCAGGATACATATATGCACATGTCATGGATCCTCCAACAGGTGATGATACAGCTAACAAGCAATTCATAGGTTCTAAGGGTCTATTCAATTTCCGTGAAAATGCATGCGACACATAAGAATGTGTAGACCCCGAATCAATCAATACATATGCATTTTGAGCACAAATAGAGAGGATACCTGACACAACGGTCTCAGTATTCTGAACATCTCCCGGTACTAGGGCAAATACTCGGCCCTGCCTCACAGGCTCTTTCCCGGTAGCTTTGGGGTTAGGCTTTGGCGCTGCATTTGATGCTGCTGCGCTCGGTGTAGCTTTACTACTAACTGGTGGAGCAGAAGGGCAGTCTTTAATTCTGTGGCCCACCTTGCCACATCTGAAGCAAGCTCCTGAAATCTGGTAGCAAACCCCTTTGTGCTTATTGCCACATACGGAGCAGGGTGGAATAAATCCACTCCCTTGGCTGGGGCTAGTAGTTGACCCCGTATTCTGTTTCTTGTTTAACTGGTTGTGCTTGCCTTTCTTAAATTTGAAACCCTGCCTTTTACCTTGCCATTCAGTTGTTGGTGTTTCAGATTGTTTCACTGCTGCAATATTTGATTCGGCCATCAAGGCCCGATCAAGAACACCCACAAAAGTTGTCATTTTCAAAACATTTATTCGGTCCTGTATAGCAGCACTAAGGCCTCCTTCAAACCTTCTGGCCTTCTTATATTCGGTATCCACCATATGTGGTGCATACCTGGCAAATTCGGTGAATTTCTTCTCATACTCGGCAACAGACATATTGCCCTGTCTCAGCTGTTCAAACTCAGTCACTTTTCTGTCCCTGATGCACTGGGGAAAATACTTTTCAAAGAAGGACTCCTTAAACTGAGTCCAAGTCACAATAGTATTCGCATCACGGGTCAACATCCACCACCTTCTTGCTTCTTCCTGAAGGGTGAAGGTTGCTAACAGTACTTTGTTGGCTTCGGAGCACGGAAACATTTCAAACAATTTCTCAGTCTCAAGAACCCAAGCTTCAGCCTTTAACGGTTCTAAGCCTCCCTGAAAGGACGGCGGTTTTATCTTGCTGAACTTATGGGTCAGTGCAATAATGTCCACCTCATTAACATTCACATTTTGTACATTCTGTTCCGGTTGCACCGGAGGAGGAGGAGGTGGGGGCTGTTGGTTCTGTTGTTGATCTAGTCTTTCAATTACCAGTCCCATCAGTTGTTCAAGTCTGGCCATTCTGGCCTCAGAGGATGATGATTCAGTTTCATTTGCAGTACTTGCGTTATCCATTCCGCTATAAGCAGTTATAACAGTTATCATTATAAGCAGTCGTACACTTAAACAGTTCAACACTTTAACATCTAATCAGTCAATCATAAGCACACACTTTTCAAGTTCATGAGATGCCCTAATCACTTTTCTAGGACACCCTATAGCTCATTTGGACACGTGTGTGCGGTATAACTCGTGGTAAGTATCGCTCTGATACCACTCTGTCACGACCCAAACCCGGCCCTATGGGTTTAGCACCGTAACTGGCCAGTAATCCGAGATTACCGAAGGCCTGCTGAACAGTAACACAGTAAAACAGAGTACAGGGCCTGGCGGAAGCCAATACAGTAAATAACTAGTGTCCATTGAGCTGTGAAAATCTGTATGCCCAAAAACATTTTTCATGCATTCATTCAGTTCAAACAGTACAGTCTATATACAATCATATACATCATTCGGTACGGGAATCAAATCCCTCGATAACAGTACAGTAAACAGTAGACGGTCTATACAGTAGGGGACACAAAAACACCCCAAGCCATAGCATGGCAACACGGAACCTCGCGGTGAGGCACATGGGCTGGCTTGACAAAACTGGGGGACTAACCCACGCTCCTAGCTCCGGTCTGGCTGCTGAGAACCTACATATATATATAAACAGTGAGCTAAAGCCCAGTGAATAACAATAAGTGTAAAGAGGTTATGAATGAATGTCCTTACAATAATGAAAACAGTTCATTAAACAGTATTTCAGTCTTTCAGTATGTCAGTCAATCAATCATATGTGGTACATCCATTAGCCTATAAACAGTAGGTCCAAAAGGACCGGGCCTCAACGGACCCAACAGTAGTGATGGCCATCAGTCAGTAAACAGTATGGTTCCACAAGGGAACCGACAGAGCTCTGTAACAGTAACAGTCAATGCTAAGGATGCCACAATACAGTTCACAATACAGGACATACATTCATTCAATAAACAATATCAGTTCAATAAACAATTCAGTTCAGTATTCAAAAGATAACCATTTTGAACATATCTTTACACAATCTGTTACTCACAGAGATTGGGCTACAGTATGCTAGAGCGCGTCCCCGAGTGCCAACCCTAAACAGTAAACAAATCGAACACACTCTAAGTTTAACAGTTGGGGAAGTATAATAATTAACTTCCTATTATGCCTCGGTGTGTTCTACATCTAAATCCTCATTAAGATGCCTTAAACTAGGCCTAAGAATGCCTAGGATGAGATGGGGATGCAAAAATACACTTGGAAGGCATTTGCAGAATTTTCAGTCAAACAGAGCCCCGCTCGAGCGCAGGTTTCCCCGCTCGAGCGCAACATACCCCGCTCAAGCGGACCAAAAAGTACTGGATAGGTGAAATCTCCGCTCGACGCCCGCTCGAGCGCATCACCCAGTCCTCCGCTCGAGCGCCCAATTCTCCGCTCGAGCGGACTGATGCACAATGCAAGATGCTGGGAGCTCGACTTCTCTGCTCGAGCGCTACTTCCTCCGCTCGAGCGGACAACAGAAATCTGGAAATCCCAGATTTGAATCCCAAGCTCAAAACCAAGTTCAAAAGCAATGTTTTCGATCCTCTTGGGTTATTTTCTGGAAAAACTCTTTTAAACACATAGAATAACATGTGTCAAGACTCAATTTAAGAAATCAAAGCCCAAGGGTGTTTAATCAAACTCATTTCCAAACCAATTTTCAAGAACATGCATGAACAACATTCAAATATGACATGCATGAGTTTCAAACCAATTTCAAGCTTCAAATCTTGCTCTCAAGAGCTCAATAGTTGGAAAACAAAGTGAAAACATGGACTTTAACTTAAACATGGACATGCATGTACAATTTACCAAGAATTCAACTTCAAATTACACTAAAATGGCCATGCATGCATGAGTTCAAACATAATTCAACCTCTATGCACTAAAACATGGCTTGATTCTACAATGGAGCCTAGAACATGCAAGATGAACTTCAAGACCACAAGAAGAAGATGAATTCACTTACCTAGAGTTTCAATTACAAGTCTTGCTAGCTCAATTTGCCAATCTATGTTACAAATCTTCAAGGTTCAAGCTAAATTCCCAAAGTTGAGTTCAAATCTCTTCCTCTCTCTCTAATTCTCTTTTTTGGACGGTAGAAACAAGAGGGATGGCTGATCAAAATGTGTCTCTAAGTGTATAAGGCACAATAGAATTGAATAAACAAAGGTCCACTATGGTGGCAATGTGGTAAATAAGTCAATCTTGGTAATTAACTCGTTTTAATCTAATTTAATCATTCCTAATCAATCTTTAGATAAATATACCACTAAATCATAAATATTCTACTGACTCCAAAACACTAAACGGTTCCCAGTTCGGCCGCCGATAAGGCCTTCAATTAATAGTTCAAACATATGAATTCAAACAGATATTCAATCAATCAAACAGATGCAATATGCAATTCAATAGATAACTTATTCAATTTCAGTTCCGATTTCAATCTGTTCATTCAGTACTTCAGTTAATCCAATTATCAGTCATTATCAGTTCGGTTTAACAGAAATCAGTACGTAATTCAGTAATCAGTACGAGGGTTGTTACACTGGCCGACCAGTTGGGGTGGCTGGCCGGCCACCTTCAAGAAATATACCTAGCCGGCCTGCTTTCTGCTTTTGAGCCCTTTACAGCTGTCCAGCTGCTTTTCAAAATATCCCTGTCCTCCGGGGGATATTTTGGGAGGGAAAGCTTGGATGCATTTCCCTCCCCTTTTACACCCCTTTCTTGCCCATTTAAGGGGCTGATCCCCCTCTTTGCTAGGGTTAGAAAATTTCATCTCAAGAACACTTAGCCATTTGCCTCCATTTTCATCCCCAAAACCTTGAAAATCTTCAAGTCTCTAGCCCATTTCTTGAGCATCATCAAGCATCACCATCACCAATCCATTTCCAGCAGCAAGGAGGGATTCTTGAGAGGCTTAGAAGCAACTTTCATCAAGCCAAGAGGTAGCAAAAGTGAGGTCTTCAAGGGTAAGTCACTAATTCCCTTTTTCTAGCACTTTTTTGCATCAATTCTTTACCCTAGTTTCTCTCTGTTTTGGGCTCCGACCCCTACTGAGATTAGGCTTATTTTGAGCCCCTCTACAATATTGTAGAAGGGCTCAACCCCATTTGGCACCTCTATGATACACCTCTTTCAATATCACTCGTTATACCAATATTTTGCATGCTTTGTTTGGCTTATGAGTGATCCATTTTCGAGCTTGATATAAACTGTGAGTGGGCCTATTTTGAGCCCCTCTTCAACATTGAAGAAGGGCTCAACCATGTTTGACCTCTCTATCATGCACTTTCTTTGTAATCCTCCATATTTCCCGTAAAATTGCATGATTTATTTGGCCTATTTGTGATCTGATTTGGAGCATCTCATGAACTAATATTGTGCTTATTTTGAGCCCCTCTTCAACATTGAAGAAGGTCTCAACCTTGTTTTCATGCTCTGCATGCCACTTGCTTTGAATTCATGTTATACTCTTACTTTTGCATGCTATTTTTAGCTCAAGAGTGATCTGTTTTCGAGCATGCAATATACTGTGAGTGGGCCTATTTTCAGTCTCTCTTCAACATTGAAGAAGGGCTCAACTATGTTTGGTAACTCTATCTTATACTTGTTTCCCAATTCCTTCAGTTTACCGTAAAATTGCATGCTTTTTTAGGCTTGTTTAGCTTCTGTTTTCAGCCTTTATCAGGCTTAGAAAATGTCTTAAAATGACCCATTATTCATGTTTTGTTAAGGGTCCAAGGTTTTTTGATGCATGCTTTTGATACCTCATGTGATAGCCTTTGTTGGCTCATTATTTTGCATGCTATGTTTAGCCTATCTAAATACTGAATTGGGGGATGTCATCTCTTGTAAATGTGCATATTTTTTTCCCCTCTTTAATTTTGTAGAACTGTGTTTTTCAGTTTGAGCATTGTATATACCACTTGCTTTGTAATTCTCCTCTTTTCCCCCATTTTTGCAAGCTATTTTTGCCATACTTGTGATCATTGTTTGGCCATACTTTGTACTGAAAAAATGCTAGTTTAGGGGCTTCCTTGCTACTGTTTTACATGTTATGTCCATATTGTGCATGTTTAGTAGGGCTGTAGGCCGTTTCGGGTGCATAACATTGCATTTCGGGCATCGCGTGTAATTTTGTCATAATTCGGAGGCTATTTGTGCATCATTTTAGCTACTGAAATTTGCATTTTTCATATGCCATATGCCACGTTTCATTTGCATGTCATTTGCATTGCGTATGCCACCGCCTCGGTTTGCGTGCCCGTGTGCACGCATTTCGAGGCACTTCATCTTTTTTATCCGCCGGCATCCTATGTGAGTGCGGCTGAGGCCCTCTCATGTTGGTGTAAGCCCTCATTTCATTTCATATGTCATTTCATGCCTGTATGCCATTGCCTTGGTTTGCGTGCCCGTGTGCACGCATTTCGAGGCACTTCATCTTTTTTATCCACCGGCATCCTATGTGAGTGCGGCTGAGGCCCTCTCATGTTAGTGTAAGCCCAATTTGCATTTCATGCCATTTCGTGCCTTCATATCATCGTCTCGGTTTGCGTGCCCGTGTGCACGCATTTCGAGGCACTTCACTTTTCATCTATTGGCCTCCTGTGTGAGTGTGGCTGAGGCTCACTCATGTTGGTATAAGCCCATATTACATTGTCATGCCTTTTTTTAGTCTCATTATACCGCGTGTGTCATTACCTCGGTTTGCGTGCCTGTGTGCACGCATTTCGGGGCATCTCGTTTTCGCCAGCATAGTGCATACTAGGTTGTATCTTAGATTGCATTCATGCATTATCTCGGTTTGCGTGCCTGGGTGCACGCATTTCGAGGCATCTCATTTTCATCTGCATTGTGCATACTAGGTTGCATATTAGCTACATTTCATGCATATCATGCATATTGCATAGTGTTCGGGATAGGAATTAGGCCGGGCACGGGAAACGAGGCACGTTTCGTACTCCGAGAGACGGAACGGGTCTCAATTCCCAAGTCACCGACACTCCGGATTATCCATGATGGAGTTAGGTTTTGTTGTAGCATTCATGTGCATTCATCCTATATTGAGTTGTGCAATTCGGCTCCTCGGCCATCATGCATCGATATACGTGATTGGTGGCACGAGGATCGAGGCATGCATATATTTGTGAAATACATTGCTATGCCCCTTTCCTGCTCTCTGTTGCAGCAAAATGAAGAATCAGTAACTTTTCGGAGTCTGGCACGCATTTCGAGAAAAATGCAAACAGAGGCTAATCGGGGCACCGCCATGGATTTCCGCGCAAAGGCATCCGGGCATACATCATTCATCATCCGGAATAGAATCAAGGCAGTCCCTGGCTTGCATGCCAGTTTATTTATTTTCTTAGTTAATTTGTTAATTAATTAGGAATTTGTATATTATTTCGGACTGTAATATTTTGGATTGTATTATTCTTTTATTTCGGACTGTATATTTATTTGGACCCTCTGCACGAGGGCATAACTGTAATAAGTGTGGGTGAGTGTGATGTATGTCTTCCAACCCCACGTCTTTCTTCCCTTTTATTTACCTGCTTATGATGGTTAGATTAGGGCATATTTCAATTAGCATACAGTATGACAGCATGTTTGCATCATTCATCTGTTTTGCACGCACCGGGCTCGGCGCATCATACTAACTGCATTTGTATTTCAATTCCAAGTTGAATACATGTTAGTTGTAACATTTCACATACCATGTTTAGAATAGCCGAGCCTGCTATAGTTGCATTTTGCATGTGTTGCATCAGGCATTCCAGCACATTTAGGATCATGTATGATTTCTAACCGGTTTCTGTTTTGGCTTGGAGTACTCGGTAAGTTTTATGCTTTAGCATCCTTGCATGCGTGTGAGTGATTGCCATAAATAGCATGCTTGCCATGAGGCTATGTGCTTATGTGATAGTTGCCTTGAATGCCTGTGGGTGAAGGTTGAGTTATCTGAATTGGAATAATTCATCGATTGTTTGTTTTAAGCCCACTAGATAGTGGCAACACCATGTTTTCTAAGCCCACCCGAGGGTGGCAAAATCTGCATTTTAAGCCTACCTGCGGGTAGCAAACCGTCTTTCAAACAAACATGAAATGTTTTGTTCCAATTCAGGCGACTCGGTCTATACTTGTTTGCTGCGAGCATCACATAGTAACCTAGGCTAATAACCGGAATAAGAGCATACAAAGTTTTCAAAAACAGATATCATGGTTAGTAGAGGCCGGTCTTTGACCGGGCGAGCGGGGGTGCTCACGATGTGACCTTCCCCAATCGTACCCAAGTTCCCGAGCCAACTTTGGTGATGACGGACACGTGGCCTGTGGCACCGAGTTAGGGTTTCCTAAATTTTCCTTTTAAAAAATATTTAGGTGGCGACTTTGTATCTGGCAAAGCAGTCCATGTTTGGCACTTCTTTCAAAAAAAATCTGTTTTCAAAACGATTTGCCGGATTTGGACTCTTTGGTTCAAGATTTAGAACCGTGGCACAAATCGAGTCCGAACTGTAGCGAGGTCCCTCGCGGGCTTGTTACAGTTTCTGGCGACTCTGCTGGGGATTTAGAGAACTTGACTCGAACTCATGATATCTGGTTTTGACTACACTTGTGTGTTTCTTTGCATTGCATTTGCATCGGTGCGCCTAGGACACCGTGTTTGCCATATGCCATTCCCGAACGATTTGCCGGAGGCTTGTCTTGTCAAGTCATGTCCGTAAGGCTGATCGGCTCTGGGCTCTGACAGCATGGGAACACAAACCCCGGTTTTACCAGGGCACCCTTTTTGACCATTCGACCTAGTGCATATTCGGATCCATAGTGACCATTCCAAACTAGGACAGGTTGCTTACCCGTTTATAGGTTGTTTGAAGCCGCTGCGTGCGTAGTGAAACCCTAGTTCCTGACAAAATAGGACAGGGAAACCCTACCCCAACATAGGGGTGTTTTGGCTCTCACTTATCTGTTATGTGCTTGCTAGAGTGCGTCTCTACAGGGAATGCATGTATCAGTTTATGAGTCACATCAGGCCTGCGGGCATCAGTTTTTGAGATTGGGCGTCAGGCCTGCGGGTATCAGTCAATATCTGAGAATCAGTTGTCTGCGGGTATCCGATTCAGTTTTGGGGAACAGTGATACAGGAACAATGATCAGTGGTTGAGGGCAGTGTATTTCCAGCTTATCAAACTGCGTGTTGTATGCCCGACTGTGTGTTGTGTGTATTTAAATTAAGCTGTTGTGCTGTCCGTTTTTCTGGTCATTTATTTCTTTTTGCTTTATTATCTTTTTGCTAGGGCAGTTTTCAGCACAATTGCTTCTGAACCACTAGATACTTCCCAAGCACTTTGGACACGAGGCCGCCGACTTATTCGATCCGAGGATCTGATTGACGGACATCCAGTGTTCCACTCACTACCCCCAGTTGTTAGGAGAAGGCCGAGAAGGCGCAGTCCGTCTGAGCAGAGATCATCAGGGCAGAGGCCTACCCTAGCAGTGAACAATCCGACTGAGGTCGCTATTTCCGCTATAGAGATACACTTGCCAGTTATTCAGATGGAACATCAGGATACATCAGGGATGGAGGCGATGATGCGCCAGATGAATGAGAGCATGAAACAGATGCAAGATGATGCTATCCGCCAGGCGGAATTTTCTAAACAGCAGGCCGCTGTCATGGCCCAGCAGTCTGAGCTGATCACCAGATTACAACAGCAGAATGCAGCATCTGCTTCACACCAGGTCCCTCCTCCACTAGGGACGCATCAGATTCCCCCTCCACCAGCGGCTCCACTGCCTGAGCAGGCACCCACTGGCCAGAATACCCTGCTAAATCCTCAGAATGCCCCTCCGAATCCTCAGAATACCCAGAACACCCAGAATGCCCCTCCAAATCCACAGAACGCTCCGCCAAACTTCCAAAACACTCAAGAGGACACGAGTCTTCCAACGGGGCTGGCTCCGCCCCCGCTTCCGCCGCAACTGTCCAAAAATATTACACCCAATCACCCGGACTCTCTATTTGAGTTCGAGGTAGACCAGACAGCTCTGAAATTGAGCAAATTGGAAAAGCTCTTCAAGAAGTCACAGGGAGTGAAGGCCATCCCAGATATTGAAGACGGCTACACTGACGTGGCCGTGACACTGCCGGACAGATTTAAGATGCCGCAGATTGATCGTTTTGACGGATCAGGGGATCCTATGGTCCATCTCTGGCTATTTTCGGACGTCTTGAGGCCGATGGGCCTAACCCGACCGCAAAAGCTTTCTTGATTTGGCAGAACTTTGTCAGGGGTTGCGGCCATCTGGTACGCAAAATTGGAAGATGATGTAAAGAGAAATTGGGATGAGCTAGCCGAGGCCTTCGTTGCACAATATTCATATAATACTCAGATCGAGATTACAACACGTGATCTCGAAACGACGAGGCAGGAACAAAAAGAGACTTTCTCTGATTTTGTAACTCGGTGGAAAGCAAAGGCATCGATGATGACCTTAAGGCCAACTGATAAGGATCAAATCCGGATGATTGTGCGCAATCTCCAACCTAAGTTAATGCAGAAAATGATCGTACTCCCTTTCCCCACCTTCTCAGATTTACACGAGATGGGGGTACAGATCGAAGACGCGATGAAGCAAGGATTGATCGATCAGGACCGGGAGCAACCCCGGAGGACATTCAACCGCAATAACAACGCAGGCCCGAGTGGCGCTGCAAATACAAGAGCTTCAGAGGTCGGTATGGTCACCACCACTCCCCCTCCCCAACCAAGGCCCGCAGCGGCCACACCTTTTTCTGATGCATCTGGGAGCAGTAACCAAGCTTCAAGATACCAATCCAGGAGTCAACGAACCTTCTCCCCACTACATATGCCTTTATCCAAAGTCCTCGGGGTTCTAGTCAGAAAGGGGCATCTGAAACCCTTGGAACCGAGGCCCCCTCCAAATCCACTCACCCCTTCCCACAACCCAGCCAAATATTGCAAATACCACCAGCAGCATGGTCATGATACCGACCAATGTTACAGGCTGCGTCATGAGATTCAAGACCTCATTGACAAAAACATCATTCTACCTCCCGAGAGACCCAACGTCACAACTAACCCACTCCCAGCACATAACCAAGATCCACCCAAAAGAATCAATCTCATCCAAACTGGGGACGTGTCTTACGACCCTAGTATCTACATTACTCCCTCCCACCTACCCAAGCCAAAGGTGATCCTTCCTGATAGCACTGACTTGTGCATGATGGACACCTCCACAACCCAACCTGAGCCAAAGGTGGTGACCACCGAAAATGGAACGGGGCAGGCTTCCGAAGAGAGCAAAACTGTTGAGTCTGGGGTGGAGCAGTCTGAGAATTTAGCTGGCAGAGCTTATGATCCGAGTGGATATATCTTGTCAATGAGCCAGCCTAAGCTGAGTGTGGGGCCGCCGGAAGAGGCTGAATTGTGTATGATCCGGGGGGACAAACTTGAATCAGTGGGGGATGATCTGACAACGATGGAAGAGGACTTCACCAACCTCCAGTTTTTCAATGACCAAGAATCAGGGGATGCATCAATCAACTGGTTCGAATACGGGGAGTCAGCGGAAGTTACTGGGTGGTTAGATGATCAGCCAGACATCGTGGAATTTCAATCAGAGCAAGGCCCGGCAGGGGCAAAAGTACCATTTGTGGCCGGAAGGGCCGAGAGTCAGATCGAATTGCCGGAGAGCGCCGGTACAAAGAATTCCGCTCGGGATCAAGACATTTTGAAAACCGAACAATTAACGCTGGAGGAACAAGAAAAGAAGTGGGATTCTGAGAGGATCCGAAAAGCAAAGAACCATGAAGAGGTTGAAAGTGCTGCAAGCACGAGGGCAGGACATGCTGTGAGCATGCGGAATGAAAATGCTGAAAGTGCAAACATGCCCGAACCAGACAGGTGCCTGTTAGATGCTAATGGGATGTGGTGGGAAGATGATGACTTGTATCTCGCCCACACAGACAAAGATTGGGCGGGTGGCCAACCCGACAGCACCTGGTACCTCGAAGAGGTAGACCATATGACTAGAAGTGGGCGGTATTTCAAGCCCCCACACCTTGATCAACCCGAAGCATCGGGGAAAGATAAAGAGGCGGAGAAACAGAGAGAGAAGCAAATTGAAGAAGAGGCTGTGCTTAAGCAACTAAAGAAAATACAAGCAGACATCTCTATCTGGGGACTGCTTATGGCTTCAAGGGTACATAGACAGGCTGTCCTATCTGCTATGGACAAGGCCAAACTCTCCATCGAAACTACACCAGAGCAGCTGGTTAGGCTGGTTTTTCCGGGAGGAGGTTCCCCGGCATTGACCTTTTCAGACAAAGAGCTGCCGCCTGAGGGCGTGGATCATAACAGACCCCTCTACATCTCTGTAGAATGCAGGGACAAATGGATTCCGGTGGTACTTGTTGATACCGGGTCCGCTATCAATGTCTGCCCAGCCAGAACGGCGTATGCAATCGGGTTGAAGCCCGCAGACTTCACACCGACCACTCAAGTAATCAGAGCCTACGACAATACAAGTAGGGATGTCCTAGGGACAGTAAAAATCCAAACCAAGATTGGGCCTGGACAACATGAGGTAGATTTTCATGTCTTGGAGGTCCCTGCATCCTTTAACATGCTTTTGGGGCGACCCTGGTTGCATCAGGTAAAGGCCGTCTCATCCACTCTACATCAAATGGTGAAATACCCCTGTGGAAAGGGAGTAGCCATTGTTTTTGGGAACTCATCAATCCATCCCCCTCCGGAGATATCTACGCCAGTCTTAGAGATTGAACACGGCATGGAGGACGTGTTTATATCGGGATTTACTTTGGCTGAGGCCCGGGTGGTGCAAAACATCATGGCTGTGAATGAAGGTGTGTACGTCAGTGCTCAATCCGTCTACCTCATGAACAAGCTACAACATATCCCCGGGATGGGATTGGGAAGAAGTGGCAGGAAAGGAGTCGCAGCGTTGGCCGAAGTGCCACATAACGCGCATACCTTTGGACTGGGTTATCTGCCCACCAAAGAGGACTGGGTGAGGAAAGGGAAGGAAATGGCCGGCAGAGCCAGGGCGAAGCAGGCTGGGAAGCCTTTTGATTTAATGCATAGGCCCATTCAGGGTACCCTGAACGGACGCTTCGTCCGGGAGGGGGAGGACTTTCCATTTTCCGGCTTCCCAGAGCCGTGGCTGAACGCGGAGAAGAAGTGCGCGCCAGGCTTCGAGATCTTTTTCGACCTGCAACTATCCGGGGATGACGTTGCCACAGAGCAGACAGACCCAACAACTGAGGTTGAGCAGTATAAAGCAGTGGATCCTGAGGGCATTGAATTTGAAATGGGGGTAGCACTGGCATGTCTCCTCTCTGATCCTCCGATCGACCAAGAGTGCTTGGGGGATAACTTTGTGGTTTCCATGATTGGAAATGAAACGGCTGCGAGCCGACCAGCAGCTATCTTGGATGCATCAATCGCACCCTCCCTCGCCTGGCAATACGAGGAGGGATTTCTGTCCAGCAGCACCGGGTCAGGTAGTGAGCCGGAATCTGATTCCACCGAGTCTTGTGAGTCGGAATCAGGTTCCAGCTCGACTGAGTCTGAGTCTGGTACTCCTGGGGATGTTAACCCGGATGCCACGGTCTTGTCCAGGTCGTCTTTTTCTTTCTCATTTGAGTCTATTGTAACCGAGGACGATTTGGATGAACTTAATGAGAATGAACTGCCTGTGGTTTCCGAGTACTTTTCTCTGCCCCTAATTTATTGTATTAATTCAGACTTTCAAAATTTTGATGAAAACGAAGAGGACGAAGTTCCTCCGGTTTTACAACGTTTAATTGAACAGGAGCAGGAGAGGTTTGTTAAACCCCTAGTGGACGAAATCACTACCGTGAACATTGGTACTGAGGAGGACCCGCGGCTGGTCCAGATCGGGTCCACGTTGTCTTCGGCGGAACGCGAGCGCTTAGTCACTTTATTAAAAGATTTCAAAGATGTTTTCGCGTGGTCCTACGAAGACATGCCTGGAATCGATCCTGAGATTGTACAACATCGGATCCCCCTTGACCCCAAGGCCCGACCTATCAAGCAAAAACTCAGAAGGATCCGCCCGGATTGGGCTCTCAAGATCAAAGAAGAGGTCACCAAGCAAATTGACGCAGGCTTCCTGTTGGTATCTGAATATCCGACTTGGTTGGCCAACATTGTGCCGGTGCCGAAGAAAGATGGCAGGATCCGGGTGTGTGTAGACTTCAGGGATTTGAACAGAGTTAGTCCGAAGGACGACTTTCCCCTACCGCACATCGATGAGTTAGTGGACTTCACAGCAGGGCATGCATTGCTCTCATTCATGGATGGCTTCTCAGGGTACAATCAGATAGTGATGGCACCCGAAGACCGGGAAAAGACTGCATTTACCACCCCGTGGGGGACATACTGCTACCGGGTAATGCCGTTTGGGTTGAAGAACGCTGGAGCTACTTATCAACGGGCCGCGACCACAATATTACATGATATGATCCACAAAGAGGTTGAGGTGTACGTGGACGACATGATTGTCAAGTCCAAGGAAAGAGAGGGCCACTACACCGCCTTGCACAAGTTTTTCCAAAGGATCAGGGAATTCCGGTTGCGGCTAAACCCTCAAAAATGTACATTTGGTGTTACAGCGGGAAAAATGCTGGGGTTTCTGATTACACAAAGGGGCATCGAGGTCGACCCTTCCAAAATTAAGTCCATCTTAGAAATGCCACCACTAAGGACTGAAAAGGAGGTGCGAGGCTTTCTGGGTAAAGTGCAATTCATAAGACGGTTTATTTCAAAACTAACCTTGACTTGTGAACCACTTTTTGGCCTCCTCAAGAAAGGAAAGAAGTTCCAATGGGACGGCCGATGTCAAGTTGCATTTGAACAGATTAAAGAATATCTACAGAACCCACCCGTTTTATCACCACCAGAACCGGGGAAACCGTTGATTTTGTATCTGTCAGTGACTGAAACTACAATGGGCTGCATGCTTGCACAAGAATCAGAAGATAAGGTGGAAAGAGCCATCTATTATTTGAGCAAGAAAATGCTGGAGTATGAGACCCGGTATACACCGTTGGAAAAGGCTTGCTTAGCTCTGGTATGGGCTACTAGGAAGCTGCGGCACTACTTGTTAGCTCACTCCGTAATGTTGGTTTCACGTCTCGATCCCATCAAATATCTTTTCGAGAAACCAGCACTTACGGGTAGGCTAGCTCGTTGGTTGCTGTTGCTCTCCGAATTTGATCTCATATATGTCACCCGCAAGTCAGTGAAAGGAAGAGCGGTAGCAGAGTTCCTTGCCGACCATCCGGTTGAGGGGGATGAAGCAGTTGAGTATCTATTCCCAGATGAAGCAATTCTGTATATCGACGATGAAATTTGGACGATGTACTTTGACGGAGCGTCAAATCAACATGGGTATGGGATAGGAGTGTTGCTGTTAGCACCCGACAATTCCCGTATCCCTCTAGCCTTCAAACTCCGGTTCAAAGTCTCGAACAACGAAGCAGAATATGAGGCGTGCATTGCTGGTTTAGAAGCAGCCCTAGAACTAGGGGCAAAACGGCTGGATGTCATTGGGGATTCGAACCTTGTTGTGTCTCAAGCTAAAGGAGACTGGAAAGTAAAAGAGGAAAATATGATGATGTATCACCAGACCTTGGACTTGCTGATTCCTCGATTTGAAAAGTTAAGTTTTACTCATCTACTAAGAGAGAACAACAGGTTCGCAGACGCTTTAGCAACTCTATCATCTATGATAGACATCCCGTGTGGAGTCCGAATGCGTCCAGTCATCATTGATCAGAAATTTGCACCTGCCTATGAGTCGATTGCAGCCATAGATGAAGTTCAGGACGAACACCCTTGGTATCACGATATCTGGAATTTCTTGGAGAAAGAAGCGTACCCGCCAGGGGTAAATGCCAAAGACAAAAGGGCAATAAGAAGATTGGCCGTTCAGTTCATCATCTGCGGGGGTAAACTGTATAAAAGGGGTCATCTGGGAATGCATAAACTGTGTGTCGATGCAGAGGAATCAAAGCGTCTGATGGAAGCCATCCACGGAGGAGAATGTGGAGCACACATGAATGGGGTCATGCTGGCAAGGAAGATCCTCAGACAGGGTTATTACTGGTCCACCATGGAGGAGGATTGTATTGGTTTTGTTCGGCGATGCCACAAATGTCAGATCCATGCAAACCGCATGAACATCCCGCCGTCGAAGCTGTACAACATGACTTCACCATGGCCTTTTTCAGTTTGGGGGATTGATGTAATCGGGGCTGTTACGCCAAAGGGGTCGAATGGGCATGAGTTCATCCTCGTAGCGATAGATTACTTTACAAAGTGGGTCGAGGCCCAATCTTATGCGGTGTTGAAGGCTTCGCATGTAGCAAAATTTATCAGGAACAACATCATCTGTCGCTACGGAGTCCCAAATGAAATCGTTTCAGACAATGGTTCCCACTTCAAGAAGGAAGTGATAGACTTGTTGGAAAAATACAATGTGGCTTTTCATAAGTCGTCTACTTACCGGCCGCAAACCAACGGAGCAGTTGAGGCTGCCAACAAGAATATCAAGCGCATACTGCAGAAGATGGTGGAAACCTATCGGGATTGGCCAGATAAGCTGCCGTTCGCTCTGTGGGGCTACCGGACTTCAATCAGAACTTCTACAGGGGCGACTCCGTATTCATTAGTCTATGGGATGGAGGCCGTTCTACCAATTGAGATTGAGGTTCCGTCGTTGAGAGTATTGGCCGAGTGCCAAATAGCCGAAGCAGATTGGCAGCAAAATAGATTTGAGGAACTCATGCTTTTTGATGAAAGAAGGTTGAAGGCATTGTACCATGTTCAGGGTTATCAACGCAGAATCGCCTGGGCTTTTAACAAGAAGGTTAAGTCCAGGAATTTGAAAGAAGGAGATTTGGTGCTCAAGGACAACCGAGCTCCCATCCACGACCCAAGGGGCAAGTTCAGACCCAATTGGACTGGTCCCTACATCATTAAGTCAATCTGGTCAGGTGGGGCTGTGGTTCTGATGGATCTAGATGGCTTAGAGTTTTCACAACCGATCAACATGGACAAGTTGAAGAAATACTATCCTTGAGAGGCTCGCTAGGCCGAAAACCCGAAAGGGCGACCTAGGCAAAACTCAGAGCATAGAAAAATTTGAAATTATAAAAACTGAGCTCGCAAGGTTGAAAACCCGCAAAGGGCGGCCTTGGCAAAAGTTAGAGCGCAAAAGGAGAGTAAAAATACCCGAGCGAACCTGAGCCTGAACTACGTAAGGCTTGATTCCCATCTATGGGATACGTAGGCAGCTTCATCCTGAAGTTCAGCCATAAACATCTTCCCCGATCAACTTTGCCCATTTGATCGTCTCAGTCATCTCTATTCATCAGCATTTATCGTGATCTCTGGTATAGTGCTATTCAAACTAGGGGCAGCTTTCCGTTGCCAGGAGGTGCTGTGGTACCATTCAGACTAGGGGCAACTTTCCAGTTGCTAGGATCCGGGGTTGTGCATCTCAGTGACAGATCTTAGGCGTGTCCAGTTCTGATCCATATCGAAAATAGTTTTGAAAAGTTTTAATAAAAGTTGACTTTGTTCAAAATTAATCTTTTCACAACTAAGACCATTTTTGGACCAAAGCGGAAAATTTTCAGTACCACAACCTTCAATTTCATTGATTTCAAAACAGAGTTCTCCTGCTCTTGCATACAATTGAAGTTGCTTTTTTATTACACTCATAAAGAAAACTTGAAAGTACTAATAAAGCAATAAATCTGGGGCATAGTCTAGTCAGGTGTCCCTGCGCCCCCTTCTAGAGCTAGTTGAAGCCTCTGATGCCAACCTAGGCCCAACCTGTGCTTCTTCGTTGAGCCAATCCCAGCACTCGTCAGATAAAGTGCAACTGAAAATAGGAGCAGGGGCCAGAAGCTCTCTAACTCTCCATGCTGCGACCTGTCGAGCCAGCTGTGCGCCTCGAACTGGAAATGTAGCCGGATACTCAATCCCCTCCGGAGGGCAAGTCTGATCACGGCCAAACTGGCGCAGAATACGGAATGGGAAATAGAACACATAATGAGTCAAGCCGATCAGTCGAATCCCGACCTGCCGGGACATGCTATAGCTCATTGCCGGGAGATTGAGCCAAGGACAACGCCACGCAATGCGATCCGCCGACAAGTTGCACATCCATTCAAACCACCAGCTCTCATCAGGTGCATGCACTAGGCGTTGCCGAAAAAAGTAGCCACGGGCTGAGTAAGCAGGACAAGAGTCCACAACTTGCAATTTATCCATCAACCATATCTGGGGAGGGATGAAAAATGAGAGAATAAAGAATAGAGAGATGTGCGATGAGAGAAAAGTAAGATGAGGGTTTTGTGAGAAAAACCGAGCCCGAGGGCCGAGTGATGTGAGCAAATATACATGTGAGCTTGGGTGGGAAACATTACCTGTAGCAGTAGTGGACTCCCTGCAAACCTGGTTGTCTCCCGGCGGTGGAAAGCATCCAAGCCCATCAGTGTCTCGGCCAGAGTCATGGCGATGCAACTCTTTCCTTCTCTCAAACCTTGGGCGACTTCAATCAAATGGATGCTAGCTCCTCCGGAGCCCGAGACAAACAGAAAATGAGATAGTAGGCACAAGCAGAGGGCATGCCGCCGGAAACCTTGCCAATAGTGGTCGCTACGGTCACCAGCATCAGAGAATCGGTAAATCAGGCTCGGAGTGTCCAACATTCCGTCACAAATCAGGGATCGAGCATCATGCGCATTGAGTCCGCATATCCGCCCTAAGGTCTGGGCATAGCTAACATTGAGCTGGGGCAGAATTTCCTCGCCTCGCTCGGACTCCATCAAGATTTGAAAATCTTCAAAAGTAGGACATACCTCTTGCCCGCCAAAGCTAAAGACGTGAGTCACCGGGTTCCAAAACCTTGCCGCGGCATAGAGGAAAGGAAGATGCAGTGGAGTCCGGCCTAGCGTGAACAGTGCATTCAAGCCAAAACCCCGGAAGTTCAACTTCTCCGAGCCATCTAAAGAAGAAATCCAAGATGTGAGATTTTCTGCGAGAAATGCCTCCATTTTTGCGAGGAAAAGTGATGAAATGAATAAGTTCCAAGGGTGGGGCTTTTATAGAGGGGCAAAACACTATTCAAAGGACACGTGTCAAATTTCTGGAGGTTGCGGGAGAGGTGGCCGGCCGGCCATCTATCCTAGTAGGCCGGCCACCCTCTAGGCTCCAAATGCAAAATGTTTTCGGCCGCGCGTTGGTCCTGTTTTGCCCGCCGGAAGGAAGTCTGAGGCACTTTCATGCATCGGGAATGTCGAAGGCCTCCATTTCTCTCAGTTACGGGTGCGTTCCATCATCCGGATTGTCCGTCCAAAGTTTGTTCTGTCGTATTTTTGCTTATCGAGTTGTTGTTTTGTTTATCGAGTTGTAAATTTTGTCGAGCTGTCGCATTTTGTGCTTTGAATTGTTACTTTTTGGTTATACGATTTTGTTAAGTCTTGTCTATTGAGTCGTTAACATTGTTGTACTTTGTTTATCGAGTTGTAAACTTGCTAAGATTCTGTTATTTCTTAGTGAGTCGAGTTGTTTTGATTTGTTGCGTCGGTTCATTACCTGACCCGGTAAATACATGAGGCACATTTTTATTCGATTCCATTTTTGTGCAAAATGATGCGATGCGATGCTAAGAATTTCAAACACAAACATCTTTTCAAAAAGCTGTTTCATTCCATCATGTTTTACAACAGAACAAAGGTGCAAGTTTTACAGGAAATAAAACTGCCTAATAATATGCAAAGTGCTACAAACTACTAGCCAAAAAGTAAAATAAAGCACAAAATAACATCAGTATCCTCGGGAACGGGAATGAGGAGGCCCTCTCATCCTCTTCTGCGAGATAACCTCTGCACCATCATCACCATCCGGATCAGAGCTGTCATCCTCCGGATCTCCCTCAACCTCGCCTCCGCTCCCGGAACCAAGACCGGAGCCTCCCTCCCCAGGAGATGTCTCTGACACACGGTCTGCGACCTCCTCCTCCTCATCCTCGACAATGGGTGCCCTGCGTCTGCGAGACGACCCTGCTCCTCGAGCTCCTCGGTAAGGCCTGGATGGCCCAGCTCCTCGGGGCCCAGTACCTCGAGTAGGTCTAACACCTCGACCTCTCTGAGAAGGCCCGGGTGGCCCACCTCGTGTCGAAGCATATACGGGAGGCATCTGAAAATGAAAAGTGCAATACATCAGTTCAAACATAAAAAGCAGGTACAAGTACAGTATGTGAGTGGGGTGTGTGCCAGATGTGTTCTACACAGCCTATCAGTGCAGCAGAATGCTCAAGACCAGCATGTCATCACAAATATGATAAATGCAAGAGAGATGAAGGGTACTTGGAAGCCCATGATGGACATCTGTGCCTCTCTACGCAGGACCATCCCCTCGAGTGAGGCTAACATCCCAAGCATCTCGTCCATGTACTCGACTGGAGGCTACAAACACAAATGCAAAACTATCAGTAAAAGAATGGATGTCCAAATGTCCGACTGATAAATCAAAGCTGTAAAACATACCGGTGGTGAATCAGGGTCTCTGACATATCTGTGACCAGGCATCGGAGGCTCTATAAGGATCGGAATCGGCGAAGTAGTCCCATACTGCCAACTCGTCAACTCAGTCGGCATATCTGGCCATCCAGGATGATCGAGAGTCGGAGGGATCGGAGGAATCGAACTGCCTCTACCTCTAGATGCACCAGCCCTGCTAGAAGAGGGGATGTCTGCAGCACGGGCACGACTCGAAGAGGGTGCGCCGGTGGGCCTCAGTGGTGGAGCCCGTACTCCCGTCAAGGGGGGCATCAGATATATGCGGCGATAGGTAGCGTAGTTCCCCTCAATGAGATGTAATAAAGCATCGGTGCCCTGCATGTCCCTAGTGACCTCCTCAGTAGATAGCCTGTCTGCAGTCCGCATAGTGGGTGGAGGCACAGCAGGAGGGTCCTGAGAATCATACCCCCACACCTGACGCTGAAAGCGTTCCCCCAGGAACCAAGCCCTGCCGACTGGTCCCTCGAGCAGGAACCTATACTGGGAACTAGTCGACCCTCCGGGGTACTGATTCTCGAGATCGTCGCCAAAGACTGCCCAGGGTTGCCAGGTGATCTGCGGATAACCAGTGTACAAATCAATCAGAAATCAAGAAATACAAAGCAAATCAAAGATGAAAATGAAAGGAACTGAGAGTTCTGAAATACCTCTGTCGCGCGCACGGTGTCGAAGTACTGTCGCAGAGCAAAGAGAGTCTCTCGAGGCCTCGATAGGTGCTCGCCCTCAAACATCAATGAAAACGGAGTCATAGGAGGTCCTGCCACCTCCATCTCCGGGGCTAATGTGGGGAAATATGCATATACCCATAGCTGAGAAAAGCAGTGCGGAATGTGAATACAAAGTGCTAAAGGCAGAATACAGAATGCAAAGTGCGCCGTGGGTGCAGTGAACAAGTAATGAGGTGCAAAAATGTAAATCAAGAGGACAGAATGTACCTCCCAGGCTCTCCAGTAGCCGCCGAGTAAGTCCCCCCGCGTGCGAGAGACTGCGCTCATGTAACAATAAAGGGTACCCAGGCCAGCGCCGCCCCAATCATACTGATTGACCTGTGATAGGTCTACTAGGGCACTCAAGAGATACAGCCCGACCATGTTCCCTCTATCAGCAAACAGAGTAGTGCCAAAGAGGAACATGAGGAAACCACGGGTATACTGCTCGACCTCCTCGGGAGACTCAGGCTCCATCTGTGGCCGCCGGAAATGGGAAGAGAACCAAGTATACCGAACCCTCCCGGAAGCTCTGTCTATAGGCGGGAGTGCCCCCAATAGATGCATCCAAGCAGCCTCCCACTCACCCATATCCTCGTCATAGGGAATGGGTCCACCGCCTAGGTCTAGGCCGGTGAGTACAGCGAAGTCCAGTGGGGTCATGGTCATATCCCCGGTCGCAGAAAAATGGAAAGAATTGGTGGTGTCCCACCATCTCTCCGCCAGAGCAGCAAACAATGTCCTACTGATAAGACAGTGAGATAACCCCCTGCAGAGTGGTCCGAATCCTGCAAAGTCAACCAAATCCCGGACAGCTTCCGGAAGCTCAGCATACCACTCCCTCGCGGAGGTGGAGCCATACCCTCGCACGGTGCGAGAACCAACCTGCGTTCAGAATGAATACATGTGTTCAGTACGCAAGAAAATACAAGCTGTGTGCAAATGAAATGAATGAGCTATGTACAAATCAGTGGGCTGTGTGTTCACTTCAAATCTGGGCTGCGTGTTCAGTAAATCAGAGTTTAGGGCTGTGTGTTCTACTCTTAATCAGTGGGCTGTGTGTTCACTTCAAATCTGGGCTGCGTGTTCAGTAAATCAGAGTTTAGGGCTGTGTGTTCTACTCTTAATCAGTGGGCTGTGTGTTCACTTCAAATCTGGGCTGCGTGTTCAGTAAATCAGAGTTTAGGGCTGTGTGTTCTACTCTTAATCAGTGGGCTGTGTGTTCACTTCAAATCTGGGCTGCGTGTTCAGTAAATCAGAGTTTAGGGCTGTGTGTTCTACTCTTAATCAGTGGGCTGTGTGTTCACTTCAAATCTAGGCTGCGTGTTCAGTAAATCAGAGTTTAGGGCTGTGTGTTCTACTCTTAATCAGTGGGCTGTGTGTTCGCTTCAAATCTGGGCTGCGTGTTCAGTAAATCAGAGTTTAGGGCTGTGTGTTCTACTCTTAATCAGTGGGCTGTGTGTTCACTTTCAAATCTGGGCTGCGTGTTCAGAAAATCTGAGTTTAGGGCTGTGTGTTCAACTCTTAATCAGTGGGCTGTGTGTTCGCTTCAAATCTGGGCTGCGTGTTCAGAAAATCTGAGTTTGGGACTGTGTGTTCTACTCTTAGTCAGTATGTGCTGTGTGCTCATTTTCAACTTCGGGCTGTGTGTTCGGTGAATCAATGTTTGAGCCGTGTGTTCAATTTCTAACTAATGTGTACTGTGCGTTCACAATCAGTCAATGAGCTGTGTTCATGAAATTCAAGTGGCTAAGTCACATGCTCAGGATGCAAGTACTATGTCATAAGCTAAACTGTGTGTCTAAGCATGGCAAAGGTACAAAATGCACGAAAGATACAGAAAATAAAGTAAAATACCTCTGCATCGTGGGAGAGGTGCTGCTCCGGCTCTCGCAGAAGAAGATCCCCTGGTACCCGATCGTTGAACTCGGTGAAATGACGGAAAACGGCTCGTGGAAGCCTATGTACCGCTGGGGCGTATCGATCGGGAACAAAAGGGCGAACCCTCGGGGGCAATGTCATAATATCAAAATCATCTCCGGCGCCAGGAAAACCTCCACCGTGAGGGAAATGACCCGCCATATCAAGAAATCTGCAAAGAGAAGCAAAAATGAGCAAAATTGGAAAAAGTCAACAAAAGTCAACTCCTGGGAAAATCTTCCAAATATTGAGACAAAATTACCTCAAGTGGTGAAAATGAAAAGAGAAGCCCCGAAATCAAAATTTAGTCGGCTCAAAGTGTTTAAAACTGGAAGATTTCGCGAAAACAACTTGTGTGGAAGGCCGGAGGGCGCGTATAAAATGCAGATCTGAAGAAGAAAATGGCTTAGGAAGCAAGAGGAGAGAATTTCACACTTGGGGGAGTGATTTCGGATTGAATGGAGGGGGATATATATAGAAATAGCCGAAATGACCAAAATGTCCCTACTTTTGGGCAGTGGCCGGCCGGCCACCTTTTCTGGCTGGCCGGCCATTTACTTTTTTGCCCCTGGCCGATGGCCTCTTCTAGGGCAATGAGCTGGCCAACCATGGTCCCCACCCCCTCCCCTACCTCTCTGCAAATTTTGAGGAAAATCTGAGTTCCCGGGACCTGAAAAAGTTCAAGAAAAGTGCACTTTCTGGCGCCGAATTGCTCCACCGGAACTTCAATTGCAATTTCTGATATGTGTCTCATCATTATTCATCAAAATCAGAGTGTATCCTTTTTAAACATGTTGTGACCTCTCCGGGAGGTGAATCAGAGGCCGCGATCGAGTTGCCGTCGCCGAAATGCGCGTTTCCCAGCTCGTTGTTGCGCAACAAACAGGCACCCTGATTTGTGCTCGTTTTGCATTATTTGGCTCATAATTTGCATTCTCATGAATGTTTTGCATTGTCATGCGTGATTTCTTGGTGTACAATACTTCTATGCTTGAGCATACGTTGTCACGCATTATCTTTTCTCACATTGTAATGCATCCACTCGCCGACACTGCGTGTGTCAAACTTTCAGAATCACAGGAATCACATTGAATATATGTTGTTGGCATATTGTTCTTGTTGAATTTCTCTATTTTGCAGGCACGATATTGTATGTACGGTTCATTTGAGGCTGGTGCGACCAGACGAATCGCGCAGGTATCGTATCTTCTCCGTGTGAGACGCGACGAGAATTGAATAATTCTCCGCATTCCTAACTGCATGAAATGTAGTTGTTGCTTTGCATTCTTGCTTAAAACTGTTGCATCTATTTGTCAATACTTGCTTCATTACAGTTTGCTGCACTTGCGTGATCACCTGGCTCTGTGCATGTCATTTTGCATTTTGCCCCCTTTGCCTGCGGGCACGCCTGCGGGCACATCTTTGTCTATCTTGTATGATTGTCTAAGTCTTCGGCCTTGTCAAAAATGGGTCGTCTCTGGGCTTTGACATTCACTCTCGTCACTTCTTGACTTCCGAGTTCTGTCAAAGAGGGGCAACTGTAGACACCCCATTTTTGACCGACCTTAAGACTCAGACGTCACCGATTGACCGCTCGGTGATGTTGCATATTGTGCTCGTTCAGAAGTCTCAGAGTCGCGGCCGTGCACCCTGCCTCCGGACTTCCGAACTCTCTTTTATGCCTTGCCTCGGTTTGCGAACCGGACTCGGTTTTCTCTGTTTTCTTTCCTGAGGGGAGGGAGTGGTCCTGTAGGCTATCTCTCAGTGGCCGTGAGCTACTTTTCGTGGCCGTAGGCCATTTTGCCCATTTCGGAGCCCGGTTCCCGGTTTTCGGAGCCGTCAGGCCGTGCGCCTCGGTTCGGGACCGCCCAACCATCTTCGATTTCTCCGGTTTTTGGAAAGTACCTCTATTTTATCATATTGAGGAACACTGGCGCCTCAGATACCCACTTCATGGCCGAATGCCACTTTCGGTGCCTGCAGCCTTTTTTTTCGGGACCCCGAACTGCGTGATTTGGGCCCCGAGCATTCATTTCGCATCAGTTTTTGTTCATTTTTGGCGGGGACCTCTGTTTTATCATATTGAGGAACACTGGGGCCTCAGATACCCACTTCGTGGCCGAACACCACTTTCGGTGCCTGCAGCCTATTTTCGGGACCCCGAACTGCGTGATTTGGGCCCCGAGCATTCATTTTGCATCGGTTTTTGTTCAATTTTGGCAGGTACCTCTGTTTTAGCACCAGGAAGATCACTGGAGGGTGGAAGGCCAGCAATTGTTCCAGAAAACCAGTTTCGCTCCTCTGGCGCCCGTTTTGCTCACTTCCGGGCCAATGTTGAACACCCTAGGGGTATTTTCTTCGAGCCGAGACTACATATTTGTGATGAGGGGACATGGGAGGACCCTAAAAAGTGGTGGTCGGCCAGTAATTGTTACTTTCATTTTTGAGCCTCTCCTTCGAGCTCAATGTTGTGACTCCTGTTTCAAAGTTGCCAAATTCCAACCTTGGGGCCTTGTTCTACACACATGGGAGGACCCTAAAAAGTACTGGTCGGCCAGTAATTGTTACTTTCATTTTTGAGCCTCTCCTTCAAGTTCAATGTTGTGACTCCTGTTTCAGAGTTGCCAAATTCCAACCTTGGAACCTTGTTCTACACACCTGGAAGGACACCAAAACATGGTGGTCGGCCAGCAATTGTTCAGTTCATTTTTTGGCCATGGCCGGCCGGCCAAGGGGAGTGGCTGGCCGACCAGTTGGGGTGGCTGGCCGGCCACCTTCAAGAAATATACCTGGCCGGCCTGCTTTCTGCTTTTGAGCCCTTTACAGCTGTCCAGCTGCTTTTCAAAATATCCCTGTCCTCCGGGGGATATTTTGGGAGGGAAAGCTTGGATGCATTTTCCTCCCCTTTTACACCCCTTTCTTGCCCATTTAAGGGGCTGATCCCCCTCTTTGCTAGGGTTAGAAAATTTCATCTCAAGAACACTTAGCCATTTGCCTCCATTTTCATCCCCAAAACCTTGAAAATCTTCAAGTCTCTAGCCCATTTCTTGAGCATCATCAAGCATCACCATCACCAATCCATTTCCAGAAGCAAGGAGGGATTCTTGAGAGGCTTAGAAGCAACTTTCATCAAGCCAAGAGGTAGCAAAAGTGAGGTCTTCAAGGGTAAGTCACTAATTCCCTTTTTCTAGCACTTTTTTGCATCAATTCTTTACCCTATTTTCTCTCTGTTTTGGGCTCCGAACCCTACTGATATTAGGCTTATTTTGAGCCCCTCTACAACATTTTAGAAGGGCTCAACCCCATTTGGCACCTCTATGATACACCTCTTTCAATATCACTCTTTATGCCAATATTTTGCATGCTTTGTTTGGCTTATGAGTGATCCATTTTCGAGCTTGATATAAACTGTGAGTGGGCCTATTTTGAGCCCCTCTTCAACATTGAAGAAGGGCTCAACCATGTTTGGCCTCTCTATCTTGCACTTTCTTTGTAATCCTCCATATTTCCCGTAAAATTGCATGATTTATTTGGCCTATTTGTGATCTGATTTGGAGCATCTCATGAACTAATATTGTGCTTATTTTGAGCGCCTCTTCAACATTGAAGAAGGGCTCAACCTTGTTTTCATGCTCTGCATGCCACTTGCTTTGAATTCATGTTATACTCTTACTTTTGCATGCTATTTTTAGCTCATGAGTGATCTGTTTTTGAGCATGCAATATACTGTGAGTGGGCCTATTTTCAGTCTCTCTTCAACATTGAAGAAGGGCTCAACTATTTTTGGTAACTCTATCTTATACTTGTTTCCCAATTCCTTCAGTTTACCGTAAAATTGCATGCTTTTTTAGGCTTGTTTAGCTTCTGTTTTCAGCCTTCATCAGGCTTAGAAAATGTCTTAAAATAACCCATTCTTCATGTTTTGTTAAGGGTCCAAGGTTGTTTGATGCATGCTTTTGATACCTCATGTGATAGCCTTTGTTGGCTCATTATTTTGCATGCTATGTTTAGCCTATCTACATACTGAATTGGGGGATGTCATCTCTTGTAAATGTGCATATTTTTGGCCCCTCTTTAATTTTTTAGAACTGTGTTTTTAAGTTTGAGCATTGTATATACCACTTGCTTTGTAATTCTCCTCTTTTCCCCCATTTTTGCAAGCTATTTTTGCCATACTTGTGATCATTGTTTGGCCATACTTTGTACTGAAAAAATGCTAGTTTAGGGGCTGCCTTGCTACTGTTTTACATGTTATGTCCATATTGTGCATGTTTACTAGGGCTGTAGGCCGTTTCGGGTGCATAACATTGCATTTCGGGCATCGCGTGTAATTTTGTCATAATTTGGGGGCTATTTGTGCATCATTTTAGCTACTGAAATTTGCATTTTTCATATGCTATATGCCACGTTTCATTTGCATGTCATTTGCATTGCGTATGCCACCGCCTCGGTTTGCGTGCCCGTGTGCACGCATTTCGAGACACTTCATCTTTTTTATCCGCCGGCATCCTATGTGAGTGCGGCTGAGGCCCTCTCATGTTAGTGTAAGCCCTCATTTCATTTCATATGTCATTTCATGCCTGTATGCCATTGCCTTGGTTTGCGTGCCCGTGTGCACGCATTTCGAGGCACTTCATCTTTTTTATCCGCCGGCATCCTATGTGAGTGCGGCTGAGGCCCTCTCATGTTAGTGTAAGCCCAATTTGTATTTCATGCCATTTCGTGCCTTCATATCATCGCCTCGGTTTGCGTGCCCGTGTGCACGCATTTCGAGGCACTTCACTTTTCATCTATTGGCCTCCTGTGTGAGTGTGGCTGAGGCTCACTCATGTTGGTATAAGTCCATATTACATTGTCATGCCTTTTTTTAGTCTCATTATACCGCGTGTGTCATTACCTCGGTTTGCGTGCCTGTGTGCACGCATTTCGAGGCATCTCGTTTTTGCCAACATAGTGCATACTAGGTTGTATCTTAGATTGCATTCATACATTACCTCGGTTTGCGTGCCTGGGTGCACGCATTTCGAGGCATCTCATTTTCATCTGCATTGTGCATACTAGGTTGCATATTAGCTACATTTCATGCATATCATGCATATTGCATAGTGTTTGGGATAGGAATTAGCCCGGGCACGGGAAACGAGGCACGTTTTGTACTCCGAGAGACGAAACGGGTCTCAATTCCCAAGTCACCGACACTCCGGATTATCCATGATGGAGTTAGGTTTTGTTGTAGCATTCATGTGCATTCATCCTATATTGAGTTGTGCAATTCGGCTCCTCGGCCATCATGCATCGATATGCGTGATTGGTGGCACGAGGATCGAGGCATGCATATATTCGTGAAATACATTGCTATGCCCCTTTCCTGCTCTCTGTTGCAGCAAAATGAAGAATCAGCAACTTTTCGGAATCTGGCACGCATTTCGAAAAAAATGTAAACAGAGGCTAATCGGGGCACCACCATGGATTTCCGCGCAAAGGCATCCGGGCATACATCATTCATCATCCGGAATAGAATCAAGGCAGTCCCTGGCTTGCATGCCAGTTTATTTATTTTCTTAGTTAATTTGTTAATTAATTAGGAATTTGTATATTATTTCGGACTGTAATATTTTGGATTGTATTATTCTTTTATTTCGGACTGTATATTTATTTGGACCCTCTGCACGAGGGCATAACTGTAATAAGTGTGGGTGAGTGTGATGTATGTCTTCCAACCCCACGTCTTTCTTCCCTTTTATTTACCTGCTTATGATGGTTAGATTAGGGCATATTTCAATTAGCATACAGTATGACAGCATGTTTGCATCATTCATCTGTTTTGCACGCACCGGGCTCGGCGCATCATACTAACTGCATTTGTATTTCAATTCCAAGTTGAATACATGTTAGTTGTAACATTTCACATACCATGTTTAGAATAGCCGAGCCTGCTATAGTTGCATTTGCATGTGTTGCATTAGGCATTCTAGCACATTTAGGATCATGCATGATTTCTAACCGGTTTCTGTTTTGGCTTGGAGTACTCGGTAAGTTTTATGCTTTAGCATCCTTGCATGCGTGTGAGTGATTGCCATAAATAGCATGCTTGCCATGAGGCTATGTGCTTATGTGATATAACTGCCTTGAATGCCTGTGGGTGAAGGTTGAGTTATCTGAATTGGAATAATTCATCGATTGTTTGTTTTAAGCCCACTAGATAGTGGCAACACCATGTTTTCTAAGCCCACCCGAGGGTGGCAAAATCTGCATTTTAAGCCTACCTGCGGGTAGCAAACCGTCTTTCAAACAAACATGAAATGTTTTGTTCCAATTCAGGCGACTCGGTCTATACTTGTTTGCTGCGAGCATCACATAGTAACCTAGGCTAATAACCGGAATAAGAGCATACAAAGTTTTCAAAAACAGATATCATGGTTAGTAGAGGCCGGTCTTTGACCGGGCGAGCGGGGGTGCTCACGATGTGACCTTCCCCAATCGTACCCAAGTTCCCGAGCCAACTTTGGTGATGACGGACACGTGGCCTGTGGCACCGAGTTAGGGTTTCCTAAATTTTCCTTTTAAAAAATATTTAGGTGGCGACTCTGTATCTGGCAAAGCAGTCCATGTTTGGCACTTCTTTCAAAAAAAATCTGTTTTCAAAACGATTTGCCGGATTTGGACTCTTTGGTTCAAGATTTAGAACCGTGGCACAAATCGAGTCCGAACTGTAGCGAGGTCCCTCGCGGGCTTGTTACAGTCAGTAGCAGCTATTTTATTCTATAGATGATCTTCCAAAACCTGTTGTAGAGAGTGACAATTTCATTAACCCTTGAACTTTTATATTTGATCTGTCTTTTGTCACGATCAGCAAGAGAAGTTATAGAATCATTGGGTAGTGAAGGAAGTGATTGTGGTCCAATGGGTTTACTCTTACTGAGCTGGTTTAGTATTTCCATGGTATATTCCAAAGCATTAAGCTGTGGAGGGACTGTGAAGCCCTTGGACAGTAAAAAAGCTTCAAGTGAAGAAAGTGTACCATGGTGCACAACAGTTCGTTTTGACAGCAAGAGAATTTTGTCAATGGTGAGAGGATCTTGAAGCTAGGTTGGTGTATAGACAGAACCACTGTGCGATGATGTGAGTCAGCCATTGATCAGAGGGTCTACATTACATTGAAGGTTGAAGAACTGTCAAGATTTGAATTTGGTCATATTATGGTATTTGAAACTCAACAATTTTATTGGCATCAAATTTGGGTATAAAGTGATGTGTTATATTATCATATTATTAATCAAATTATGTGATTCTCCGAAAAAAAATTATATAGACTCATTCATCAGAATAATGTGTTTTAACAATTATTCTGATAGGTGTTGTGTTTGATAGTGATAGCTTCAACTCTGCCATATCATATCATTTTGTATACTTTTTTTCTATGCAAATTTTTTTTTTTCAATGACACTGCTAATAATGTTATGGTCACATGATAATTTCAGTTGCATTTCACTTTCATATGTTATATTCCCACATTTTATAGAGCATAGCATCATTTGATATCATACAGGGAGAAGAAACTGGAGAGCAAGAATGTGGCAGTGGAGAAGTGGTGGAGAAGCCTACCGAAACCATTCAAGAAGAGTTTTATTGGGCAGTGCCAGAAGAACATGAAAGAAGGGAACATCAGAGGAGGAAAGAGGCGGCTAGAGGTGCGATTAGGGAGGCTGTGGCAGCTAGTTTTATAATCCTTTTTAGTTTCACAATTTTCATGGGATAAAGGCTTGTTTGATGATTGTTTTGAGTATTTTTGTTGTAATTGTTCTAGTGAACTTTGTTTTTAATGTTTTGGGATTCTGTTTTTGAAAACCTGGATTGTATTTTGTGTATGAAATGTGCAATTAGTTAAATTCTTTGACTTTGTTTCCAAAGTTGTAGTATGAACAGAGAATGCCAACTTTAGTATTTTTTTTCATATTCTTTTGTACCAGCAGCAGCAGCATAGGTGGGGGTGGTGGGTGGAATTGATATTTCATTTCATAATAATAATAATAATAATAATAATAATAATAATAATAATAATAATAAACAAAACAAAAGTGGCGTTTTTTGAAAAACGCCACTAACTTTGGTATTTTTTGTAGCAGCAGCAGCAGCATAGGTGGGGGTGGGGGCTAGAATTGATATTTCATTTCATTTCATTTCATAATAATAATAATAATAATAAAAGTGGTGTTTTTTGAAAAACGCCACTAAATGACGTCATTGTGACGTCATCCGTTAGTTTGGGACGGAAGTTGAGACGGATGTCAAAGATATTGCGGCGTTTTAAAAAACGCCGTCTAATAGTTTCAGCGACGTTTTGTAAACGTTGCAAAGCTATTGTGACGGCTGTATCAACGACGAAAAATTTAAACGTCGCTGTAACATTTTGCAGCGTTTTTCAGGCTTTTAGCGGCGTTTTTAAAACGCTTAGTGAAGAGAGTGGGGCTCACAATTTTGTGTTGGGACATGAAACATAATGCTTAGTGATTGGTGAATAATTTGTCATGTAATACACTTAGAACACGTAGTAATTTTTTTATTAGCACTTATTGAATTGAAGCTTTTCAATTCTTCTGGCTTTTAATAAAGGCAAAACAGTCATATAAATATAAATATTTTCAATATGGGATCTTATTGATTAAAAATAATGAAGTAAAACTTAATGGAGCACCAACTTTACAAATAGGACTTTTGAATAATTAATTTCATTATGTTCTCACATCATGAAAAAGTATTAGACATTTTAAAATATCATATGATATTATTTATATAATATTTCTAATTTATAAGAAAGTACAACATATACTAAGTGAGTCATTATTTATTTTTTAATTGCCTAACAAAGATAAGTTATCAGCTCTCTGTTATAAAAAATTTCGTCACGTAATTGATATGTAGACAGTGTATACTCCAAGACTATGAGTGATGAAACTAAATAAATTAGTGTACTCCTTTCATTCTAAATTATTTGTTGGAATGAAAACGAGAAGTTAAAATAATGTATATTCTCATGTCAATTTTATTATTATTATTATTATTATTATTATTATTTTTTTTTTTTTTAAATATCAATTAAAAGATCTCTTTAAGTACTTTTTAATTTATAAAAAAATTTCAAAATTTTGACACAAAAATATATTATTTTTAATTTTTTGTTTTCTGTTCTAGAATAAAATTTGGGATGAAAGTAGTAATATTTACTTAAGAAATGGTTAATTAAATTTTCGGTCTCCAAAGTGTAAGTCTTGTGTCATTTTCATTTTGAATGTTTAAATTGTATAAATATAATTCTTAACATATAAAAGTGTTTCAATTTAATCCTAATTTTGAAATTAACACAATTTGAATATTTCACAATAATCGTACTTTGGGACTAAAAAAGTAACTAATTGTAGAATATATATATATATATATATGTGGATGTGTGTGAGAGAGAGATAAAGAGAACATAAAAATTGTATGGTACACTTTTTTAAAACTTGTGTACCATATGCAATTGTTATGTATTTTTGTGGCGTAGTTTTTTGGTGAATATTACTTAAGTTTTTTTCGTACAGTTAAGATAATTTGTAATTTAAAAATGAAATTACGCATTTTGTGATAATGATATGCATTTGTGTCATAATGTTACATATTTGTTTATTCAAATATTTTTTAATCAAAAATTGTGTAACATTATTGTAACACTACCACAAAATACATAACTTTATTTTTGAATTATAAATTGTGTTAATTCTAAAAAAATATATATAATATTTTCAAAAAAAAAATGTAAGATATATCATAAAAATATATAATAAAAGTGCATATTTACACATGTTTTGAGAGTATACATAGCATTAAACCGTCGATCTGGACCATAACCGAACTATAAAAACCGGTTTGGTTCAATTCGATTTTACCATTTTAGAAATTTTATATAACAATAAATATGATATATATTTTATGCTAGTAAATAAATTATTAATTTGGTTAAATTAGTTAAACTTTATCAATTTTACAATAAATGTTAGTGTTCAAATCTTATAAGAGACTTTTTATATTTTAATTTTTATATATAAAAGTATAAAAAATAATAAATAAATATTTGACGGTCTGATTCGATTCGAAATTGTAATGAAAACTTAAAAATTAAGAATTAGATCGATTTGAACGATTCCATCATCACTTTCAGAACCATAATTAGAATTGAAACTAATAAAAATCAAACAAAACTACGATTTTAATGAAATTAGATCTATTTATCAGTTCTATCGAATTAAATTTTTTTTTTTAACATCCTATGCCCAGAATTGGAAAAGATACTCGTGATGATGATGTTCCAAAATACAAGGGTACAAGCTTGTTGCGTTTCGTATAATTATGAGTGAGAGAGAGAGAGACACTCATTGGGGTCCATCCCCTCGTGGTCATTTCTGGTACCCAGCTGTTGCTGTAGGCCACCTTCTGCTTGCTCGCTCTCTCTCTCTCTCTCTCTCTCTCTACACACACTCACAAAACCAAATAATTATATTCATCGTATTGTTCATCATAGCCCAATACCCATTTCGTTTTTGGCTCTCAGCTCATCTATTTCTCCTGCATAATGGAAGGCAATTCTCTTGGTGGCCATGGATGATGATATTCATCAGAAAGATAGAGAGAGAGTGAAGAAGATAGGAAGTTTCTGCTTTGAGGGGAATGTTGTCTGGCTCGAGATCACCGACTTGATGATCATCCAAATTCAGTTTCATTTCATATGCATATGATCATCTAGCTAATGTTCTCGGACCAGGCTTCATTCCCCTCAATCAAAGCTTCCATTTAGGCCCCCGATCTATGCTGATTCGATCAATAGCTTAATCTACAGGTCGGTTGTGAATTATCTTTAATTTTGTCAATCTTTTGCTATAATTTTTGTTGTTTCTGTTCATGGGTTTTTGTTAAATTTTCATGTAAATCAAGGTTGTTAATTAGTTACTAGCAGAAGCAGATTGGGGTAATGATGAAGATTTTTGACTCTTTTTTTTCTTCTCATTGTTCTTCTGACAGAGTAGACAAATGGTTTCCATCATTACCCCCCCTTTTTATTTATTTATTTATTTCATCTTATGATTTTCAACTCTGGTTATCATTGGCTTTTGTTTTGTTGTCAGTTTCTCTAAACCCTTTTCTGATTCATCATTGAACTAATAATTTTGACCTCAACATCAAGTTTCTGATCTGTCTGTTCCTGTTTCTTAGTTTTAGAACTCAATCTTTCATGTTCTTTTATCCCTCCCTCCTCACTTTCTTGCTAGGGTTTCTCTCTTGAAAAAAAAAGAAAAAAAAAACCCAGAAAAGTAAGTGACAAACTAAATTTCAAATAAAAGTAATTAAACCCTTTTAATTCTTCATTTAGATTCACATTTTTTAGTTCATATTTCTAGTTGTTAATGGGGTGGGTGGTTTGGCAGATCTGTAATAACTATATAGCTTTACTAATGTTTCTATGCATTTAAATAAGTATCTGTAATATCTATATAGCTTTACTAATGTTTCTATGCATTTAAATAAGTATATATATATATAAGGTATATTAAACTGTAAGTATGGTGGTGGTACAAAGTGGAGGACAAGAAGAGGTGAGCTATGGAATTTTGTAGGTAAGAGTGGAGTGGATAAATATTCTGTGGCATTGATTCTATTTTGCTGTGAAGCTGTTTCTTTATTGAAAGGGGTATCTTTCTGTATAATCTTTTAGACATCTTTTCATTCATTTCCTATTAGATGCAAATGCAATCTATCTCTTGTAGATATTATAGTAAGGTATATATATATATATATTTTTTTTCTAGAGAATATATCTGTTTTAACTTGAGGGTCAAGCCTCTCTGTTTGTTTTATTTTAATTATATGCACCAGAATTTCTTGTAGTTGAAAGAAATTTCATACACTAGTGTATAATCAGCAGTCTGTTGAATAATACAACCAACTAGATTACCTTTAAATTCTCAGACTTCCTTGCCCATTATTAAGAATTTAGTCGTTGAAGTTTGATTTGAAAATTTTAATGAGTTTTAAAATATATTTAAATTTGATTTGTTAAAATTTAGATTGATACCGAATAAATTTCAATTGAGCTGAGTTTGAGTAATTTCATTTTTCATATAACCCTATACCTAAAGAGCATATAAGCTTATTAAGGCAAGCTTAAAAATTAACCAACTTCAAAAAAATGTCTAAACTTTTAAAGAGTTGATTACACACACCAAAAAAAAAAAAAAAACTAGGTTTGTTTGACACTTTAAAAAACTTCATTTATCTTTTATTGTCAACCCATGTAGTATTAACGAAACAACAATATAGAAGGTGCGGGTTTGTGTTTGACCTTGTATTATATTGATCAATTTCATTCTGTAATTTTTTATGAACTATCATATATATATATATTTATTTCTGATGTACAAATATATGTATATATATATTTTTGAGTGATGGTGCATTTTAATTGTTTTCAATATTTCTTGTAATGGTATCTTCATCACTCAGAGTTTGCATCAATTTCATGTAAAATGTAGCATATTTTAGGGAGGGTAAGAAGGACAGTTGGTGTTTCTCTCTACATACATACCATTGTCAACTTTCATTGCAAGAGCAGTAAGTCTTCATTGAAACAGTGTTTATTGTATTGTGTTGTGTATCGTCCCATTCGTTCACTTTACTTTTTTGCACGATTGCGTCAGAATTTCAGAGCTCGGTAAACAGCACAGAAATATATTATTATTATTATCATTATTATACAATTTATATTTACACAGACACAGAAGCTGATTTGAAAGATCAAAAAATCATCTTGTCAGTTTAGAAGATGAAAAGACCTCGTTGGGCAGGTTAAACCAATTACACAATCATAAATTTTGGTGAGAATTTAAAAGAGAGAAAAAATACATATGAAATATAAATAAAGTGTAATTATATTTCATTCATATTTAATCTAATTTTTTTTCTTCTAAATCTCTATCGAAATTTATGATTCAAACACTACTCAAGTATTAGAGATTACCTTGTAGGTTATAAGGTTTGTTCCCTTTAGCTAGTGTTGGTTTCTCACTAACATTATGCTTTGCTCCCTTTTTTCTTTTTTTCTTTTTATCTTTATTGATGGTTTCTCATATGTAATGTATGTGTTCTTCATCAATAAAGTTTTTTCTATGTTGATAAAAAAAAAAAAAAGTATTAGAGATTACCTGACACTAAAATCAAGATTATGTTCATAGTTATTCTGGTTTTATTATAATTAGGAAAATTTACAAACGAGAAGGCATAGAGATGAGTAATTTAAGTGTACAGATGAGACCTATTCTTTATTTTACATTTATGTCTTATTGTCAAAAATTTTCTATTTTCATAGCATACTTGTACAGAGATATTCGAGTTCAAATACACTATCACAATTTTTAATGTTTTCAAAATATTTCTTGATAACGATTTTAAATTGGTAGAGTTAGAATTACGGACATGAGATCACTACTATGAACCCCTGCTGTGTTTGTGGTGCTTAAAACGGCATAGTTTCACTAATTTATTTCCACATTCTATTTTCACAGTTTGCATGTTATAGTTGTGTTGAAAATAAAGTGTAATGTTTTTGTTTATTATTTTGGGGTTAAACTAATTTAAAAAAAAGTTAATATAATATAATTCTATGTTTATATATATATGCATACATATAAATTAATTAAATTAAATTATCACTCATATTAATTTAAGTTTATTTTAATTCACAAATGTTATGATATGGTTAAAATTTTATTTTATTTTATTTTATGTAATCTCATTTAAATGAATAAAAAATATGTAAAATAAAATTTTAGGCCCAATATGATATTTTTGATTTGTAATTTTTTTTAGGAAAAATTATATATAAAAAAATATCAAGTTTGACTCTTATAATAAATCATAAACTTTTAATTTTATCAATTTAAACCCTAAGTAAGGGTGTAATGAAATGTAAGGGGTGTTCGTGTACCCTTTTTATTTTGATTTGGCGAATTGCCCCCAAAATAGTAAATAAAAAAATGGGACATTTACAGTAATAATAATAAAAAAAACCTCAGGGTTTGCGCTTTTCAACAAAGTAAATCCGTAGTTTTCAATTTTTACAATTTAAACCTTAATCTTTTTAATTATTTTCAATCTAAACTATTTACTTTTTATGTTAATAAAATCAAAAGAAAAGAACATTTTAGTTATTAAACTCAATATAGATATATATAAAATATCTGAAATATCATTTTTCATTGAGCTTAATGACTAAGTAATTTTTTTTTTTTTTTTATTGATTTCACTTAATGGAAATAGGCAAATAATTTAGATTAAAAACAAATAAAAAATTTAGAATTTAAATTGATAAAATTGAAAGCTCATTATTTATTTTGTTATAAGACTCAAGCTTTGGAATTTTTTTCTCTCTACAAAAATTACAAATCAAAAATATCATATTGGGCCTAAAATTTTATTTTACATATTTTTTTAATTAGTTAAATGAGATTACATAAAATAATTTTTTTTTTTAACCATATGCAAAATATGAGAATAAGATGTGAAATATATATATATAGTAAAACTGTACGGTTTTAAGCATAGCAGCAAACAGTCGTGACTCCGTGTCCTAGAATTACACGTTACGAATGCAAAAATATTAAGGAACTTAAAAATTTGAGTAATGTTAGGGATCATGAAAAATATATCATGAAATATATTATGAAAATTTTTCATTCTTTGATTAGTCTTGATTAGTGTGTGGTATTTTATTGTATGAATAATTCAAAGGTTGAAAATCTTTCATGATAATATTCATGATATATTTTTCATAATCCCTAACATTACTGTAAAAATTTTTGATCGAGTGATTTATGTACAGTATTTGTCTCACTGCCTCATTCCCTCACTCTCTCTCTTCTCTCTGCACATTGCAAACGTCAGCAAGCTCGTCAGCTATGCCAGAATATTTACTAGATGGTTTGCTCTGCTGATTAACTTCCTGTAAATGAGAAAACCACATGTAAGGAAAGTGGAGTTTCAAACTCCAAAAACTACTATTTTCATGCTTTACCCATTTCAAAAACTACTCGGGAATCTGGTAAAAGCCCAGCGCTGCATATGTCATAAAGATCTAGTGTTATTTATATCTTTTATTCTTTATTTTATTTTATTTTATTTTTGTTTTTGGTTATTATGTCTTAATCATTTTAGAGGTTGGAGAATCCACTTGATTTGCATTTCGTGTAGGAAAAATTAGTAAAACATTTCTCTATAACTTTGTATTGTAGGAGAAGTCTAAGATATTTTTTTATTAGCTAAAGTTCCTCAATATTTTCATAGAGAAAATTCGACTCAGAGAAATTTTGGCCGACTTAGAGAAATTTCGGCTCCGACTAAGAGAAATTTCAAAATTTTTCTATGAAATCAAAGAAATTTCTCTGTGAAAATTGAAATTTCTTTGAGTCGGACAAAATTTCTTTGAGTTGAATTTTTTCTGCAGAAATGTTGAGGAACCTTAACTACTATAAAAATATTGTATGTCTTTTATCTTATAAACTTTCAATATCAGGGATTTTAAAAAAAAATTCCCATTGTTTTAAGGATAAATTATAATGATTTCCCTTGAGATTTTAAAAAAATAAAATAATTTCTATAATTTTAACATAATTACATCAAATTCACTTGATATTTTAATTTATATAATACTTATCCTCTTTTCATTAATAGCTTCTTAGTTTATATAAATGAGAAATAATATTGTTATCTCTTTACACGAAAATGTATACTTTCTGTTGTTTATTTTTATGTTGTCGCACAATCTTTATTAGTTTCGGTACAGAGGTGTGTAGTTATGTCAAAAATATAGAATTTACTATATTTTTTCCAAAGTCTCAAAGAAGGTCAGTGTAATTTATCATCATCATCTTCTTCTTCTTCTCTCCTTTTTTTTTTTTTTTGTTTTTTTTTAAAGAAAAAATTTCTATGATCATGAACTTGTAGTAAAGAGTTGTTAATTATGATGATTTTTTTATTTTATTTTTATTTTTTTGGAATTCGGTTACTATTTGACATGAAATAAAAAAAATATAGATATATATGTATATAATCAATTGTGGGAGTCGAAAATAGGTACACCTAAAATGGCAAACAAAGTAAATTCAAGCCCATTCGAGATGGGCCGAATGAGGCCAAAGCCCACTGGACTGAAAGTCATTGTCGAATAGACATGAAAGACAAAATGAGGATAATGCCGAGTTAAGGGTACTTGTGTCGTACTTCAGAACCAAGTATATCAGGTAAGTCGGTATGGTCTCACTAGGTGGGACTAGACTGTCTCTTTCTAAAAAGTATAGTAAGAAGATATGCCCTAACAGAATGATGATGAAGGGCTAAGTTGCATAGAGAAAATATTAAGGAGAATGACTCTATAAAAGGAAGAGGGAGACTAAAGGAGCAGGTATGTGCAAAAAAAACTTGTACCTTAAGAAATCCAAAACACCATTCTTTCTATAGAAGTTAACTTGCTTGTCGGAGTGCTAATTCCAGCACCACCGACCGGAGTTTTATTTCTATTTCAGGTGTCAGTTGGTGTAATAACCCGAATAATATCTTTTACGAAAATTATACGATAGTCTACTTTTGAATACGTTAAGCTAAATTAATATAAAATAGTAAATTGATACGTGAAAAAGAATACTTAATTTTATAATTGTATGTGTTAAAATGTAATTTAATTTATAATTATTGATCATTAATAATAATAATATAAATAAATAAATATATGAATGATATATCTAATTACTTGACTATACGTACTAAAGATGTAATTTAATTTGGCATTAGGTTATCAAAAGTGTGATTAATATATTGCTTGAGACCAAAATGACACAACTATAGAATTATGATAAAAGTGGGGCCACAAAGGAAATATGAGAAAGGTGGACAATTCGCTGGTAAACTAAGAGAAAAGCCACCTGTTAAGACTAGTATGTAGGGGCAGTGAATCATTCATAAGGATGATAATTTAGGGGTGAGTCACTGTGTGAAGCTCAAGTATATAAGGAAATTGGATCAGCAAACTGAGGCAAAAAAAGGTAAATCAACGAAAATAATAGTAAAGTAGAGAAGCCTCGGAGAGATCGGAGAAAACAGGAATCAACATTAAGGTGAGTTCTATTATATTTTGAGCTATCTTAACTTGTTTTATGTAAATTATATTAGTTTTTTTAAATATATTATTTGTTAAATGAACCCTATTTGCTTAAAAATGAAACCCATGGATATAACCATTTATTAAATATGTTTTTGAAGTATCACCATGGAGGTTCTATGCCTTGGGAGACTTAAATAACCATTGACCCTCTGATTAGTCACTTTGTGACTCTTTATCTGTCATGGATCCACTGACACTCTGATTTCTGGTGTGGAGCGAAATGCTATGCAGAGTTAAGTGCTACACTATTGTAGGAGCCACCTCTAGCGTCCGTGCAAGCCACCTCTTGAATCCATACATCTATTCTGTTCTGTTCTGTACTGTGATTATGATTATTTTGTTTATATAATTTCTGTATTATATGTCAAATGATTTTCGTATTATATATTCTACGTTTTAATATCAAACTCTGTTTAGCCCAATAATTATTCATGGTGATTTTTATACCCTCATGCTCTCAGTATAATATTTCTCATTTTTCCATGTGCTTATAGTTGTTAACCATTTTCAGATAATGGGTCAAGATCATCGCGTGGGTAGGCACAAGCACTTTATAGACATAGTTAAACTCTAACAATTTGATTAAATAGAAACTCCAATGTATATATTTTTGTTATGAATAAATAAAGTTTTGGGTACCCTTTTATTTTACTCCGTTACACTATTAATTTGTTATGACTTCAGTTATTATCTTGTCGCGACGCCGAGCCTCTAAATATCGAGTTTGGGCCGTGACAGTTGGGAGAATCTTTCAAGGGCTTGTTTGGATTGAAGGAGTATTCCAAAACCACCTCTCCACAATTGGCACCATCCGTGGGAATACTCAAACTCATCCATGGCAAACCCAAATCAAGATCCTCCAGTCACCGGAGTTGATAATGCTATAATAGGAGCAACTTTTGGTCCAAAAGAAACCCCTGCAAGAAGGTCTCTGCATTTTGACCCGCTAACCTCATTTCAACCTTCAACATCCACTGAGGATGTCATGCAAACACTAATGAGTCAAATGCAACGTAGTGAACAACATCTCGAGGACATGGAAATAAAGAACAAATGCCTATGTCAAGAGTTGGCAAAGTTCCAACAATTGCCACCTTGTCGAGAGTGTGGTTGGTCACCAGGAGTGTGGAAGAGGTGACAACGTTAGCCACGGGGGCGCAGTAGAAGTACGCCAGATTCCTTTTGGGAAGAACCCACAAAGCAAGGCTAAGTGGACGCGTCTAGCTCGTCTGATGATGGAAGTCCTTTGCAAGTGCGACGTGGATGTAAAAAGAGAGACGATGATTTAGATTCAGAAGACAAGCATGATCCTTTCATACGACATATTGTCGAGGCCATCTTGCTTAAGAAGTTTAAAGCACCGTTGTTCACTCAATATGATGGAAATTTGGACCCCACGGATTACGTTCGTCATTACAAGCACGCAATGACACTACATGCACACGACGAGGCACTCAGATGGTATTACAAGCTTGAGTAGGCTTTGATTGAAAGTTTCCATTAACTCCAAAAATCCTTGAGGGCTAGATTCATCACCAATGAGATTCAGCTGAAACAAGCAGACTCTTTGTGAGCAATGACAATCAAGCCAAACAAGACTTTGTACGAGTACTTAGTGCGCTATTGGGTGTGCTTTAATTTGGTGGATGAAGATTGCAACGATTCCATGGCAATTACTGCCTTCAAGATGAGATTGCACCTCAATAGCCTGTTTAGGAGTTCATTGACTCGAAGGCCCCCTAAGATAGTCTGGGCCCTGATGAAGAAAATCAAAGAGTATTGCAAAGTGGAATATGATACAATTTGAGTTAAAGTTGGACTCCAAAGCTACAGAATCGGCAACACGTATCCTGTTAGAGACGCTGACTACTGCACCACCAAATGAAACCCCGAGGAGCTCAGAGCCAAGAGGCCGATCAAGAAGGGAGAACCATCAAGATTCGTGCAGACAATATGAACAATATCAAGTGGAAAATAGGCGCTCTAGGTGATCAGATAAGAAAAGCACAGAACTGTCTGAGCCGATCAGTAAGATCTTGCCAAAAATTCAACATTTGGCTTCCTTCAAGTTGCTAACTAAGATGTCCGGGCCCCCAGATATGAGATTGAGAGACCTAAGATATGAGTATAACAAAGACCATGGACACGTGATCGATAAATGTTATGCCCTGAAGGATCATTTGGAAGAGCTAGTCCAAGGTGGCTGACTAACTGAATACCTTCCAGAAAGGGTTGACCCACCTGGTGTACTTGACGTATGTCCCGATTCACCTTCACTCAGCATAATTCACATGATATACAGCTTACTCCTACTAAATAGGGTGAATACAATTTAGTTGTAACAATCCTCCCAACCCAACTCTGAGTTTAGTATATCAACCAAACGACTGTAATTGTCGAACGAAATTAGCTTCTCCAACGCCGATCTCGAAGGGGTCACCATGCCTCATGATGATGCTCTCATGATCGAGTTACGAATAAATAAGTTCACCATTGGGTGTATTCTGATCGACTAAGGGAGCACATCTTAGATAATGTATTACAAAAAGTTTCTCAAGCTTGCCTTTAAGGATGCAGATCTCATGCCAGCCGACTACCCCCTTTTCAGCTTTAACACTAATCCAAAATGCTCCTTGGGTAAGATTGTACTACCAATGCGTGGAGGCACCAAGATGTTAGAGGTTGAATTTGTAGTTGCCAAGCTTCTGTCACCTTATAATAAAATCATGGACCGAACATGGCTCTACGCAATGCAGGCCATACCAAGTACTTTCTCTCAGCTCCTCCGTTATCTGACTCAATACAGGATCGAGCAAATATGCGGTTCTCAAAAGTCAGTGAAGGATTGTTATCTCACAACCGTAGTGAAGAAGCCAAAGGAACTGGAGGTGAATTCAATTGAAATTTTAGATTAGGAGAGTCTTGAGGATGTTGGAAAGACCGCGGCTGAGAAAGTAACAAAAGATCTGGACCGAGTGATAATTAATGATGATCCTGAGAAATTATTTTTGGTTAGTACAAGTCTTAGTGCTACCGAGCAACGAAAGTTGGTTTCCTTCCTCCTCAGCAACATCGATATTTTTGCATGGTCACCTTACGACATGGCAGGGATAGACCCCGCCATAACTATGCATAGCCTAAATGTCGACCCTAAAGCTAAGCCAGTCGTTCAAAGAAACTGGCGTTCAGAGAAGTCGACATTTAGCTGCCGAACATGTTGCGACTGTAGTTAATGAAGTTGACAAACTATTGGAAGCTGGGGCAATTCGGGAAGCTACCTATCCTACGTGGTTGTCTAATACTGTCGTGGTAAATAAGAAGACAAGGTCATGGTGTGTATGCATAGATTTCACAGATTTGAACAAAGCCTGGCCCAAGGATTATTTTTCTTTACCCAGAATTGATCAACTTGTGGACCCAACTGCCCAACATCAGCGCATGAGCTTCCTAGATGCATATAGAGGGTACCACCAAATTGCCATGGATTTGGCCAACCAAGACAAAACGGTATTTCTCACTCTAAGGGGAACCTATTGTTACAAGGTCATGCTCTTTGGACAGAAAAATACCGGGGTAACATATCAAAGATTGATCACTGCCATGTTCAAAGATCAAATTAGTAGAACCATGGAAGTCTACATCTATGATATAGTAGTGAAGTCCAAACAAAATGGTGCACACTTAGTCGATCTTGCCACAACCTTCGATATTCTCCGAAAATGCAAAATGATGCTCAATGCCTCAAAATGTGCAGTTGGCATTGGATTAGGCAAATTCCTTGGCTATATTGTAAATAATCGTGGAATCAAAGCTAATTCGAAACAATTCAAGGCCATCATGGAACTCGGCTTACCAGGGTTGTCTAAGGAAGTTCAAAAGTTAATGGGCATGGCTGCAACACTTAATAGATTTATTAGCCGGTCCTCAGATTGATGCAGGCCATTCTTTTAAACACTTCAGTAGGGAAAATTATTTAAATGGACTCTAGAATGCCAAACCGCTCTTGAAGGGTTGAAAACCTATCTCAGTTCCGTCCCACTTTTGGCTACCTCCTCACCAACCGACGTGCTTATTCTATAACTGGCAGTATGCGATCGAGCAGTAATTGTCATCTTGCTTACGGAGGAACTCGGTGAGCAGAAGCCCATCTTCTATGTTAGCAAGACAATGGTGGATGCTGAAACACGGTATTTACCCTTGGAGAAGTTAATTCTAGCTCTTGTAGTGGCTGCCAGAAAATTGATCCATTATTTTCAAGCTTATACCATTAAGGTATTAACGGATCACCTCCTCTGTTTAGTCATTCGCAAAGTAGAATCATCCGGATGAGTTTCTAAATGGGCATTGGAACTTAGACAATATGATCTCTAGTTTTCACCAAGAACGGCTATCAATGGGCAAGTCTTGGCCAACTTTGTTGTTGAGTTTACTACGTCAACTTCACATCCTAAGTTAAACCTTCAGGACCAGTCGGTTCCCCAGTCACAACCGGAATGGAGAATGTATGTCGGTGATATTTGACAGTTGTATTGTGACGGGTCATCCAACTAGCGTGACAGTGGGGCAGGAGTAGTTATTATGACCCTTGAAAGAGCAGTGGTAGAACAATCGGTTAAACTTAACTTTGACGTCTTAAACAATGAGGCCGAATACGAAGCCCTACTGGTCGGCCTTAGAAACTCGTTTCAAATGGGAGCTAGATGGTTGCAAATCTTTTGTGACTCAAAATTGGTCATAAATCAGTTACAGGACGAATACGTAGCTAAAAATGACCACATGACGACCTACATGAGGATGGCCAACTCCTTGCTCGTGAAATTTGATAGCCATGAACTGAATCAGATTACTCATAATCAAAATACACATGCTGATGCTCTCGTCTATTTAGCTTCAGTTGTAAACTTATAAGTTAAGCGAACCATCGAAATGGGTTTCATTCCAGAGTTAAGTATCAGCATCCTCGAATATCCCGTTGTGAACACCATCCAAAGGAGGCCGAGTTGGGTGGATCCCATTGCTGCATTCCTCACTTCAGAACAATTGCCAGAGGACAAGAAGGAAGCTCACAAGCTGCAGAATAAGGCTTTGAGATATTATTTGGATCCTCAAGGAAAATTTTATAAAAATCTCTCTCTGAGCCTTACTTGGAATGTTTCCATCTGAATAAGATTGAGGATTTTTTGGCTGAGATACACAAAAGCAGTTATAGCACTCACTTAAGAGGAAGATCATTGGCTTACCGAGTGTAGACACCCCATTTTTGACCAACCTTAAGACTCAGATGTCACCGATTGAGCGCTCGGTGATGTTGCATACTGTGCTCGTTCAGAAGCCTCAGAGTCACAGCCGTGCGCCCTGCCTCCGGACTTCCGAACTCTTTTTCGTGCCCTGCCTCGGTTTGCGAACCAGACTCGGTTTTCTCTATTTTCTTTCCTGAGGGGAGGGAGTGGTCCCGTAGACTATCTCTCAGTGGCCGTGGGCTACTTTTTGTGGCCGTAGGCCATTTTGCCCATTTCGGAGCCCGGTTCCCGGTTTTTGGGACCGTCAGGCCGTGTGCCTCGGTTCGGGACCGCCCAACCATCTCCGATTTCTCCGATTTTTGGCAAGTGCCTCTGTTTTATCATTCCGAAGGACACTGGGGCCTCTGATACCCACTTCGTGGCCGAACACCACTTTCGGTGTCTGCAGCCCATTTCCGGGACCCCGAACCGCGCGGTTTTGGTCCCCGAGCTTTCGTCTTGCATTAGTTTTTGTTCAATTTTGGCAGGTACCTCTGTTTTAGCACCAGGAAGATCACTGGAGGGTGGGAGGACAACAATTGTCTCAGAAAACCAGTTTCGCTCCTCCGGCGTCCGTTTTGCTCACTTCCGGGCTAATGTTGAACACCCTAGGGGTATTTTCTTCGAGCCGAGACTACATATTTGTGATGAGGGGACATGGGAGGACCCTAAAAAGTACTGGTCGGCCAGTAATTGTTACTTTCATTTTTGAGCCTCTCCTTCAAGTTCAATGTTGTGACTCCTGTTTCAGAGTTGCCAAATTCCAACCTTGGAACCTTGTTCTACACACCTGGGAGGACACCAAAACATGGTGGTCGGCCAGCAATTCTTCACTTCTTTTTTTGGCCATGGCCGGCCGGCCAGGGGGAGTGGCTGGCCGACCAGTTGGGGTGGCCGGCCGGCCACCTTCAAGAAATCCACCTGGCCGGCCAGCTTTCTGCTTTTGAACCCTGTACAGCTGTCCAGCTGCTTTCAAAATATCCCTGTCCTCTGGGGGATATTTTGGGAGGGAAAGCTTGGATGCATTTCCCTCCCCTTTTACACCCTTTTTGGTCCTCTTAAGGGGCTGGACAGCTCCTTTGTTGAGGTTACAAAATTTCATCTCAAGAGCCTCTCTTCCAAAACCTCCATTTCCATAGCCAAAAACCCTAAAAAGCTTCAAGTTTCTAGCTCCTCTCTTCATCAGCCCTAAGCACCACCATCACCACCTCCATTTCAGCAGCAAAGGAGTGATTTTCAAAGGCTAAGGATCAACAAATTGAAGCCAAGAAGCCACCAAAGTTAGATCTTCAAGGGTAAGACTCTATTTCCTTTTTTTGAGCACAATTTTGAGTCAATTCTTTACCCTATTTGCCTTTTGTTTTGGGCTCCGACCCCTACTGGTTTTAGGCTTATTTTGAGCCCCTCTACAACTTTGTAGAAGGGCTCAGCTCTGTTTGGTGTCTCCATGATGCACCTCTTTCAATACCATTCTTTAGGCCAATAAATTGCATGCTTTGTTTGGCTTTTGAGTGATCTATTTTCGAGCCTGATATATACTGTGAGTGGGCCTATTTTGAACGCTTCTTCAACTTCGAAGAAGGGCTCAATCATGTTTGGCCTCTCTATCATGCACTTTCTTTGTAATCCTCCATATTTTCCGTAAAATTGCATGATTTATTTGGCCTATTTGTGATCTGATTTGGAGCATCTCATGAACTAATATTGTGCTTATTTTGAGCCCCTCTTCAACATTGAAGAAGGGATCAACCTGGTTTTCATGCTCTACATGCCACTTGCTTTGAATTCATGTTCTACTCCTATTTGGCATGCCCCTTTGAGCTTATTTGGCTTCTGTTTTGAGTCTTCATCAGGCCTGGAAAGAGCCTTGTTTTGGCCTTCTCATAATGTTTTGTTAAGGGTCTTAGGTTGTTTGATGCATGCTTTTGGTACCTCATGTTATAGCCTTTGTTGGCTCATTATTTTGCATGCTATGTTTAGCCTATCTACATACTGAATTGGGGGATGTCATCTCTTGTAAATGTTCATATTTTTGACCCCTCTTTAATTTTGTAGAACTGTGTTTTTCAGTTTGAGCATTGTATATACCACTTGCTTTGTAATTCTCCTCTTTTTCCCCATTTTTGCAAGCTATTTTTGCCATACTTGTGATCATTGTTTGGCCATACTTTGTACTGAAAAAATGCTAGTTTAGGGGCTGCCTTGCTACTGTTTTACATGTTATGTCCATATTGTGCATGTTTAGTAGGGCTGTAGGCCGTTTCGGGTGCATAACATTGCATTTCGAGCATCGGGTGTAATTTTGTCATAATTCGGGGGCTATTTGTGCATCATTTTAGCTACTGAAATTTGCATTTTTCATATGCCATATGCCACGTTTCATTTGCATGCCATTTCATGCCTGTATGTCGCTGCCTCGGTTTGCGTGCCGTGTGCGCGCATTTTGAGGCAGCTTGTTTTCATCTTTCGGCAGCTTATGTGAGTGTGGCTGAGGCTCTCTCATATTAGTGTAAGCCCAATTTGCATTTTCCATGTCGTTTGCATTGCGTATGCCACTGTCTTGGTTTGCGTGCCCGTGGGCACGCATTTCGAGGCAGCTCATTCTCATCTCTCGGCAGCTTATGTGAGTGTGGCTGAGGCTCTCTCATGTTAGTGTAAGCCCAATTTTCATTTTCCATGTCATTTGCATTGCGTATGCCACTGCCTTGGTTTGCATGTCGTGTGCACGCATTTCGAGGCAGCTCATTCTCATCTCTCGGCAGCTTATGTGAGTGTGGCTGAGGCTCTCTCATGTTAGTGTAAGCCCAATTTGCATTTTCCATGTCATTTGCATTGCGTATGCCACTGCCTTGGTTTGCGTGCCCGTGTGCACGCATTTCGAGGCAGCTCATTCTCATCTCTCGGCAGCTTATGTGAGTGCGGCTAAGGTCCTCTCATGTTAGTGTAAGCCCAATTTGTTATTTCATGCCTGTATGTCACTGCCTCGGTTTACGTGCCCGCGGGCATGCATTCCGAGGCACTTCTTTTTTATCCGACGGCAGTCTATGTGAGTGTGGCTGAGGCCCTCTCACGTTGGCGTAAGCCCATCATTGCATTCCGTATGCCATTTCCTCGGTTTGTGTGCCCGTGGGCACGTATTTCGAGGCATTTCATTTTAGTCTCATTGTATATCATATTTCATGCCATTTTCTCGGTTTGCGTGCCCGTGGGCACGCATTTCGAGGCATCTCATTTTCATAACATTGTGTATGTTAGGATTGCATATTAGCTACATTTCATGCATATCATGCATATTGCATAGTGTTCGGGATAGGAGTTAGCCCGGGCACGGGAAACGAGGCACGTTTCGTACTCCTAGTGACGGAACGGGTCTCAATTCCCAAGTCACCGGCACTCCGGATTATCCATGATGGAGTTAGGTTTTATTGTAGCATTCATACGCATTCATCCTATATTGAGTTGTGCAAATCGGCTCCTCGGCCACCACGCATCGATATGCGTGATTGGTGGCACGAGAATCGAGGCATGCATATATTTGTGAAATACATTGCTATGCCCCTTTCCTGCTCTCTGTTGCAGCAAAATGAAGAATCAGCAACTTTCCGGAGTCTGGCACGCATTTCGAGAAACATCGCAAACAGAGGCTAATTGGGGCATCCCAGTGGATTTCCGCACAAGGCAGCCCAACATGCATCATTTCATTATTCAGGGCGGAGGCAAGGCAGTCCCTGGCTTGCATGCCAGTTTACAGCTTTCTTATTTAATTTGATAATTAATTAGGAATTTGTGTATTTATTATCTCGGACTGTACTATTCTTTTATTCGGACGTTCGGACTGCATTATTTATTCGGACCCTCTGCGCGAGGGCATAATTGTAATAAGTGTGGGTGAGTGTGATGTATGTCTTCCAACCCCACATCTTTCTTCCCTTTTATTTACCTGCTTATGATGGTTAGATTAGGGCATATTTCAATTAGCATACAGTATGACAGCATGTTTGCATCATTCATCTGTTTTGCACGCACCGGGCTTGGCGCATCATACTAACTGCATTTGTATTTCAATTCCAAATTGAATACATGTTAGTTGTAGCATTCCATATGCCATGTTTAGAATAGCCGAGCCTGCTATAATTGCATTTTTGCATGTGTTGCATTAGGCATTTCTGTATACTTAGGATCATGCATGATTTCTAATGTAGTTTCTGTTTTGGCTTGGAGTACTCGGTGAGTTTTATGCTTTAGCATCCTTGCATGCGTGTGAGTGTTGCCATGTTAGCATGCTTGCCATGAGGCTATATGCTTATGTGATATAACTGCCTTGAATGCCTGTGGGTGGAGGGTGAGTTATTTGGATTGGAACAAATCATTGACTGTTTGTTTTAAGCCCACTAGATAGTGGCAAAATCATGTTTTCTTAAGCCCACCCGAGGGTGGCAAATCCACGTCTTAGCCTACTTGCGGGTAGCACCATCAAACCATTTTCAAACAAACAAACAACCATGAAATGTTTTGTTCCAATTCAGGCGACTCAGTCTATACTTGTATGCTGTACGCATCACATAGTAACCTAGGCTAATAACCGGAATAAGAACATACAAAGTTTTCAAAAACAGATATCATGGTTAGTAGAGGCCGGTCTTTGACCGGGCGAGCGGGGGTGCTCACGATGTGACCTTCCCCAATCGTACCCAAGTTCCCGAGCCAACTTTGGTGATAACGGACACGTGGCCTTTGGCACCGAGTTATGGTTTCCTAAATTTCCCATTTAAAATATTTAGGTGGCGACTCTGTATCTGGCAAAGCAGTCCATGTTTGGCACTTCTTTCAAAAAAAAAAATCTATTTTCAAAACGATTTGCCGGATTTGGACTCTTTGGTTCAAGATTTAGAACCGTGGCACAAATCGAGTCCGAACTGTAGCGAGGTCCCTCGCGGACTTGTTACAGTTTCTGGCGACTCCGCTGGGGATTTAGAGAACTTGACTCGAACTCATGATGTCTGGTTTTGACTACACTAGTGTGTTTCTTTGCATTGCATTTGCATTGGTGCGCCTAGGACACCGTGTTTGCCATATGCCATTCCCGAACGATTTGCCGGAGGCTTGTCTTGTCAAGTCATGTTCGTAAGGCTGATCGGCTCTGGGCTCTGACAGCATGGGAACACAAACCCCGGTTTTACCGGGGCACCCTTTTTGACCATTCGACCTAGTGCATATTCGGATCCATAGTGACTATTCCAAACTAGGACAGGTTGCTTACCCGTTTATAGGTTGTTTGAAGCCGCTGCGTGCGTAGTGAAACCCTAGTTCCTGACAAAATAGGACAGGGAAACCCAACCCCAACATAGGGGTGTTTTCAGCTCTCACTTATCTGCTATGTGCTTGTTAGAGTGCGTCTCTACAGGGAATGCATGTATCAGTTTATGAGTCACATCAGGCCTGCGGGCATCAGTTTTTGAGATTGGGCGTCAGGCCTGCGGGCATCATCCAGTCGTTTGAGAATCAGTTGTCTGCGGATATCAGATTCGGTTCTGGGGACAGTGATATAGGGACAGTAATCAGTGATCGAGGACAGTGTATACCCAGCTTATCAACCGTGTGTTGTATGCCCGACTGTGTGTTGTGTATTTAATTTAAGCCGTTATGCTGTCCGTTTTTCTGGTTATTTATTTCCTTTTCGCTTTATTTATCTTTTTGCTAGGGCAGTTTTCAGCACGATTGCTTCTGAACCACTAGATACTCCCCAAGCACTTTGGACACGAGGTTGCCGACTTATTCGATCCGAGGATCTGATTGACGGACATCCAGTGTTCCACTCACTACCCCCAGTTGTTAGGAGAAGGCCGAGAAGGCGCAGTCCGTCTGAGCAGAGATCATCAGGGCAGAGGCCTACCCTAGCAGTGAACAATCCGACTGAGGTCGCTATTTCCGCTATAGAGATACACTTGCCGGGTATTCAGATGGAACAACAGACTACACCAACAATGGAGGCGATGATGCGCCAGATGAATGAGAGCATGAAACAAATGCAAGATGATGCTATCCGCCAGGCGGAATTTTCTAAACAGCAGGCCGCTGTCATGGCCCAGCAGTCTGAGCTGATCACCAGATTACAACAGCAGAATGCAGCATCTGCTTCACACCAGGTCCCTCCTCCACTAGGGGCGCATCAGATTCCCCCTCCACCAGCGGCTCCACTGCCTGAGCAGGCACCCACTGGCCAGAATACCCTTCTAAATCCTCAGAATACCCCCCCGAATCCACAGAACGCTCCGCCAAACTTCCAAAACACTCAAGAGGACACGAGTCTTCCAACGGGGCTGGCTCCGCCCCCGCTTCCGCCGCAACTGTCCAAGAATCTTACACCTAATCACCCGGATTCTCCATTTGAGTTCGAGGTAGACCAGACAGCTCTGAAATTGAGCAAATTGGAAAAGCTCTTCAAGAAATCACAGGGGGTGAAGGCCATCCCAGATATTGAAGACGGCTACACTGACGTGGCCGTGACACTGCCGGACAGATTTAAGATGCCGCAGATTGATCGTTTTGACGGATCAGGGGATCCTATGGTCCATCTCCGGCTATTTTCAGACGTCTTGAGGCCGATGGGCCTAACCCGACCGCAAAAGCTTTCTTTATTTGGCAGAACTTTGTCAGGGGTTGCGGCCATCTGGTACGCAAAATTGGAAGATGATGTGAAGAGAAATTGGGATGAGCTAGCCGAGGCCTTCATTGCAAAATATTCATATAATACTCAGATCGAGATTACAACACGTGATCTCGAAACGACGAGGCAGGAACAAAAAGAGACTTTCTCTGATTTTGTAACTCGGTGGAGAGCAAAGGCATCGATGATGACCTTAAGGCCTACAGATAAAGATCAAATCCGGATGATTGTGCGCAATCTCCAACCTAAGTTAATGTAGAAAATGATCGTACTCCCTTTCCCCACCTTCTCAGATTTACACGAGATGGGGGTACAGATCGAAGATGCGATGAAGCAAGGATTGATCGATCAGGATCGGGAGCAGCCCCGAAGAACATTTAACCATAATAACAATGCGGGCCCGAGTGGCTCCGCCAACACAAGGACTTCAGAGGTCGGTATGGTCACCACCACTCCCCCTCCCCAACCAAGGTCCGCAGCGGCCACACCTTTTCCAGTACATCCGGGAGCAGTACTCAAGCCCGAGATATCAGTCCAGAGGCCAAAGAAACTTTACACCCCTCTATATGCCCCTGTCCAAGGTTCTGGGGATATTAGTCAGGAAGAAGCATTTGACGCCCCTGGAACCGAGGCCACTACCGAACCCACTCCCTCCCTCTCATGACCCGGCTAGATACTGCGCGTATCACCAACAACACGGTCATGACACCGACCGTTGCTTTCGATTGCGTCATGAGATCCAAGATCTTATTGATAAGCAGGTGATCGCGCCTCCTGAAAAACCTAACGTCACAACAAATCCCCTCCCACCACACAACCAAGCCCCTCCTCCCAACATAATCAACTTCATCCAAACTGGGGTCGTGTCTTACGATCCTAGTATCTATATCACCCCATCCCACTTACCTAAGCCGAAGGTGATCCTTCCTGACTGCACTGACTTGTGCATGTTGGACACCCTCACAACCCAATCTGAGCTAAAGGTGGTGACCACCGAAGAGGGGACAGGGCTGATTTCAGAGAAGAGTGGGTTTGTTGAGTCTGGGATTGAACAGTCTGGGAGCCTCGCTGCAGAAACCTATGATCCAAGTGAATACATCCAGTCAGTGGGCCAGTCTGAGCCGAGTGTGGGATTGCCAGAGGCAGATGAACTGTGTATGATTCAAGGGGACAGACTTGAACAGAGGGCGGATGACCTGACAACAATGGAAGAGGACTTTGCCAACCTCCAGTTCTTCAACGATCAAGAATCAGGCGATGCAACAATCAACTGGTTTGAATATGAGGAGTCGGCAGAAGTCACCGGATGGTTGGATGATCAGCCGGACATTGTGGAGTATCAACCAGAGCAGGGCCCAGCAGGGGCGAGAGTATCAATGATGGCCGGAAGGGCCGAGAGTCAGAATGAACAGCCGGAGAGCGCCGGCACTAAGAATTTCGCTCAAAATTTGGGGATTGTGAATGCAGGGAATACTGAGAAACCGGTTGTACTGACGCAGTCGGAGCAGCAAATATTTGAAGATTCCGAGAGAATCAGAAAAGCCAAGGCCCATGTGGGGGTCGAGAGTGCTGTGTGCACGGGAACAACAAATGCTGCGGGCATGAAGATTGAAGGTGCTGCGAGCACGATTATACCGGAGCCGGACAGGTGTCTGTCGGCTGCCGATGGAATGTGGTGGGAAGACGACGACTTATGTCTCGCCCACACAGATGAGGACTGGGGAAGTAGTCAACCAGATGATACCTGGTATATTGATGAGATCGCTCATATGACGAGAAGTGGGTGGTATTTTAAGCCTCCGCACTTAGACCAACCTGAGGCATCTGGGAAAGACAAGGAAGCTGAGAAACAGAGAGAGAAACAAATTGAAGAAAAAGCTGTGCTTAAGCAACTAAAGAAGATACAAGCAGACATCTCTATCTGGGGACTGCTTATGGCTTCAAGGGTACACAGACAGGCCGTCCTATCTGCTATGGACAGGGCCAAACTCTCTATCGACACTACACCAGAGCAGCTGGTTGGGCTGGTTTTTCTGGGAGGAGGTTCCCCGGCATTAACCTTTTCGGACAAGGAATTGCCGCCTGAGGGCGTGAATCACAACAAGCCTCTCTACATCTCCGTAGAATGTAGAGACAAGTGGATACCGCTGGTACTTGTTGATACCGGGTCTGCTATCAACGTTTGCCCAGCCAGAACAGCATATGCAATCGGGTTGAAGCCCGTGGACTTCATACCAACCACTCAGGTGATCAAAGCTTACGATAATACTAGCAGAGAAGTGATGGGAACCGTCAAAATTCAGACAAAGGTTGGTCCTGGACAACACGAAATAGATTTCCATGTCTTGGAGGTTCCCGCCACTTTCAACCTACTTTTAGGACGACCCTGGTTGCATCAGGTAAAGGCCGTCTCATCCACTCTACATCAAATGGTGAAATACCCCTGTGGAAAGGGAGTAGCCATTGTGTTTGGGAACTCATCAATCCATCCCCCTCCGGAGGTGTCTACACCGGTCCTAGAAATCGAACACGGCATGGAAGACGTGTTTATATCGGGATTTACTTTGGCTGAGGCCCGGGTGGTGCAAAACATTATGGCTGTGAATGAAGGTGTGTACGTCAGTGCTCAATCCGTCTACCTCATGAACAAGCTACAACATATCCCCGGGATGGGATTGGGAAGAAGCGGCAGGAAAGGAGTCGCAGCGTTGGCCGAAGTGCCACATAACCCGCATACCTTTGGACTGGGTTATTTGCCCACCAAAGAGGACTGGGTGAGAAAAGGTAAGGAAATGGCCGGCAGAGCCAGAGCAAAACAGGCTGGGAAGCCTTTTGATTTAATGCATAGGCCCATTCAGGGTACGTTTCGTCCGGGAGGGGGAGGGCTTTCCATTTTGCGGCTTCCCAGAGCCGTGGCTGAACACGGAGAAGAAGCGCGTGCCAGGCTTCGAGATCTTTTTCAACCTGCAACTATCCGGGGATGACGTTGCCGCAGAGCAGACAGACCTACCAGCTGAGGTTGAGCAGTATAAAGCAGTGGATCCTGAGGGCACAGAATTTGAAATGGGGGTAGCGCTGGCATGTCTACTCTCTGATCCTCCGATCGACCATAAGTGCTTGGGGGATAACTCTGAGGTTTCCATGATTGGGGATGAAACGGCTGCGAGCCGACCAGCAGCTATCTTGGATGCATTAATCGCACCCTCTCTCACTTGGCAGTACGAGGAGGGATTTTTGTCTAGCAGCACCGGGTCAGGTAGTGAGCCGGAATCTGATTCCACCGAGTCCTGTGAGTCGGAATCAGATTCCAGCTCGACTGAGTCTGAGTCTGGTACTCCTGGGGGTGTCAACCCGGATGCCACAGTCCTGTCCAGGTCGTCTTTTTCCTTTTCATTTGAGTCTGTTGTAACCGATGAATTGGATGATTTGGATGTGCCTAATGAGAATGAACTGCCTGTGGTTTCCGAATACTTTTCTGTGCCCCTAATTTATTGCATTAATTCAGACTTTCAAAATTTTGATCAAAACGACGAGGACGAAGTTCCTCCGGTTTTATAGCGTCTAATTGAGCAAGAGCAAGAGAGATTTGTTAAGCCATTAATGGATGAAATCATTTCCGTGAACATTGGTACTGAGGAGGACCCGCGGCTGGTCCAGATCGGGTCCACGTTGTCTTCGGAGGAACGCGAGCGCTTAGTCACTTTATTAAAAGATTTCAAAGATGTTTTCGCGTGGTCCTACGAAGACATGCTTGGAATCGATCCTGAGATTGTACAGCATCGGATCCCCCTTGACCCCGAGGCCCGACCTGTCAAGCAGAAGCTCAGAAGGATCCGCCCGGATTGGGCTCTTAAGATGAAGGAAGAGGTCACCAAGCAAATTGACGCAGGCTTCCTGCTGGTATCTGAATATCCGACTTGGTTGGCCAACATTGTTCCGGTGCCAAAGAAAGATGGCAGGATTCGGGTGTGTGTAGACTTTAGGGATTTGAACAGAGCTAGTCCGAAGGACGACTTTCCCCTACCGCACATCGATGAGTTAGTGGACTTCACAGCAGGGCATGCATTGCTCTCATTCATGGATGGCTTCTCAGGGTACAACCTGATAGTGATGGCGCCAGAAGATAGAGAAAAGACTGCATTCACCACCCCGTGGGGAACATACTGCTACCGGGTAATGCCGTTTGGGTTAAAGAACGCTGGGGCTACTTATCAACGGGCCGCGACCACAATACTACATGATATGATCCACAAAGAGGTTGAGGTGTACGTGGACGACATGATTGTCAAGTCCAAGGAAAGAGAGGGCCACTACACCGCCTTGCACAAGTTTTTCCAAAGGATCAGGGAATTCCGGTTGCGGCTAAACCCTCAGAAATGTACATTTGGTGTTACAGCGGGAAAAATGCTGGGGTTTCTGATTACGCAAAGGGGCATCGAGGTCGACCCTTCCAAAATCAAGGCCATCTTAGAAATGCCACCACCAAGGACTGAAAAGGAGGTGCGAGGCTTTATGGGTAAAGTGCAATTCATAAGACGGTTTATTTCAAAACTAACCTTGACTTGTGAACCACTTTTTGGCCTCCTCAAGAAAGGAAAGAAGTTCCAATGGGACGGCCGATGTCAAGCTGCATTTGAACAGATTAAAGGATATCTACAGAACCCACCCGTTTTATCACCACCAGAACCGGGGAAACCGTTGATTTTGTATCTATCAGTCACTGAAACTACAATGGGCTGCATGCTTGCACAAGAATCAGAAGATAAGGTGGAAAGAGCCATCTATTATTTGAGCAAGAAAATGCTGGAGTATGAGACCCGGTATACGCTGCTAGAAAAGGCTTGCTTAGCTCTGGTATGGGCTACCAGGAAGCTGCGGCACTACCTGTTAGCTCACTCTGTAATGTTGGTTTCACGACTTGATCCCATCAAATATCTCTTCGAGAAACCAGCACTTACAGGTAGGCTAGCCCGTTGGTTGCTGTTGCTCTCCGAATTTGATCTCACATACGTCACATGCAAGTCAGTGAAAGGAAGAGCAGTGGTAGAGTTCCTTGCCGACCACCCGGTTGAGGGGGATGAAGCAGTTGAGTACCTATTCCTGGATGAATCAATTCTGCACATCGACGAAGAAGCCTGGACGATGTACTTTGACGGAGCATCAAATCAACATGGGTATGGGATAGGAGTGTTGTTGATAGCACCCGATGATTCCCGTATCCCTCTAGCCTTCAAACTCCGATTCAAAGTCTCAAACAATGAAGCAGAATACGAAGCGTGCATTGCTGGTTTGGAAGCAGCCCTGGAACTAGGGGCAAAACGGCTGGATGTCATTGGAGATTCGAACCTTGTTGTGTCTCAAGCTAAAGGAGACTGGAAAGTAAAAGAGGAAAATATGATGATGTATCACCAGACCTTGGACTTGCTGATTCCTCGGTTTGAAAAGTTAAGTTTTACTCATCTACTGAGAGAGAACAACAGGTTCGTAGATTCTTTAGCAACTCTATCATCTATGATAGACATCCCGACTGGAATCCGGATGCGTCCAGTCATCATTAATCAGAAATTTGCACCTGCCTATGAGTCGATTGCAGCCATAGATGAAGTTCAGGACGAACACCCTTGGTATCACGATATCTGGAATTTCTTGGAGAAAGAAGCGTACCCGCCAGGGGTAAATGCCAAAGACAAAAGGGCAATAAGAAGATTGGCCGTTCAGTTCATCATCTGCGGGGGTAAACTGTATAAACGAGGTCATCTGGGAATGCATAAACTGTGTGTCGATGCAGAGGAATCAAAGCGTCTAATGGAAGCCATCCACGGGGGAGAATGTGGTGCACACATGAATGGGGTAATGTTGGCACGGAAGATTCTCAGACAGGGTTATTACTGGTCCACCATGGAAGAGGATTGTATTGGTTTCGTCCGGCGATGTCACAAGTGTCAAATTCATGCAAATCGCATGAACATTCCGCCGTCAAAGCTGTACAACATGACTTCGCCATGGCCGTTTTCTGTCTGGGGAATTGATGTGATCGGGGCTGTCACGCCAAAGGGGTCGAATGGGCATGAGTTCATCTTGGTAGCGATAGATTATTTTACAAAGTGGGTCGAGGCCCAATCTTATGCGGTGTTGAAGGTTTCGCATGTAGCAAAATTTATCAGGAACAACATCATCTGTCGCTACGGAGTCCCAAATGAAATCGTTTCAGACAATGGTTCCCACTTCAAGAAGGAAGTGATAGACTTGTTGGAAAAATACAATGTGGCTTTTCATAAGTCGTCTACTTACCGGCCGCAAACCAACGGAGCAGTTGAGGTCGCCAACAAGAACATCAAGCGCATACTGCAGAAGATGGTGGAAACCTATCGGGATTGGCCAGATAAGCTGCCGTTCGCTCTGTGGGGCTACAGGACTTCGATCAGAACTTCTACTGGGGCGACTCCGTACTCATTGGTCTATGGGATGGAGGCCATCCTGCCTATTGAGATTGAGGTCCCGTCATTACGAGTATTGGCTGAGTGCCAGATAGCCGAAGCAGATTGGCAGCAAAATAGATTTGAGGAACTCATGCTTTTCGATGAAAGAAGGCTGAAAGCACTGTACCACATCCAAGGTTATCAACGCAGAATCGCCCGGGCTTTCAACAAGAAGGTTAAGTCCAGGAACTTGAAAGAAGGAGATTTGGTACTCAAGGACAACCGAGCTCCCATCCACGACCCAAGAGGCAAGTTCAGACCCAATTGGACTGGTCCTTACATCATCAAGTCAATCTGGTCAGGTGGAGCTGTGGTTCTGATGGATCTAGATGGCTTAGAGTTTTCCCAACCGATCAATATGGACAAGCTGAAGAAATACTACCCCTGAGAGGCTCGCTAGGCCGAAAACCCGAAAGGGCGACCTAGGCAAAACTCAGAGCATAGAAAAATTTGAAATTATAAAAACTGAGCTCGCAAGGTTGAAAACCCGCAAAGGGCAGCCTTGGCAAAAGTTAGAGCGCAAAAGGAGAGTAAAAATACCCGAGCGAACCTAAGCCTGAACTACGTAAGGCTTGATTCCCATCTATGGGATACGTAGGCAGCTTCATCCTGAAGTTCAGCCACAATCTTTTCCCCGATCGACTTTGTCCATATTGATCATCTCAGTCATCTCTATTCATCAGCATTTATCGTGATCTCCGGTACAGTGTTATTCAGACTAGGGGTAACTTTCCGTTGTAATGAAGTGCTGCGGTACTTTCCAGACTAGGGGCAATTTTCCGTTGCCACACATTGCCGAGGCACTATTTCAAACTAGGGGCAACTTTCCAGTTGCTAGGATCTGGGGTTGTGCATCTCAGTGACAGATCTCAGGCGTGTCCAGTTCTGATTCATATCGAAAATAGTTTTGAAAAGTTTTAATAAAAGTTGACTTTGTTCAAATTAGTCTTTTCACAACTAAGACCATTTTTGGACCAAAAGTGGAGAATTTTCAGTACCACAACCTTCAATTTCATTGATTTCAAAACAGGGTTCTCCTGCTCTTGCATACAATTGAAGTTGTTTTTTTTTATTACACTCATAACGAAAACTTGAAAGTACTAATAAAGCTATAAATCTGGGGCATAGTCAAGTCAGGTGTCCCTGCGCCCCCTCCCAGAGCTGGTTGAAGCCTCCGATGCCAACCTAGGCCCAACTTGTGCTTCTTCATTAAGCCAATCCCAGCATTCGTCAGATAAACTGCAGTTGAAAATGGGAGCGGGGGCCAGAAGCTCTCTAATTCTCCAGGCTGCGGCCTGCCGAGCCAGCTGTGCACCTCGAACTGGGAATGTAGCCGGATACTCTATCCCCTCCGGTGGGCAAGCTTGATCATGGCCAAACTGGCGTAGAATACGGAATGGGAAATAGAACACACAGTGAGTCAAGCCGATCAGTCGAATCCCGACCTGCCGTGACATGCTATAGCTCATTACCGGGAGATTGAGCCAAGGACAACGCCACGCGATGTGATCTGCCGACAGGTTGCACATCCATTCAAACCACCATCCCTCATCAGGAGCATTGACTAGGCGTTGCCGAAAGAAGTAGCCGCGGGCTGAGTAAGTAGGGCAAGAGTCTACAACTTGCAATTTATCCATCAACCACATCTGGGGAGGGATGAAAAATGAGAGAATAAAGAATAGAGAGATGTGCGATGAGAGAAAAGTAAGATGAGGGTTTTGTGAGAAAAACCGAGCCCGAGGGCCGAGTGATGTGAGCAAATATACATGTGAGCTTGGGTGGGAAACATTACCTGTAGCAGTAGTGGACTCCCTGCAAACCTGGTTGTCTCCCGGCAGTGGAAAGCATCCAAGCCCATCAGTGTCTCGGCCAGAGTCATGGCGATGCAACTCTTTCCTTCTCTCAAACCTTGGGTGACTTCAATCAAACGGATGCTACCTCCTCCGGAGCCCGAGACAAACAGAAAATGAGATAGTAGGCACAAGCAAAGGGCATGCTGCCGGAAACCTTGCCAATAGTGGTCGCTACGGTCACCAGCATCAGAGAATCGGTAAATCAGGCTCGGAATGTCCAACATTCCGTCACAAATCAGGGATCGAGCATCATGCGCATTGAGTCCGCACATCCGCCCTAAGGTCTGGGCATAGCCAAAATTGAGCTGGGGCAAGATCTCCTCGCCTCGCTCGGATTCCATCAAGGCTTGAAAATCTTCAAAAGTGGGACATACCTCTTGCCCTCCGAAGCTGAAGACGTGCGTCACCGGGTTCCAAAACCTTGCCGCGGCATAGAGGAAAGGAAGATGCAGTGGAGTCCGGCCCAGCGTGAACAGTGCATTCAAGCCAAAACCCCGGAAGTTCAACTTTTCCGAGCCATCTAAAGAAGAAATCCAAGATGTGAGATTTTCTGCGAGAAATGCCTCCATTTTTGTGAGGAAAGGTGATGAAATGAATAAGGTCCAAGGGTGGGGCTTTTATAGAGGGGCAAAACACTATTTAAAGGACACGTGTCAAATTTCTGGAGGTTACGGGGGAGGTGGCCGGCCGGCCATCTATTCTAGTAGGCCGGCCACCCTCTAGTCTCCAAATGCAAAATGTTTTCGGCCGCGCGTTGGTCCTGTTTTGCCCGCCGGAAGGAAGTTTGAGGCACTTTCATGCATCGGGAATGTCGAAGGCCTCCATTTCTTTCAGTTACGGGTGCGTTCCATCATCCGGATTGTCCGTCCGAAGTTTGTTCTGTTGTATTTTGCTTATCGAGTTGTTGTTTTGTTTATCGAGTTGTAAGTTTTGTCGAGCTGTCGCATTTTGTGTTTTGAATTGTTACTTTTTGGTTACACAATTTTGTTAAGTCTTGTCTATTGAGTCGTTAACATTGTTGTACTTTGCTTATCGAGTTGTAAACTTGCTAAGATTCTGTTATTTCTTAGTGAGTCGAGTTGTTTTGATTTGTTGCGTCGGTTCATTACCTGACCCGGTAAATACACAAGGCACATTTCCATTCAAATCCATTTTTGTGCAAAATGATGCGATGCGATGCTAAGAATTTCAAATACAAACATCTTTTCAAAAAGCTGTTTCATTCCATCATGTTTTACAACAAAATAAAGGTACAAGTTTTACAGGAAATAAAACTGCCTAACAATGTGCAAAGTGCTACAAACTACTAGCCAAAAAGTAAAATAAAGCAGGAAATAACATCAGTATCCTCGGGAACGGGAATGAGGAGGCCCTCTCATCCTCTTTTGCGGGACAACCTCTGCACCATCATCACCATCCGGATCAGAGCTGTCATCCTCCGGATCCCCCTCAGCCTCGCCTCCGCTCCCAGAACCAAGACCGGAGCCTCCTTCCCCAGGAGATGCCTCTGACACACGGTCTGCAACCTCCTCCTCCTCATCCTCGACAATGGGTGCCCTGCGTCTGCGAGACGACCCTGCTCCTCGAGCTCCTCGGTGAGGCCTGGATGGCCCAGCTCCTCGGGGCCCAGTACCTCGAGTAGGTCTAACACCTCGACCTCTCTGAGAAGGCCCGGGTGGCCCACCTCGTGTCGAAGCATATACGGGAGGCATCTGAAAATGAAAAGTGCAATACATCAGTTCAAACATAAAAAGCAGGTGCAAGTACAGTATGTGAGTGGGGTGTGTGCCAGATGTGTTCTACACAACCTATCAGTGCAGCAGAATGCTCAAAACCAGCATGTTAACAGAAATATGATAAATGCAAGAGAGATGAAGGGTACCTGGAAGCCCATGATGGACATCTGTGCCTCTCTACGTAGGACCATCCCCTCAAGTGAGGCCACCACCCCGAGCATCTGGTCTATGTACTCCCGAGGTGGCTGCAGACACAAGCTCAACTCATCAATAAATAAGCAACTGCCAAAATGTCTGTGTGATAAATGAAAAATGGTAGAACATACCGGTGGTGAGTCAGGATCACTGACATATCTGTGACCAGGCATCGGAGGCTCTATAGGGATCGGAATCGGAGAAGTAGTCCCATACTGCCAACTCGTCAACTCAGTCGGCATATCTGGCCATCCAGGATGATCGAGAGTCGGAGGGATCAGAGGAATCGAACTGCCTCTACCTCTAGATGCACCAGCCCTACTAGAAGAGGGGATGTCTGCAGCACGGGCACGACTCGAAGATGGTGCGCCAGTGGGCCTCAGTGGTGGAGCCCGTACTCCCGTCAAGGGGGGCATCAGATATATGCGGCGATAGGTGGCGTAGTTCCCCTCAATGAGATGTAATAAAGCATCGGTGCCCTGCATGTCCCTAGTGACCTCCTCAGTAGATAGCCTGTCGGCAGTCCGCATAGTGGGTGGAGGCACAGCAGGAGGGTCCTGAGAATCATACCCCCACACCTGACGCTGAAAGCGTTCCTCCAGGAACCAAGCCCTGCCGACTGGTCCCTCGAGCAGGAACCTATACTGGGAACTAGTCGACCCTCCGGGGTACTGATTCTTGAGATCGTCGCCAAAGACTGCCCAGGGTTGCCAGGTGATCTGCGGATAACCAGTGTACAAATCAATCAGAAATCAAGAATATACAAAGCAGATCAAAGATGAAAATGAAAAGGAACTGAGAGTTCTGAAATACCTCTGTCGCGCGCACGGTGTCGAAGTACTGTCGCAGAGAGAAGAGAGTCTCTCGAGGCCTCGATAGGTGCTCGCCCTCAAACATCAATGAAAACGGAGTCATAGGAGGTCCTGCCACCTCCATCTCCGGGGCTAATGTGGGGAAATATGCATATACCCATAGCTGAGAAAAGCAGTGCGGAATGTGAATACAAAGTGCTAAAGGCAGAATACAGAATGCAAAGTGCGCCGTGTGTGCAGTGAACAAGTAATGAGGAGCAAAAATGTAAATCAAGAGGACAGAATGTACCTCCCAAGCTCTCCAGTAGCCGCCGAGTAAGTCCCCCCGCGTGCGAGAGACTGCGCTCATGTAACAATAAAGGGTAGCCAGGCCAGCGCCGCCCCAATCATACTGATTGACCTGTGATAGGTCTACTAGGGCACTCAAGAGATACAGCCCGACCATGTTCCCTCTATCAGCAAACAGAGTGGTGCCAAAGAGGAACATGAGGAAACCACGGGTATACTGCTCGACCTCCTCGGGAGACTCAGGCTCCATCTGTGGCCGCCGGAAATGGGAAGAGAACCAAGTATACCGAACCCTCCCGGAAGCTCTGTCTACAGGCGGGAGTGCCCCCAATAGATGCATCCAAGCAGCCTCCCACTGACCCATATCTTCATCGTAGGGAATGGGTCCACCGCCTATGTCTAGGCCAGTGAGTACAGCGAAGTCCAGTGGGGTCATGGTCATATCCCCGGTCGCAGAAAAATGGAAAGAATTGGTGGTGTCCCACCATCTCTCCGCCAGAGCAGCAAACAATGTCCTACTGATAAGACAGTGAGATAACCCCCTGCAGAATGGTCCGAATCCTGCAAAGTCAACCAAGTCTCGGACAGCTTCCGGAAGCTCAGCATACCACTCCCTCGCAGCAGTGGAGCCATATCCTCGTACTGTGCGAGAGCCAGCCTGCATTTAGAGTAAATGCGTGTATCAGCAAATGAAGTGAAAATGAGCTGTGTGCAAATGAAGTGAAAATGAGCTGTGTGTAAATTTGGTATTTGGGCTGCGTGTTCAGTAAATCAGAGTTTGGGACTGTGTGTTCTACTCTTAATCAGTGGGCTGTGTGTTCACTTCAAATCTGGGCTGCGTGTTCAGTAAATCTGAGTTTGGGATTGTGTGTTCTACTCTTAATCAGTGGGCTGTGTGTTCACTTCAAATCTGGGCTGCGTGTTCAGTAAATCTGAGTTTGGGATTGTGTGTTCTACTCTTAATCAGTAGGCTGTGTGTTCACTTCAAATCTGGGCTGCGTGTTCAGTAAATCAGAGTTTAGGGCTGTGTGTTCTACTCTTAATCAGTGGGCTGTGTGTTCACTTCAAATCTGGGCTGCGTGTTCAGTAAATCAGAGTTTAGGGCTGTGTGTTCTACTCTTAATCAGTGGGCTGTGTGTTCACTTCAAATCTGGGCTGCGTGTTCAGTAAATCTGAGTTTGGGACTGTGTGTTCTACTCTTAATCAGTAGGCTGTGTGTTCACTTCAAATCTGGGCTGTGTGTTCAGTAAATCAGAGTTTAGGGCTGTGTGTTCTACTCTTAATCAGTGGGCTGTGTGTTCGCTTCAAATCTGGGCTGCGTGTTCAGAAAATCTGAGTTTGGGATTGTGTGTTCTACTCTTAGTCAGTATGTGCTGTGTGCTCATTTTCAACTTCGGGCTGTGTGTTCGGTGAATCAATGTTTGAGCCGTGTGTTCAATTTCTAACTAATGTGTACTGTGCGTTCACAATCAGTCAATGAGCTGTGTTCATGAAATTCAAGTGGCTAAGTCACATGCTCAGGATGCAAGTACTATGTCATAAGCTAAACTGTGTGTCTAAGCATGGCAAAGGTACAAAATGCACGAAAGATACAGAAAATAAAGTAAAATACCTCTACATCGTGGGAGAGGTGCTGCTCCGGCTCTCGCAGAAGAAGATCCCCTGGTACTCGATCGTTGAACTCGGTGAAATGACGGAAAACGGCTCGCGGAAGCCTATGTACCGCTGGGGCGTATCGATCAAGAACAAAAGGGCGAACCCTCGGGGGCAATGTCATAATATCAAAATCATCTCCGGCGCTGGGAAAACCTCCACCGTGAGGGAAATGACCCGCCATGTCAAGAAATCTGCAAAGAGAAGCAAAAATGAGCAAAATGAGCCAAAATTGGAAAAAGTCAACAAAAGTCAACTCTCGGGAAATGAAAAGTCAACAAAAGTCAACTCCCGGAAAAATCTTCCAAATAATGAGACAAACTTACCTCAAGTGGTGACAATGAGAAGAGAAGCCCCGGAATCAAAATTTAGTCGGCTCAAAGTGCTTAACGCTGGAAGATTTCGCGAAAACAACTTGCGTGGAAGGCCGGAGGACGCGTATAAAATGCAGATTTGAAGGAGAAAATGGTTTAGGGAGCAAGAGAAGAAGATTTCACGGCTGTGGGTGTGATTTCGGAGTGAGTGGGCAAGTGTATATATAGGAATCTCCAAAATGACCAAAATGCCCCTGCTTTTGGCAGGTGGCCGGCCGGCCACCTTTTCTGGCTGGCCGGCCATTTGCTTTTCCTCCCCTGGCCGATGGCCTCTCCTAGGGCAATGAGCTGGCCGACCATGGTCCCCACCCCCTCCCCTACCTCTCTGCAAATTTTGAGGAAAATCGGAGTTCCCGGGACCTGAAAAAGTTCAAGAAAAGTGCACTTTCTGGCGCCGAATTGCTCCACCGGAACTTCAATTGCAATTTCTGACATGTGTCTCATCATTATTCATCAAAATCAGAGTGTATCCTTTTTAAACATGTTGTGACCTCTCCGGGAGGTGAATCAGAGGCCGCGATCGAGTTGCCGTCGCCGAAATGCGCGTTTCCCAACTCGTTGTTGCGCAACAAACAGGCACCCTGATTTGTGCTCGTTTTGCATTATTTGGCTCATAATTTGCATTCTCATGAATGTTTTGCATTGTCATGCGTGATTTCTTGGTGTACAATACTTCTATGCTTGAGCAGACGTTGTCACGCATTATCTTTTCTTGCATTGTGATGCATCCACTCGCCGACACTGCGTGTGTCAAACTTTCAGAATCACAGGAATCACATTGAATATATGTTGTTGGCATATTGTTCTTGTTGAATTTCTCTATTTTGCAGGCACGATATTGTATGTATGGTTCATTTGAGGCTGGTGCGACCAGACGAATCGCGCAGGTATCGTATCTTCTCCGTGTGAGACGCGACGAGAATTGAATAATTCTCCGCATTCCTAACTGCATGAAATGTAGTTGTTGCTTTGCATTCTTGCTTAAAACTGTTGCATCTATTTGTCAATACTTGCTTCATTACAGCTTGCTGCACTTGCGTGATCACCTGGCTCTGTGCATGTCATTTTGCATTTTGCCCCCTTTGCCTGCGGGCACGCCTGCGGGCACATCTTTGTCTATCCTGTATGATTGTCTAAGTCTTCGGCCTTGTCAACAATGGGTCGTCTCTGGGCTTTGACATTCACTCCCGTCACTTCTTGACTTCCGAGTTCTGTCAAAGAGGGGCAACTGTAGACACCCCATTTTTGACCAACCTTAAGACTCAGATGTCACCGATTGAGCGCTCGGTGATGTTGCATACTGTGCTCGTTCAGAAGCCTCAGAGTCGCGGCCGTGCGCCCTGCCTCCGGACTTCCGAACTCTCTTTCGTGCCCTGCCTCGGTTTACGAACCAGACTCGGTTTTCTCTGTTTTCTTTCCTGAGGGGAGGGAGTGGTCCCGTAGACTATCTCTCAGTGGCCGTGGGCTACTTTTTGTGGCCGTAGGCCATTTTGCCCATTTCGGAGCCCGGTTCCCGGTTTTCGGGACCGTCAGGCCGTGTGCCTCGGTTCGGGACCGCCCAACCATCTCTGATTTCTCCGATTTTTGGCAAGTGCCTCTGTTTTATCATTCTGAGGGACACTGGGGCCTCTGATACCCACTTCGTGGCCGAACACCACTTTCGGTGTCTGCAGCCCATTTCCAGGACCCCGAACCGCGCGGTTTTGGTCCCCGAGCTTTCGTCTTGCATTAGTTTTTGTTCAATTTTGGAAAGTACCTCTGTTTTAGCACCAGGAAGATCACTGGAGGGTGGGAGGACAGCAATTGTCTCAGAAAACCAGTTTCGCTCCTCCGGCGTCCGTTTTGCTCACTTCCGGGCTAATGTTGAACACCCTAGGGGTATTTTCTTCGAGCCGAGACTACATATTTGTGATGAGGGGACATGGGAGGACCCTAAAAAGTACTGGTCGGCCAGTAATTGTTACTTTCATTTTTGAGCCTCTCCTTCAAGTTCAATGTTGTGACTCCTGTTTCAGAGTTGCCAAATTCCAACCTTGGAACCTTGTTCTACACACCTGGGAGGACACCAAAACATGGTGGTCGGCCAGCAATTCTTCAATTCTTTTTTTGGCCATGGCCGGCCGGCCAGGGGGAGTGGCTGGCCGACCAGTTGGGGTGGCCGGCCGGCCACCTTCCAGAAATCCACCTGGCCGGCCAGCTTTCTGCTTTTGAACCCTTTACAGCTGTCCAGCTGCTTTTCAAAATATCCCTGTCCTCCGGGGGATATTTTGGGAGGGAAAGCTTGGATGCATTTCCCTCCCCTTTTACACCCTTTTTGGTCCTCTTAAGGGGCTGGACAGCTCCTTTGTTGAGGTTACAAAATTTCATCTCAAGAGCCTCTCTTCCAAAACCTCCATTTCCATAGCCAAAAACCCTAAAAAGCTTCAAGTTTCTAGCTCCTCTCTTCATCAGCCCTAAGCACCACCATCACCACCTCCATTTCAGCAGCAAAGGAGTGATTTTCAAAGGCTAAGGATCAACAAATTGAAGCCAAGAAGCCACCAAAGTTAGATCTTCAAGGGTAAGACTCTATTTCCCTTTTTTGAGCACAATTTTGAGTCAATTCTTTACCCTATTTGCCTTTTGTTTTGGGCTCCGACCCCTACTGGTTTTAGGCTTATTTTGAGCCCCTCTACAACTTTGTAGAAGGGCTCAGCTTTGTTTGGTGTCTCCATGATGCACCTCTTTCAATACCATTCTTTAGGCCAATAAATTGCATGCTTTGTTTGGCTTTTGAGTGATCTATTTTCGAGCCTGATATATACTGTGAGTGGGCCTATTTTGAACCCTTCTTCAACTTCGAAGAAGGGCTCAATCATGTTTGGCCTCTCTATCATGCACTTTCTTTGTAATCCTCCATATTTTCCGTAAAATTGCATGATTTATTTGGCCTATTTGTGATCTGATTTGGAGCATCTCATGAACTAATATTGTGCTTATTTTGAGCCCCTCTTCAACATTGAAGAAGGGATCAACCTGGTTTTCATGCTCTACATGCCACTTGCTTTGAATTCATGTTCTACTCCTATTTGGCATGCCCCTTTGAGCTTATTTGGCTTCTGTTTTGAGTCTTCATCAGGCCTGGAAAGAGCCTTGTTTTGGCCTTCTCATAATGTTTTGTTAAGGGTCTTAGGTTGTTTGATGCATGCTTTTGGTACCTCATGTTATAGCCTTTGTTGGCTCATTATTTTGCATGCTATGTTTAGCCTATCTACATACTGAATTGGGGGATGTCATCTCTTGTAAATGTTCATATTTTTGACCCCTCTTTAATTTTGTAGAACTGTGTTTTTCAGTTTGAGCATTGTATATACCACTTGCTTTGTAATTCTCCTCTTTTTCCCCATTTTTGCAAGCTATTTTTGCCATACTTGTGATCATTGTTTGGCCATACTTTGTACTGAAAAAATGCTAGTTTAGGGGCTGCCTTGCTACTGTTTTACATGTTATGTCCATATTGTGCATGTTTAGTAGGGCTGTAGGCCGTTTCGGGTGCATAACATTGCATTTCGGGCATCGGGTGTAATTTTGTCATAATTCGGGGGCTATTTGTGCATCATTTTAGCTACTGAAATTTGCATTTTTCATATGCCATATGCCACGTTTCATTTGCATGCCATTTCATGCCTGTATGTCGCTGCCTCGGTTTGCGTGCCGTGTGTGCGCATTTTGAGGCAGCTTGTTTTCATCTTTCGGCAGCTTATGTGAGTGTGGCTGAGGCTCTCTCATGTTAGTGTAAGTCCAATTTGCATTTTCCATGTCGTTTGCATTGCGTATGCCACTGCTTTGGTTTGCGTGCCCGTGGGCACGCATTTCGAGGCAGCTCATTCTCATCTCTCGGCAGCTTATGTGAGTGTGGCTGAGGCTCTCTCATGTTAGTGTAAGCCCAATTTTCATTTTCCATGTCATTTGCATTGCGTATGCCACTGCCTTGGTTTGCGTGCCGTGTGCACGCATTTCGAGGCAGCTCATTCTCATCTCTCGGCAGCTTATGTGAGTGTGGCTGAGGCTCTCTCATGTTAGTGTAAGCCCAATTTGCATTTTCCATGTCATTTGCATTGCGTATGCCACTGCCTTGGTTTGCGTGCCCGTGTGCACGCATTTCGAGACAGCTCATTCTCATCTCTCGGCAGCTTATGTGAGTGCGGCTGAGGTCCTCTCATGTTAGTGTAAGCCCAATTTGTTATTTCATGCCTGTATGTCACCGCCTCGGTTTACGTGCCCGCGGGCATGCATTCTGAGGCACTTCTTTTTTATCCGACGGCAGTCTATGTGAGTGTGGCTGAGGCCCTCTCACGTTGGCGTAAGCCCATCATTGCATTCCGTATGCCATTTTCTCGGTTTGTGTGCCCGTGGGCACGCATTTCGAGGCATTTCATTTTAGTCTCATTGTATATCATATTTCATGCCATTTTCTCGGTTTGCGTGCCTGTGGGCACGCATTTCGAGGCATCTCATTTTCATAACATTGTGTATGTTAGGATTGCATATTAGCTACATTTCATGCATATCATGCATATTGCATAGTGTTCGGGATAGGAGTTAGCCCGGGCACGGGAAACGAGGCACGTTTCGTACTCCGAGTGACGGAACGGGTCTCAATTCCCAAGTCACCGGCACTCCGGATTATCCATGATGGAGTTAGGTTTTATTGTAGCATTCATACGCATTCATCCTATATTGAGTTGTGCAAATCGGCTCCTCGGCCACCACGCATCGATATGCGTGATTGGTGGCACGAGAATCGAGGCATGCATATATTTGTGAAATACATTGCTATGCCCCTTTCCTGCTCTCTGTTGCAGCAAAATGAAGAATCAGCAACTTTCCGGAGTCTGGCACGCATTTCGAGAAACATCGCAAACAGAGGCTAATTGGGGCATCCCAGTGGATTTCCGCGCAAGGCAGCCCAACATGCATCATTTCATTATTCAGGGCGGAGGCAAGGCAGTCCCTGGCTTGCATGCCAGTTTACAACTTTCTTATTTAATTTGATAATTAATTAGGAATTTGTGTATTTATTATCTCGGACTGTACTATTCTTTTATTCGGACGTTCGGACTGCATTATTTATTCGGACCCTCTGCGCGAGGGCATAATTGTAATAAGTGTGGGTGAGTGTGATGTATGTCTTCCAACCCCACATCTTTCTTCCCTTTTATTTACCTGCTTATGATGGTTAGATTAGGGCATATTTCAATTAGCATACAGTATGACAGCATGTTTGCATCATTCATCTATTTTGCACGCACCGGGCTTGGCGCATCATACTAACTGCATTTGTATTTCAATTCCAAATTGAATACATGTTAGTTGTAGCATTCCATATGCCATGTTTAGAATAGCCGAGCCTGCTATAATTGCATTTTTGCATGTGTTGCATTAGGCATTTCTGTATACTTAGGATCATGCATGATTTCTAATGTAGTTTCTGTTTTGGCTTGGAGTACTCGGTGAGTTTTATGCTTTAGCATCCTTGCATGCGTGTGAGTGTTGCCATGTTTGCATGCTTGCCATGAGGCTATATGCTTATGTGATATAACTGCCTTGAATGCCTGTGGGTGGAGGGTGAGTTATTTGGATTGGAACAAATCATTGACTGTTTGTTTTAAGCCCACTAGATAGTGGCAAAATCATGTTTTCTTAAGCCCACCCGAGGGTGGCAAATCCACGTCTTAGCCTACTTGCGGGTAGCACCATCAAACCATTTTCAAACAAACAAACAAACATGAAATGTTTTGTTCCAATTCAGGCGACTCAGTCTATACTTGTATGCTGTGCGCATCACATAGTAACCTAGGCTAATAACCGGAATAAGAACATACAAAGTTTTCAAAAACAGATATCATGGTTAGTAGAGGCCGGTCTTTGACCGGGCGAGCGGGGGTGCTCACGATGTGACCTTCCCCAATCGTACCCAAGTTCCCGAGCCAACTTTGGTGATGACGGACACGTGGCCTTTGGCACCGAGTTAGGGTTTCCTAAATTTCCCATTTAAAATATTTAGGTGGCGACTCTGTATCTGGCAAAGCAGTCCATGTTTGGCACTTCTTTCAAAAAAAAAATCTGTTTTCAAAACGATTTGCCGGATTTGGACTCTTTGGTTCAAGATTTAGAACCATGGCACAAATCGAGTCCGAACTGTAGCGAGGTCCCTCGCGGACTTGTTACACCGAGCTGTTACAAATGGGTATTGGTGGCCAACTATACGTATCGACGCTGAGGATTATATTAAGAAATATGAACAGTGCCAAAAGTTTTATCCATTAACACATCTGCCTGCCAAAGAACTGAACTCCGTGACTAGTCTTTGGCTTTTTACTTAGTAGGGCTTGGACATAGTTGGGCTACTAGTAAAAGCTTCAAGCAATAAGCGGTTCCTAATTGTTGTTACTGATTATTTCACGAAGTGGGTTGAAGCAGAACCATTGGCATATATACGAGATGCAGATATTAAGCGCTTTGTTTGGAAGCGCTTATTTCCGTTAACAACACTCAATTTGATTACGTCGTCTACTGGGAGTTGCGCGACATGTATGGCATTCGACCCTATTTTTCCTCACTAGCTTATCTGTAGAGTAACGGACAAGTAAAGGCTTCCAACAAAGTAGTCCTGGATGGCATCAAGAAGCATTTGGAAAAAGCCAAAGGCTAGTGTGTTGAGGAATTGTTGAGTGTACTGTGGGCCCATCGCACTACACCAAGACAATCTATGGGTGAGATACCATTTGCCTTGGGTTTTGGCAATGAAGCTATCATTCCCCTAGAGATTGGTAAGATCAAGGGCTTTTGATACAGGCCGAAATGATTTGATGTTGGTCTTGGATATGGATTTACTTGAAGAACATCAAGATTGGACCTTTGTGATTATGACACGATATCAATAGTAACTTGCTAAGTTATACAATCAACGAGTGCATCTGCGCCGGTACACTCTTAGAGAGTTGGGGCTTAAAAAAGTATTACCTGCTGCTAAGAATCCTGCGGACAATAAACTTGGCCCAAATTGGGACGGCCTATACTAGATCGATTCCATCACCAAGGCAGGGGCATATCAACTCTCAGACGTGAACAACAAGAAGTTACCCAGTCCTGGAATTTAACCCATCTCCACAAGTTTTATCATTAGTATTGATGGTTATGTTAATTTCTTCAACTTTCTCATATTAATGTTTATCGGCTTTTGTGTATGTCACGCTCCGATCTTTTAATCAATTTTATAATTACCAATCCTTTATTAACCTCAAATTTCAAAGTATTAGGAGAGATCATAGAAAATTAATCGAAGGACAACCATTTCATAGATGTTACATTTAACTTTACAACACTAGCGATCATGATAATAATACATTATCGTTCATTGAATAAAAGCGATACAACAAAATGCCCAAAGAGGGCTTACAACCTTTAAGGCTAGGGCCTTGATTACACCCACAAATAGAACTTCCATCCCAAACACATAACCCTCGTGCCAGTGATCACATAATACATTCAAGTAAGCTTTCGTGCTCTATCAGTAGCTCCACAAATTCTGAGCTAAGTAGAGGCACATCATCATAAACTTGAAATGTTTGTTATGATAGGAATGGGCTAATGCCCAGTACAGAATACATTTAACAAGGTATATAAACATTTAACATAATTATGTATAACCCAAAATACATTGTCCGTAGACTTTTATTTAAAACAAATCCACGTAAGTATATATATATATAAAAGAATATGAAACCTTTCTAAACAATCCCACATTTATTAACCAATTCCATATTTTTTCTGTCCACACACAGATGGTCAGTGGGCACCTCACACTTTCACATTTATTGTCTAATTCCACATTTTCCCATCCTCATACAGATGGCCAGTGAGCACCTCAACTCTTCCACATTTGTCATCCTCATACGACCGTACAATTAGACACCTCAAAACATTCCCACATTTGTCATTCTCACACGACCGGGCAAGTGGGCACCTCAATTTTCCCATATTTGCATCAAACACATCACATAACATATTTATTTAACAAACCCCTAAATTTACCTCATCACAAAGTGTGTCAACACATCCACACAATATCAATTTATTTCCAATTTTCTCTTAAACACCAAATCCATATCTAGGATTTTGTAAAATTTTGGGTTGTGTTTGGTGCAACACTCTAATCATAATTCCACTTCTTCTCTTGAAGCCTCTGTTTGGATGGGGTGTTCAAAAATCAATTCTCTCACACATTTTGAAACACACTTCTCTTTCACGTTTGGCAGAGCTCCTTCTAAGAAAACCTCTCACCTTTTCGTACATGTTTGGTAAAGTTGAATTTTTGAATTTTTGGTCCACCTAGTTTCGCCCGGACGTCCTCCCGGTTGACCAGAACAGTAGTTTTTTTTTTTTTACAATTGACAATCGCCACCTGTTATTTAGGTAGAAAATTATATTTGCTTTTGATATTTTTTTAGACCAAAATGACGAATTATTTTTTTGAATTGAATTTTAAAAAGAGTTTGGTTATTAGTTTTGAATAGAATTTTCAATAGAGTTTTCAGTTGTGTGTTTGATTATGAGTTATAAGTTTTTCAATTAAGTATTGAAAACTCTTTTCAAAACTCATAACCAAACAAATTTTCTCTTTTCATATATCACATAAAAAATTCAAAACTCAATTGAACACTCAATTCAAAACTTTTCCTAAAATTTATAACCAAACAAATTTTCTCTTTTCAAATTATAATTCTAAAACTCGCAAACTCAAAATACAACTCTATTCTTAAATCATAATTCTAAAAATATACCAAACACTACCTAGGGCTTTTCCTCATATTCTCTATTAAACCAAGAATCATGGAGTCAAAGTTGGGTTTATTCAAGAATACTCAAACATTTCAAAATTATTGAGGCAAAACCTCCATTTTCATATTTTCATAAATACTCATTAAATCAAATCATCCATCTCATACCATACACACATTATGAAATCTACCACATAATCAAATCAAAATATAGATATACAAGATTAAAAGTATTCCTACCTTAAAGGTGATGATGAAAAGATGAAAACCCAACTTGACGCTTCAATAAAATCACGAATCAATTAGTAGAAATCTTGATCAAAGCTTGTTCTTCAACTCTCTTGAAGGATCTATGCTAGATTCTTGGTAGAAGTGAGGGAAATCAAGAATTTTGGGGGCTAGAGTTTCAGAAATGGGTGTCGGAGAGAGAGAGAGAGAGAGAGAGAGAGAGAGAGAGAGAGAGAGAGAGAGAGAGAAGATGGAAAAGTGAAAGAAAAATGGGTATAAATTGACTTTTAAGTTTGCTGATTCACGCAGACCGCTTGAGCAGTCTTTTCACTGCTCAAGTGGTAAACTCAACCTCTCAGTATTTTATTCTGCAAAACAAGATATTGTATGTACCCCCTTCATCGCTTGAGCAGTAAACCCATCGCTCACAGACTCTAGGACACTCTTAGCAGATCAACCTTATTTTCATTTAGTCTCTTACATTTATATTTCATTTACTTAAGTTTACAATGTAAATAAGGAAATACCCCTTATTTGGATTCAAAGAAAAATACAAAAAAAATCAAAATCCAATTAAATCAAAAAGTAGTTCCTCATATTTTTGCAACAGACAAAGCATCGTGTTCGGCACGAAACATTACCTTGTCTAATGGTAGTACAATGGAGGTAGCTATGCTCAGTGTAAACGCAGGCTTTTTGACGGTCGAAACACTTGTCGGAATCGAAACATCCTTGATTTTAGGCAGTGTTAGGAATAGCGCCGTCAGGTTAAGACTAGATGCAAGTCTAGCTCTTTTCTTAATAGGTTGCCCAGTTAACTATGAAGATTCGGAAGGACGCTTGGAACCAGTCATGTCGGCAACTTCTACCGATGTCAATGAAGGGGCTTCAACCGACGCCGACGGTGGTAGTTGTGCCAATATCTTGATTGCGGCTTGTTCGATAGCCTCTTCCGTTTGGATGGCCGTAACATCGACTACTCAGCTGGAGGTATCAGCAGATGCCTCTTTAGCCTTAACCCTTTTAACATTCCTCTTCTTGGCAAACTAAGCAATGGAAAAGGATTCATCCGCCATTACTTCTGACCTGGATCCAGGCAAATCGTCTAAGTCAATGAAGATATCTTCCTCTTAAGGACTCTCGATATCTATTCGATCAAGGGAAACTGCAAGCTCTGAGCCGCTAACCTCAACTTTTTTCCTGGAGTTGACTTCAAAAGTTGTATCAAGCTCCCTTATCTAAATCTTGTTCTTCTACTTGACGGGCGTCTCGTTTGGCGGCAACGTTCAACTCAGCTTGATAGTCTTGCTCAACGATTAGACCCTGTCCAACGTTCTACTCGGCGTCTTGACCTACGCCTTGTTTGGCATCTTGACCACCGTTTCTATCGCCTTGTTTATTGGTTGATGAATCCCCAACCCCAATATCTCTCAAAATTGACGAAGCTAGGGAATACAAGAGCCGAGAGTGATTCTTCACCTCTACGAATCGTTATGTGATCGGCCGTTGTGAAAGATGAATATAAAGGATCGTATCTTAGAAGAATGTAGGTGGTGCCCCCTATCCTTGGAGATTCAGACAACTGACGAAATCAAGAACGATTTTTACTTTAGCAAGAGCGGCTGCGCTTGTTGAAGTGAGGGACTTCTTAAGATAGTTGCTTGCAAGAGGAAGAAAAAAACATGGTTAGCCTACAGAGGAGGAGCCGATTAACAAATAAAACTGACAAAAGAACTACTCGGCCACTTGGTTCACCTTTTTGCCTAGGCACAAGATTCAGGAGATCTTCTCTTTTGCTGAATTCCCAATTATCTCGAATGGTAACCATTACATCATCTACCCCTTTTTCCAAAACTGGCAAGTGCAGTTACTAGGTGGTGGTTACTGTCCTTGGCTCTTAAGAAGAACCGTGCTTGTCGACCAGACAATTTGGCAAGGGCGTAGTAATGTCGAATGGAAGGAATCCCTAAGTTAAGTCAGAGTCAACGGTTTAATTCTACTATACCCTTTATTATTCAGTAGAAATTTATGTTGGGCTGTGAAGGAATATGACCCCAATAATGAAGGACGTATTTGGGTAACGGGTCGAGAAGGAAGCAAACTCCACCATCGACAATCGCTAATAAAAGGAAGACGATGGTGTTGACGTTAGCCCTTTCCATGTTAACCTTTGCATCCTCAACGAGGGTCAGTTGAACGTCGTCACAACTTTATCCTCAAAGAGGAGGGCTTTCAGGTGATTAGCCATAAGAAGACCGAAATAGAACACAAGAATGAGAAATAGCAGAAGGACAAACTGAAATTCTGAAACGAAATAAAGAGTGAAGCTTAGAGGACTTATAGGTTGAAATGAAAGATTCACGAATGATAGGGAGAGCAGAATAGTCACAGATGAGGTCTTGAAGGTGAAAAGTTGCAAGGATAAAGTTTGTTCGGAAATAGAAGGGCACAGAGTTTTCAAATCGCATTAAATGAATGGAGATTACAAAGAGGCAGGAAACTACAACCATTTCACATCACATCCTATCCAATGTGTTAGAAATAGAATAGCTTGTCCATCAGACACCCGAATTTCTAGGCATGAAGTATAATTAGCTTCAAAATCTGTCTAAAGATGGCCTAGTAGGAGCCAAGCACGTAGCCCACTTGGCATATGAGTTAACCCGATGCTCGGGGGGCAATTGTGAGAGCCAAAAATAGGTATACCTAAAACAAAAAATAGAGTACATCCGAGCCCATCCGAGATGGACCGAATAAGGCCAAAGCCCACTAGACTGAAAGTCATTACTGAATAGACATGAAAGTCAAAATGAGGATAATGCCGAGTTAATGATACTTGTGCCGTACTTCAAAGCCGAGTATATCACATAAGTCGGCATGGTCCCACTAGGTGGGACCAGACTGTCCCTTTCTAAGAAGTATAGTAGAGATATGGGCCTTGACAGAGTGATGATGAAGGGCTAAGTTTCATGGAGAAAATATTAAGGAGAATAACTATAAAAGGAAGAGAGATGCTGAATGAGTAGCTATGTTAAAAAAGAACTTGTACCTTACAAAACCCAAAATACTATTCTTTCTATAGAAGCTAACTTGCTCGTCAAAGTACTAATTTCGGCACCACCGACTGGAGTTTTATTTCTCTTCCAAGTGACAGTTGAGAGAATCTTTCAAGGGCTTGTTTGGATTGAACCACCTCTCCGCATCAATAATGCTACAAATTTAAAAAATTTACTCAAAAATTTATCTAAAAAACTGAACATGTGATTTAGATTTGAAAAACCTAAGTAATTCATAATTCGAACTAAGAATAATTGCAACAATTCCCAAACAATTAAAACTAATAATCTAAACCAACTAACTTGTATGAAAGTGATTTAGATTGATGCTTCAAACACGATAAATCGACACAACCAATTTTTATGTGGAAAAACAATAATTGGAGCACCTCCAATTGTGATTAAAAAACCATGGGCAGAACGCCACTAATCAATCCACTATGAAAGATAGAAAGAATACAAATTAACCAAAACAAATTACCCAAACGCAATCAATTTGTCTTCAACAATCTATATCTCTTTCACCGCCGCCTTCATCTCGGAATTGATCAGCTTGATGTTGAATCCATAATATCCATGTCGAATCAACGACTGCACACAACTGCGAACTCCTTCGAATGCTCCACGCTTGAATCCCCAGATTCCACCAAAGAAGAACACTCTTGAAGTTGAACAATCAAACAACTCTTTGATGTATGCTTGTCAAACCATGAGTTTAATACTCAATCAAACATCAAAGAAAACTAGCAAAATAGCCCCAGAAGAAAACCGAGAACCCTCAAAGAAGATCTGGAAGCCGTGACCTAAAACCAAATAGAACCACTGCTTTTATAGTGAATAGATCCGCGATCCTCACTCGAGCGCATGACTCGGATTTTACTTGGTGTTGCATGCTTTGTAGGGTTCAAACTATTTCAAATGAATGTGAAAAGTGCCTTTTTGAATGGGTACTTGAAAGAAGAGGCTTATGTTGAGCAACCAAAAGGGTTTGAGGACCCAAAATGTCCACACCATGTCTACAAGTTAGATAAGGCATCATACGGGTTGAAACAAGCCCCTTGAGCATGGTATGATAGACTTACTACCTTTCTTATTAATAATGATTTTCAAAGAAGTAGTGTGGACAAGACCTTATTTGTGAAGCATAAGTTAACCTTATTTGTGAAACATACTAAGTCTTATATACTTGTTGCTTAGATTTATGTTGACGATATTGTATTTGGATCCACTTCTAATTATCTTGTGAAATATTTATTGGATTGTATGACATATGAGTTTGAGATGAGCATGATGGGGGAGTTGTCTTATTTCTTGGGTCTTCAAATTAAATAGTCTAAAAAAACCTAGTGTCTAAAGTCGGCCAAACATGCATGCACTCCCATGAGCACAAGTCTTCACATTTCCAAGGATTCCTCTGGTACTGATGTTGATCCTACCCTTTATAGGAGTATGATAGGGAGTCTCTTGTACCTCACAGCCAGTTGACCTAACATTGCATTTAGTGTAGGTGTTTGTGCCCGTTACCAAGCCTATCCTAAAAAATCTTATCTTCTTGTGGTCAAACGCATCATTAAGTATGTTAACGAGACATTGGGGTATGGGATTTGGTTCTCGATCGACACTACAGCTGAAATCATTGGTTTTACTGATGCTGACTGGATAGGGTGTACTGATAATCGTAAGAGCACATCTGGAGGGTGTTTTTACCTTGTGAATAATTTGGTTGCCTGGCATAGCAAAAAGCAAAATGCCATCTCTCGTTTGACTGTTGAGGCTGAGTACATTGTTGCAGGGAGTTGTTGTGCACAAATGTTGTGGATGAAGCAAATGTTTCATGATTATGGTATAGACCAGGACACTCTCACTTTTTTCTGTGATAATACAAGTGCCATAAACATCTCTAAAAATTCATTCCAACACTCTCGCACCAAACATATTGATATTCGTCATCATTTCATTCAAAAGTTGGTTGAGGTGGGCTTTGCTATTCTTGAACATGTATCTACTGAGCATAAAAAAGATGATAGTTTTACAAAATCCCTTGATCATCTTAGGTTTGAGTTCCTTAGAAAGACCTTGGGTGTAGTGCTCAGTAACTAGAGTGTGACCTGTTGCATGAGTGGGTGTTACTGTATGGCTGTTTGTGTGCTTTGATATTATAATCTCATTACCAGTGATTCTTGTCATCTTTGCACTTAGAATTAATGAACACCTCTCATGTTGCTTGCATGATTTCATTTATCTTTGTTCATAGCTCATTCTGAATACTCATGCTCATTGACTTCATGATCTCATTCTGTACACATCCTTGAGATAAACTATTGCAGGGGTTTCTGCACAAATGATCAAAGTTCTTTATGGACCTCTAACAGTGTTTCTTATACATTTTTAGAGGAATTGCCCTATACTGGCTTATCACGGGTGAAGTTGAGTCTCTTAATCATCTACCATCTTTTTTCACTTTCACGATTCCTCCCTCAGTTGTTTGGAAGTCCGGGTATTAGGAAAAGGCTACCTCAGAGGCACCAGCCAGGCCATCCTTATGGTTTCCAGGCTTCTCTGGTTTGGTCTCCATACTCTTGAGCATGAAAACCACCAGTGAGTGCCCACAAGAAAGAAAAGTCAAAAAAAAAAAGAAAAAAAAGGACTCATTGATTGAGAACTAATATCCCTTGATTTCTAGTGGTTTGACTTTTCTCAGTGATGTTTAGTAACTCTTACCGGAGGTCTAGCCATCTAATCATTACGATGATTAACTGTAGCTCTGTGGCCTCTCAAGGATTGCACACACACACATTCATTATGTGAGCTCTCATGTTTGTCTTTAAGTTGTGCATTCCCATGTAACTTATGCTCATTGATCGATATTTACCTAATTTGCTCATGATACTGTGCTTCATATTGTCAAAATTGTGAGTTTGTGGGCCTTATGGTATGTGGATTATCCCCTCTTAGTGTCATTGTTTGCTATTATTCTAATCCCCTCTTATTTTAGGTCCCACTTGACAATGTGAGTTGTTTTCTACTGCTCAGAAGGGTGCATTTTGCCTTTGTTGTTTTTTCTTACCCGTTCAAGTGTCAACTCTAGCGCTCGAGCAGAGATTTCCCTCAACCAGTACTTTTGCAGAGTGCATGAGATTCTGAGAGCTTGTGAGACGCGCCTAAGTGAGTCCACTCGAGCGTTGAGTATCACGCTCGAATTGTAAGGCCTAGTATATATTCATCAACCAGTCTTTTCAGGCTTATTTTTTCCCCTATTTTGCCGACTATCTCTCTCTCTCTCTCTCTTGCCTAGGGCTTCATCTGCGACTTATTTGGACTGTGATTTGGTGATTTCTTCTTCCCTATTCTCCTCTAGTTCGTCTCTGGTAAGTCTCTTATGCCATTTTTGTTTTTGTTTTTTGTTCTTTGCTCTCTCTCTTTCTCTTGATATGTTTTTTGGGTGTGGTTGTCTTAGCTAGGTCTTAGTTTTGTTTGGTTTCCACTTATTCACACACTTTCGCAAAGGGTTTAAGCATGTTACGTGACTGGTTGCTGGTTCGACTTGGCTTTTGTTTGGTCTTGCTTTGATGTATTTTTCTGTCTTCGCATTGGTGTTTGTCTGTATGGCCCTTGTTCCGACTGTGTTTTTTATTTTGGTTAGGGGTATGCTATTTGTGGGTTTTTTGGTTCCTAAGGGTTTTGATTCTGCTATATGGTTGTTTTTCTTAATGGCTTATACTCTATTGGGGTTTTCATTTTACGATTTATTGGTTTGTTTACTAATGTTTATGCTAATGGTCTTGTTTCTTTGAATTCTATCTATTGGCCTTGTTACTAATATTTTTTTTCTTACTAAGTTTGGTCTTTGCCTTGGTTTTGGGGGGTGTTTTTGTTTGGTTAGTGTTGATTTTGTTCTTGGATTTGCCATATCTACCTCTAAACATCATAAGTCCACTGTTAACCGTCCTTAGTGTAACTCTGATCGGTTCCCTTCTGTGGAAAAAGCCAAGAATTTTTGCGAAGCCTACCTATCCCGCACCGTCCATCTAGAGCGTCATGTACAACCTAACACCTTTGAGTCTATCCAGATTAGATCTATGTTTCAGCCATTAGGAGGTGACCCAGCCTCTCTTCTCCGGGCGTCAAAACTTAGATTGGGTCATGGAGTTTTACTACAACAGAGAAAGGGTTGATGATGTCGGTCCTTCCTTCAAAACATGGGTTAGGTCTAAGGAAATTGTAGTTGACTAGGACCCCATTCGTTCTCTTCTTGGCATTGGCCTTGTTTTCAATGCCCGCTTCCCCTTCTTTGTTCGCCGGCCATTGAGTTATGGGGTACACCCCAAACCTGGATCCAGGGTGCCCTCATCAAACAGCATGAACTCCTTCCCAAATTTTGGTTGCTTAACCTCATTGTTTGCACCAATCTTATTGTCACCACACTACAAGAAAAAACACCTTTGGCGACTAAATTTTTAGTCGCCAAAGGTCCTACTTTAGTCGCCAAATGTCAGAAATTCACTTTTCCCGACTAAAATTTTTGGTCGCCCATGTTGTCGCCAATAGTTGGTCGCGGAATGGCTTTGGCGACTAAAACACTTTTGGTCGCCCATATAACCATCTTCAGCGACTAAATATGTCGTCGCCAATAGTCAATTTCTTTTTGGAAGTTATACCATTGCCGACTAAACTTTTAGTCGCCAATAGTTTATTTTTATTTTATTATTTATTCCTTTGGCGACCAATCCCTTTAGTCGCTGAAAGTATTTTCAAAAAAAAATTTTTTTTGGCCTCCGCTGCTCTCACCAGGTTTCGAACATGTGACCTGCCACTTTCACACGCCAAACCCTGCGCACATCACTCCATCCACCATGCCAGCACTCCATCACATGCACATATATACAATATATATTATTTATATAGTATGTTAACCGCAATTAATACAAAATAATATTTATAAATATAATTTTTTTAATTCAATATAATTCATATAAAAAATAAATTATTTACTAAAAAAAAAATTAGGCAACTTTTGGCGACTAAAACCAAATTTTAGTCGCTAATTGTATTATTTTGGGCTACTAATTACTTATTTGTCGCTTAAAAAACAAGTTCTCAATTAAAAATCAGCACTTTTGGCGACTAAACAGAAATTTCGTCGCCAAAACCCGTACTTTGGGCGACTAAAATTGATTTTCGTCGGGAAAACCCCCGCTTTCAGCGACTAAACCTGTTTTTAGTCACCAAAACCATACCTTTTCGCTACTAAATTATTTTAGTCGCTAAAAACCGTGACTTTTGGCTACTAAACCAACTTTAGTCGCTGAAAACCCTATATTAGGCGACAAAACTTCCTTTTAGTCGCTAAAACGCTGCTGTTCGGCGACTAAACTCTTTTAGTCGCTAAAAACCTGCTTTTCGGCGACAAAGTCCAATTTAGTCGCCATTTCTTGAACTTTCAGTGACGAAATCTCATTTTTTGGTCGCCAATTGTGCTTTTTTTTGTAGTGCCACCCATAGCTCAGAAATCAACCAAGACCAAGGTTATACTCTGTACTACATTTGTGATAACCCTGTCCTGTGCTATGTTAATTAATCATGCTTATGTTTGTAATTATGTGCTTAATTTGAATTTGGGTGTTAATTGCATGATTATATATGATTTTGGCTTTGTATCTGTTCACCGTAGGAAAATCTGTTAGAATCTGTGCTTTGAACTAAAAATTAGAGGCTTTGTCGGCCACAGAAACCGAAATTGACTGTGCCATTGTGATTGGCGTAATTTTTAGAGCCTATGGTGAAATTTAATTGAAAATTTATTCGAATCGAAATAATTAGATTCAGAACGATTAATTAAGCACCATTGCTTAGCCTTAATTAAATTTGATTAGGCCATCCTATATAAAGACCTATATAGCTTCATGTTATGTTTTAAGCTCATTTTTGCTGAGATTACACTCTAGAGAGAGAGAGTGTGCTGGTTAGAGAGAGAGAGGGAGCTCAAGTTAGAGAATTGCTTGAGAAGCTTGAAGATCTTGGAGTTTAACTCAAGGATTAATTATAATTTGGAAGATTGAAGCTCCTAGGTAAGTATTTGGGCATAGATTCATGAATTTAAGTTTGTAATTTTGTGAATCCAAGTTAGATGGTGATCAAGAACATAATTTGAGTTGAAATTGATGAATTTGGAGCTTGTATGTGCATGCATGTGCATATTTGCCATGAATTTATACATTCAAACATGAATCATGTTGAACAAGAAGAATTGAGTATTGAAGCATACATGCAAGCATGGTTTTGTTGAGTTTCATGAGAATAGGCATCATTTGTGCCATTTGAAATGGTATTGAGATCTATAATACACATGCATTAATGATCCATGAAGTTATGAAGTTTGGTTATATGTACATTGAAGTTTAATCATGAAGCAATGTGTTTTGGTGGTAAACTTGAGAATTAAAATCATGATTTTGAAGAATTGGTCTCATATTGCTATTATCCTCATGTTATGTAATGTTTTCCATGCTTTTGTGTGAAGAACATGAGTTTTGATCCTTTGAATATCAAGTTTGAACTTCAAGAACAGTTCTGGAAATTCCAGAATTTCACATGTCCGCTCGAGTGGGGGACGGGCTGCTCGAGCATGAAATGTTGGTTCCCAGAAGTTTTGCAGACACAATGTTCGCTCGAGCGGGGAGATTCACGCTCGAGCGCTAAGCTATGTAGTTTGAATTTCAGCTCGAGCATCTGAAGTCACGCTCGAGCGTAAATTTGAGGCAACCAGTACTTTTGCAAACCAAAGGGGTCCGCTCGAACGGGGAGCCCTGTTTCAGAATTTTGAAAAGTGGTTTTATAACTTGTTATCCATGCTCTTTCATTTCTAAGCAATCTTAGGCATGCATTGAACATTGTGAATGAGTTAAAATGGTAAGAAAGAAACCTAAGAGGAATGTATGAATTAAGAATGGATTGATTTGTTTGTGACCCATATGTGTTATGTAATGTGTAGGGTCGAGCTCAAGGGCAAATCCATCGGCAGAACACTATGAGTAATATCTTAGTAAAGATATTTTCAAGTATGTTACTTTCCGAATACTACTTCTGTATAACCTTCATGGATTTGTTGATTTGAAATATGAATGAGTATTCTATATGCCTAATTTTGTATAAGGCCGTTGGACATGAATGATTGGGCCAAAGGCTGTTGGACATGAATGATTGGGCCAAAGGCCGTTTGACATGAATGATTGGGCCAAAGGCCGTCAGATATGAACGATTGGGCCAAAGGCCGTTAGACATGAACGCAAAGATGGGCCAAAGGCCGTTTGAATATGTTATTTGATATGTTTGAATACCGTGATGGGCCAAAGGCCGTTTGAATGAAAGGGATCATGATCATGAATATGAAATACGCATGGATATGAATATAAAGAGAGTGGGCCCGAGGCCATTTGATACGCTTGATATATTCGAATTGGGCCCGAGGCCGTTTGATATGTTTGAATTGGACAAAAGGTCGCTTTGAATAAAGAGTTGGCTGGACCAAAGGTCGTTTCGTATAGATGGACCTGAGGTCGTATTGTTTTATATAAGAATTGGAATTGAGGTTATTTTGCATGTGGATATGATGTGTTGGACCCAAGGTCGTTTGCTTTGTTGAGATTTGTAAATCTGGTGTAAATGACAATAGTGGTTCAAATGTGTACATTATAAGTATGATTCATTTATGAACGAATCTCATTCATTAACCTCTTTATTTTGATATTATTCACTGGGCGTTAGCTCACTCTTATTTATATGTATATAGGTGAGCAAAGGGACGTTCGACCCCAGCCTTAGTGGAATTTAAGAAAGGAACCCGAGTTTTGTGAAATCAGCCTAGGTGCCTCACGCAAGAGGCTTTGTTTATGATCTTTTGTATTTCTTTTGTCACTTCTATTGGCCATGATAGACCATTTATGTGTATAAGCTTTTGGCATGGCTGACTACGTGTTTGAATGATCCTGGGTATATGTAGACACCCCATTTTTGACCGACCTTAAGACTCAGACGTCACCGATTGAGCGCTCGGTGATGTTGCATATCGTGCTCGTTCAGAAGTCTCAGAGTCGCGGCCGTGCGCCCTGCCTCCGGACTCCCGAACTCTCTTCTGTGCCTTGTCTCGGTTTGCGAACCAGACTCGGTTTTCTCTATTTCTTTTCCTGAGGGGAGGGAGAGGTCCCGTAGACCATCTCTCAGTGACCGTGGGCTACATTTCGTGGCCATAGGCCATTTTGCCCATTTCGGAGCCCGGTTCCCAGTTTTCGGAGCCGTCAGGCCGTGTGCCTCGGTTCGGGACCGCCCAACCATCTCCGATTTCTCCGGTTTTTGGCATGCATCTCATTTACTCCCTTCTGAGGGACACTGGGGTCTCAGATACCCACTTCGTGACCGAACGCCACTTTCGGTGCTTACAGCCCATTTTCGGGACCCCGAACTGCGTGATTTGGGCCCCGAGCATTCATTTTGCATCGGTTTTTGTTCATTTTCGGTGAGTACCTCTGTTTTATCATACCGAGGGACACTGGGGTCTCAGATACCCACTTCGTGGCCGAACGCCACTTTCGGTGCTTACCGCCTATTTTCGGGACCCCGAACTGCGTGATTTGGGCCCCGAGCATTCATTTTGCATTAGTTTTTGTTCAATTTTGGCAGGTACCTCTGTTTTAGCACCAGGAAGATCACTGGAGGGTGGGAGGACAGCAATTGTCTTAGAAAACCAGTTTCGCTCCTCCGGCGTCCGTTTTGCTCACTTCCGGGCTAATGTTGAACACCCTAGGGATATTTTCTTCGAGCCGAGACTACATATTTGTGATGAGGGGACATGGGAGGACCCTAAAAGGTGGTGGTCGGCCAGTAATTGTTATTTTCATTTTTGAGCCTCTCTTTCAAGTTGAATGTTGTGCCTCCTGTTTCAGAGTTGACAAATTCCAACCATGGGGTCTTGTTCTACACACCTGGGAGGACACCAAAATATGGTGGCCGGCCATTAATTGTTCACTTCATTTTTGGCCATGGCCGGCCGGCCATGGGGAGTGGCTGGCCGACCAGTGAAGTGGCCGGCCGGCCATCTTCAAAAAAAGCACCTGGCCGGCCTGCTTCCTGCTTTTGACCACTTTACAGCTGTCCAGCTGTTTTTCCAAATATCTTTTGCCTCCGAGGGATATTTTGGGAGGGAAAGCTTGGATGCATTTCCCTCCCTTTTACACCCCTTTCTTGCCCATTTAAGGGGCTGACCTCCTTCTTTGTTAGGGTTAGCAACTTTCTTCTCAAGAGCATATCTCCCATTGCCTCCATTTCCCTCTCCAAAAGCTCAAAAAAACCTTCAAGTTTCTAGCCCACTTGTTCATCAACCCTAAGCTTCACCATCACCACCTCCATTCCAGCAGCAAAGGAGGATTTTTTAGAGGCTAAGAAGCAACAAATTGAAGCCAAGAAGCAACAAAAGCTTGATCTTCAAGGGTAAGTCACTATTTCCCCATTTTGAGCACATTTTTGCATCAATTCTTTACCCTACTTGCTCTCTGTTTTGGGCTCCGAACCCTACTGATTTTAGGCTTATTTTGAGCCCCTCTACAACATTGTAGAAGGGCTCAACCTTGTTTGGCACCTCTATGATGCACCTCTTTCAATATCACTCTTTGTGCCAATATTTTGCATGCTTTGTTTGGATTATGAGTGATTCATTTTAGAGCCTGATATAAACTGTGAGTGGGCCTCTTTTGAGCCCCTCTTCAACATTGAAGAAGGGCTCAACCATGTTTGGTGGTTCTATCATGTACTTGTTTTGTAATTCTTCCAATTTACCGTAAAATTGCATGGTTTCTTCAGCCTATTTGAAGTCTGATTTTGAGCATGCCATTAACTGAGATTGAGCTTATTTTAGGTCCCTCTACAACATTGTAGAAGGGATCAATCTTGTTTGGGGCCTCCATGCATGGCCTCTCTTTGTACCTCTCTTTGGCCCCATTTTGCATGTCTTTTTTAAGCTTATTTGGCTTCTGATTTCAGCCTTCATCAGGCCTGAAAAGAGCCTTATTTTTGCCTTCTTGTCATGTTTTGTTAAGGGTCTTATGCTATTTGGTGAATACTTTTGGTACTTCATGTTATACCCTCTTATACCCCCTTATTTTTGCATGCCTTGCTAGCTCATCATGCTTCTGTTTTTGAGCCTTCATCAGGCTTTGAAAGAGTCTTAAAATAACTCATTCTTCATGTTTTGTTAAGGGTCTTAGGCTGTTTGGTGCATCCTTTTGATACCTCATGTTATAGCCTTTGTTGGCTCATATTTTGCATGCTATTTTGAGCATATCTACATACTGAATTGGGGAATGTTATCTCTTGTAAATGTGCATATTTTTAGTCCCTCTTTAATGTTGTAGAACTGTTTTTTTCAGTTTGGGCATTGTACATATCACTTGTTTCATTGTTCCCCTCTTGTCCCCCATTTTTGCATGCTACTTTGCCATACTTGTGGCTGTTGTTTGGCCATACTTTGTACTGGAAAAATGCTAGTTTAGGGGCTGCCTAGCATCTGTCTTTACACTTCATGTCCATATTGTGCATGTTTGGCATAGCTGCAAGTCATTTCGGGTGCTTAGCATAGCATTTCGGGCATCGGGTGTAATTTTGCTATAATTCGGGGGCTGTTTTTGCATCATTTTGGCTGCTGAAATTTGCATTTTCCATATGCCATATGCCATATCTCATTTGTATACCATTTTCATGATTTATGCCATCGTCTCGGTTTGCGTGCCCGTGTGCACGCATTTCGAGGCACTTCATTTTCATCTCTCGGCCTCTTATGTGAGTGTGGCTGAGGCCCTCTCATGTTAGTGTAAGCCCAATTTGCATTATGTATGTCATTTCATTTCGTATGACATTGCCTCGGTTCGCGTGCCCGCGTGCACGCATTTCGAGGCATCTCATTTTCATCTCTCGGCCTCTTATGTGAGTGTGGCTGAGGTCCTCTCATATTAGTGTAAGCCCGATTTTGCATTTTCATGCCTTTATATCATCGCCTCGGTTCGCGTGCCCGTGTGCACGCATGTCGAGGCGCATCTTTTTCATCTCACGGCCTCTTATGTGAGTGTGGCTGAGGCCCTCTCATGTTAGTGTAAGCCCAATTTGCATTTGGAGTGCCATTTCATGCTTTAGTACCATTGCCTCGGCTTGCGTGCCCGCGTGCACGCATTTCGAGGCACTTCATTTTTATCCGACGGGTTCTTATGTGAGTATAGCTGAGGCTCATTCATGTTAGTGTAAGTCCATTTTGCATTTTGTATGTCATTTTAGCGTCATTGCATTCCGAATGCTATTGCCTCGGCTTGCGTGCCCGTGCGCACGCATTTCGAGGCACTTCACTTTTCATCTATTGGCCTCCTGTGTGAGTGTGGCTGAGGCTCATTCATGTTGGTATAAGCCCATATTACATTGTCATGCCATTTTTAGTCTCATTATATCGCGTGTGTCATTACCTCGGTTTGCGTGCCTGTGTGCACGCATTTCGAGGCATCTCGTTTTCACCAGCATAGTGCATACTAGGTTGTATCTTAGATTGCATTCATGCATTATCTAGGTTCGCGTGCCCGTGTGCACGCGTTTCGAGGCGTCTCATTTTCATCTGCATTGTGCATACTAGGTTGTATCTTAGGTTGCATTCATGCATATCATGCATATTGCATCGTGTTCGGGATAGGAGTTAGCCCGGGCACGGGAAACGAGGCACGTTTCGTACTCCGAGTGACGGAACGGGTCTCAATTCCCAAGTCACCGACACTCCGGATTACCCATGATGGAGTTAGGTTTTGTTGTAGCATTCATGTGCATTCATCCTATATTGAGCTGTGCAATTCGGCTCCTCGGCCATCATGCATCGGTATGCGTGATTGGTGGCACGAGGATCGAGGCATGCATATATTTGTGAAATACATTGCTATGCCCCTTTCCTGCTCTCTGTTGCAGCAAAATGAAGAATCAGCAACTTTCCAGGACTTGGCACGCATTTCGAGAAACATTGCAAACAGAGGCTAATTGGGGCATCCCAATGGATTTCCGCACAAAGCAGCCCAAACATGCATCATTCGTCAGAATCGAGGCAGTCCCTGACTTGCATGCCAGTTTACAGTTTTTCTTAGTTAATTTGTCAATTAATTAGGAATCTGTATTATTTCGGACTGTATTATTCTTTTATTCGGACTGTATTATTTATTCGGACCCTCTGCGCGAGGGCAATGCTGTAATAAGTGTGGGTGTGTGTGATGTATGTCTTCCAACCCCCATTTCTTTCTCCCTTTTATTTATCTGCTTATGATGGTAGATTAGGGCATATTTCAATTAGCATACAGTATGACAGCATGTTTGCATCATTCATCTGTTTTGCATGCACCGGGCTCGGCGCATCATACAAACTGCATCGTATTTCAATTCCAAGTTGAATACATGTTAGTTGTAGCATTTCACATACCATGTTTAGAATAGCCGAGCCTACTATAGTTTCATTTTGCATGTGTTGCATTAGGCATTTTAGCATATTTAGGATTCATGCATGATTTCTAACCGGTTCCTGTTCTGGCTTGGAGTACTCGGTAAGTTTTATGCTTTAGCATCCTTGCATGCGTGTGAGTGTTGCCATGATAGCATGCTTGCCATGAGGCTATATACTTATGTGATATAACTGCCTTGAATGCCTGTGGGTGGAGGTTGAGTTATTTGAATTGGGACAATGCATTGACTGTTTGTTTTAAGCCCACTAGATAGTGGCAACATCACTATTTTCTAAGCCCACCTGAGGGTGGCAAATCCGCATTTTAGCCTACCTGCGGGTAGCACCATCACACCATTTTCAAACAAACAAAAATGAAATGTTTTGTTCCAATACAGACGACCCGGTCTATACTTGTATGCTGTGCGCATCACATAGTAACCTAGGCTAATAACCGGAATAAGAACACACAATGTTTTCAAAAACAGATATCATGGTTAGTAGAGGCCGGTCTTTGACCGGGCGAGCGGGGGTGCTCACGAAGTGACCTTCCCCAATCGTACCCAAGTTCCCGAGCCGAGGCAACTTTGGTGATGACGGACACGTGGCCTTTGGCACCGAGTCAGGGTTTCCTAAATTTCCCATTAAAAAATATTTAGGTGGCGACTCTGTATCTGGCAAAGCAGTCCATGTTTGGCACTTCTTTCAAAAATTTGTTTTCAAAAATGATTTGCCGGATTTGGACTCTTTGGCTCAAGATTAAGAACCGTGACATTTGAGTCCTTCGAACTGTAGTAACCCAATATCGAACCAGAACCGGGGGGGGGCACTCGCACTCCTGCCCCCGGATGCGTTCGGGGACGTCTACAGTTTCTGGCGACTCCACTGGGGATTTAGAGAACTTGACTCGAACTCATGATATCTGGTTTTGACTACACTTGTGTGTTTCTTTGCATTGCATTTGCATTGGTGCGCCTAGGACACCGTGTTTGCCATATGCCATTCCCGAACGATTTGCCGGAGGCTTGTCTTGTCAAGTCATGACCATAAGGCTGATCGGCTCTGGGCTCTGACAGCATGGGAATACAAACCCCGGTTTTACCGGGGCACCCTTTTTGACCATTCGACCTAGTGCATATTCGGATCCATAGTGACCATTCCAAACTAGGACAGGTTGCTTACCCGTTTATAGGTTGTTTGAAGCCGCTGCGTGCGTAGTGAAACCCTAGTTCCTGACAAAATAGGACAGGGAAACCCTACCCCAACATAGGGGTGTTTTGGCTCTCACTTATCTGTTATGTGCTTGCTAGAGTGCGTCTCTACAGGGAATGCATGTATCAGTTGAGTTTGGGCGTCAGGCCTGCGGGCATCAGTCCGTATCTGAGAATCAGTTGTCTGCGGATATCGGATTCAGTTTAGAGGAACAGTGATACAGGAACAGTGATCAGTAGTTGAGGATAGTGTATTTCCAGCTTATCAAACTGCGTGTTGTATGCCCGACTGTGTGTTGTGTGTATTTAATTTAAGCTGTTGTGCTGCCCGTTTTTCTGGTCATTTATTTCCTTTTGCTTTATTATCTTTTTGCTAGGGCAGGTTTTTTTGGCACGATTGCTTCCGAACCAGTCGATACTCCCCAAGCACTTTGGACACGAGGTCGCCGACTCAACCGATCCGAGGATCTAGTTGACGGACATCCGGTGTTCTACTCATTACCCCCAGTCACCAGAAGAAGGCAGAGGAGGCGTAGTGTATCAGAGCACGGATCACCGGAACAGCAGTCCACTTTAGTGACAGACAGTCGGGTTGAGATTTCTGTTTCTGCTATAGAGATACACTTGCCGGGTATTCAGATGGAACAACAGACTACACCAACAATGGAGGCAATGATGCGCCAGATGAATGAGAGCATGAAACAAATGCAAGATGATGCTATCCGCCAGGCGGAATTTTCTAAACAGCAGGCCGCTGTCATGGCCCAACAGTCTGAGCTGATCACCAGATTACAACAGCAGAATGCAGCATCTGCTTCACACCAGGTCCCTCCTCCACTAGGGGCGCATCAGATTCCCCCTCCACCAGCGGCTCCACTGCCTGAGCAGGCACCCACTGGCCAGAATACCCTGCTAAATCCTCAGAATGCCCCTCCGAATCCTCATAATACCCAGAACACCCAGAATACCCCCCCAAATCCAAAGAACGCTCCGTCAAACTTCCAAAACACTCAAGAGGACACGAGTCTTCCAACGGGGCTGGCTCCGCCCCCGCTTCCGCCGCAACTGTCCAAGAATCTTACACCTAATCACCCGGACTCTCCATTTGAGTTCGAGGTAGACCAGACAGCTCTGAAATTGAGCAAATTGGAAAAGCTCTTCAAGAAATCACAGGGGGTGAAGGCTATCCCAGATATTGAAGACGGCTACACTGACGTGGCCGTGACACTGCCGGACAGATTTAAGATGCCACAGATTGATCGTTTTGACGGATCAGGGGATCCTATGGTCCATCTCCGGCTATTTTCAGACGTCTTGAGGCCGATGGGCCTAACCCGACCGCAAAAGCTTTCTTTATTTGGCAGAACTTTGTCAGGGGTTGCGGCCATCTGGTACGCAAAATTGGAAGATGATATGAAGAGAAATTGGGATGAGCTAGCCGAGGCCTTCCTTGCACAATATTCATATAATACTCAGATCGAGATTACAACACGTGATCTCGAAACGACGAGGCAGGAACAAAAGAGACTTTCTCTGATTTTGTAACTCGGTGGAGAGCAAAGGCATCAATGATGACCTTAAGGCCAACTGATAAAGATCAAATCCGGATGATTGTGCGCAATCTCCAACCTAAGTTAATGCAGAAAATGATCGTACTCCCTTTCCCCACCTTCTCAGATTTACACGAGATGGGGGTACAGATCGAAGATGCGATGAAGCAAGGATTGATCGATCAGGATCGGGAGCAGCCCCGAAGAACATTCAACCGTAATAACAATGCGGGCCCGAGTGGCTCCGCCAACACAAGGACTTCAGAGGTCGGTATGGTCACCACCACTCCCCCTCCCCAACCAAGGCCCGCAGCGGCCACACCCTTTTCTAATGTATCCGGGAGCAGTAACCAAGCCTCAAGATACCAATCCAGAGGCCAACGAACCTTCTCCCCACTATTTATGCCCTTGTCTAAAGTCCTCGGGGTTCTAGTCAGAAAGGGGCATCTGAAACCCCTGGAAACCGAGACCTCCACCAAATCCACTCCCCCCTTCCCCACAACCCAGCCAAGTATCTGCACATACCACCAGCAGCATGGCCATGACACAGACCAATGTTTCCGGCTGCGTCATGAGATTAAGGACCTCATTGACAAAGAACATCATTCTACCTCCCGAGAGACCCAACGTCACAACCAACCCACTCCCCACACATAACCAAGATCCACCGCCCAAAAGAGTAAACCTCATCCAAACTGGGGTCGTTTCCTAGATCCAGTACTACTTGCCCAGTATCTATATTACTCCCTCCCACCTACCCAAGCCGGAGGTGATCCTTCCTGACTGCACTGACTTGTGCGTGTTGGACACCTTCACAACCCAATCTGAGCCAAAGGTGGTGATCACCGAAAATGGAACGGGGCAGGCTTCCGAGGAGAGCAGAACTGTTGAGTCTGGGACCGAACAGTCTGGGAATCTAGCTGGAAGAGCTTATGATCCGAGTAAATATATCTTGTCAATGGGCCAGCCTAAGCTGAGTGTGGGGTTGCCAGAGAAGACTGAACTGTGCATGATCCGGGCGGACAGACCTGAACAAGGGGCAGATGATCTGACTACAATGGAACAGGACTTCGCCAACCTCCAATTTTTCAACGACCAAGAATCAGCGGATGCAACTATCCAACTGGTTTGAATACGGGGAGTCAGCGGAAGTTACCGGGTGGTTAGATGATCAGCCAGACATCGTGGAATTTCAATCAGAGCAAGGCCCAGCAGGGGCAAAAGTACCATTTGTGGCCGGAAGGGCCGAGAGTCAGATCGAATTGCCGGAGAGCGCCGGAACAAAGAATTCCGCTCGGGATCAAGACATTTTGAAAACCGAACAATTAACGCTGGAGGAACAAGAAAAGAAGTGGGATTCTGAGAGGATCCGAAAAGCAAAGAACCATGAAGAGGTTGAAAGTGCTGCAAGCACTGAGGGCAGGACATGCTGTGAGCATGTGGAATGAAAATGCTGAGAGTGCAAACATGCCCGAACCAGACAGGTGCCTGTTAGATGCTAATGGGATGTGGTGGGAAGATGACGACTTGTATCTCGCCCACACAGACGAGATTGGGCGGCGTGACCAACCAGACAGCACCTGGTACCTCGATGAGGTGGACCACATGACCAGGAGTGGGCGGTACTTCAAGCCCCCGCACCTAGACCAACCAGAAGCATCTGGTAAAGACAAGGAAGCTAAGAAACAGAGAGAGAAACAAATTGAAGAAGAAGCTGTGCTGAGGCAATTAAAGAAGATACAAGCAGACATCTCCATCTGGGGACCTGCTTATGGCTTCACGGGTACACAGACAGGCTGTCCTATCTGCCATGGACCAAAGGCCAAGCTCTCCATCGATACTACACCAGAGCAACTGGTCGGGCTGGTTTTTCCGGGAGGAGGTTCCCCGGCTTTAACCTTTTCAGACAAGGAACTGCCGCCCGAGGGCGTGAATCATAACAAACCCCTCTACATCTCTGTAGAATACAGGGACAAATGGATTCCAGTGGTACTTGTTGATACCGGGTCCGCTATCAATGTCTGCCCCAGCCAGAACGGCGTATGCAATCGGGTTGAAGCCCGCAGACTTCACACCGACCACTTAAGTAATCAGAGCTTACGACAATACAAGTAGGGATGTCCTAGGGATAGTAAAAATCCAAACCAAGATTGGGCCTGGACAACATGAGGTAGATTTTCATGTCTTGGAGGTCCCTGCATCCTTTAACATGGCTTTTGGGGGCGACCCTGGTTGCATCAGGTAAAGGCCGTCTCATTCACTCTACATCAAATGGTGAAATAACCCCTATGGAAAGGGAGTAGCCATTGTGTTTGGAACTCATCAATCCATCCACCCCTCCGGAGTATCTATGCCAGTCTTAGAGATTGAACACGGCATGTGAGGACGTGTTTATATCGGGATTTTGCTTTGGCTGAGGCCCGGGTGGTGCAAAACATTATGGCTGTGAATGAAGGTGTGTACGTCAGTGCTCAATCCGTCTACCTCATGAAGAAGCTACAACATATCCCCGGGATGGGATTGGGAAGAAGCGGCAGGAAAAGGAGTCGCACGT